>CM052442.1:113496129-113525085 GCA_028533085.1 Varecia variegata | reverse complement strand
CCGCCTTTCTTCCCTCCCCGACCCGGGCCGCGCGGCCATCCCCCTGCTTCTGTCTGGCCGGCCCTCCTCCCCTCTTTCCGCACCCATACCTCTTTGTACTGCACCCCCTGGGGACCCCTGCGCCCCTCCCCTCCCCCCTGGCCGCATGGACCGTCCCGCAGGCCGCTGATGCCGCCCGCGGCGAGGTGGCCCGGACCGCAGCGCCCCAAGAGAGGTGAGTGCCTTGCAGCCTCGGAGGAGATGGGCGTCCGAGTGTCTCCTGTAGGGGAGAGGGTGGAGGTCGTACGTCCAGCCTCCGTTGCCGCCGCTGTCGCGTCCACTCCCATCCCCCACCTCATTTACCCCTTCCTTCTCAAGTTCGAATTCTCCCAGGAGCCACTGTCAGACCTGACTGGGAGGGAGCGCCCGAGGGAGGTACTCAGGTTATCCCGAGACCTCCCTGCAAGGAGCATGGAGTAGGGGGTGGCTGGAGGAAGAGGATCAGTATGGGCTAGGGCCCTGGAGAGTGGGCTGGACTCGTGGGAATTTGCCCTTCCCTGCCCAGGGCCTCCCTGCAGATGCCCTGGCCTGCTTGGTTCTGACCCCTCCCTCTTTCCCCCACCGAGGCCCCGCGGGCTGCGGGCAAACCCAGGGCCCAGCCGCCTCACTTGAGCCCTGCTAAAAGCCCAGGTCCTGGGCCTGAGCCTGTCACCCTAGCCCTCCTGGAAGAGCAAGCCTAAGCCAAGGGACCTCTGACCCTTGGGTGGGTAACTGGGCAGGGCTTTGAACCTGGGTGAAGGTGACACTGGGGATTAGCATCACGCCCCCACCTCCTAGCACGCTGGTCAGCCCATTCTCCCAAGCTCCTCAGGGTCCAGGCCAGGTGTCAGGAAGGGGTGTGTCCGGCCACCAGATCTTTGGAGCTTAACTAGGGGTTCACTTCTCCGCCTATTTTGTGGACTAGGGAACTGAGGCTCAAAGCGAGAAGTCACCACACTGGGCCTCTGGTAGAGTTAGGCCAGCTGTCCTTTCATCCCCAGCTCTGCAGAGCTGGACTGCTGTGAGTGGAGGAAAACTAGGCAGGTGCCTTCACCCAGCAGGGATGCAGGCCCCCAGCCTGGCCCAGGAGGGACATTGTGGGGTGAGCACGTGCTCCCCTGCAGAGGGCTGGAGGGAGGGAAAGGGCTTCCGGCCCCATCTCTGCCCCTCAGGCAGCATCGGCATTGCCCATGAGATTTCCCCTTGGGGCCTAAGGCTGGGCCCACTAGCAGGGGATGTGGCGAGTGTGTGGCATGGAGGCAACTGTGTGGTGTGGCAGGAAGTCCTGGTCCTGGCCCCTGGCACTGAGTTGAAACAGCCTGATGGTCAGTCCTAACCCAGCCCTCCCCACACCTGTGGCCCAGCTGGCACAGGAGCAGCCCAGTTCAGAATATGAGTGGGATCAGGATGGGCAAGGTGGGAGCCCTGTCTCCACTGGCAGCACCCTGCAACCTTGGCATGGGAAGGGTGTCAGAGGGGGGACTCCCCAGGGGCCTAAGTCAGGCTCCTAGTGTCCTATGGGTGTGGCCACAGCAGGAACAGGGGAAAGGCAGCAGGGATGAGACTGGGAGGGTCCTCTCCTCCCAGGAGAGCAGGCAGTTCCCTGGAGGATGCTGAGCCCTGTCTGGGCCCTCTTGGAGCTGCTGGCGGTTTCATTCTGCTCGGGCCCCATCCTTGATTTAGGGTTTTTTCTGGTTGACCTGACATGCACAATGAAGAGGACCCAGGTGTCCTGGGCCTGTGAGGCTCCCCTCACATAGCCCCACACCCAGCCCTAACTTCCTTTCTAGTCTAAGGGGCTGGGGCTGGGGCCTGGCACGGTTGGGTGCTCGCAACTGTGAGCTGTGAGGGTGCACGCAAGGTCCTAGGGCCTTTGTAGAAAGGAGTCTGGCTTCTGGCTAGCACGTGTGCAGGGGTGTGTTTTTTTATTTGGGGAGTTTGGTGCCATCCTCCTTCTCAGAAGTGGGTGTTCTCTCTGCACTGGGTCAGGGGCAAGGAAAGACCAGAAAATGTTCCCCTTCACCACTGCAGTGACACCAGACCCCAAGAGGCTGAGCCACCACAGAGTGGCCCATGGCAAGGGTTGGAAAGGGGACAGAATTCAGCTTTCCCCAAACAAGTATAGGCAGGGGCTGAGGCCCCCGATCCACAGTGTGACGTAGCTGCCCTCAAAAGGGGCAGCACTGCTTGGGTCAGTCCTGGGCTCCATCACTTGAGGGATTTTGAAGCCTCGACATATAGTCCCCAAAGAACAGAAGTGTTGCATTTGGGAAAGAGAAGGTAGAGAGAGATTCCCACGTGTCTGAGGGACTGTCCCATATGGGAAAGGCCATCCCATGGCAGAAATGTCCCAGACATCTGGGCTAGAGCTGGTGAGCAGGTCAGTCCCAGGGAAGTGAATCTGAGCTCATTCTAAGGAAACTGTGTACATACTAATTTTCTTGATTTAGAAAGTAACAAAACAGCACTCTAGAAAATTTAGAAAATGAAACAAAAATCACCCACTATTTCTTTGCTAAGCAGTGACTGTGTTAGCATTTTGGAGTTCCCTGCCAGTCTTTTCCTGATTTGTTTTTCCTTCCTGGCTGTTAGCATGTGAGTATGCCTGCCATGACACCGTTTTTCATCGAATACTGTGTCCGTGGGCATTTGCTCATGGTGCTCCACGGTCTAGGTAACTTTGCTTCTAGAAAGCTACAGAATATTCCAAGCGGCGCTGCCACAGCACCTCACCTGTACCCTTTCCCTGCGCGTGTCATCGTCTCCCCTCTGCTGTTGTGGTTATTACTACGGGCCCAAGAGCAGCTGGGGTATTGCAGAGAGCAGGTAACTTGGCACCTGACCGATACAAGTTCCAGGCTCAGCCATGCCACTTAGGCCAAGGGTGGAGGGACCCTGGACAAGTCACTGACCTTCTGAGCCTCCTTTGTATAAATAACGGGGATGGTGATTTCCTTCAGAGGAAGGTGTGAAAACAGCGTGAACTAGCCCACCAAGGAACTAGAAAGTGCCTGGCACAACCCCTCTCCTCTGCTTACCCTTTATAAGTAGGGGTTGGCACTGTTGAAGAGATGCCCACTGCGGGCATTCTCAACATGTGGGTAAGACTTCTGAGCCATGGGCGGAGGTTGCCTGACCACTTACCCAGCAGAGAGATGGTCCCTGCTGCCGAGGGAGCCCCTCTGAAACCCTCTGTCCCTGAGGTTCTGGGCTACTATGGCCAGTGCCCTGCCCAGCCTCGGTGCTGTCCCTTCTCCCTATCGCCGCGTGATTGGTTGGCCCGGGCATGGGGCTGGCCCTGGGAATATGGGCTGCTGGTTGCTGTCCTGACCCCACCCATTCCTCTTCCGGTCTCCCAGCATCAGAGCTAAGTAGACAAGGCCTCTTCTCTGAGAGCCCAGCTGCCTCCTGCCTCCCAGTGTAGTCTAGGCCAGCCCAGCCCAGCATTTCCCCAGTGGAAATAGAGGCCTCCTTAGCCTGAGCCTTGGGCAGGGAACCCAGGCATCCTAGGGACAGCCATGCAAGCCACGTCTTCCCACCCTTTCCCAGTAGCCAAGGAAGGGAAGAAAGCTGGGGGAGGGGGATTCTAGAGCCTTAGAGCCTCCCAGCTGGGAGTTAGAAAGGAACGTAAACGGTCCACAGAGTCACTGGGGAACTCGTTGTGTGTTAACATCCTCCTCCTCGGCAGGCGTTCCACAGGCCTAGCTTGAGTGTGTACTGCTGTGACACACCTTGCTTGCTCTTGTTACGCGTCTGTGGAGACCAGAGTAACCGGGAGTACCCTCCTGCAGCCACCCCGGGGGCAGTAGGAGGAAACCAGTCTCAGCTGGGCACTCCCTGGGCCTAAGAGACCGGAGCCCCAGATGACCCTAGGGTAACCCAAGACCAACCTAGGCAGGGGTCCTCCCCCCCAGGTGGCCCATTCAATATAGAGGTCCCACAGGCATGTGACCGCAGACTTTTGCCTGTGGAGTGTCTCCCTCCCTGGTCTTGGTGCAGGAGAAGTAGGCATTACAACTGCCCTCCTGTCCCACAGCTTGGGCTGGGATGAGGTCACAGGGTGGAGTCCTCCCCAAGATGCTGGCCTGGCTCAGACGAGCACTTTGGGTGTTTCTCAGTTCCCCCCACCCTTAGTTGGGGACAAGATGGGTGGAGGAGCAGGCCACCCCCCACGCATGGCAGGGAGCACTGCCTCCCTTCCTCCATTCCTCCCTCCCCTCTGGGTCCCTTCATCCAAGGGCTGGAAATAGAATCCGCTAAGTAATGATTAAAGTCAAATTCAGACCTAAAAATAAAGAGCTGGGGAAGGAAGAGCTAGTGCTCCCTGCGTGGCTGAGGGGAGAAACGAGCAGGGAGAGGCTGGTTTCATGTGGCTGAGCCCCTGCTCCCCTGTATCAGGAGTGCTCCACCAATTGAGGGGTGCTCTTTTATCAGGCCTGATGCGGCCCACAGTGCTCATTAGTTATAAACTACACCGATCAGGGCAGACTGGCAGGACCTGATAGAGAATCCGTTTTTCCCCTGGGGAAACTGAGGCCGACAAGGGAGAAGTGGTTTATGTAGCAGCCATTTGGGAGCTCTGCTTAGCAGGCCCCCAGAGACTGGAGGGCCCCCTGCAGCTCAGCCCGCCCTTTCTGCCTGCTCAGTTTCTCTTCCTGGTTTTGAGGCGCTGTGATGAAGGCAGCTTCTCATCACACACTAGCTGCACACACCCTCCAACCGCAGCTTCCCTCCGCCTCGCCTTCCGTGGTCTGGGCCCAGAGTCGAAGGAACAAGCAGAAGAGAGGCTGCTCAGCCTGTTGGAAGCCTTGTGGGCGGGTGAAAACCTGGTGTCCTCTGACCCCTGTCCACGCTGGCTGATGCTTCTCAGCCCTGATCAGCCAGCACCTGGTCCCTACTCAGCCTGGTGCATCTGCGGCCTCTGCTGCCTGCGCTGCAGGGAGACAGGAGGGGAGGATGAAGAACAAACCCTGAGAGCTCCCCTGCTGGCCAGTGGAGGAGACTTAGGGGGGCCTGTGGTTCCAACTTCCTGACAGGGGTGCTGGGAGTGCAGAAGCTGGGGATCTGTGTGGGCTGGAGCAATCCAGGAGGGCTTCCTGGAGGGGAGGGACCTGGGAAAATCAAGCAGCATTTGAAGGAAAGGCATGTTGAGAGTGAGGTCCTTTGGAGCTTCTACCCTCTCTGGGGTCTGCTAGCTGGGTGCTGTGTGGCCTTGGACAAGCTCTTGGCCTCTCTGTGTGAGGCCAGGGTATGCAGACGAGTGAGAAATGGGCACAGATGTACCTCTGCTTCCCAGAGCAGAAGAGCCAAGCTCTGGGCAGACCTCGCCTCAGTGCCCTGGGTCTGTCCATTTTCAGGGGGTGATCTGTCTGCCCAAGGAAGGGTTGGAAGAAAGGTCTCCTGACCAAGATTCAGACAAATCTTTGAGCTCAAGTCCCCGTTCTGCCCTGTTGGAAGCTGGGCGACCCCCTCAGAGTTTGTTTCCTCCTCTGTCAGAGATCAGCAGTATTTGCCCTGTGCGGTGTTTTGAGGATTAAATAACTAATGCCGCCAGGCCCCAGACTGGTTCCGGTTCGGTCAGCAGGCTCTAATTCCTGTGCTTTCATTTTTTTTAACAGCCCATCCTGGTGGGGGAGTGTGTTGATAACGCCCCCTTCTCCCCACGTGGGTACCAAGCCTGTCTGTCCTTAGTGTTGGCCCCCTCGCTCTACCCTCTGAGCTGTGTGTTCCGCGGGTCCCGGTTCTGAAATGGGGAGACCAGAAATCTGAGGTCAAAGTTCTAGACAGCTCATGGGCCTCAGCCCTCCGTCTCCGCACCTGTAATGTGGCTAGGGGACTTGCGGGTAAGGGACAAGGACACTTCATGACTTTCAAGAGGTTGTTAGAGGTTAGTGCTGAGAGGCCATATATAAATGTAGGCAAATGAAGATGCAAAGACCACGGCCTGTGCTGAGGGGTTTGGGGGAGCAGAGGCCTGGGTTAGGGCCCTGGGGAGCCCTGAGTCCCCATTGCCCTGCTCATGTAGGTAATTAGGCTCCTGAGCGGTAATTAGAAACCTTTCTGGGCCAGGAGAGTCCGCCTCAAGCTGCAGCAGTGCCCCAGTGCCCGTTAGCCTGCTCTGGCCCCAGCCCCCACCTCTCCTAAACCGCTGGACGGGATCCCGCTGAGCCACGGGGGCAGGCTCAGTGAGTTGCTATAATTTAGTTTTTAACAGTTTTCAGCCATTAAACCCGGCCCTCCCCCTAGGTCAGGGGTGCTGAGGGCTGAGAGGAGCTGGGGTGGGGTAGGGAGGCCTGCACTAGAGCCAGGCATTCTTCTAATCCTTCCTGGCCCCTAGGGAGGCTGAAGCCTCTCCAAGGGTCTGGTGCTCAATTCTGCTGCCTCTCCTGAGACATCTGTGCAGTGGGGGTGCTGAGGGCCCACCTGCCGGGCCCCAGGGTCAGTGGGAGCCCTCCAGCCTGGTGCATGGCCGGGGTGTCACAGCACCGTCAGCCTGGGTGCCCTCTGCAAAACCAGGGGTGGGGCTGGTTTTATTGCTGCCAAGCCAGCCTGACTGCTGGTGCGTGCCCGCCCTCCTTAGGTGCCCTACCCTTTCGGAGGGGGTGTGCCCCGGTCTGAAACTTAATTCCGCCTGCATCTGTACTGTGACCTGGAGGCTGGGCTCAGAGCCTCCCTCAGCCTTCTTCAGCCTTAATTAACTCCCTCTGTGCCACAGTTTGGACTCGTAATCCTGGCCTTCTCCCAGGTGTTTCCCCCCGAAATCCTTCCAGCTCTGGTTCCCTTGCTCGTTCTTCCTGGAAGCCTTCCCAGGTGGCCCCATCTCAATCTCTTAAGGTACTGAGCACACCAGGCCATGACTGACCATCCAGTAGCCAGAAGGACAGGAGCCAGGTCTGCATTTTGTTGGGGTCCCCAGCACCTGGCCCCGGGCTAGGCACAGAGGAGAGGCTGATGAGCGGAGATCTTGGGTCCCCAAGGGCAGGACCTTCTAGGCCCTATCCTCATGCCCACCCTGGCCCTCCAAGCATGGCTCTGGGCACGCACAAAGGCTCCTGAAACACTGGCTCAAAGAATGAGAAGGCAGGGTGGACCTGGCTGTTGCCTGTTGCTTCCAGTGGCTGCCGCCAGAGGATCCAGCTGGGTCCTGTGGCAGGACTAGTCTCTGGGGGCCATGGCCCCAAGTTCCCTCAGGTCTCTTGTCCACTTCCCTTTTCAGTGGGTATTTTTAGCTGGGTGTAAACAGTTACTGAAGGCTCCCACGCCCCATTAGGCAGAAGAGTTTTGGTGAAGGGGGCAGGGCAAGGAGCCCCTTGACCTAGCCTGGCCCTTAGCACCTGCCTGGCTTTTGGAGGTCCACAGCTGTCTCTGGGGCAGGAAAACGGCAGCCTGGGAGCTTCTGGGCTCCCAATTCCCCTTCATCACCCCTCCTTACCAGCCTGGGCTCCCAAGAAAGGCCCGCCTGAGGCTGCAGCCACTGACCTCAGTGCTTGGGCACAATGCCCAGCCTGTTCCTAGGACCCCAGCACAAGGGCTGCTGAGAGCAGGGTTTGGGACAGGAAGTCAGAATGAAGCACTGGCTCTGTCATATCCCAAGCCCCTGTCCCCTAGCCCTGTGAGGGTAAGGTGATAGCTGCTGTCCCTTTGGGGTTAAATATAGTCTTTCTTGTTGGTTATGGGACCTCAGTGTGGCACAGCCAGCCTGGCTTCCCCTTTTGTGCATTCATTCATTCATTCGTTCAGCACTCGTTTGCTGAGCGGCCCCTGTGGGCCCAGCCCATGCTGGGGATGCAGTGTGAGTCAGGCCCTAGCTCTCCCCCTGCAGAGCTCCCAGTCCACCCTAAGCCACAGGCCACAACCAGCGAGATTCTCAGTGGAGCACAGGGATGTGTGAGACACCATCGGGCCAGGGTGGGGCCAGCCAGCACAGCTGGGGATCCCAGAAAGTCTCCTGGCAAAGGTGGTTTACAAAAATTTTCAATTTTTTTTTTTTTTTTTTAAGACAGAGTCTCACTTTGTTGCCCGGGCTAGATGAGTGCCATCGTGTCAGCCTAGCTCACAGCAACCTCAAACTCCTGGGCTTAAGCGATCCTCCTGCCTCAGCCTCCCGGGTAGCTGGGACTACAGGCATGCACCACCATGCCCGGCTAATTTTTTCTATATATATTTTAGTTGGCCAGATAATTTCTTTCTATTTTTAGTAGAGATGGGGTCTCGCTGATGCTCAGGCTGGTCTCGAACTCCTGACCTTGAGCGATCCACCTGCCTCAGCCTCCCAGAGGCTGCTAGGATTACAGGCGTGAGCCACCGCGCCTGGCCTTCAATTTCATGTTTAAGGGGAAGGTAATAGATGCATGTGGTTAAAAAAAAGTCCAAAAGGACAAAATAGCAAATATACAGTAAAAAGTAAGTTTCCCTTGAACTTGATCCCTTCCCATCCCAGAGGCAACCTCTGTTATCAGTTTCCTCTGTTGCTCCAAAGATAATCTAGGTATATTTGAGTTTAGGGACTATATTGTACATCTTCTTTAAAAATACAACTTGTACCGAGGCAGGAGGATAGCTCAAGGTCAGGAGTTTGAAATCAGTCTGAGCAAGAGCAAGACACCCCAACTCTACTAAAAAAAAAAAAAGAAAAAGAAAAACACAGAAAAAATTAGCCAGACAACTAAAAATAGAAAAAATTAGCCTAGTGTGGTGGCGCATGCCTATAGTCCCAGCTACTTGGGAGGCTGAGGCAGGAGGATCCCTTGAGCCGAGAAGTGTGAGGTTGCTGTGAGCTATGATGACGCCATGGCACTCTAGCCCGGGCCACAGAGTGAGAGACTCTGCCTCCAAAAAATAAAAAAGAAAACACAACTTGTAGTATACCATAGATGATCTACACCTGGCTTTTTTCACAGCCTTTTATTTTGAGTATTTCAAACCTACCAAAAAGTTGTAATAATAGTATAATGAATATTCATACATCCTTCACCCAGATTTACCAGTTCTTAACATTTTGCCCCGTTTACTTTACCTCCTCTTTTATCTACACAAACATGTGTGCATGTATTTTTTTTGCTAGTCTGAGTGTTAGTTGTAAGCATCATATCTTCTCACTCCTAAGAATGTTAGCATGTGTCTCTTAAATAATCTTAGTACCATGATCACCCTTAAGAAAATTGACTTTAATTCCATAATATTACCTATTATTTTCATTTCTTCAGTCGTTTCAAATGGTTTTTCTCACTGGGTTCCCCCCCTCCCCCGCCCCCGATCCAGAATCCAATTCAGGGTCGTTCATTGAATCTTGTTGTCATGTTTCTTTAATGTTCTATTTAATCTAGAACATTCTCCAGCCTTTTTATTTTTGTTTTTTTTAATGACAGTGATATTAAGAATCTGTGCCAATTGTTTTGGATTTGTCTGATTGCTTCTTCCTGATTGGAGTCAGGTTAAACAGCTCTGGCAGGAATACCACACAGGTGACACTGTGTCCTCCTCAGTACATTATAGCAGGAGGCACTTAGGTCTGCCTGTTGGTGAGGCTTAATTTGGTCACTTGGCTGAGGAGGTGTCCACCCAATCTCCCTGTGGTTCAGGTGCTCTTTCCCCCCCCCTTTTTTTTTTTTTTTTTTGAGACAGAGTCTCACTCTGTTGCCCCAGCTAGATTGCAATGGCATCAGCCTAGCTCACAGCAACCTCCAACTCCTTGGCTCAAGCAATCCTCCTGCCTCAGCCTCCCAAGTAGCTGGGACTACAGGCGCATGCCACCACACCTGGCTAATTTTTCTATTTTTAGTAAAGACTAGGTCTCGCTCTTGCTCAGGCTGGTCTGGAACTCCTGAGCTCAAACGATCCTCCCACCTCAGCCTCCCAGGGTGCTAGGATTACAGGCGTGAGCCTCCGCACCCGGCCACTCTTTCCCCTTTCTGATTAACGTGTGGGATGGTACTCAGAAGCGGTGTCTCTGCACTGTTCCCTCAACAACTTTTCCTTCTCTGACTTGAGCAGGTATTTTGCCATTTTACGTGCTCTAGCATGGGCGCTGTTCCATATCAGCACCTAAAGATCTGTTCCAGCCCCATCATAACGGAATGTTATGTTTTCATGCTGTGCTACTCCCTTCTAGGGACATCTGGTGATTTATTTACCGAGTCCCCCACTGATGGACATAAAGGCTATCTCTCCATCTCTTGTTACCACGTGCAGTACTGCAAGGACTGTTCTGCTGTAGTTTTTTAAGGCATGTGTGCAACAGAAGTGATTCCTCAGCTGCACCCCCAAGACTGAGTGGAAGTTCCTTGGATAGAGAAGGAGGAGAGAACAGGGGAGTAATGGCAAGGCAGGGAGGTGGGCAAGGCACAGGTGTCCTGGGAACAGCAGGCGGGAAGCAGGTCTGGCTGACGTGCTGGAAGTCAGCTAATCCCAGAAAGGCTAAGTGACTTTTCCAAGAGCACAAAGCAAGTTGGTGGCAGAGCCACGTACAGGACTCAGAGCCCTTGGCATCCAGGACAGTGTTCCTGCAATGCCTCCATAGATTAGCCTGGCCTTACATTCAGGTAGCCCGGGAAGGACCCCTCTGCCTGGCTCAGGCTGCATTGTGGAGGCTGAAGTTTGCAGTAGCCCCTTCCAATACTCACTGTCAGCCTCTGACCTGGCAGGGAGGGTGTGACCTCCTGAGGACGTCGTAAAGAGGGGCTGCAGTCTAGGTACTGGCTGGGAGGCTGCTGAGCCATCGTGGGCTTGTGACCTCACCAGGGAGGAGCTGTCCAAGAGGTCAACAGCTCCAGCTTGCAGGGTGTCTATGGGCAGCGTTCCTGGTGCTGAGAGCTGCAACCCCAGTCCTCAAGGCAGGCCTAAGACCTGAGAGTTATCACCAACCCATTGCACAAGTGGGGAGCTGGGGCCCAGAGTCACAGCCAGTAGAGTAAAGGCGATGAGTTTAGCTCCTCTCTCCCCTTCCCGGATCCTCTGAGGCCATCAAAGGCCGGCTCCTCGAGGCAGCCCACTCTGACCTCTCCTGGTCCTGTCCCTTCTGAGCCCTGCCGTCTGTGCCCCTCATGGCTGCTTCTCTCCCCTCCCTCCTCTTTCTCTCTTTGTCACTCTGCTGGGCTGGTGTGGTCCCAGCCCTGTAGCAATTCCTGGGCACAGTGTGGGGCACATAAGCCAGGAGGCACCAGGGGTGGGGGAGGACTGGCTGAGCAGCCCAGGAGCCTGACACCTGAGCAGGACAGGATGCTCACTGGAGGTGTGACCCTAGGCGAGGCCACCTTTTCCATCTGGGCCTCATTCGGGGTCCTTGTTTGCAAAATGGGGCTAACGATAGTCCCTCTGTCTCTCAGAGTTGTTAGAGGGTTTGATGAGCCATAGTGTGCCAAGGACAGGGCCTGGCATGGAACAAGTGCCCAGAAAACAGGGCCTGGTATTATTGTTATTATTATCATCCTGGCAGTGGGGAGGCGGCGGCAGCAGCTGCAGGCCAGGAGGGGAGTGTTTGCAAACTGACAGCTGGAAGGGTGACTAACAGTGCCGCAGCCTCCGCGCCCTCCTGTGGTGGCAGTGAGTCTGGAAGGAGGGGGAGGCATGGGGATGTGGAGAGCTAGCAGGGCTCTGCTCAGAGGGGCCTGGAGGTTGGGGGCCAGGCCACCCACAGCGGGACCCCAATTTAAGCTCTGGGCTGTCACCCCTCACTAGCTGTGTGACGTCAGGCAAGTCGTTCCACCACAGGAGCCTTGGTTTCTGCTTCTATAAAATAGGCGTAATGAGTTCACGGCCCCCCACGATGGCGTGTAGTTCACGGGGGCCCGGGGTGGGTCCCCCAGTCATGGTGGCTCAGTCGCGTGGATGTGGAGGGGGAGGTTTCCAGGCTCATCCTCCTTGGGCCTCAGTGTCCCTGCCTAAACAGTGAGGGTTTATGGGCTGGGCTCTGGGGAAGGAAGGGAGGGGGCACACCAGACCCTTCCAAGTTCAGGGTTTCATTCCACTCCCTCCATGGCCTGCTTGTAGGGAACCCCTGTCCTGCCTTTCGGGGTGAGGAATGGGAGGTTCAGAAGGGTCGAGTCACACCCCAAGTTGAACACTCAGCAGAGCCAGGTTTGAAGCCCAGGTCTGCCTGGCTGTAGAACCATGTGTGAGGCTTGGAAGTGGCAGTGGCGGTTTTCCCCGGCCTCCCTTCCCCAGCTCCTTCCACTCTCTAAGATCACATGCTCCCCTGCTGGAGCCCCGGGCCCCAGAATTAAACCCTGGTTCCTCAGTTGGCGCTGGAAGCCCCCTGCAGCCTGGCCGAGCTCCTGCCAGGCCCACTTGCTGCCATCTCCCGAGCAAGGGTGCTCAGGGTGGGCCCTGGAGCCCCAGCGGGGCAGAGTGCCTCCCGCCCTCCCTCGCATTTCTCACGCTGTGCCTGTCTCCTACCCCGACACCTCTGCTCCGGCTGCCACACCAAGCTGTGGGGCCTTCCCCGGCCCACCCGCTGCCTTCCTGAGCCCTCCGGTGTTCAGGGCTCAGCCCAGCACTCTCTCCACTGGGGGCTGCCCGAGCTCTGCAGGCCTTGCTCACTTCACACCCCCAGCACTTGCACAGAAAACGTCTTCTCCTACCGCCTGGCCTGGGGGAGGCAGCGTCGCGTGTGACCATCAGCCTGGCCCCCAGACATCCATCCTGTCAAACGAGCCTGGCCATGAGGCTCGTAGAGGAGCTTCTCTTCTAACATACTGTCACCACGGAGAAGCCACTGACCCTGTTGAGGCCTCAGTTTCCCTACCTCTAGAAAAGGAACAGTAACCCTCTGCTTCCTGAGACAGGTCCCGGGGGCCTCTAGGCTGGGGCTACAGTGTGTGTGCAGACAAGGTTGTGTTGCTGCTCTTGGGTCATGGGGATTGGCTGGGATAGCTTTTTTGGGGAGCCACATTTATTGAGATCAATATATAGTTGACCCTTGAACAATGCAGTGGTTAGGGGTACTGAACCCCCTATGCAGTCAGAAACCCACATATAACTTTTGAATCCCAAAAACTTAACCACTAATAATCTGTTGACCGGAAGCCTTACCAATAACATAAACAGTTGATCAACACATACTTTGTATGTTATATGTATTATATACTGTATTCTTACAATAAAGTAAGCTAGAGAAAAGAAAATGTTAATACAAAAATCATAACAACTAGGCATGGTGGCTCACACCTGTAATCCTAGCACTCTGGAAGGCCAAAGTGAGTGGATCGCTTGAGCTCCGGAGTTTGAGACCAGCCTGAGCAAGAGTGAGACCCTGGGCCGGGCACAGTGGCTCACGCCTATAATCTTAGCACTCTGGGAGGCCGAGGTGGGTGGATCGCTCGAGGTCAGGAGTTCGAGACCAGCCTGAGCAAGAACGAGACCCCTGTTTCTACTAAAAATAGAAAGAAATTAGCTGGCCAACTAAAATATATATAGAAAAAATCAGCTGGGCATGGTGGCGCATGCCTGTAGTCCTAGCTACTCGGGAGGCTGAGGCAGTAGGATTGCTTAAGCCCAGGAGTTTGAGGTTGCTGTGAGCTAGGCTGACGCCACGGCACTCACTCTAGCCCGGGCAACAAAGCGAGATTCTGTCTCAAAAAAAAAAAAGTGAGACCCCATCTCTACCAAAAATAGAAAAAAATTAGCCAGGTGTGGCAACTCGTGCCTGTAGTCCCAGTTGTTTGGGAGGCTGAGGCGGGAGGATTGCTTGAGCCCAGGAATTTGCGGTTGCAATGAGCTATTATGATGCCACCGCACTCTACCCACGGTGACAGAGCCAGATTCTGTCTCAAAAAAAAAAAGGAAAGAAAGAAAATCATAAGGCTAGGTGTGGTGGCTCATGCCTGTAATCTTAGCACTTTGGGAGGCCAAGGCAGGAGAATCACTTGAGGCCAGGAGTTTGAGACCAGGCGGGACAATATAGCAAGTCCCTGTTTCTACAAAAAATGTAAAAATTAGCCAGGCGTGGTGGTGCACACCTGTCATCCTAGCTACTCGAAAAGCTGAGCCAGGATGATTGCTTGAGCCTAGGAGTTGGAGGCTGCAGTGAGCTATGATTGCACCACTGCACTCCAGCCCAGGCAACAGAGCGAGACCCTGTCTCTAAAAAAAGAGTCTGGACATGGTGGCTTACGCCTGTAATCCTAGCACTTTGGGAGGCCAAGGCGAGAGAGTTCCTTGAGGTCAGGAGACTATCATGAGCAAGAGCGAGACCCCGTCTCTACTAAAAATAGAAAAATTAGCTGGGCGTGGTGGCGTGCTCCTGTAGTCCCAGCTACTGGGGAGGCTTAGGCAGGAAGATTGCTTGAGCCCAGGAGTTTGAGTTGCACTCTAGCTCAGGCAGCTCTAGTTTGCCACTGCACTCTAGCTCAGGCAGCAGAGTGAGACCCTGTCTGAAAAAAAAAAGAAAAAAATCATAAGAGAAAATATATTTACTATTCATTAGGTGGAAGTGGATCCTCATAAAGATCTTCCTTCTTGTCTTTTTTTTTTTTTTTTTTTTTGAGACAGAGTCTCACTCTGTTGCCCGGGCTAGAGTGAGCGCCGTGGCATCAGCCTAGCTCACAGCAACCTCAAACTCCTTGGGCTTAAGGATCCTACTGCCTCAGCCTCCTGAGTAGCTGGGACTACAGGCATGTGCCACCATGCCCGGCTAATTTTTTCTATATATATATATTTTTAGCTGTCCAGCTAATTTCTTTCTATTTTTAGTAGAGACGGGGTCTCGCTCTTGCTCAGGCTGATCTCGAACTCCTGAGCTCAAACGATCTGCCTGCCTCGGCCTCCCAGAGTGCTAGGATTACAGGTGTAAGCCACCGCGCCCGGCCTCCTTCTTGTCTTTACGTTGAGTAGGCTGAGGGAGAGGAGGTAGAGGAGGGGGTTGGTCTTGCCGTCTCGGGTGGTAGAGGTGGAGGGAAGTGGAAGGGGAAACAGGCACATTTGATGTACCTTTTATTGTAAAAAAAAAAAAAAAGTCCACGTGTAAGTGGGCCTGCACACTTTACACTCATGTTATTCAAGGGTCAACTACACCAAAAGGTTGCTGCTCACTAGGGTATAGCTCAGTGAATTGCCACAGAAGGAACCCACTCCATGATGGGGCTCAGACGGTTCATATTGACATAACCAACACCCAGAGGTCCCCCGGTGTCCCCCCAGCCCTGCCCACCCTACTGGCCGCCATCCTGATTGGATTGCTTTGGCCAGATTTTGAAACTTGATACAAATGGAATCACACAGTATATGCTTTTCTGTGTCTGGCTACTTGGTTAATGCCAGGTTTAGAAATTCATCGGGGGTTATTTCACAGCTGCGGTTTATCTGGTTTATCCGTGTTTGCTGCTGTGCAGTATTCCGTTTTGCGAAAACACCACAGTTTATCCATTTGCCTCTCGATGGGCTTCTGGGCAGTTCCCAGGTTGAGGTCTGTTACAAATCGTGCTGCTGTTAGCCCTCCGCGCCTGTCTTGGTGGACACGCGCTCTGTGTTCCCTTGCGTGTGGACCCAGGATTGGGATCAGTGTGTATTTAGAGATGCTGCCTGGGCAAGGTTTGGCAGGTGAAGGACCTGAGGGCCCACAGAGCATGAGTGACCTTCCCAGGTAGCTGGCACCGGCCTGGGGCTGACAGGGCTGCCGGGCAGGGGGCTCCCGGGCTGCTGACCCCCGAGCCCCTGTGCTTCTCCTCGTCATTCTGTTGGGCCTGGAAGGCTCCCTGTGGGCTCAGGGATGGTGGCCCCCTCTGTCCCCGGGGGTGCTCAGTCCTTATGCTCTTCCTCTACCCAGTGCTCTGAGCCTGCCAGGACTAGAGAGAACAGCCCTTGCTCAGGTCCCAGCTCAGAAAGCGCTTGGTGCCTGTTCACACTCCTCAGGGAAGGAGCTAGATCTCGGTGATGGGGGAGCATCCCCTCACACCCCTCCTCCATCTTCACCCTCCTCCCACAGCTCTAATGGTACCAAGTGACAGGTCGGCTTTCCTGTGACACGGGGACGCCAGAGCTCCTGAGAAGATGTCGGCAATACAGGTACCGTGGGGTGGGGGTCTGGGGCACATGGGCACCCCCCAACCCCCGGGGGGTGCTTAGCAGAGGAGAGCATGTGGGGCTCGGGTCAGCCCACTCCCCTTTCCCCCAACCCTCTGTCCCAGCCCGGGCTTTGAGTAGAGAAAGATTCCCGCGCACGCTGTCAGACACAGGCCGGGGGGTCCATGGGGGGATCTCAGCTGCAAGGCTCCCAGAGTTCTCGGGGAGGGGTGCCTCACCCAGGCTCACAGAGGCCTGCTAAGAGGCTGTGACCTCACCGGAGTGCAGGCAGATGGGTGGAGAAGAGGCCCAGGCTGCACCCACCCACCTGTCCTCTGCCCTGCAGGCCGCCTGGCCATCCGGTACAGAATGTATTGCCAAGTACAACTTCCATGGCACCGCTGAGCAGGACCTGCCCTTCTGCAAAGGAGATGTGCTCACCATTGTGGCCGTCACCAAGGTAAGCTGGGGACCTTATATGCCCACCCCACCCTTCCACCTCTGGGGCTAGGTCCCCCTGCAAGGGAGACCAGGTCTGAGGGTGCGTCTGGGCTGCCCTCTCCCTAGGACCCCAACTGGTACAAAGCCAAGAACAAGGTGGGCCGTGAAGGCATCATCCCAGCCAACTACGTGCAGAAGCGGGAGGGCGTGAAGGCGGGTACCAAACTCAGCCTCATGCCGTGAGTACCGAGTTGGGGAGAAAAGGGGAGGAGGCCCTGTCCTCCCTGGACCAGCATCAGAGGAAAGCAGGGAGGCCAGAGTAAGGGGCTGCAGTGTAGGGGAGGGCTTCCTGAGCAGGGCAGGGCGCGGGTGCTTCCTCACGGAAGGAAGAGGACAGGGGAGGGGGACAGAAGAAAGGAGGGACAGGGAGCAGGAGTGGAGGCCCCAGGTGCCTGACTGAGCCGCTGGGAAACGTGGGAAGGTGCCGAACAGAGGGAGCACCTTCGCAGATGCATGGGGGAGGCTGGCAGGAGGCACCTGGGTCTATACCCTTGGGCCACCATGACCTCTGGCCCGGCCACCCCCCAGCTGGTTCCATGGCAAGATCACACGGGAGCAGGCCGAGCGGCTTCTGTACCCACCAGAGACGGGCCTGTTCCTGGTGCGGGAGAGCACCAACTACCCCGGGGACTACACGCTGTGCGTGAGCTGCGACGGCAAGGTGGAGCACTACCGCATCATGTACCACTCCAGCAAGCTCAGCATCGACGAGGAGGTGTATTTCGAGAACCTCATGCAGCTGGTGGAGGTGAGCCATGAGGGCGCCTGGCGGATGGCCTCGCCCCCCCCCCCACTCACACAGTCCCGACCCCACCGGGGGCGTGTTGTGCAACCTCTGTGAGCCCTCGTCTCTTCACACCTCGATAGAGTACCTGTTGCATGCCAGGGTTGACCTCTGACCCCACAGTGCCACCACAAGGAGGTAGCATTATCACCATTTTGTAGACCAGGAAACAAAGGTTCAGAGCAGTTAAGGGACCTGCCTGAGGTCACACAGCTATAAAGTGGAGGTGCCTGGATTAGAATCTGGGTCTGTCTGATCCCAGAACTAGCTTTCCTCCAGCCAGTCACAGACCCTCACGCCCAGATGGGTGCAGATAAACATGAGCCGTGCACCTGCATCGCCAGGGCCTCCCGGGCTCCTGCACCCGCATGGACACGCCTGCATGTCCCTGCAGCTTCCAAGGCCATCTCTGCCAGCCCTGGCCAGGCCTTACCTGGCATCTGGTAGCCCCAGGTGGCCTCCCAGATGTTGCTGTGCTCTCATCTTCTCCTGCTGGCCTGGCTTAGCCTGTGGCAGGAGAGTGTGGGGGTCTTGGGCACATCTGGCTAGAGATTGGTGTCAGGACTGAGCCATGGGTTGCCCTCTGCATTAGGATACTGGTGACTCCCAAAGTGGTAGCGACAACTGAGTGTGCAGCAGCTGGGTGTGGGGTGACATGGGAAACGGGCCGCGTGTCAGGAGTCTTCCCTAACCCCTGCCCTGCCAGAGATGGGGAGCCCTCCCTACTCAAAGGGGCTCCTGGCCGGGCGGGACCAGCCTCTGCTGCCCTCCTGTGGTCAGACCGGGGCAGTGCATGTGAGCCGATGGGCGCTGGGGCACCGTGGGGGCTGGCTCTGAGTGCCCTGCGCCCACCCCCCAGCACTACACCTCAGACGCAGATGGACTCTGTACTCGCCTCATCAAACCAAAGGTCATGGAGGGCACCGTGGCGGCCCAGGATGAATTCTACCGCAGTGAGTGCACCCCACCCCACACCTTTGCCCACCGGCCTCCTCCTACCCCGGCCTCCTGGCACCGTCCCCATCCTGGAGGCTCTGGAGACCTCCTAGGAAGCCCACACACCTGACAGTGCAGCCCACCTCTCCATCCCAGTGGTGACCCCAGCCTGACCTCCACGCCTCTCGCTGCCCTCCGTAGGTGGCTGGGCACTGAACATGAAGGAACTGAAGCTGCTGCAGACCATCGGGAAGGGGGAGTTTGGAGGTGAGCGGAGGGGCCGGGCGCCCCGGGAGGGCCAAGGGCAGTGGGGAGTCCAGGGAACAGCCCCCGCCTCTCTTCCCCCCAGACGTGATGCTAGGCGATTACCGAGGGAACAAAGTCGCCGTCAAGTGCATTAAGAATGACGCCACCGCCCAGGCCTTCCTGGCTGAAGCGTCGGTCATGACGTGAGTTGGGGCAGGGGCCGGTGGGAGGCTGCCCCGGGCAGGAGGCTGGGGAGGAGGCTTGGCAGGCTGTGACCGCCACTGTCCCGTCTCAGGCAACTTCGGCACAGCAACCTGGTGCAGCTCCTGGGTGTGATTGTGGAGGAGAAGGGCGGGCTCTACATCGTCACTGAGTACATGGCCAAGGTGGGTGTCGCCCAGGGTTGGCCCCCTGCCGAGCTGAACACGGGCTGCGGCCTTCCAGCTGCCCCAGGCCCCCACTGTGCCCTTGGGCCCCTGATCCCACTGTCCCCCGTCCCCACTGAGCTTTGAGGTCACCAACGGCTGGGCTCTTATCTTGGTTCATCATTTATTCACCATGACCTTGGATGGGCCACATCAGCTCTCCCAGCCTCAGTTTCACATCTGTGAAATGGAGACGGTAACAAAGTCTACCTCAGACTGTGGCAGCGAGAAGCAGTAATGCATGAGTGATTCTGAGCAGTGTGCAGTGGCGATGTCCCTCCCCTCCCTGCTCCTTCCCTGTCCTGTCACCTCCCTTGGGTGGCCATTTACCCCCACCCCCAGCCCGCTGTTTCAGGGGCTGCAGGGCCAGTCTGACCTGTGGCCTGGTCGGTCTGTCTGTCCTGCCCCCCAGGGGAGCCTGGTGGACTATCTGCGGTCTCGGGGTCGGTCAGTGCTGGGCGGAGACTGTCTCCTCAAGTTTTCACTGTGAGTGAAGCAGCCCCAGGGCTGGGTGGGGTTTGAGGGGTTCCCTGCCCTGCTACGGGAGCCCCAGTCCAAGGGGACATGTGGCTGGTCTGCCCCTAGAGACGTCTGCGAGGCCATGGAATACCTAGAGGGCAACAACTTCGTGCACCGGGACCTGGCTGCCCGCAACGTGCTGGTATCCGAGGACAACGTAGCCAAGGTCAGCGACTTCGGCCTCACCAAGGAGGCTTCCAGCACCCAGGACACAGGCAAACTGCCGGTCAAGTGGACCGCCCCCGAGGCCCTGAGAGAGAAGGTGGGGCTGGCCTCCCCCAAGGGCCTGAGCCGTGGTGGGCAGGGGTCCTGGGTCACTCCCCACCCCCAGATTCCCAGGATCTGACGCTGCTTCTCCCACCCCCATGACAGAAATTCTCCACCAAGTCTGATGTGTGGAGTTTTGGAATCCTTCTCTGGGAGATCTACTCCTTCGGGCGAGTGCCTTACCCAAGAATTGTGAGTGTGGCTGCCGGGGCCGGGCAGGGGCCGGGCGGGGGCCGGGGCTTGGAGCATGGCGGTGTTGGCAGGGGTCTGCGGCCTGGGGAGCTTCCAGGCCACCCCTGGGGCCAGGCCCTGCACTGAGTCCCACCACCCCTGCCCACAGCCCTTGAAGGACGTCGTCCCTCGGGTGGAGAAGGGCTACAAGATGGACGCCCCTGACGGCTGCCCGCCCGCAGTCTACGAGGTCATGAAGAACTGCTGGCACCTGGATGCCGCCACGCGGCCCTCCTTCCTGCAGCTTCGCGAGCAGCTCGAGCGCATCAAAACCCACGAGCTGCGCCTGTGACCGCCGGCCTCTGCCCAGGTCATGGGCCTGTGGGGACTGAACCTGGAAGATCATGGACCTGGTGCCCCTGCTTGCTGGGCCCGACCCTGAACTGAGCCCCAGCGGGCTGGCGGGCCTGTCCCTCTGTCCCGGCCTGCGCCCCTCTGGCCCCTTCTCTCACAGACCCGCGCACTGGGTTGGGGAGCCCACCGAGGGGCCGTAGGGGCTGGAGAGCGGGAGGCAGTGCCCACCAGGTCGGGCTTCCCCGGCCTCCCGTCGCTCGCCTTCTTAGAGTTTTATCCCTTTCCTTTTTTGAGATTTTTTTCCGTGTGTTATTTTTTATTATTTTTCAAGATAAGGAGAAAGAAAGTACCCAGCAAATGGGCATTTTACAAGAAGTACGAATCTTATTTTTCCTGTCCTGCCCGTGAGGGTTGGGGGACCCATCGCCCCGGCCTCGTCCCCCATTCCGTGTTTCGTGTCCCGTGTCGCCTCGGTCGCCCGTGTTTGCGCTTGACCATGTTGCACTGTTTGCATGCGCCCGAGGCAGACGTCTGTCAGGGGCTTGGACTTCATGTGCCGCTGCCACCCGCCCACCTGCCTTGTGAGACGGAATTGTAATAAACCACTCCATGAGGACACCGCCGTCCTGCCTCGGCGCTCCCTCCGCCGAGCCTGCCTGTCCTGCCCGGCCGCCCCCCCCCATGCCATCTCGTCCATCCCCCTGTCTCTGTGAGTGGGGCCGGGTGGGGAGCATGGCCGGGAGATGTAGCCGCCGCTTTGTGTCAGCTGCACGAGCGAGTGTCCTGTGTCTGCCCGTGGGGGAACGCAAACCGCCCGCCCTGTGCCACCGTCCAGCTGCTGCCCAGGCCTGGCTCTGGGGCCCTGTCACAGGATGCTGCCTGGGGGTTCCGGCTGCCTCTTCCGCTGTGTTGTTCACGTCTTCAGCACAGGGAGGGTTGGAGCCGAGGGTGGGGGGGCCCGGGCCTGACCAGATGGGGATGGGGTTCTAGTTGGGCCCCTATCCGAGAGTGAGAAGAAGCCATGGTGGGCCTGGGAGCTGGGTGGGGTCCCCCTGGCAGGAGACAAGATACGTGTTGCGCCGCGGGAGGGTGTGGGAAGGAGGAGGCTCTGTCTGAGCTTCTGGTGGTTCTCACGTTTCACCCAGGATGTGACAGCTTTGCCCCGTCCCCACCCCTGGCACGTGCCAAGCCTTGTGCCTTGCTGGGATTTGCAGGGGAGAGGGGAGATCCAGGTGCCTTCCAGTGGGGAGGGCACAGATGGGGAATGTGGACCTGCCATGGGACTTTCTGTCCCTCACTCGGGTTGTCCAGGGGCAGTGTCAGGACAGAACACCTGCAGGTGGAGCGTCACTCACAGACACGAGCAGGTGAGGGGTTCTCCTTGTCCAGTTGGGGCTCTGACCCTTCCTCTCCCAGCCGGCAGGGCCTGAAACCCAGGGCGTTCTGACTCTGGAGTGTGCTGGTGTCTGTGCCTCAGCCCCACCGCGGGTCCACCCACCGTTACCTCTGTCCTGGCCCCGGACAAAGCCCCCTGGCCTCCGGGCCATCCTCTGCACGCTGGCTGCCAGACAGACCTTTCTAAAGCTGGCCTGTTCATTCAACAACAAATATTTGAGTACCTGCTGTGTGCTAGGACTGGGTTCAGTGGTGAGCAAAATAGACCCTGTGAAGTTCACGGTTGGGCAGACAGTCACACAGACGACGACAGACTGAGTACTACAAAAGAGAGGCGTGACATGGGAGTCTGGGGGGCGGGGGGCTTCCTGGAAGAAGCCGTGTTTCAGCTGAGATCAGAAGGAAGAACGGAAGGCCACCGGCAGGGCTTGGCAGCCTTGCAGGGAGAGACGCTGAGACGGAGGGAGGGCAGCTTCGTCCCAGGACCTCCGAGAAGGTGGGTGAGACGTACAGACGGCCCAGGGCTGAGAGCTGAGGCTGCAGCTGCGGCAAGGACTTGGCTTTCACCAAATGGAGTCGTGGGAGGCCCGTGCAAGTTTTGAGCAGGAGGGTGATGTGTCAGATAAGTATTTTTGAAATACAGAATTACAGAGAAGGTTTGAAAGGAGCATAGCAAGGGCTGGTCCAGGTGGAAGTAGATGGACTCCAGAGAGATGGAAGGGGTGAAGTTGGCTGCACTTGGTAATGGACTCGGCGTGCCAGGGAAGGAGGCGTAGCAGGCCTGACAGGCAGGATGGCTGTGGGGAGGTGGCAGGGGGCCCCGCTGAGCGAGGGGACCAGGAGGCTCATGAGTCCTGTTTAGGGCATGTTGAGTTTTAAACGTGTGCCTTTGAAACTGCCAAGAGGTGTTGAGTCAGTTGTTGGAACCCAGAAGCTGGAGAAGGAAATTCCAGAGTCACCCGCGGATGGATTGAACCCGACACTGTGGGCAGGGAGGATGAGGCCACTTTGGGAGGACACAGAGAGGAGACAAGGGCCAGGGCCGAGCCTTGGGGGCCTCTTAGCATTGCAAGGTCAAGAGGAGAAGGCTGACCACCAAGGTGCAGAGGGAGGAAGAGTGTCATGTCACAGGCGAGGGAGCCAGTGGGGTCCCTGCTTCCCCGAGGCACAGAGATGAAGGCTGAGCCCGCCTGGTGGATTTAACCTTGAGGACGAGGGTATTGCTGACTTTAGCAGCACCTATGTTTGGTAGGGGCTGACTCCAGACTACAGTGGCCAGAGGGAGGGGTCAGCAGCCTTGAGAAATGAGGATACAAGAGGAGGAGAGTTAGAGGAGGATGTGGGAGATTTGTTTTTGAGGCTTGAGCAAACATGACTGCCAAAGGAAAGGACATTGACCTTCAGATCATGTCCAAGTGCTGAGGGGGAGGCAGGAGCTACAGAGGGGAAGCCTTGGAGCAGAGGGCCGGCCCCAGACGGGAGAGGGACAGTCCTGAGGTTGCAGAGCAGGAGGGAAACGCCCAGTGGAGCACTGGTGAATGTGTGACAGCCAAATCTAGGGCAGGGGGCTGGGTGGGGGAGCTGTGATCTATACCATTTAATACTTGCTCACCGTGGCCAGTTTCAAGCTACCAACCTGACTTCCCTGAATGCAGGTGGAGATGTCAACAGTCAGGGTTCAGAAACCTGAGGTGCTTAGGGCTGTGGGGTCACAACCAGGGCCAGGCAGGCGACGCAGAGAACTGGGCCACGTGTAAGACAGACAGGAATGAAGGGACAGGGCCCAGCTGGTGGGATCCTGAGGGAAGGCAGGCCCAGGTAGCCGGATGTTCCAGTTCTTTCCACCTGGTGATTTGGGAGCCCTTCCCCTCTGCCGGCACCCTGCCCCATTCCTTCATTACCCCTCCCTCCTCCTCCCCCTCCCCCTCTCTTTCCCAGTTTCTGTATTTTGCTCTCATCTTTCCAGTCCGCTTGGTGCTGTCAAGTGGCTTACCCTAGATGAGCAAGACGTAGGTCCTACCCTTGAGGAGCTCATGGACTGATGGGGGCACCCTCTCAGGACTCACGCTGGTGCCCAGAAATCTGGCGGGGTGTTGCCCACCGCCAGCACCCAGCAGTGGGGCCGAGGCGGCAGCAGACGCAGGGTGGCTACTCAGACATCAGAGGATGAAGGGCATTCCTGGCAAAGGAAGGGCACTGCCTGGGCAAAGGCGGTGAGGTGCAACAGCCTGTCGGCGTGGCTGCGGCTCAGGTGCCAAGGGGTGTGGTCTGGGATCAGGTGAGGCCGGAGAGAAAGCAGGGCCCAGACCCCACCCGCCTCTGCAGGCCCAGTGAGGAGCTCCACTGCACAAAGGTTTAGGACACCGGAGTGACATGCCCAGATCTGTACTGTAGATCATTCCAGTGGCAGTCTGGCCTGGAGACGGCAGGACAGTGGGAGGCTGCGGGCAGGGGCCATCGGCGGTCCAGCTGGAGAAGCAGGGGTGGTGGGGGGGTGAGCACGACTGACACTGCGCTGGCTGCCAGGCCCTGTTCTCAGCCCCTTACCTGTGTTATCTTGTGGGACCTCCGACAACTCTTGGAGGTTTATATTTATACTACTGATGTCCCCATTTTACAGATAAAGAAACAGGCTCAGAGAGATTAAGGAATGAGGTAATAAATGACAGCGGCAAGAGCAGGTTTCAGAGCTTGCTGCTGGCCGGAGGTAGGGGTGAGGCAGCGGGAAGGGTGGGGGCAATTCCACTCTGCTAGGGTGAGGGTGGTGCCGTCTGTGAGACCGAGGCCTGGAGGATGATAGGGGGCTGGAGAAGAGGAATTCAGTTGAGACATGACGTCTGGAGCCCTTAGTGACATCCAAGCAGAGATGTCCCCTGCAGAGAAAGACATTGATTCCTACCTTCCAGTAAGAGGTGGGGCTGGAAGTAGATGTTCCTGAAGCCACGGGCACGGGCACGGGAGGGCCTGGCCAGGCCTGGGCAGGGAACAGGGAGTGAGGGGGAAGCCCTGGGGCTGAACTTAAGGGGCCACGGTGGGAGAGCAGCTGGCAAGGGAGTAGCAAAGGGAGCAGCTAGGGACAGGGAGAGAAGCAGGTGAGGGCTGGAGGGGCTCCGGGCACAGGAGAGGGGTAGCCTCAGTGACGGGTGGGTAGGCGGGTGGATGTCGGCAGCATTTCTCGTGGCAGAGGCCGGATGGAGAAGAGTCCGCTAGGTCCAGAGCACGGGGTCACTGCTCAGGCCTTGCTAGAACATTTCATGTGGTGTGGCAGGGGCAGCAGCGGGAAGGCAGGGGTTCCAGGATCGGGTGGAGGCCAGGTGGCCGGGATGGAGTGGGACCACCTGGCATCAGCTTGACTGTGACGGGAACGGGAGCAGGTGGAGGCAGTTGAGGGCTTAGTGTTGAGAAGTGGTTTCTTTTAGCATGTCCTACAAATTCCCAATTTACAACCTTGATTTTAAGCGATTTGTAGAGCTTCAGTGACTGAATCCTGCTGGGAACGTACAAAGCACAGTAAAACTTCAGCTATCCAGAATTCTTGGCAAATGAGTCACTCTGGAAAAACCAACTTTATTTGGATGAAAATATTTGAAATATAGGATTTCCTACCTTTTAAAAACTTTTATGGCCAGGTGCTGTGGCTCACGCCTGTAATCCTAGCACTCTGGGAGGCCGAGGCGGGTGGATCGTTTGAGCTCAGGAGTTCAAGACCAGCCTGAACAAGAGCGAGACCCTGTCTCTACTAAAAATAGAAAGAAATTATATGGACAACTAAAAATACATATAGAAAAAATTAGCCGGGCATGGTGGCACATGCCTGTAGTCCCAGCTACTCGGGAGGCTGAGGCAGGAGGATGGCTTGAGCCCAGGAGTTTGAGGTTGCTGTGAGCTAGGCTGATGCCATGGCACTCTAGCCCAGGCAAGAGTGTGAGACTCTGTCTCAAAAAAAAAAAAACAACAAAAAAAACCTTTTATTATGAAAATCGCCAAACATATGTAAGTAGGGAGAAGAGTATAATGAACCCCTCATCCCACCACCCAGCTTCAGCAGTTACCAATTCAAGGTCAATTGGGTGTCATCTACACTCCACCCGTGCCCCCCAGGCCCTGGAATATTTGGAAGTAAATCCCAGACGTTGCAATTCATCCACAAAGCTTTAGTATGTTTCTCCAAAAGACTTTCTTTTTTTTTTTTTTTTTTTGAGACAGAGTCTCACTCTGTTGCCCGGGCTAGAGTGAGTGCCGTGGCGTCAGCCTAGCTCACAGCAACCTCAAACTCCTGGGCTCAAGCGATCCTACTGCCTCAGCCTCCTGAGTAGCTGGGACTACAGGAATGCGCCACTATGCCCGGCTAATTTTTTCTACATATATTTTTAGTTGGCCGGATCATTTCTTTCTATTTTTAGTAGAGACAGGGTCTCGCTCTTGCTCAGGCTGGTCTCGAACTCCTGAGCTCAAACAATCCGCCCGCCTCGGCCTCCCAAGTGCTAGGATTACAGGCGTGAGCCACTGCGCCCGGCTGAAGACTTTCAAAACATAACCACAATACCGTATTATTCCTAAAAATTTTAACAGTAACTCCTTAATATAATCAAATATTCGTTGTTCAAATTTCCCCAATTGTTTCACTTTTTGCCCAATAGGTGAGTTAAAATGTGTCTCCAGACAAGGTCCACACATTGCATTTATTTGCTCTGTCTCTTGAGACTCCCCTTCTTTTTCATGGAATGCATTTGTTGAGGGAACCAGGGTGCTTGGAAGGGTGAGCTTTAGGGATACAGGAGAGAACTGAGCGTCACAGCTGGGGAGGGCGCGGCTGAGAAGGAAAGAAGGGTAGGTGGGCGGACAGCCAGGTAGTCGGGAAAGAGGCAGGACATGGTGGCCGTCCCCACAACAGGGAGGAGAGGCCAGGGCTGCTGAAGGGTGGGGCCTGGGCATCCCCCCAAGCGCACCCCCCAGCTGCTGGAGCTGAGGGGAGGTGGGAGGGTGGCCCGGGCCAGCAGCAGGGGCAGAGCTTGGTTGGCCAATGGGTCTGCCCACACCAGGCTGGAGGTGAAGGAGGCGCAGGCCAGAGCGCAGGCCTAGGAGGAACAGGATGTCTGTGCTGGGGAGGGAGGGAGGGAGGGAGGGAAAGGACAGTGCCAAGACCCAGCTCTTGCCAGTCCCAAGCTCCTCCCTGCCTGGCCTGGTCCCAGGAGCCCCTCCCTGGCCTCCCAGCTACAGTCTACCACCAGCCTGGACTGCAGCTCCCGAGACAATGCTGGTGGTCAGCGACCCAGATGCCTTGCTGTGCCTCCTGCTGCTCCTGGCCCCCCACGGCACTGGGCAGGGGCATCCTCCTCGGCGCAGGTTTGAGTACAAGCTCAGCTTCAAAGGCCCAAGGTTGGCATTGCCCGGGGCTGGAATACCCTTCTGGAGCCACCACGGAGGTGAGGGCAGGGGTGGGTGCCAGCCATGCCCAGGGTCCCTCAGCATGCTGGAGGGGCTGCAACTCAGTGGGAGAGGGGCCTGCCAGGGCCAGCCTCTGTCCAGGGTGGGCAGGGCCTGGGGCAGACAGTGCTGGTCTCCTGCTCCACCACACCCCAGTCTCAGCTTCTCCTCTCTGCTTCTCTGCCCTGGGACTTCTCTCTCCTCCTCTGCCTCCCTTGGACCCCTCCCCTTCCTCTGCCTCCTGAACCTGTGAACACACACACGTACACATGCTCACACACTAAGTCCCAGGTATAGAAACAAGGTAACTTGGACCAGCACAAAGCCTCAGGCTCCTGGCTCCATCCTGTCCGCCTGCGCTGTCCATGATAACCAAGGGACCACCTGCAGGGAGGCATCCTCGTGTCTAGCTGTTTTGCCAAAGCAGGCACCGGCCCTTCCCTGTATGCATGTTGGGGGTGGAAGCAGACAAGAGAGTATCTTAGCCCATGGGTCTGTGTTCAGGGCCTTCCAAACCCAGACCTATAAAGAGTCTGTCTTCTGCCTGATCTTGTTCCAAAAAGGATTTGTGATGACTTACAAGGACCTATACAATAGAGAGGAACTTAAATTAGGAGTGAGCAAGAAGAATAAGACTTAGGGTTAGGATGGGACATGAAATGAGTCCAGTTTCCAAAACATACGCTGTGAGAGCTCAACTCTGAAGTTGGGCCATGGCTTTAGTTCAGAGCCTCCCAGCAGGCAAAGCAAAAAGAGAAAGCAGATCAGCTGTGTATTTCTATCTAAGAGACGTAAGTTCTGAGAAACAGCATGATTCCTGACTGAGGCCGGAACAAAATACTCCTTTAAAATGACAGGCTCTCTCAGTAGGGTCTTTCTTCTACTCCTTCACAGAGGCGCAGGAGGTGGATGGAGTGGGCTGTCTCTCACAGCACCAGGCCAGGTCCTACCTCCGAGCCAGGAGAGCAGGGCCTGTACACCAGTCGCTGCTCTTGGCCTTGCCACGTCTGGGCTGTCACAGATCATGTGGGGGAGCAGAGGCACATTCTCCAAGGTCACCCAGTCTATGTCCATTGTCTATTCACTCACCCTGATGCTCCTCTGTGCCCAGCCCAGGGGCACAGGGCTGAGTTAGGCTTAGGGAGCCCGCAGTCTGGAGCGAGGTGGCACGACCGATCCACGTGAGGCTGAATGCATAAGGGCAGTAGGCAGCGGACAGCCCTTGCCTCCTGAAAGTCACTTCAGAGGCAGTGGCAGCTTCTGGGAGGCCCAGGACTTCTGGTCTTGCATTCTCTGAGCCTCCCTGCCCCCATCCTGGCCTTTGCAGGGCAAACAGGCGGGATTAGCATCCTCTGGGAAGTCCTGGCAGGGTCTGGGCCTGGGCCAGGTCCAGCCTGGCTGGCCGGAGGGTGAGAAGCAGCTGGAGTAGGGCTCTGAATGCCCTTCCTGGTTCCTGCCAAGTCGCCTCAGTTTCTCTCCCCGTCCCTCCCCCGTCATCCAGGCTCCTTTCTCCCCACCCTGCCACCGCCAGGACACTTCTCACCCCCACACTCCGCCCATTCCTCACGTCCCGGGCCAGCTCCCCCCTGCACCCTGGCTTTCATGCTGTCACCCTGGAACGCCCCCAGGTCCCCTCCCCCAGGAGCCCGCACTCGCGTCCCTCCAAGCTCCCCAGCCTGCAGTCCTGGGCAGGCTGCCTCTTCTCTCCCAAAGTGCTCTGCTGCGTTCTGTGGTCGCAGGCACCGCCTCTTCCCTCACACGGCCTCAGTTTCCTCATCCGAGAAACAGGAGGGCTCAGACACAAACCTCGCCCGTGGTGGAAAAAGCTGTACTTTGGAGTCAGATGGAGATGAATTCCAATCCATTCAGTGCCTTAACTTTTATGAGCCTCAGTTTCCTCATCTGTAAAATGGGGTC
>CM052442.1:113444126-113495629 GCA_028533085.1 Varecia variegata | reverse complement strand
CCTCACCGGCCAGGCCTTGGGTCCTGTGTGACCCGGCTGGATTCCAAGTGCCCACAGGGACGGAGCCGGCTGGGTGCTGGGCTCCTGTCATCGGGACTTCCGGAACCGGCCACACCCCTTCAGAGTGAGGATCACCTACTGGCAGCAGAGGCTGCGTGTGAGTGGCCCTTCCTGCTTTTGGGGTCCTCCAGGTGGGGAGTGCAGAATACAGGGTCCCGGTGACAGAGGTGCTGCATGTGGGTGCCCATAGCCCCAACACACTGGCGCCTGGACACCACGCAGGGTCCCTGGCACATGCAAGTCAACACCCACCTGGGCTCCTGCACCCGACACAGGCTCCTAACACTCACACAGAGCACATGCGTGGAAGGGCCAACTTGAGACCAGGAGGGCAGGTCACCTCCGTGCCATTCTGACACCAAGCCCTGTGGCCGTCTGCCCTGTACGGCAGCCCATGAGTCAGAGGGAAGGATGATGCCCCACTGCTGGGGTCGGGGGAGCAGATGGGGCTCACTCCCTCCATGCCCCTCAGGTGTCCTTGAACAGCGGCCTCACTCCCAGTAATCCAGATGAGGTCTGTGTAGATGTGGGGCCCCTGCTTTTGGTCCCTGGAGGTTTCTTTGGGGTCTCGGCAGCCACCAGCACGCTGGCAGGTGAGGAGCCCACTGGGCAGGTAAGAGCAGAGTGGGGACTAATGCATCTTCCCGAGCAGACCTTCCCCGGAGCGCTGGGTGTGGGTTGGCCACTTCCCCGCCATGCGACCTGGGCGAGTCCTGAGTCCTCTCTGGGGCTCTGTGGCCATCAAGACAAGTCACGTCTGCCTTGAGACCTGGAAGTCTCAAATGGGATAAAACAAGAGGAGCTTGTATTCCAGTGTTGGCCCCATAAGTGCCCCTAGGTGGGAGCTGCGGAGCAGGTAGAAGAGGGACAGCCACGAGGAATATTTAGGGAAATAGAGCAAATAGGAGTGATGCAATAGAGAGCCATGGAGGGTCCTGCAGGTGGACAGCAGGGGAGTGGGAGTCTTTGGTTTTGTTTTGTTTTTTTTTTTTTTGAGACAGAGGCTCACTCTGTTGCCTGGGCTAGAGTGCCATGGCGTCAGCCTAGCTCACAGCAACCTCAAACTCCTGGGCTCAAGCAATCCTTCTGCCTCAGTCTCCCAAGTAGCTGGGACTACAGGCATGCACCACCATGCTAATTTTTCTATATATATTTTTAGCTGTCCAGCTGATTTCTTTCTATTTTTAGTAGAGACGGGGTCTCGCTCTTGCTCAGGCTGGTCTCAAACTCCTGACCTCGAGCGATCCACCCGCCTTGGCCTCCCAGAGTGCTAAGATTACAGGCGTGAGCCACCACACCTGGCCTGAGTGGGAGTCTTTGAATGCCAGGATTTAGTCTTTAGACACCGGGTACTGGGGAGCCATGGAAGGTTTCGGAGGAGGAGCATGACATGGTCAGAGCTACACCAGGGAGGCAGCCACTGCGAGGTTGCCTCTGCCAGTAGCATCTGTGCTCTGGGGCCTGAGAGTGTTACTCACTTTGCTACCAGGGCTCTAGCCCAGGGTGTTGTGTGATTGTCCAGTTTTCCCACTCATGGGGGCCCACCTCTGCTGAGTGTGAGGTTCAACCCTCACAGCCAATCCACCCCTCTACCAGTCTGCCCCCCACACCTGTCCTGTGACGTGAGCAAGACAAAGGCCCGAGAGCTGCCTCCCTGGGGTGCAATGGGGACTGGGGTGAAGGCCAAGGGAGGGGCTCTGGGTGAAGTGGTCATATTTCTTCTCTCTCCACTCCCTTCCAGGTGACCATGACGTCCTGTCCTTCCTGACCTTCAGTCTCAGTGAGCCGAGCCCAGAGGTGATGCCACCCTGGCCACCTGGAAGAGGCCAGCCAGGGACCCTTCCCTTGCCCATGTCATAGTGCCCTCAAACCTGCCATTCCAGCCCTCTCCCCACCTGTCCTCTGAGCTCCGCAAAGGCCAGGCCTCGTGTTGGGCAGTGCTGGGGCCAGACCCTGTCCTCAAGGCCTCCCAGGCTGGCTGGGCCACGCTGTTACATCACAGTTCAGAGTGATCAGAGCTGGGTCTCGAAAGGTGCAGGGGGCCATGGGAGCAGAGAGAGGGGGTCTGAGCCAGCCAGGGGATCAGGACAGGCTGCTTGGAGGAGATAAGCTTGAAGGACCAGAGGAGCAGCGTGCCCAGGCCCAGGCTGCAGCGGGAGGAGGGGTTGTGGGGATCCGTTCAGGCGCAGAGCTCGGAGGGCTGGAGCCTGCAGGGCTGGGTGGCCGAGCTGAGAGCTCTTCCCTGGCTGGGGAGCATGTTTGGTCAGGGAGGGAGACTGGCTTGTGGAGGAGCCTCTAGATCTCCCACGGGTTCCAGGCCCCCCTTTCTTCCTCCTGCAGCCTCCCCCTCTGCCCTCCCTGGAGATGGAGCAGCTCCGCCTGCAGAGGCAGCTGGAAGGGCTGCAGGCAAGGCTGGCCCTGGGCACCAGGGAGGACACAACGCCACAGCCAGACTCTGAAGCTCCAGGAGATGGTAGGGACCCAGGGAGTAGGCGGGTGGGGCAGGGGCCCATCTGAGTCACAGGATCCTCTTCCCTTAGAACCAGCAGTCCTTTAACCAATGGGGAGACGGAGGCCTGGGAAGGCCATATCTGAGTGGGACCTGGGGCCCAGGCGTTCTGTCCTAGCCCCACCTCCCAACCTAGATGCATTTTCCTGGGAAGGGTCTTGGAGGCAGCAGCCATGCCTTCCTGCACCCCTCTCCAAGATGCCCCCCAGAGATAGGCTGTGTTGCCCCAGCCCAGCTGCCCAGCCCAGCTCTGCTCCAATCCCCAGGGGAAAGGCTCTCTGACCTGGAGGAGACGCTGGGCAGACACAGCCAGGTCCTGCAGGCCCTCCAGGGCCTCTCCAAGCAGTTGGCCCAGGCTGACAGGCAATGGAAGAAGCAGATGGGGGGCCCAGGCCAGGCCAGGCCTGAGGGAAGCTGGGTGAGTGGCCCTTCTGACATCCAAAGCTCCACCTGCAGGCTTGAAAGAGGAGCAGGCGCTACAGCCAGGAACCAGCCCCCCACCCGAGTTCTGGAGGGAAGAGGGGCAGGGGTGAAATGCCGCAGGTCACAGGACAGGAGAGGGCAGCATACAGGAGGGCATCTCTGCACAAGCCGGTGCCCACAGAACCACAGAGCCGGGGTAGGGAAAGGAGATGCCAGGTATTTGGACTCGGGTCTGTAGATGAATGACAGAAATAGACTAGGTGCTAATTTGCATGTAGCTTCACATGTGATTTGCATACAGCTTGCTTAATGCTCAGTTGCATGAAAATCCTCATTTCAACCCCAGTGCCAGCTGGCTCCTCCCCCAGGGAGTCCTGCCTCAGGTCATGCCCAGCCCGGGGGCCTGAGAGCTGAACTCAGCCAAGGTGCTAGGCACTGGGCAGAGGGGGCCCGCAGCTCCCGTAGGCTTTGCTGGGCTCTGACAGTTCAAGGTTTTAATCTCTGTCCTCGCGCCAGAGCAGCTTAGGCTGGGCTGCTGGGGTGGGGAAGAGGGGAGGGGGCCCATGCTCCAGGGCCAGGCCTCTCTGATCCTACCTTCAGGCCCTGCACCCCTCCTGCCAGGTTCCACTGGCCACCTCTCCAGGTCACTCAGCGAGGCAGGGACCCAAGCACTGGGTGTTGACCAGCACGGGCCCCAGCTTGGATGGTGCCCTGGGAGAAGGGGGCAGACAGGACTGGGCCACTTTTAGAAAGGGGAGGGATTTTGAGAAAGCCCAGGGGTGGCCACTGTTGGGGGAAACAATCACCTTTAGGGAGGTTTGGGAAGGGGGCGGGAAGCAGAAACCTGGATGGACGGGGGTCAGATAAGCTCAGTGTGTCCAGAATGAGGCAGCCCTGGTAATCTGGCAAGGCCTCCGAGAGGAGGAGGAGGCTGCAGTATCCCTGGGGACGGTGGGCTCTGAGAAGAGAGGGGCTGTGCCCTGGGCGCTAGACAAGAGGCTGGCCCTCCTGCAGGACTCCGCCAAAGTCGGTGCCCTGCTCCATGGACAGCGGACTCTGCTCCAGACCCTGCAAGAGATGAGGTAAGGGATAGGGGGAGGAGGGGGACCCGGGGGACCCCCTGCACCTTGCTTCTCTGCCTGAAGTTCCTCCAATCGCCCTTCATTCCTTTCGTCATTTCCTGAGCACCCAGCACAAAGCCTGGCAATTGGAAGGGCTGAGGGTGGAGTTAGGTTTGTTGAGTTGACTTGAATTTAACTGAATCAAATATTTAAAGTTTTGAAAGTCCTAGTTCAAAAGCAACTCTCTCTGGGAGAAGCCCAACATGAAGGCCCCGGTGAGACATTCCCACCCCAGGGAGGGTTGGTAAATCTGAGCCTTCCTTCAGTGACAGCTCCTGGAAGGAGGGGACATTTTGATGGGGGTTCTTGGACGGTGCCCAGCCAAGATCAGGCCAGCTGGAGGAGGCGGTCCCTGACTTCGTTTTGCCCCTTTCAGCCTCCCAGCATCCACTCCAGGCCAGGCCTCTGGGGCTACCCACAGAGCCCTGGGGATGCCTGGGAGGAGGAGGCTTCAGGCTGGCTGCTGAGCCCGAAGCCTAACCCCGCCCCACACACACATCTAGAAGCCTGAGCTGGTCTGTGGGAAGAGGGAAAGGAACTCAGTCCCCTGGGGGCGGGGGCTGGAAGGCAGAGCCCAGGGCAGGCTGGGCTTGAGACCCACAGCTTTAGGGAGATCCCTACCTGAGCTAAAGCTGTCTCAGGATCTAGGAAGAAGGTTTGGGGTGAAAAGACCAGCCCCCAGGAAGAGGCCCCATGGGTGGTGCCTGTTCCCCACCCATGTGCTGCCCCTAGGGATTATGGGAAATGATTAGGTGATTTGGGTGCAACCAGAAGGGGTAATGAGTCATCTCCTTTGGTTTCCACCCCCACTAGGGAGGCAGCAGCCCGCATGGCCTCACAAGCCCGGGTCTACCTGCCTGTGGGTGCCAAGCATCATTTCTTAGAGCTGGACCGGATCCTGAGCCTCCTGCACAAGGACCTTCGGAGCCCCGCGGTGAGGGGGCAGTAGCGGGCTGCATGGAGGCCCCATCCGTGAGGTCCAGGCTCAGCCACCCTTCTTCCAGCACTCCTGCAGCCCCCAGGCCCCTCCTGCCCTTGCCCTCCCCGCCCAGGTCACCTGGCAGGCACAGCTGTGTCTGTGTGCATGCCCATGTGCAGGGACACAGATCTCACCCTCTCTGCCCTGCGCTCTCGAAAGAGTCCCACAGACTCAGCACCAGCAGGGCCCTGGAGAGCCCCTGGTCCAACCCCCAGTGTCCAGAAGGGAAATGGGGTGGGCTGGTGGAGTGGGCTCTTCCCCACACCCCTGGGGCGTCCTGCTCTTGCCTTCGCCCTTATCCGGTCTTTTGCTCTCTGCTTCTCTCTTTCTCTTCTTTTGAGCCTTTAGCCCTTGATGATCCCAAGCCCCAGGCCCTCCCCACTGTCCCCATATGGAGCTGGGGTGGGGGAAGTAGTTTTGTAGCTGCCCCTTCTCCAGGTTCCTGGATGAGAGCCGGTGGCCCCAAGCCTGGGGAAGGAAAACAGACAGCACACGAATGGCCCAGATTCAAGGTCCCCTCCCTCCTTCTGCATGAGAAGCTGAGGCAGCACCTTGGACTTGTCCCTTTCAGAAAGCAGCAGCCAAGGCTCTCCGCACACCTGGCTGGCCCCCAGGGGCCTTCTCATGCCTGCGGCCCGGCATCTTCCTCTTCTTCCTCCTCATTCAGACTGTAGGCTTCTTCTGCTACGTGCACTTCAGGTGGGTCTCCCTGTGGGCAGGACTTCCCACTCCACCCAGCATCTCTTGGTTCTGGGCTATAGCCATTCAATTGGAGGGGAGGGCACTGAGGCCCAGAGGGGACCCGCCTAGTCCCCAGACAGCAAAGAGCACAGGGCAAGCCAGGACCGATTCTTTTTCCAGGCACTACTGCCCATTTGCTCAGGCCCCAGCCCCATCTGGGTCCTTCCCTCCCAGAGCTCACTCTCTGGAGTGAGAAACTGACAAGTGACTGACAGTATCACCCCGAGCAGTCAGTGCCATGATGGCAGGAAGCTCAGGGGCTGTAGGAGTGCAGGAGAAAACACCTGATCTAACCTTAAGGGACCAGGGAATTGACCTGGAAGGGACATTTGATATGGGCCATCAAAGCAACCAAGAGTTTTCCAGCCTGACAAGATAGGTAAAGGCATCGATGCAGGGATAACAGCATGAAAAAAGGCATAATATTTTGCAGAAAAAGTGATAAGTTCAGTACTGTTGGAGCAAAGGGCAGGACCAGTTTGTGAAATTGGGCAGAGAGAATTGAAAACGTGGGGGAAGGTCACTCATTTTCTGGGTGCTTATTTACTGAATGAATGCGCACCCTTTAGAGATGTGGATGTGCTAAGGTCCTCAGAAATAGGACTGACAGCCCCTCCTGGTGGAATTTCAAGACCAGCAGCGTCAGTGCGGGCTGGGATGGTCCTGGAGGAGGACTGAAATATGTTCAGCTTTAAAAGGCACAAGGTGGAATGATCACGGGCTACGCACATAGCGGTGCAGGGGTGGTAGTAAGCCTGGAGCCACCTGCGCAGACCTTAAATGCCAGGGGGAAAGTGTGGACCTTTTGTGGCAGGCCAAGGGAGACACAGAAGGTCCCAGAACAGGGGAGACTGGTGCAGTGAGCGGAGCCAGGCAATTGGGACAGTCTTGGTTTCAAAAGCCCAGAAGGGAGAGACCCAAACAAATAACCTCTTTTCTCTCTGGCAGCAGACAGGAGCGGGACAAGAGCCTTTGGGAGTGTCTGTCCATAGGCAGCCTTCCTCCTCCTCCGGGTCCTGCAGCACACATCCCTAGGGCCCCGGGGGCTCTGAGGAGGCAGCCACTCCCCCCCAGCATGCATGCCTGACCCACCCCGAAGCCGCTGCTCATCCCGGGGGGACGCAGGCAGTGTCTGGGGGTGGGAGAGGGCTTGGCCAGCATCCTCTGTCTCTGGGTGCCCAGCACCTACCCACACCTTAGCTTTTGGTGAGCTCCCACCTTATTAAAGGTGATTTCCCTTTGCCAGTGCTTTGATACGCTCATTTACCTTCCAGCTTCACCTTAGTCTCTGTGAAGGCGTCTACCTCCTCTGCGTAGGTAGCTGGGAGTGGGCTCCAGGCAGGCAAGGAGGCCAAGGACTTGCCCAATCGCCAAAAGACCAGATACCCCACAGGCTTTGAACCCTGGATTACAGAGGGAGAGGGAGTCATAACTGTGTATAATTCTGTCCCCAAATTCACTCAGAACAAGGAGCAGTATCTCCCAATGTCCCTCATGGCCCAGCCCAGCCAGCGTCACCAAACAACTCTCCCTCCCCACTCCGCTGCTCCAGGGCCAGCAGGGCAGGCGCGGGACAGAGGAACTCTGAGAGGCCACCTCATGGAACCATAATTGGGATTCCCGCTCTCGCCCTCCGGCCTCCCTCCCTTTCCCAGCCTCACGCTCTCTGGGCAGCTGCTGGGTTCAGCGGGTTGGCGGGGAGGCTAGGAGAGACCGGGATGGGGCCCCAGGTTTTTACCCCTTGCTGCTCCCCGGATCTTCCAGCTGAAATCCTGGCTATCAGTGACCCAGGAGAGGAGAAAGTTGGAGGAGGGTAGAGAACAGGGCTCTGGGCGTGTACCAGCTCAGCCCCTTTCCCAGGGAAACGACCCCACCACCGCAGGCCCTAATCCGCTGTCAGCAGTGCCCAGTGGAGCTTGGCGTGGAAGGAGGCACGTGGGGGAGGCGGGAGAGGGGAGCGGGCACGTGGTCCAGCCTTCCCAGCCCCGTGCATGCCCCCCGCCCCCCGTGAGGAGGGGTTTGGGGAGGTGGGGGCGGGCCCAGGCGGGGGCGGGCGGCTGGCGGCGCCAAGCGCGGGCCGCGGCGGGAGCTGTCCGCCAGACCTAGTGCTGAAGTCGGCGCGGACGTGCCCGGTGCTTGGCGCGCGGCACCAAGCGCCCCGTGCCCGGGCCGGCGAAGACCATGGCGTTCATGGTGAAGACCATGGTGGGCGGTCAGCTGAAGAACCTCACCGGGAGCCTGGGGGGCGGCGAGGACAAGGGGGACGGGGACAAGTCGGCGGCCGAAGCGCAGGGCATGAGCCGAGAGGAGTACGAGGAGTATCAGAAGCAACTGGTGGAAGAGAAGTGAGTGGGATCCCTTCCTGGCTCCAACGACCCCCACCCCCACCCCCGCGCGCGCACACACAGCCGCTTGGCCCACCCCTGGGCCAGCCTCAGGCCCCAATCCCCCCTTCCCTACTTTTCTGGACACGGTGAGAGTCTGGGAGGTGTCCTCTAGGCTGCCCCCAGACCCACCCCATCTCCAACCCAGGACCCGCTCCAGCTTCATACTCCGGCCAAGGGGGAGTGGGGGGAGGGGCGACAGAGCCTGGGACGGGGAGGGGGTGCACGTGCATTTCTGACGAAACAAGTAATCCCTTAATCCGATCTGGTCCCAGCTGCCTATGTCTTCCAACTGGGGCTCCTCTGAGCCTGAGGCTCTTAGGAAAGCAGTGCAGCCACAGGGGCTCAGAATCATGGAGACAGATCCTGAGAGGAGGGTGCTCATAGATACTGAGCCTACTTGTGTCCCAGCAGTGCTGGGATGAAGAGGCACCCCGAGTAGAGTTAGCGGCTGGACTCTGGAGCTAGGCTACTTGGATTCAGATCCTGCCTTTGTTTCTTATTAGCTGGGTAACTTTAGGCAAGTTAACCTTTCTGTGCCTCCGTTTTGTCTTCTGTAAAATGGAGATGGTAATCGTAATATATGCCTTATGAAGATTAAGTGACAATGCATGTAAACTGTTTAGCACAGCACCTGGCACGTGTTAAATCCTGATAGCTATTACTGCACTTAATCCTGATAACAGTTTTGTAACTTGCAAAATCCTTATCCCCACTTTACAGAAGAGGAAAGTAAGTGATTTACCCAAGGACATACCTAAAATGGTAGTGTAGCTAGGAGGAGAACCCACGTTTGTCTCCAATTCTTTTCCCTACACGATACAGCTTTTCAGGGAGGGATAGAAAGATGGAGGCAGAGGCCACTAGAGACAAATGTTAGAGTCTGCAGAGAGAGCCAGATGGGCTAACTCCCCTTCCCTCCTGGCTCAGCCCAGCGGTGGGTGCAGAGATGAGCACAAAGTGTGCTGTGATGGGGAGAGCCAGCAAAGACTAACCTAGGTCGGTCATGTCAGAAAGCCCTTGCTACACACGGGCTGAGCACACACAGGGACCAATGCAGCAGCTGCCAGGACTCAAAGACCCCTTACACCCTCCCTCGCAGACCCCTGCTTCTCTCAGCCCTTGCAGTGATTCCGCCCCTGCTGTCCCCACAGGATGGAGCGGGATGCGCAGTTCACGCAGAGGAAGGCAGAGCGGGCCACGTTGCGGAGCCACTTCCGAGACAAATACCGGCTGCCCAAGGTAAGCTGGCCAGGGCTGCAAGGTGCAACCAGGACCCTGAGCTCCCGACCCTGGACTTCTTCGCCCCATTCTGGATACTGCAGTTCTCAGCTGTAAGCTCACAGGGAGCTTGGTTAGATCCTTCCCTCTCTCACTCATTCACTTGTTCATTCATTCATTAATTCACAATTAACCAACCCCAGGCAAGGGCCAGGGCTTGGCACTGAGGGGAAGCCCAGTTCTCAGGGGACTGACAGGTTTGTGTTACTGGAGCCAAATCCAGGCCTCTTCTCTCCTTCACCCCCATCTCCCAACCCCAAAAAGCAGTAGATCTTACTGCAGGAGTGAGTGCTCTGGGAAAGCAATAGACTTTACAGCAGGGGTGGAGTGCTCCTGGGGCCTCTGAACATATATGGAGGGCAGGGTGGGGGAGAGAAGGCCCCACCCTCTATGTGCCAGGTACTTGACCTTCATATCCTCATCTAACCCCCCAATAATGCTGCCCAATAATAGCTATCACTCACATCTACAAACTGAGGCTCGGAGAGATTAAGGGACTTGGCTATGGTCATACAGCCAATAAGTGATGGAGCTGGGATTAGTCCTCAAGCCTGTGAATACTGAGCTTGCACTTGCTCCAGGACCCCAGGCTGCCCTCCAGGGTATGGAGCCTGCCTACAGACAGCAAAGTACCCCCATGGCTGGCCCATCAGCCAGGCAGTATGTCTCAGGACCCCTGTGCACACCTGTTCCCCTAGGCACCGCAGCGCCAGATGGGCACGTAGGTGTGCTGTTCCTATTGCCCAAGGAGCACAAGCCACTCCCAGAATAGTGTGCCCAGAACTGTGTTAGACTCTGGGGGAAAATACAAGTACAATGCTATAGCACTCCTGACCTTGATCTTCCACTTGAATCGAAAGATCATATATGTGAACATCACATTCACTTATTCAACAAATATTTACTGAGCCCCCAGCTGCCTCTGACTCCCCACAGGGCACAGTCTTTTGGAAGTCTCTTAAAGGGAAAACCAGTCCAGAAAGCCTGCCTCGATGCAAACCCAGTAGGAACGGATGCTTGCACTAAGCATTTAAAAGACAAAACTCCTGCCATCAGGAAGCTCTGAGGCCAGTAGAAGAGGCAAGACTTGGATGCAACTGAGTAGGACACAAAGTGGAAAGTCCAAGCCCCCCGGCACCCCCAGAGGGACAGGGAGTGAGTGCAATGGCCATCAGTAGGTGCTGTGCAAAGAAAGCACAGACATTGGAATCGGTGACATGGTTTGAATCTAGCTCTCCCACTTCCTAGTTGTATGACCTTGGGCAATTTAAGTTACCCCAAGTTACTTACTTGAAGTAAGTAACTTAAATTTAATGTAAGTTATTTGCTTTAATTATCTGAGCCTCAATTTCCTTATTTGTGAAATGAAGATAACCATCCATATACCTGTCTCGGCCAGGCATGGTGGCTCACATCTCTAATCGTAGCACTCTGGGAGGCCGAGACGGGAGGTTCACTTGAGCTCAGGAGTTCAAGACCAGCTTCAGCAAGAGCGAGACCCTGTCTCTACTAAAAATAGTAAAAATTAGCTGGGCCTGGTGGTAGGCGCCTGTAGTCCCAGCTACTCGGGAGACTGAGGCAGGAGGATTGCTCGAGCCCAGCAGTTTGAGGTTGCTGTGAGCTAGGCTGATGCCACGGCACTCTAGCATGGGCAACAGAGTAAGACTCTGTCTCAAAAAACCAAAACAAAAAACAGACCAAAAAAAAACCCAATATACCTGTCTCCCAGGGTTATGACAAGAATTAAGAGCACTCAGCTCAATGTCAGCCCTATAATAGGTGTTTGATAAATGGTACCCATCATTATTACTGGTTACATCCTTCAGCATAACGGCAGTCAGCACACAACATAGCCGACTGCAACGAGGTGTCCCCTGGGTCTTTTCATTTTGTCTTCCCTCGCAGTGCTAGTCCTTCAGTATCTCAGAGTGCGGTGAGGTGATAAAAGTGCAAGGGCTCCATGTCCAGCCATCCAGTGCATGATCCTGGGGTGTGAGGGTGGGGGCTGAGTGCACTGCAACATGGGGCCCAAGAGTCTGGGGGCCCAGGGACCCCGGCCAGGCCTCTCCCTGCCCCTCAACCCGGGGTCCTCACAGACCTCCACCCCCTCCCCACACCCTCTTCCCTTCAGAATGAGACGGATGAGAGCCAGATCCAGATGGCAGGTGGAGACGTGGAGCTGCCCCGGGAGCTGGCCAAGATGATTGAGGAGGACACGGAGGAGGAGGAGGAGAGGGCCTCGGTGCTCGGGCAGCTGGCCAGCCTCCCTGGCTTGGACCTCGGCTCACTCAAGGACAAGGCCCAGGCCACCCTGGGGGACCTCAAGCAATCAGCTGAGAAGTGCCACATCATGTAACCACTTCCCTGGAGTTGGCCACTGGGATGACCAGGGGGCTGAGCCCACATGAGGGCTGAGTGTGTCTCACCTTCCAGGGACCCATGCCCCATTTTGAGCTTTGTGTCCCTTGCCCCACCCTGGCCCCAGAACCCTTCTCACCCGTGCCCCAAGTCTGCCTTCTGGTCTCTCCCTCTCCACAGAAAGCAAAGTCCCCGTTCCTCACTCTGCCCTCAGGACCCACCCCTTACTTAGCCTGCACAGCCTCCCAAGACCACAGCCTACTCCTCTCTGGCCGTGGCCCCAAGTCCCTGCACGCAGGAGCACCCATAGAGAGACACACAGAGGGTACAGAAACTCTGGCATGTGCAGAGGCGTAAGCCGCAGAGGCACCCTGCACACACAGACACACACGCCAAGTCCAGCCCCCCTGCTACCCAACCCCTCCAGGCACCAAGACGCGGATGCCCTCAGCAGACAGGAGGCCTGGGTTCAAGTTTTCACCTTTATTGTCCTTGACAGCCACTGCTCTTTCTTGGCCTCATTTTGTCATCTGTAAAATGGGAATAGACTGGCTAATTTCTCAGACTCTTTCTGGTTTGGCCCCCCTGGCCTCTCAGAGTCAAGCTCGCACCCGTCCTCGGGCAGGGCAGCAGCTGCAGCTGTAGCCTCCAGTGGCTGCCACTGTGGGCTCTGGGAGCCGAGTGACGCTGTGCGAGGGGCGGAGTGCCAAGGATGAAACTGGCACTGAACAGTAGCCCAGGCAGCTCCAGGCCTTTTCTGGGCCCAGGGCCCAGCCAATTTCTGTTCTGTTCCTGTAGAACTCTCTTCTGGATTCTATAGCTGGAATCTCCTCTTCTAGCTCAGTGGAAAATAAAAATCCCAAATGCAGTGCCCATCTTTCCACATCTTACTGACCCCCTGAGCCTGCCTTGGAGGGGCGTCCTTTAGCTCCTCACTCACAGCTTCACGGGAGGGAGGGGACACCCAGTGCTAGGAATGGAAGTGTCTTTCGTGGAACCCCTCTGGCTCCATCCGTAAGATGCTCAAGTTCTATCCTCTCAGGGCCCTGGGCGAGGGCCGGGTCTGGGGCCATATGACGTAGTTCTGGGCTTTGAGTAGGATGTGGCAGCCAGCAGGACGCTGATGTACAGGGGGCATTACTGAGACCATGGGGCTGTCTCTGGCACCTGTGCCTACACACCTTTGCCTTGGAGATGGAAGATGTAACAAAAAGAAGGCAGAGCAACTGCATTCCAGCCTGGCACTGCTGTGTGACTGTGAGCAGGTCCTTTCCCTCTCTGAGCCTGTTTCGCTCCCTGTAAAATAAAGAGTTCCACAACTCCCCTGAGTTGAATAATAATAGTAATGAATAATAATATAATGAATAATAATAGTGATGTTTCAAAGGGTGACCGTATATAAAGCCCTTGGCACGTGACAGACCATATCAATAAATGATGACTCATTCTTTAAGAAAATGAAGAGCCCACATCTCATCCAGCTCACCTGTGGCAGTGGAGTTTGTCCGGGAAACCAGCCAGGAAGTTCCCAAGCAGGTCATCCCAGGGACCTGGGCCGGAGGAAGGTGCTACAGGCCGCCCCTGGGTGCCCCCTGTGGGGTCTGGGTCCCTGGCCTGCTGGCCTGCGGGGAGTCCAGCCAGGACATGCAGGCAGGAACTGACATCTGAGCGTTTGGTGCAAGGGCAATGTTTCCTTGAGGTCTCCTTTGCAAAATAAGAGCAAAGAACATAAACCTGTTTGGTAGGTAATGTGGGGAGGGACAGGGAGAGGGCAGGGAGGGACACAGGCCAGGACTGGGGCTGCTGCCTGGGCTGTCACACTTGGCTTCACTCTCCTGAGCATCCAGGGAAGGGGCCTGGGCCTCTGAGCTGTCCCTGGGCTGCCTCCTGCCCTTCTCAGAGCTGGAGGAGACCCACGCCAAGCCCCAGGCTGAGGCCGTGGGGGCATGGGCGGCCTCGGCGTCAGCAGCGGGCCCACGTCAGCACTCCGCCCTCCGGGGCCTTCCGCCTAATGGGATTGGACAGACCCCTTCTCCCTCAGCGCTTTGCAGGGCCGAGAGGGAGAGACAGGGTGGCAGCAGGCGGGGGGCTGGGAGGCAGTACTCACTGAACCCTGTCAAAGCAGGGCTGGCTGGGGCCTGGGGTCAGGGACTGGGGAGGGCTGAGCCCCACACCTGCTCCCCCCTCAGCCTGAGAACAGAACCCCAAGAAGCCCTGACCGTCTACACTGTCCCTGGAATGAGGCGGAAGTGGCTCTGGGGCAGAAGGAGCCTGTTCTAGTCCCAGGCAGACATGGGCTGGGGGCTCCCAGCTCTGTTGGCCTCCCCTCTTCCTCACCCTGTCCGTCAGCCTGTGCCCCTCTCACCTGTGTCCCCTTGCCCTCTGCCTCGTTCCTGGCTCAGGGCCTGTGTAGCACCATGCCCTCAGCTGGGGCGAGCCTGTCCACCTGGAGCCCCTCTTCTGCGCCTGCCCCCACTGCCAGCCCCCAGGCCCTGGGGACATCCATGCCACTCTTCCTGTCCTGCTCTCCTCTCTGGGCAATCGTGTACTCCATGACTGGTCCACCCTCCTAGTGTGATAGGAAGGCCACAAAGCCACTGGCACCCAAACTACCCTTTTCACGGGGCCGAAAACCCCAGCATTTGTGCACCACAGTTTGGACTCTGATGCTCCGGGCCCCTCCTCCCTCCCTCCCTCCTTCTTTCTTCTTCCCCTTGCAGGCAGTCTGAAGATACAGGAAGTACCAACTCATACTCCTGCAGGGCTGGGGGAGGAGAGCTGGCTGGCCTGTCCCCCACCCCGCTCGCCCTCAAGGCTCTGGCTCCCCAGTACAAAGGATTTCAGGGAGCCCCTGCCCAGGGAGCCTGCAGCACCTTCTCCTGCCTCCCCCCACCCAGACAGCTCAGGCCCAGTTCCCAGCTGGAAGAGAGGTGTAGAGAGAATAAGTGACTCTCCTGAGGCCAGCTGGTCCCCAGGGAGGGGTTTGGGGGGTGACCAGGGCTTGGAGCACAGAGGATCTCCCTTTCCCTCAATAGCCAGATGGTTCCTCCTCAGACCCTGGAGGCCCTAGGCAGGCACTGGGGACATCTGGGGCATGTTCCTTTGCTGAGCCGAGCGGCTGCCAGGCCTATTGACCCAGCTGATGCTCAGCCCTGTGAGGTGGAGCTTCTGTCCTGTCGCTGCAGACCGGAGGCTGGGCTAGGGGTGAGAGCCACAGAGCCCGCTGCTGGGCAGAGCTGTTCCCAGACTGCGTGAGGCTTGGGGAGGGCAGGGGAGACAGGGTGGCCGCCCGGGGCCAGGGGCAGCAGCGTTGTTGAGGCTGCTCAGCCTCACTCAGCAAGAGCTGTGCCTTCGTGTGCGTGATCGTGAGCATGTGTCCCTGTGGGACCCGCAGGGTCTGTGAGCTCGTACCTGGCTTCCCACATTCCTGTGTGTCTGTGGGATTTCGAATGCATAGGTGTGGGTGTGAGCTACTCTGGGGCCAGTGGTCACTGATGCGCCCCTTCCCTCCTCAGTGTTGGCCCATCTCCCTCTCAGGGAGGTTGGGGACAGCAACCTGGCCTCTGGGGACAAGAGCTCTTCCAGATGACCTCCTGCAGGAACAAAATTCTATGTCCTTTCCTGTATCCCCAGTAGGCTGAAGAAAGGGCAGACTGGACCCAGGGACAGCTGGGTCCCCCAGTCTGCTCCGGAGGCCATCTGCTTCTCCTAGGGCTGGCGCCATGGGCGACAGGCCCAGGCCTGGGTGCTGGCTCTGAGCTCGGGCGACTGAGTGGAGGGGGAAAGACAGGGCCCGGGGGCCCCTGAACATTGCTGGGGGGATCTACCCTACGCTGGATACTTCCAAAGTGTTGAAGGTGAGAGGTGGAAACAACTCTTGCTCTTAAGAGGAAAAATATATTTTTTGAAAAGCAGATTTGCACGTTTCCCAGAGGCCCCTCCCCTTAGGAGAGAGCCCTGTATTGACAGCCCCTCCTCCCGCGCCCCGCCTCCCACTGGGCTGCCTCCCTCCTGGGCAGGTGGCCTGGCCTGGAGGCCACCAGAATGCTCTGCCCAGGGAGGGGCCCTTCCCAGGGGCTCCCCCACCCACCTGTCACCCCTTGGGGCCCCAAGCCTCACCACGCCCACACTGTAAGAATGTCAGGCCCGTTTCTGAGTTTTTTTTTTTTTTTTTTTTTTTTGAGACAGAGTCTCACTCTGTTGCCCGGGCTAGAGTGAGTGCCCCGGCGTCAGCCTAGCTCACAGCAACCTCAAACTCCTGGGTTTAAGCAATCCTTCTGCCTCAGCCTCCCAAGTAGCTGGGACTATAGGCATGCGCCACCGTGCCCGGCTAATTTTTTTTCTATACATTTTTAGTTGTCCAGATAATTTCTTTCTATTTTTAGTAGAGACGGGGTCTCACTCTTGCTCAGGCTGGTCTCGAACTCCTGAACTCGAGTGATCCTCCCGCCTCAGCCTCCCAGAGTGCTAGGATTACAGGCGTGAGCCACTGTGCCTGGCCTCCATTCTGAGTTCTGAGCCGGCCTGTGCAGCTCCCGCAAACAATCGGGTCTGTGGGCCCACACTCCCTCCCGTCATCCTGCACTTCTGTTGTCTTCCACCTTCTAACTTCCGCCTCCCAGCCAGACCCATCCATCCTCTTTCCTTCCCCTCACTTCCTGCATGGGGGCTTCCTTGTCCAGCCCATTTCCAGATAATCTGAAGTACGTTTCTCTCCCTGGATCTGAAAATAACATTTTACTGAATCTTACTGTCTGACAGGCTCGCTACAAATTCACCTGGGGCACTTAGCCTCATGCTCACTTTACAGAGAAAGACGCTGCTCGACCCCCGCAACGGCCAGGGCCAGGCTTCAGGGAGATTAGTTTCTTCTGCGGTCTGTTCCTCTCCTGGTATCGGAAGCCCTCCGATGTGCCCTGGGGGACTGAGCAAAGTCTAAGGACCTGCTCCTTCGCTGGCTGCCTGGGGATGCGCTACTCTCCTCTAAGTCCCCAGGGATGCTCCCAACAGGTGCTGGTCAGACTGACACCTGGGAAGGACGTGGGGACAGGGGAGGGAGGCCAGGGCACAGAGCCTGCCAGAAATGATCCCAGCTTGGGTGTCGCTGGGGTTAGGTATAAACATGACACCCTGAATGATGCCCTTTTCCCCAATCAGGCTCACTGCTCACTCTCTGGCCCAGGGTAAGGGGGTGGGAGGCCAGGGGACCCTGTCTGGGTCAGAGCATTTTACACTGCACTCCTGCAAAGAGGGAAAGAGCCTTTTCTGGCTCTCAGGCCTGTGCAGCCCTCCCCCCAGCCCCCTGGGTGGTGGCAGAATGGCTCCGCTGGGCAGCCTGACTCTCCTGGGTCCCGGGGGCCCGAGGGCAGGAGGCAGATGTGGCCATTGCCCTCCAGCACCACACCCCATGACCCCCTCAGCCTTACCTGGGGCTCCCCAGCCTTTGCTGTGGCCCCTCCCACCCCAGCCTGTGAACAGCAGCTACCTTTCTGTTCTTCCGAGTGCAAGAAGAGATGCACAAGTAGAGAAAATAATTTAATAGAGAAACAATGAATGACACCCGTCACACGCAGCCTCCTATAGGGAGGACAAACGCTTGCCTCAAGGAGGCATTTAAGGGCAGAAAGGTTAGAAGTCACCAACACCCTCTCTGATTATTGAAAAGAAACCCTCAAGTATCTCCAGGAGTGCACACTCTCCTCCAGGTTCGACTCACTGTGTCTTCTGCAGCGCCCGTGCTGTGGGCTGTGGGGACAGCGGCCCCACCGCAGAGACAGGAGGCCCAGGCCCAGAAAGGGGAAGGGGGCTTGCCCAGGATCACACACTGGGGTGGTGGCAGTGTCAGGCCTAGAACTGGGTAACCGGACTGGGGCCCCTGCAGCCTGATGGGAGTCCCCAAGCGTCCCCTCCCAGGCCCACTCCAGCACAAGGCCGCTCTGCGGCTAGGGCAGTGTGTTCCCAGAGAGGAACGGAGGTGGGAGGGATGAGGACTGAGGACCCCTGCCCCGTATTCCCCAGGCCAGGGCAGGAACAAGGCATGGGGTTCCCAAATTTGCCCTACCCCTAGAAAGGGTATCATTGTCATGCTTGAAGGATTAAGTTAAAGTACTGAGATGGGGGGGCAGATGTGAGCACCCAGAAGACCGGCAAGTTCCGTGGGGCTGGGTACATACAGTGGGCTGGGTGGTCCCTGAGGGGTCTTGGAGTGTCCCATTCCAGTGCAAGGAGGGAGGTGAGTTGGAATAAGGGCTCCCAGGAACGGTGGGCCCGGGCCCCGGGTGCCTGCTGGCAGGGAGCGGGCAAGAGCAGGTGTGCCCTGCAGGGGCCCCTGCCCTCTTCTCAGAGCAAAAAAGTGATAGACGGCTTCGTGCCCGAAATCAACAAGCACGGGACCAGCGACCACCAAGTAACGAAGGTCTCAGGAAAGAAACGCTGTTCTCCCAGAGTCCTGCCCCTGCCCCCCGGGCCCGGGGCCCAGGGCTCTCAGCACACAGCATGGGCCGTCAGTCCCTCTGTGGGGTGCACAGTAACCTGAGGGAGGTTGGGGACCCAGGATGTGGGGGTCCCAGAGCTGTCCATCCGGGAAGCCTGCTCCCCAGGGCTGCAGAGGGCCACTTAATTTGGGGCATCAGCCTAGGTTGGTCACCCCTCCAGTCCAGGCGGCTCGTGGTCTGTCCAGCCGTCCTCTGGGGTCACTGCAGGGTACATGCTATGGAGGGGTGAGGGAGGGTCAGTCACAGGTCTGGCAGGACAGCAGAGTCCAGGGCCGCCCCAGCTCTCACCCTCCCCTGGATGGGGGTCAGACCCAGGGCAGGACTCACAGCTACGAACAGACTCTGACAGCCCCTCTCTGTCCACGGTCTCTGCTTCCCAGCGAGATTCCCGCATCTGTGGGACATCAAGATGGCACAACGGGTGAGGCAGCCACAGACACAGGGACGGAGAGGCCTTCAGATGGGGACAGGGGCAGACAGCTACACGCAGAGAGGAGCAGAACCCCTTGCCCCAGCAGGGCCCCCCACATGCCCACCTTGACCTGCTCCTTCAGGTATTCAGCCCGAGCCATGAGGTTCTGCACCTGCCGAGGGAAGACACGCCCTCGGGTGTGTGTGGGTTTCCAACCGAACTCCTCCTCACCCCCAATGCTCCCCAGAACGCCCTGCCCCATCAGAACCACCTCCTCTCTGAGTCCCTCGCCTGCTCCTTCCTCCAGGAAGCCCTCAGGACTTCAGCAGCCCAGAAGACTCTCTGCTGGGTCCCCAGATCCTCCACGGCCCTGATCTGAGAGCCCTGGCCCTAATGGTCTCACTCCTAGACCTGGAACACCTGAGGGAAGAGGAAGCCCCCCTGACCCTCTCATCGCCAGTGGGTACCTCGGTATGAAGCAGCTCCCGCCTGCGCCCTGAGGGCTCCGCTGAAAAGAGAGGGCGTGTGGTGAGCGCAGGGCAGCCAAGGGCCCAGCGGGCTGTGGTGAGGGGCTCACCTGCCAGCAGCAGCAGCAGCTCCCCCAGGCTGTGCTGGTACAGGTCCAGGGCGTCCTGCTCCCCGCCAGCTTCCTCCTCCTGCAGCCACAGGGACACCAGGTTGTTCAGGGTCATCAGCTGAACCCCTCCCTGCCCCCCCGGACCCCTCCCACTGACACCAACCTTGGCCATGGCAGCTGAAGCCACTTCCAGGGCAGCTGAGAGGCGTGGCTTGTCCCGGGCCATCTCTGAGATGAGGGGCACATGCTCAGGGGAGGGAAGCAGCCCGTCCTGTCCTCACAGGAGGCCTAACCCGACCTGCCTCCGCGTCAGGCTGGAGGGAGGTTTGCTGGGGGCCTGGAGGGCCAGCCAGGAGCTGGAGCCTACCTCTGAGCAGGTCTCGCGCAGACGTCCCCTGCCTAAGCAGGGCCCGATTAGAGGAGGAGACAATGGCCTTGAGCTCCTCGGCCCGGGACACGTACTGCCCCACCTACGGGAGGCAAAGGGACCTGAGGAGGGGTGTCCCGCCGGCCTCCCCCACCAGCACCCACTGCCAAGTTCTCCCTCTGGGTCCTCCGTGACTGCACCAAGCTATAACCATGTCAGGGGTCACATGAGGCTGGCCTGCCACCTTCCCAGCTCTACGCGTGTTTCAGGACAGGAAGCTCCGATTCTGCGAGAGCCCTCCCCTCACTCATGTCCTTATGGGGACTTGACCCACCCACCTTTGCCTTAATCGCCTCCTTCCGCTGGGCATCCACTTCATCTGCAGAAGGTGGGGTTTACGTGAGGAGTCTGGGGGGACCCCTGCCCCACCCAAACCCTCCAGAATCCCCCGAGACACCAAGTTCCAGGTTTACACGGCTTTGTCTTCTGCAAAACTCTGGCTGGGGAGCTCCGGGACTCCCTCCACTGCAGCTACAGATGACCCGCCTGTGCACCCAGGGGCTCCCGGCACGGCCTGGGACTCACAGTGCAGGGCGGGCACGAAGAAGTCCAGAGCCTTGCAGTAGAGGGACAAAGCGGCCGCCGCGTCCCCCTCCTGGTCCTTCTTCACAGCCTGCACCACCAGGGCGGTCTGGGGACCAGGCAGACCAGGAGTCAGGCCACCTCCCCAGCTCCCCAGGCCAGAGGAAGGTCAGCTGCCCCGAGCCCTCCCTCTGCCTCTGCTGGGTGAGTCACCCATTAACACCAAAGGGGGCAGATGAGACCCCCAGCCCAGCCCAGCGCGTCTCCACGGCCCTGCTCACTGCTTGTGCCAGGCTCTCCCCGCTGGGCATGTGCTCCAGGTCCACCCAGGGGTGAGCGAAGAAGTCCTGGAAGGAGATGCGACGGCTGGGGTCCCGCTCCAGGAGCCGCTGCAGCAGGTCCCGGCAGTCTTGGGACAGCAAGGGCCGCAGGGGGAGCTGTGTGGGTGGGGGGAGGAGGGGTGACAGGTCACACTGGGCTCCAGCGCCACGGCCCCCAGCCCAGGGTTCTGTCAGAAAGCCCAGAGATACATGTCTAACAAGGGGAAAATCTGCGGCCCAGGAGGAACGGGGTGGGTGCAGGTGTGGGTGCCAGCAGGGAGCCAGGCCCCTTCCCCAGGGGCCTGCCACGCTCACTGGGCTAGGCTGCTGGAGAACCCCGTGCAGGGTCCTGCGGAGGCTGAGCTTGGTTCTGCCTTGCTCTTCTCCCACAGGGGCCTGCCAAGCAGTCTGTGGGGCAGGCCCCGTGGGCTGACCAGAGTCCCTGGGACTTCTGGTCCCGAGCATACCCCACTGCCGTGAAGGCGGTCTGGCGCCCACACTCCGGTCTGCGCAGGCAGAGTGTGTCTGAAACCTCAGGGCCCTGGCTCCCTCCGCCCCCCCACGGTCGCCAGGCCCTGCCAGACCCACCTCGACGACCCGGCTGCTGCGGATCTTCTCCTCCAGCTCCGAGAAGGACCTGGAGGCAAAGGGGGGCTGCCCGAAGAGGGCTTCTGTGGAAGGGAGGCAGAGGGGAGGCTGGGAGGGGATGGGGTCAACCTGGCCTGGCCCTCTCCTGGGGAGGGGGCCTGACACCCTCAGAGCCAGTACAGTCAGAGTTCTCACTAGAACCCTCCAGGAGTGGCCCAGAGAAGCCCTGCCTGAGGACACAGAGGCCAGGCCTCGGGGTGAGGGGGCAGGGAAAAGAGGTCTCACCATATAGGATGACCCCCACGGACCAGAGGTCCACGCGGGCGTCATACTGTCGCTGACACACCATCTCGGGGGCCATGTACAGTGGGGAGCCACGGAGCACGTGCTTCTCATCCCACGGGGACATGTGCTGTGCAAAGCCAAAGTCTGCAGGCAAGCGGCCAGACAGCGGGGCTCAAATTCCAGCTGTTTCCACTCCTGGCCTGTGACGTCTCAGCCTGGGCTCCTCCCCACCCCCCAGACACACCAGGGTCAACCCTGCCTCCCAGTCTGTGCTCAGTATTAGCCTGGACCAGCCTCCTAGGCCTCCTCTGCGGCTGTAAACCCTACCCATCCTGCGAAGCTCCCGGGGCATCTTTTCCCCAGGAAGCCCACCCGATCATACCAGCTATGCGGACAAGGGCCCCCACCTTCTCACTGCCCCCCAGGCTTAGGTTATACCACGTTCTCTGGCCTCCAGCATCAAGTCTTGTTCAAATCTCATCAGGGGTCGGCAACCACCATCTCCCCCACCACACACCCTCCTGTGCTGCCACAGTCACAGTAGCGCCCCAATCCTGATGACGGACCAAGTCCTGTCCCTGAGCACAGACTGATTTGTGATGCTGGTCCACAAGGAACCCGGGCACCGTTCCCAGACTGAGCCCAAAACCTGGACACACAGTACCAACTTTGGCCACAGACAGCCCTAACTCCACCCATCAGGCTGCTGGACTTGAGTGTGGATGGCCTGAGAAAGCTCCTGCCTTTTAGTGACAGGGCCCATTCCCGGATCTCCCAGGCTATTACTGTTTGATGCCTCAATAGAGGACTCCGTGAGAACCAGGGCTGCTGAGTAAGCCCAGGAGGAGGGAGGCCCCTACACACCCCCTCTCCAAACCTTACCCCTGCTGTTCCAGACTCACACCTGCCAGTTTCAGGTGGGGCTTCTCCAAGGAGCTCAGCAGAATGTTCTGTGGCTTCAGATCCAGGTGAGAGATATTCCGTTCATGCAGAAACTGCAGGGCACTGGCTGGGGAGCAGGACCCATGCAGAAACAGAGGTCACAACAGTCCAGCCTCCGCCTGCCTCTCGCCTCCCCAGGCCTCCATCTGCCTCTTCCAGCCTGTCCAACCCCAGTTCCCGCCTGGCTGGTCCACAGAATGCTTTACATATAAGCACCAGGCTCCTGCCACTTTGAAGAGTTTGCCACCCTGCCCAGAGTGTCCACCTTCCTCCCCTCTGCCCCTTCAGTCTCCCCTCCTCCAGAAGCTTCCCTGGATGCCCCATCCCTTTAGGATCTTGCTCTTTTCATTAGCATTGCACTGGGTCCTACCCACTTGGCCCTGGAATGTTCCACAAGATCCTTTCCACACCGTGGAAACCTGAACTCTGCACAGGCGGGGCTCCTCCCTTGTCTCTCTCATGGCATCTTAGATAAGGACAGCCCCAAGGAAAGACACGGCCCCCAAAGCTCAAGGAGGCAACTGCGAAGTGTGCCCAGACTATAAGTCTGTGCAGAGAACATGGGAAGGTGTCGGGCTGGGGTCAGAGGCTTTTACCCAATTGCTGCATGAAGACACGAGCCACCTTCTCAGGCAGGATCCTTCGGGTATGGATGAAGCGAGACAGGTCGCCCCCTGCGCAGAACTCCATGATGAGGTAGATGTTGTCGCTGTCCCACTGTGGTTAGAGGTAGACAGCCTGAAGACAGTGTCCCTCCTCCAGCCTCCTTTGGGAGTAGCCCCACCCACCCTGGCCCGCACCTGGAAGTCCTTCAGCTGCACAATGTGGGGGTGTCGAATGCCCTTCAGGATCTCGATCTCGGTCAGGAGGTTTTCCACCGATGCCTTGTTCAGACTTTTCTTGGCCACACACTTTATGGCTACTACCTCACGAGTATCCTTCTAGGAGGACAGGATTTGGAGGCTCTGCCTTGAGGGGGCCAGGGCCCATGCCTGGCTGGAAGGGTTCGGGTTCCCTCTACCCCCTGCCTCCTCCCTGGACCTACCCACCCCACGCCAGCATCCAGGCTTCCCAGCTTCCCTTCGCAGCCCAATGAGGCACCTGGATTCTGGAATCCTGGCTTCCCAAGCCAGCCTGGCATTCTCCAACCTTCTGCCACCCAGCCTGCTTCGCTGCATTCTAGAGTGCCCCGCAGAGGCATGCCACCTCATTGTTCTAGAACTGCCCACTCTGCCTCCTAACTGGGTCCCGCCTTCTAGAGCCCAGTCCCAGACTCCTCCCAGCCCACCTGGTGGCCTCCGTTTTAAGCCTGTTCTTTAGCCACTGACACCAAGGCCCCATCGACCCTCCAGACAGAACAGGTGTGTGCAGGTGTGTTTGCTTTTGCGATCTAAGAGAGGCGGTCCGCTCCTCCACCGAGCGTCAGACCGCGCGAGGCGGGCGGCCGGGCCCTAGCTGCTCCCGCCGTCCCCAGCGGTCCGTGTCTCCCCAGCCGGCACCCGCTTGGGCTTGCTGGGGCAGGCGAGCGCCCACACCCACCTTGGCGTAGGCCTTGTACACCGTGGCGTACGTGCCGCTGCCCAGGCGCTCGGTGAGGATGAAGCCGTCCACGCGCGGCGGCCCCCACGCCGGCCCCGCCATGCCGGCCGCCCCGCGCCGTGCGGGCGCTTCCTGGTCCCCGGCGCGCGTTCCGGCCGCGGGCGCTCCCCGCTCTCCGCGCCGCCTCCGCGCTGCCCCCAGCGCCGCCCGCCGGAAGTGCAGCGTCGCGCGGGTAGGCGGGCGGGGCGCGACTCCGCCCACTCCGGGGCTCCTCCCCGGCTCGACATCAAGCGAACCACCAGTCCCTCCCTGCAAGCCCCCATCTGGGGACACTGAGGCCACCGTGGGCCGAGCGGAGGCGATCGAGGACGGCAGGCGCAGATGCGCCCAGAGATCGCCCACGCGAAGGGGGGGGGAGGACGGGGCGCAGCGGGGGTGTGGGGTGGAGGGGGGAATCACGGAGGCCCCTTGGAGTCCCTCCCCAAGACCAGCCACTCTAAAAGTAGAGGCGCTGGAACAAGAAAGTGCCTTTGGAAAGTCGCCTTCCCCGAGGCTCCCAATTCTCTTTCGCTCTTCTGAGTTAGGGGCTTGTGGGCCTGTCACAGACCAACCAGCAAGCACCTTAATGTCCCCTCTCTCCTCTCCTAGGCGCGCCTCTGCCCCTAACACTACGGGCCACCCCGTCCTCCCAAGTCCACCAGACATTAGAACCAATGGTGTCTGAAAATGTATTATTTTTTATTTAAGCACAAAAATTGAGACATGACATATACATTTGTACATGGAGAAAAAATACCAGAAAGGAGTTTACAAAATCCTGGTCGCTGCCCTTATCCAGGGGTCTGGGCCTGCCCCAGCTGGCGGACCACCTGAGGGCTGCCTCAGGGGGGGCCCAGGTCCCAGAGGCAGGGGGTGGCCAGCTTTGTGCGAACTCCTGCAGCCTCTGGAGGACAAAATGCAGGTTCTGCCGGTGGACTCCTAGGTGCATGTCACAGTGACACACCTCCTGGGAATCCCCAGGGTGAGTGGACGGTGACCTAGACTCAGGGCATGGGGCAACCCTCAGCAAGGTGGCCCATCAGTCCCACAGTCCTGCATCAAGGATGCAGCTCTGGACTGACTCCCGCTGCCCTCCCTAGTCACACAAGCTGGATGCTGCTGGGGGTGGGGGTGGGGGGCAAATTAAGGCCAAGGCAGAGGGCAGTGAACCCTCAGGAGGAGAGGAAGTCAAAACAAACCGCGCCAGGACAGTCAGACCCCACCCTCCTGGACAACTGCCAACAGCTGGGCAGGACAACTTAGGATCAGTGTCCTCTTGTACCTCCCCATCCCCAAACCCCAACCAACCACATTGCACATTCAGAAAGTCTGAAGAAAGCTGGGCTCAGGGAGGGCCCCGGAGGGCACAAAGGTGCCGCCCATGCCAGGAGGGTACAGGGGCTTAAAGGGCTGTGAATCTGTCAATGAGGAACACGAGGCAGGGGGAGCCTGGGTTCTGGAAGCCTGGAGACCCCAGAGAGATCCAGAGAACAGAGCCGTCCACCCACCCAGACCGCAGCTCGCCTAACGTGGAGTGCGTGGGAGGGTTATCCCGGCCTGGGGAGGAAGGGCAGGGCTGCTGGGGGAGGAGTGGAGTCTCAAGACCCTGGCAGAAAACTTCAGCTGGGGTGACCCCAGGTCAGCCAGCGATCCCAAGTGTATAGGGGTGTCTGTGTGTGTACAGGGGAAGAGAACTTCAGTCCCATTGCTTCTGGGGAGACAAAAGAATCCTACCAAACCACCACTAGAGAAGGAAAGACAGTTTTGGTTTTGTTTTTTTTTTCTCCTGCGTAAAAAAAGTCCCTGTCCCTCCCTTCCCTTCCAGGGAGAGCTGGTTGGTGAGGAAGGAGGAAGAGCCACAGCAAGACCTTCACCAGGTCTGTGCTGGGCAAAACCACTGCATAAGGCACCCACGGAAAGTGCAGCTCAGAAGGCAGGTGAGAGAATAGGCGAAGGTAGAGGCAAGAGAGAGGAGGACTAATTCCCCTGGAAGGCTCCTCGGGCCGCAGATGAGGCCGCGCTGCGGAAGGTTCTGTTGCTGAAGATGCCCTGGGAAAACTCCTCCTGGGCCTGCTGGAAGCTGGCCCCCGTCCGGCGGTACAGGGAGTGCACCTGGGGAAGGAGGGGCGGTGAGAGGAGCCCACCCTCTGGGCCACCAGGAACCCTGCCATCCAGGTTATACTCTCAGAAGGGTCACCAGGAGCCCAACCATCCTGCCTGGCAGAAAACCTGCCTGACCCCACCCCGCCCCCAGACCCTTGGGGAAAGGTGCTGCATCTTTGGGGGCCCAGGAGGCCCAACTGCGGTGGTGAAGAACATCTCGTGGCAAAAGCAGGAAACAGGTGCCCGCTTCCTCAGGTCTGCTGTCGCCCAGCCCCCACCACTCACCCGCTTCAGGAGGAAGAGTGAGAGCACGGCACAGAGGGTAAAGAAGCCGGCCACCACCATCATGATGATTGACACGGCCAAGGAATCTTCCTTCACTGCGGACAGGGCTGCAATCCAACCACTACAAAGGGAAGAAGAAGCCAGAGGGGGCAAAGTGGGAGTGGGCCACCCAGGAGTCCCCATGAGGGGCTCTTCTCCAAGTGGCTGCTGTGTCCTGACCACCACCTCGGCATCTCTGCAGCACAGGGAGCCCTGGGGGCCAGAGCTCGACCTGTGAGAGGCCAGGCCTCCGTGAAGGCTCACAGACCCACACTGCCCCAGCTTGTCCTCCCCCAGGGTCTCAGAGATAGATTCACAAGGGGAATCTTCTGGCTGTATGAGGTCCAGAGGGAGGATGGGGTTGCCGCCTATACAGAATCAGGAGGAACACTGGGTGGGCCTTTTTCTGCTGCTCTGGGGTTGGGGGCATGGAAAGCCTGGCCGCTCACTCCTAAGAACCCGCCCTCCAGGAAGGAAAACCACTGGCTGACCTGTTGCATTCATGCTGTCACCTCAGCTCCTCCCACCAGGCCCCAGACATGTTACCTCCCTGACGACCCTTAGTGTCCTCATCTGTAAAAGGACATCCTGACACTTGCTGATGTCAACTTACTACTGAGCTACAATAATCAAAGCAGTGTGGGACCAGCATAAGGACAAACATAGAGCAATGGATTGATGGATCAGTGGAATAGAATTGAGAGTCCAGAAATAAACCCATACATCTGTGGTCAATTAATTTTTGACAAGGGTGCCAAAACCAGTCAAAAGAGAAAGAACAGTCTCTTCAACAAATGGTACTAGAACAACTGGATATCCACATGCAGATAAATGAAGTTAAATCCTTACTTCAACCATATACAAAAATTAACTTAAAACGGATCAAAGACTGTTTCTCCAAAGAAGATATACAAATGACCAACATCATTAGACATTCAGGAAATGCAAATCGGAACTATAATGAAATGCAATGAAATACCGCATCTCTAGTTGGCTATAATTTTTTTAAAGAAAAGGGAAAAAAGGAAAATAACAAATGTTAGTACTATGATTATGTCCTCCAAAAAGCACGTGTAAATGCCATGGTTTGAATGTGTCCCCCCCAAACAATGTGTTGGAAATTTAATCCCCAATCTAACTGTGTTGCGAAGAGGGGCCTAATTGGAGGTATTTAGGTCATCAGGGCTCCACCCTCATGAATGGATTAATGACAGTTATAAGACGAGTAGGGCTTCAAGTTCAATCTCTTGTTCTCTCTCACCACGTGATGCCTTCCACCATGTTACGATGTAGCAAGACGGCCCTCAGTAGATGCAGCCTCTCAGTCTTGGACTTCCCAGGCTCCAGAACCATCAACCAAATAAACTTCTATTGCTCATAAATTACCCAGTCGGGTGTATTCTGTTATAGCAGCACAAAATGGACTAAGACAGTTGGTGAGGACGTGGAGAAACTAGAACTCGCATATACTGCTGGTGGGAATGTAAACTGGTTCAGCCACTGTGCGAAATAGTTTGGTGGTTCCTAAGTTAAATAGGCCAGGCACAGTGGCTCACGCCTGTTAATCCTAGCACTCTGGGAGGCCGAGGCGGAGGATCACTTGAGGTCAGGAGTTCAAGACCAGCCTGAGCAAGAGTGAGACCCTGTCTCTACAAAAAGTAAAAAAATTGGCTGCGTGTAGTGGTGTGCGCCTGTAGTCCCAGCTTAAGGCCAGAAGTTGGAGGTTGCAGTTAACTATGATGATGCCACTGCACTCCAGTCTGGGTAACACAGCAAGGCACTATCTCAAAAAAAAAAAAAAAAAAAATGAGTCAAAGTCGTAAGCGTGGAAAAAAAAACCTTGCACACAAATATTCATAGCAGCACTATTCACAACGGTAAAAAGGTAGAAACAACTCAAATGTCTATCAATAAATGGATAATCAAAACACGGCATATCCAGGCCAGGCGCAGCGGCTCATGCCTATAACCGCAGCACTTTGGGAGGCCGAGGCAGGAGGACTGCTTGAGGCTAGGAGTTTAAGACAAGCCTGGGCAACACAGTGAGACCCCATCTCCACATAAAAATTAGCTGGGTGTGGTGGCACGCACCTGTAGTCCCACCTACTCGGGAGGCTGTGGCAGGAGGATCACTTGAGCTCAGGAAGCTATAGTGAGGTATGATCACGCCACTGTACTTGAGCCTGGATAACACAGTGAGACCTTGTCTCTTAAAAAAAAAAACAACACAGGATACCTATGCAATAGGATATTATTCGGCCATAAAAAGAAATGAAGTACTAATGCATACTACAACATGGGTAAACCCTGAAAACATTATGCTAAGTGAAGGAAGGCAGACACACAAGGCCACATAGTATATGATTCCATTTATATGAAATTTCCAGAATAGGTAAATCCATAGAGACAGAAAGCAGTTAAACGGTTGCCAGGGGCTTGGGGAAGGAAGAAATGAGGAGTGCCTGCTTACTGCATATGGAGTTTCTTTTTTTTTTTGAGACAGAGTCTCACTCTGTTGCCCAGGCTAGAGTGTCGTGGCATCAGCCTAGCTCACAGCAACCTCAGACTCTCAAACCCCTGGGCTTAAGCGATCCTCCCGCCTCAGCCTCCCGAGTAGCTGGTACTACAGGCATGCACCACCACGCCCAGCTAATTTTTTTGTTTCTGTTTTTAGTTGCCTGGCTAATTTTTCTATTTTTTTAAATTCATTCATTCATTCATTCATTCATTTATTGAGACAGTCTTGCTCTGTTGCCCGGGCTAGAGTGCTGTGGTGTCAGCCTAACTCACAGCAACCTCAAACTCCTGGGCTCAAGCGATCCTTCTGCCTCAGCCTCCCGAGTAGCTGGGACTACAGGCATGCGCCACCATGCCCGGCTAATTTTTTCTATATATATTTTTAGCTGTCCAGATCATTTCTTTCTATTTTTAGTAGAGACGGGGTCTCGATCTTGCTCAGGCTGGTCTCGAACTCCTGACCTCGAGGGATCCTCCTGCCTCAGCCTCCTAGAGTGCTAGGATTACAGGCGTTGACCCACTGTGCCCAGCCTGGAGTTTCTTTTTGGGGTGATAAAATTGTTCTAGAACTAAATAGTGGTGATGACTGTATAACATTGTGAATGTATTAACTGCCACAGAATTGTATAGTTTTAAATGGTTTCAGTGGTAAATGAAATCGTGAATTTTATGTTATGTGTATTTTACAATTAAAAAAAGGGGATTATATCCATGCACCCATGGGTGTTGTGAGGTGCCCTGACAAAACGGTCACAGAGGGCTTTGCAGAGGCATTAGGAGGCTGCAGAGCTCACTGGGGTAGACCCAGACAGGGCAGTGAGGGCAGAGCCAGGGCCAGAACTTGAGCATCCTCATTCCCAGTGCAGGTGCAAACAGCAGTCATGAGTCACAGCTCTTCCACCAGGACCTCACTTAGGGCAATGAACAACGGAATTGGGTCATTGGTCAAAAGGGGCCAGATTAGAGAAGGAAGAGGGGTGATGGGAGGGCAGTGTGCACTTGCTTGGAGGGCAAGGGGAGGCAGGCCTCCTCTCCCCACTGCTCTGGACTTGCCAGCTCTGCCAGAGGGAGGGGACCAAAATAGTGCCGCCCTTCCAGGCTCAGGCTCTCCGCCAAGTGTCAGCCTGACCTTTCTGCAATGCTCCCTGTGCACTGGGGCAGAAAGAAAACATCAGCCATCAGCTTTTCTTTTGAGATTAATTTTGAGCTGAGGACTGAAGTGCCCAGGAAACTCAATCCAGCCACGTGCTCAGAGAGGACAGCGGGAAGGAGCCTGTCCAGGGGAGGCTAGGGCCCCATCTCCTGAAGTTACAGGGCTTCTGGGAAAAGTCACAGCTTAGGGTCTGCCATGCACCAGCCTCCAGGAGGGTGTGGCAGGAGAACAGAGGCTGCAGTGCAGGACACAGCTCTGCTAGCCTTAAGAGTCAAGCTAAGTTCGCCCACAAGACCCTAGAAAGTGGAGAGCGAGAAAAGGCAGTGTGCGTGGCTACCGGAGAGGGGGCCCGGCACAGATCTGAGCCGGCCCACCCAGTTCTCTCAGTTGTCTCCCTGCCACAGGGGAAGTGGGTCATCTGCCGGGCTCGCTGGGAGCTAGGAAACAGGGCAAGAGAGGCTGAGCCCCATATCCAAAGCCTGATTCCCTCTGCCATGCCCCAGGTCTCACCTGTCCCCCAGGCCAGGGATGCCAACCAACTGGATGACGTAGATCCCTATTTGACAAAAAAATACAAAGAAGAACACGAAGAAGCTGAAAGAGTTGTCGGACCTGTAGAGAGAAAGGGGGAAAAAGAAGTCACAAAAGGGCTTGGGCCATGCTCCTCAGCATTCCTTACTTGGGGACATCTCTCCTCACCAGGAGCCAGGAGGCACAATGGGCAAGGGACAGAGCCCCATGGGACCAGCCACGCTGTCCGTAAGGACACACACACGGACATCCGCCACCATAATCAAGAAGGGCTTGCCTTTCACTGCCCTCCAGCTTACAGGGTCAGTGCTCGACCCCTCCTCAAACAGCTGATAAAGTCGCTCCCCCAAAGGACAGCATAAAGACCAACCACTCCCTCTCCTGGAGTGCTTATCTGCATTTCATAACAGGTAAGATACTCTAAACCAAAGGCATAAATCTCTAATAATAAAACTGTACACCTGGGCGGAAGAAAAGATATTTGGGGACTAGGGAACACTGGACAAAAGTCCTCAAGGGCTGAGCCCCTCCACCTCTGTCCTTCAGCACGGAGTACAGTGGCGGTGCAGCACCTGCCCACCCCCTTCCCCTTCCCCCTACCAGCCCTGAAAGCATCAATCCTCAGGCACAATTCCAAAACCCCCAGGGTCTGTAAGGGGTCTCCATCGATGCTGACGGTACCTGGTCTAAGTGTTGGTGAGACTAGTGTCGACATAGTCTCGAGTACAGGCGGGTGCTCGAGTTTTCAGGGAGCATAAATAAGGACAGATGAGCCACTGAGAGCACCTGATACCCTCTGAGAAGCACACCTCAGAGCCACAGAAGGGGACTCCCTAAAGAGGGTCCCCTCCTTCTTCCCAGTGACTGAAATACCACGGCACCAGCCAGACTGGGGCAGTGGGATGGCAGGTAAGGCTTCTCATCCCATCTGCTCCGGCTATGGGGGAGAACGGGAAAGTGGGTTTCCCCGCCATTCTATTCTGCTCGAAGCCTAGGGCAGGGCCCGAGGGCCCACGGCCCTTAGCGTGCTAGCCGGGATACCAGCCAAACACTCGCCCCTTGCCCCAGCCCCACTCACCTAAAGGCCTTATAGATGGGTCGGTACCAACAAAGGAAGGCACAGGGGGTGAAGAGCACAAACCATAGGATCGAGAGGCCGAAGTCCACTCCCCTGGAGCTGTTGCTTGAGAACCAGGCCATGCAGGCAAGCAGGTTCAGAAACAGAGTCACGGAATGCACTGGGGAAGGGAAGAGGGGAGAGACATGGCTATGCCAAGGTGGCTGACGGGCTCCCCAGGATGGCAAACCACTCCCCAGGAGAGGTGAGGTCCATGTTGTCAGGGCAGAGAACCTTGGGCTGTACCTAGGCAGGGTTAGTTTCCAAATCCTAGTTTTCTGGGATCTCAAAACCAGGGACCCATGTAAGTTCCTGAGAGGTGATGGGACAGCCCAGGCATTCGGCGGGTGGGAGGGGAGGAGGGCTGCAGATCCAGGGCTGATCCTTGGGGAATGAAGTCTTTCTCTCAGCAAGTCATTTCCCTGGCCCTGGATGGCCCACAGTGGAGCTACAGGGAGAGTCTTCTTCCCCGCCCCCTTGGCGCCTAGGGGCCTGTCGGGAGGGGAGGCCTTCAGCTGAGGAGGGCCTTTTAGTGCAGCGAGCTCCACAGGGACTTGGAAGTCTCTGGCTCGTCCCACGCCGCCTGATCTGTGGTCTGGACTGCCCCATTCGAGGAGGTTCTCAGACAGGGAGCAGCCGGTGGGCAGAAGGCACCTCCCCATGCCAGCCCAGGCACGGAGGAAGGGTGGGGTCTGCAGAAAGCTGGCACACCAGCACGGGCAGCCAGAGCAAAGATGGAGCTCTCAAGTCTCGCCCATTTCACCCTTGAGCTCAGAGGGCAGGTTGGGACTCACACATCCAGAGATAGTAGAGCATCTTGCATATCCGCTGGTAGTCGGCAGGGATCTCTGTGGAGAAATCCTGGTAGAAGCAGGGCTTGACAGGGCACCATGAGGGCAGTGGTGGCCAGTTATTCTCTTTCACTGTGTGGAAAGAGCAAAGAACAACAAGGTGAGGGCCCAGCCTCAGAAGCAGCATTGGCCGGGCGCGGTGGCTCACGCCTGGAATCCCAGCACTTTGGGAGGCCCAGGCAGGAGCATCGCTTGAGGCCAGGAGTTTGAGACCAGCCTGAGCAACATAGCGGACCCTGTCTTTATAAAAAAATAAGAAAAATTAGCCAGACATTATGGTGTACACCTATAGCCCCAGCTACCCAAGAGGCTGAGGCAGGAGGATCACTTGAGCCTAGGAGTTCAAAGTTCTAGGGAGCTAGGATTGCTCCACTACACTCCAGCTTGGGCAACATAATGAGACCGTGTCTAAAAAGAAAAAAAAGAAAGCAGTAGCAGCATCAAGGAGTGCGCCCCACGCCAGCAGTGCATGGGCCAAACCAGGGCTTCCAGAGCAGCTCCAGCAAGCTGGGCTTGGGTGTGTGTGGAGCGTGGTGTGGAATGGAAAAGGATAATGGGACCCAAAGAGACACCCAGAAGCTAACTCCAAGGCTGGGCATGGTGGCTCATGCCTGTAATCCTAGCACTCTGGGAGGCCCAGGTGGGAGGATCACTCTAAGTCAGGAGTTTGAGACCAGCCTGAGCAAGAGCGAGACCCTGTCTCTACTAAAAATATATAGAAAAATTAGCTGGGCATGGTCCCACATGCCTGTACTCCCAGCTACTCGGGAGGCTGAGGCAGGAGGATGGCTTGAGCCCAGGAGTTTGAGGTTGCTGTGAGCTAGGCTGACGCCAGAGCACTCTAGCCTGGGCAACACAGCGAGACTCTGTCTCTAAAAAAAAAAAAAAAAGAAGGTAACTCCAAGATAATGGACCCCAAATGCACTGGGAAATACAGAGAGCTGAACGGCCTAAGTGATTATTTTTAACTAGCCCCTAAGTGTGGCAACTCAGGTCGTCATCATGAACAAGGAACTGTGAGACCAATGCCCTTACGCTATCAAAGAGTGCAGAGAAAATCCACATCCACTAGAACCCAACACTGCAGGTCTCCTGACTTGCGACTGACTGCTCTCCCAGGGACCAGCACCCTTTTGAGATGCTTGAGCTCTGCAGAGTTCCCAGGCTGCCCAGGAAGAAGGCGGCCAGGGTGAGTGCAGGGAGGGCCCACCGTACAGGGCTCAGGACACTCTCCTGTGCCAAGCAGAGCGGCCCCAGGCCCCAGCAGCCTCCCTTACCATGCAAGTTGGCCACAGTGTTCTGCAGCTCCCGTTCCTTGCGTTCAAGCTCGGCAGCTTTCCTATCCAGTTCTTCCTGCTGCCGAAGCAGGCCTGCCTGGGCTGCAGATGCCACGGCCTGGAGGGAAGCAGGGAGGCAGCCAGACACAAGAAACGGTGTCAGCCTGGGCATGCGGAAGAAAGGCCTCGCCCTGGGCAGGGGAAGCCAGCAGGGCATCCCAGATGCAGTCCCGGCCCACAGAGTGTCTTGGCTTCCAGAGGCCACCATAGGGAGGCTAAGAGGACCTGTGTCTCACTGCCCCCACACCACTCTGGCCTCTTGGCCATTACCAGGCTCTCCTCTCCCCTCATCCCTAAACTTGAGCTAGGAGAACCATGCCCAGTGGCTTCCCCTTCCCTCCCCAACACTGCAGTCCAGGCAGAGTTCAGTGAGAGTGAGCTTTGGTGACAATGGCAAAGGGAAAAAGACCTCGCAAGAGACTAACCTGTAGCCAGAAACCCAGAGACCCGAGCCTCGTTTGAAGAGCCGGGTGTGTGTGCGAAGGGGGAATGGTGCACCAGCAGTGAGCGCAAAGCGGAGACACAGGGGTGGACCGTGTGTGCCGAGCCCTGGGAGCTGTGTGAGCTCCCTGCCCCTGCTCCGCCCCAGGAGCTGCCTCCCGGGGTCCCCCTAACTGTAACTGGCTATAGCCCAGGACAGCCCCTTAGGTGTAGCCCTGCACACCAGCTTTTGCGGTGCAGGGTCCAAGCTCATCTCCTCTTCAGGCGGAGCAGGGTCCCTGAGTAAGGCAGTAGGGGACTGTTACGTGTGGCCGAGCAGACCTGGGCCAGGGCCCTGCTCCTGCTGGCCGCTGCCACTATGTGGGCCAAGTTCCTCCTGGAGAATGAGACTACACTCCTTTTTAGGGAGCAAGTACCAAACTGGTCATCTTGTAGGATGACAAACCCGGTGTGTGTGTACACACGTACACACACCCATGCACAAACCTCTCCCAAAGGAGTTCTCCAAAGAGATACAGTTGCCTTCGGGAGGTGAGCTGCAGACACTGGGGGCAGAAGCAGGAGCAGAAGTGACCACGCTGGGGGTCTCAGCCTCCTCTCCCCAAAGTCTGTGACTTCCGTCGAGCGGGACCCAGGTCCCCACAGCCCACCACCCCGCTGAGCGTAAAGGCAGCCCTGCACATCAGGCCAGCCTCACCTGCACAGGTTCTGGGGCCTGGGAGGGGCAAGGCTCCAGGCACCTGCCCTCCCCCTGCTCATCTGCACTTGGCCTACCTGTGGAAGCTTTCGCATGTAGCTGTCTCTGAGAATACTATCTCCTCCTAGTAGCATCTGCCTCTCTGAGAACTCGCTCACTGCCAGGAATCGAGTAGGCAGGAACTTGCTGGCCTGTCTAAGCAGGGGCTGCAACACACAACTCCACTGTGGGTCACGCTCATGCAGGGCTGCGAGGGGCGTGGGGCAGGGCGGGGCAGGGCAGTGAGGCAGGAACAGAGCAGGTAAGACTCACAGTGTTTGGTGAAAGGACAAAGGAAAATAGGAAGGCAGGCAGGAATTAATAAGGTTAAAAAAGAGAGAGATTCTGGGCCCCATGGGACAGAGAACAAGCCAAAGACCCGATGAGGACCCAGAGGGGCACAGCAAGGAGAAATGCTCTCTGGAGACGCCAAGGGCCCCAGCCTGCTAGAGCTTATTTTTTGGTGGTGGCAGTAGGGTGAGGATATCAGAGCAGCCTCTCCACTCACAAGTGACTAGCTCCAAAGGGATTGGATTGGCAAGGGTACCCTGGAAGTGGAGCCACGGATGAAGGCTCTCTGCCCGCCCTCCAGCCTCAGGGCCCAGCTACTGGTCTGGGTGACCCCCTCACTGGAGAGGAGAGGCCAAAGGGTTCCTCGTTGGCAGTACCTGCGGGGATGGCTGTGCTGGTTCCACTGAGGGCTGGAGAACCGCCGGCTGTGAGGGCCCAGGGAGCTGTGTGACAGGAACCGGAACCGTCGTTGCTGCATTTGTCTGTGCGGGACAGATGGAAGGAAGGAAGGGAACTGGGACTCCCTAGTTGGCAACAGGGGGCAAACCTAGAGCAGGGTGAGCGAGGGGCACTCCCTCCGGGCCTGCACCGCGCCTTCCGCTGCAGCTTCTCAGCGCACGTGCCTCAGGTTCACAGTGCTGTGACCCAGCAGCCCTGGCCTCCTCAAGAAGGGGCCAAGATCGTGGGTCCGAAAAGGAGAATTTCAGAGAGGCTTTGGTGACTTTCCCATCCTCACCCCACCCCGATTTCACGTTGGGGTCGTCTCTGAGGACTCGGCTTCTCAGAGCTGCTCCTGTCTGTGCCAAGGCCCCTTGCCCCAGAGACCCCAGCACCACCCCAGAGGAACACAGGACGCAGAAGGAGGGCATGCTCACCAACCTCTGAGAAGGGGTTGAATTCAGACAGACCACCCTGCGGGGCACTGGTCAGCTGGGTCACAGAGGGGTCCTGAGAAGGTGAAAAAGAGCCATTAGACGCTGGGGAGAAGAGAGGAGAGAACCCTGGCTCAAGTAAGGCTGCGGGTCCCCCTCCCAGCCCTGAGAAGCTTCTCCTGAAGGCTCCTGTGCCCACCCTGCTGAGCCACAGCTGCAGTCCCTCTCCCTTTCTGCAAAAGGTTCGGCCCCACTGACTTCCCAGAAGAGACCCAGAGCAAGCTTTACACCCTGAGGCCTAAGCGTAGACACCACACAGGTTCTTGTTAGTGGCCGGTACAGATTCAAAACAGATCATACTATTTATCTCCAGGGAGTGGCTTGTTTTTTTCAGGGGCGTGGGGAGGCAGGTGAATGGAGTGGTAAAGGTAGAGACTGACTCTTCAGTGTACAGCCTTTCTGCACTGTTTTGTTATTCTACGGAAAGCATTTATTCCTCTTGTTTTTATTATTTTTTATTTTTTTCCTAATGCCACAAAATCCCAATATTTATTTATTTTTGAGGCAGGGTCTCACTCTGTCACCCAGGCTGGAGTGTCGTGGCCTCATCATAGCTCACTATAACCTCACATTCCTGGGTTCAAGTGATCCTCCTGCCTCAGCCTCCCAAGTATCTGGGACTACAGGCACGAGCCAACACACCTAGCTAATTTTTCTATTTTTCGTAAAGATGGGGTCTTGCTCTTGCTCAGGCTCGTCTTGAACTCCTGAGCTCAATGGATCCTCTCGCCTTGGCCTCCCACAGTGCTAGGATTACAGGCGTGAACACTGAGTCTAGCCCTTCCTCTTATTTTTAAAAGGACAGTCTAAGGTTTTAGAATAAAAACAGGCTGCTGGCTGCCAGTACCGATTTACTAAATCAGGCGTACTTGCTAGGAGCAGAGATGTGAAGGGCTCAGATGAAAAGCCAAGAAAATGTTTTTGGTTTTGTTTTTTCTTTTTAGAAAATGTAAGAATGTCCTCAGCACACAGCCTTGTCATGAGTTTTCAATCCTCCCCTTTTCCATCTAATACACTGCATGGGGCTCCTGCCATCCCCTTTGCCCAAGTGGCCCCTGCTGGCCTGGGGCAGCCCGTCTTCACTCTGCCCCACCCCCATCCTGAAAACAGGTGCAGGGCTCAGCTCCAGGGCCATGCCCGGGCTCTGGAAGGAACGGCCGTGGGGGTGGCCAGACTGCCCCCTGCCCGAGTCCCTGCACCTCACCCTCGCCCCGTCCTGCAGGCCCAGCCTCGCCTCCACCAACCCTTTTTTTTTTTTTTTTTTTTTTTTTGAGACAGAGTCTCACTCTGTTGCCCGGGCTAGAGTGAGTGCCCCGGCGTCAGCCTAGCTCACAGCAACCTCAAACTCCTGGGCTTAAGCAATCCTACTGCCTCAGCCTCCCGAGTGGCTGGGACTACAGGCATGCGCCACCATGCCCGGCTAATTTTTTCTATATATATTTTTAGTTAGCCAGATAATTTCTTTGTATTTTTAGTAAAGACGGGGTCTCACTCTTGCTCAGGCTGGTCTCAAACTCCTGACCTCAAGCAATCCTCCCGCCTCGGCCTCCCAGAGTGCTAGGATTACAGGCGTAAGCCACCGTGCCCGGCCCCAATTCTTAAACACAATGCTAACATTACATAGACCCTCAGAGAGTGACCCTTCAATTTACAGATGTAGAAAATGACCATGGTGATCTCGGAACTTGTCCTAGGTCTCAAAAGAGGAGCTCAATCCTTATTCTGAACATCTGTAGAGTTGGACTGAATGTCTTTTCTTTTTTATTTATTTATTTATTTATTTTTATTAGCTACCTTCCTACTCAGGATAGGACTGAATGTCTTTTCTCACAGATTTTATGTATGTGCTTTATCACAGGCTTTATCACAGATACTGACTCTTATCTTCCTACCTGGGCCACCAGTTCGTAGAAGGTGACCCTGTGTCCGACCACCCCTGGGACCTTGCCCAGAGCTAGGAACACAGCTAGAATTCGCTCTGTGTCTCTGGATGAACCTTATCCTATACAAGCTCCCCAACCAACCTCCCCCGCAACAGAGACTGTGGCTATGTCCTTTGTGCTGGACACCACCTCTGCTCTGGTGGCTCCTGCAACTTGGACAAAGTGACAAGGTGAGGTCCAGGAGGCCACCTGACGCTGGAGAAACTGGCCCTGAGGTCATTTCATGGCTGAACAACAGCTGGTTCTCTCCCAGTATTACCCGGCTTCCTGCAAGCAAGATCTGCGGCTTAGTACCTGTTCCCCTTTCAGACTCAGCAGACACCTAGCCACAGCTGAGTGAGCGAGCTGAAGTCGGCGAAATGAGATCCACCATCCACAGAACTGGTTACTCGAGTCTGAGTCACCACGGACAGAGGAACAGAGGGGCAGCTCTGGTAGCAATTTCAGGTGCTGGCATAAATACACCTGGCCAAGGCGTACACGTTTAATAGGTCACCTCCAGACCCATAGAGAGATGCCATTTCCTTTACCAATAGCAGACAAAAGGGGATTCTGGGGGTACAATGGAGATGGCAGGGGTGACGACTCTGTCCATTCTGATCCTTCCTCCTTCTCCTAAAATCTTAACCTGGCCCTAGGACCCCTCACCAGGCTCATCATTAGCAGATCCTGTCTCCACTAGTATGTTGGAAACTCTTTGCAGCCAACTGCATCTGTGTCTAGTTCGTACTTCAGTCCCTGGTGCTCGGTGAAGGGCCTGAGGCAGAGCGGCAGCTCCTCGAATGCTGAGAATCAATGCAGCAGGCTGCAGGACGCCAGCCTTCTCCGGAAGCACGGCCCAGACGCTAGGCCGTGGGGGAACCGGGGCACCTGCACCACAGCAGCGGCCCGGAAGCACCTTGCCTGGAAAGAGGAACCTAACATACTCTGCAACACATGGGTCTTTCCCATCTGAGGAAACTCAGGATCCTTTGAAAGATGTGGGTGGCTTTCAGAGAAGCTGAGGCCTGGCAAGAAAGGGAGGGAGGAGGAGGGATGGGGGAAGGGAGCTGACATTTACTGAGTGTCTGCCATGTGCCAAACCACACGATGATGCTGTTGTGAGATTCTTGTCACCCTAGTGGCTCACACCTGTAATCCTAGCACTCTGAGAGGCAGAGGCAGGAGGATCGCTTGAGATCAGGGCTTTGAGACTGGCCTAAGCAAGAGCAAGAGACCCCGTCTCTACAAAAAACAGAAAAAATGAGCCAGGCGTGGTGGTGCTCGCCTGTAGTCCCAGCTACTCGGGAGGCTGAGGCAGGAGGATCGCTTGAGCCCAAGAGTTTGAGGTTGCTGTACTCCAGTCAGGGCAACAGAGTGAGACTCTGTCTCAAAAAAAAAAAGTGGTTGAAGAAATAGGCTCCACCACAGAAGGACACTGACAAGGGCTTCTGCTGGTTTCCTAATCACCTCGAAGAGCTGGTTCCTGGAGAACACCCTTGGCCAAATACAAGCAGAAAGTCTTTCCAGCAAGGACCACACTGACCAGCTTCAGTGAGGACCATCAGCTTCTATTCCAAGTCACAAATAGGAAGTCAACAGCATCGACCTCCTTTCCCCTCACCAAGCATCAGCTGGCTCTTAAGTGGGTCAAGTAATCTAAAAGGATGGTGAGGGCTGAGTTTCACCTATAAAGAAGTAACCTGAAACCCCCTCAGTCCCACTCAGAATGGCTAATGCCCTTTACTGAACTTATAACAAACAAAAAGGTCTTAAACTCAGTTCTTTCCATTCAGCAGTTAAAGTGTGAGGAACATGCCACGATGAGCAGGACACAGCTCATGCCCTTCTGGAGTCCACAATCTGGTACCTAGGACAAGTGCACACACCCCAAGAGCATGTTGGGGGCCACAGCAAGGTGCAGAGACACGACAGGAGGGAGGGGACACACCCTGGAGGGCTTCGGGAAAGGCCAAGTTGCAGGAGGAAGGAGGAAGACAAGCAAAGGCGGGTCAGTAAGGCCGGCCGCTGCTGCAGGGCAGGGGGACCTCTGGATGCAGCTGGAGCGTGAGGGCACCGAGAGCAGAGGGGCAGGCCAAGTCAGGTTGCGGCTCTGCCAGGAAGGGCCATGGAAAACACACTTGTTTGCACCGGTTGGGAAATCTGTTTCCATGCGTTTCACAGGTCCTGGCTGTGCCTGAGCTGTGTGACTTTTCCTTGTTTTCCCATCCTGTACTCCACCCAAACCCCCAGTGTGAGGTTTATTTCAGGCTCCAAATAAACACATTAAATAAATACCTCATGGACTAAAAAAACTTAGGGCCATTCTCTCTAGGAGGCAGAGAGTCACCAACACTTTGGAACCTCTGTGAAGTTCTATTTGCTTTGGAGATGCTGCTGTGTGTCACAGAACAAGAAAAGGCAATCATCCCCAGAGTGGCTGGCTGGGTCCTAGGTGCACAGAGAGCCACACTGACCTTGGTTGCTCTCTGACCTGGAACCTGAGAATCCATCCTCAGGAAATATGACAGAAGCACGTAAAGGTCTGTACCTGCAATGATACTCACTGCACCAGGATTTACAACAGGAGAAAAAAGCAGAAAACAAATGTCCAACATCAGAGAGCACAAGTATATTTTTGGTGCACATCCCCCTTGAAAACCTAAACAGCAATTAAAAACCACAGCTAGCCAGGTGTGATGGCGCATGCCTAGAGTCCCAGCTACTTGGGAGGCTGAGACGGAGGATGACTTGAGCACAGGAGTTCTAGACTAGCCTGGGCAACATAGCAAGACCCTGTCTCTCTTTAAAAAAAAAACAACAAAAAACATACAGCTATGAAGACAGTATAGCAACACAGAAAAGGCGTTGTTATATAAATACCAACTTATGATTTTATCAAAAGTACTCATGAAGAAAGGCTAGCAGGAAAACACCAAATAACAATGGTTGTAAAAGACTGGTAGAAACATGGATGACATATTCTGTTTTCCAAATTTTCTAGAACATGATCATGTTATTTTTACTTTAAAAACACACCTACAAACATTTTTTTTTTTTTTTTTTTTTTTTTTGAGACAGAGTCTCACTCTGTTGCCCGGGCTAGAGTGAGTGCCGTGGCGTCAGCCTAGCTCACAGCAACCTCAAACTCCTAGGCTCAAGCGATCCTTCTGCCTCAGCCTCCTGAGTAGCTGGGACTACAGGCATGCGCCACCATGCCCGGCTAATTTTTTCTATATATATTTTTAGTTGGCCAGATAATCTGTTTCTATTTTTTAGTAGAGACGGGGGTCTCGCTCTTGCTCAGGCTGGTCTCGAACTCCTGACCTGGAGCGATCCACCCGCCTCGGCCTCCCAGAATGCTAGGATTACAGGCGTGAGCCACCGCGCCCGGCCTGCAAACATATTTTTAAAAAGAGAGCCCAAGAACTGACCAAACAAGCAAGGAGCACTCTCGGGCCTCCCTCTCTGCCACAGACAGAGATGTACAGAATCGTCTAGAAAAGCAAGTCCAAACCACCTAGCCCGACATTTGAGGCCTTCTAGGGCCTGGTACTCCTTTAAGCAGTCTTTCCTCAAACTGAGCCACCTGTCATCTTCTCCCATCTCTCTCTGTTCACTCCCTGCACAAACCATTCCACACCAAGTGCTGGGCTGGGGGCACAAGAAAAAGCCTCGGTTCCTGCCCTCGAGAAGCAAATGACACAGAGAATCAAACGCAAGCCAGGGCAAGAAGTGATTGCATATGGTAAGTGCTGTATCAGGGTGAGGGCAAACACAGCAAGATCACAGAGGAACGAGTGACTGAGTTGTCTGGGAAAGGCAGGGACGGCTTTATGAGCTGTTATCTGAGTTGGATCTTAAGAAAGAAAAGAAATTTAGCAAGCAGTAAAGAGGGAGGCAAAACCACATTTGCAAAAGCCACAGAATCTTTAAGAAGAGCTTGCACGTGTTCAGGGAATGGAAGAAGGTTATGGAGGTTGTGGAGTGGGCAGTGTGGAGAGAGGAGCCAGGAGTATCAGGGAACCAGCCTGCAGAGGTGGGGCCAGACTGCAGGAGTTTGGACTTGACCCTACAGGCAATGGGGAACAACTAGAGATTGCCATGATCACTCTGACAGCAGTGAGGAGAGTGCAATGCACATGGGAGGATGACGGTGGGAAGACTGGCTGGGACACAACTGTTGCCATGGGTGATAGTTAGGAGTGAACTACAGGATGGCAGGTGGGGAAGGAGAAGAGGGGAGGGACTCCAGAGACCCTCCTCAGGCCAATGCCACGGGCTCAGGAACTCTCTGTGTTGCCAGGGGGAATGGAAGGACTGCAGGGAAGGGAAGGAAGGAACTGAGTGCCCAAGATAAACACTCACAGGAGAGGAGGAACAGGCTTTTCAGGGATGGGTGTAGGAGGGTAAGAAGAAGATCCGAGAAGATACTGGGTCGGACTGGAGATACATGTGGAACATATCTGGTTGGAATGGTTGGGAAGGCCCAGGTGTGAGTTGGAAATACTGGTTTGAAGCTCAGGAGAGAGGTGAGGGCCCCAGTGCCCGGTGTGTGGTGCTATTCTGAAGCCAGAGATGTGAAGGCAGAAAGCGAGAACAGGGTCGAGGACAGAACGGCGGGCTACTCCTAAATGTACAAGACAGAAAGTGAAGACAGGCTGAGGTAGGTGAGAGTTATCAGGATTAAAGAGGCCAAGGATGGAGAGAATTTCAAGAGACCAATTTCAAATAAGCACGTGTGTCACAAGCAGCGGATGTATCTCATGGCTCCCCAAGAGAGCACAGGATCTGAGATGGAGGAGGTGCTGGGTTGCAATTAACAGTGAGCATTTCCTAGCTCCCCTGCAGATCAGACGCTCTGGCAGGCCACTGGCCACGCACTGTGCCCATTTACCTTGGTCTCCTACACAGGCCTGCGGAGCAGCAGGGCCTCAGTGATGTGCACTAACATGTGAGCACCTCAAAGCAGCACTCGCCGGACGGGTCACACCTTGCAAATGTGCACGGCACTCTTCTCTGAATGAGCAGCAAGTACTCCTTGTTTGTCCTGGTTCAATATTACCATTTCTCTGAACACAGGATTATCCTACACCAAGTGGCACCAAAGACAACTAAGAAGTTAAGAACATAGTTCCTCTGTCTCTCTACCCACGCTCTTTCTAACGCCCAGCCTAGCTCCATGTGCCAACCGTAAAGGTGGGAATACCCCATCTGGGTAGCTGTCTACAGTCAGAGTTAAGCTGTAAGAACACTGCCATTTTCAAATTTCTTGAGACACTGCTCCTGTTACACAGAAAAGTTCTACCGGGTCCATCTGGTGGTTCCAAGAATTCTCAAAAGTTATAGTCAAGCTGGAGCCGACCGTCTCTGGGAAGTGGCAAAGCCCCAGTGTCTACTCAGGGAACTTCATGTAACTTTGTTCACACCCAAATCACGTTTCTGCCTCCATTTTTTCCTCTCACAGGAGAGAAATGTTCCCAATCCCTGGGAAGCAGCCACACCACCAAGATTATCTTTTAACTGCAAGGAGGCAATGTGTGAAAGTGATATTGTGTGACTTGGCAACTCCTGAACACTGAAAGGCCGCCTCTGAAAGGCTTCCTCTGTTCCGCACCACCACCTATTCCACGCCCCCTCCTTGAGATCGCTGCTGTCTGCCTGGGACAGTCTGGCGGAAGCGCCGAGTGGGAAAGCAGCCCTGGCATTTGCCTGGGTGGTCTGATTTCTAGTGGATTGCTGAAAAATGGACAGGACAACGCCCCCCTTTAGCTTTCCACCCCTTCGTCCCCTGACGAGACTTAATGAGAAACTTTTGGGAGCAGACACCCTGGATCACGGCAAAGCAGGGGCCCACATACCCAGAGGGCACCGAGCAGAAGCGCCGTAATGAACAGGGGAATCAGGGCGTGCAGTGGAGGTTGCGAAATCCGCACACTTGCCTTGCCGCTTCCTGCTTCCTCCTAAGAGTTTGGTAAACCTCTGCTGCACGCTCTTAACTTTCTGTTCACAGCTCTTACTATGCAGGAAGTTTTCTATTAATCCCAATTATAACTACATGCAAGGAAGAGGTCATAAAAGCCCACACCCACAGTGCAGGGTGGGGGAGCAGGAGCTGGATAAAGAACCTTGGATGAGGAAATCAACCAGGAGTTTCACAGGGCATAAGAGTGAGCAGAAAACGGGTTCCATGGTCGAATAACTTTGAGAAATGCTGATTCAAATAAAGCTGAGCAAAAGTCTTTTTCGTAGGATTTCTCAGAGCCTTTAACAAACTAACAACTTTAACAAACTAACAACAAAAAAAACTAACAAGCCTTGTTGATCTTTAAGAAAAAGAGAATAGGTAGAGATTCCCAAACCTAACTGACCACAGAACCCTGAGCACTTTTCAGGACTGGCATTACTGAGAACATATATTGCTTTAAAGTACTGTTTTAAAAAGCACAATAAAATCTGTATTATTCCATCCCCTCACACTGGGGGAAAAAAGCAGCTTAGCTAATACTACTTTGTCACTTTCACCACTACTAGTACTGTCATTTCAAGAATGGTGACAATGTGATGATGTTACATTCTTTCCTCAGGCAGCCTAAAATATCCCCAAGGCAGTTGAATACCAATGTCTAAGCTTTAAAACCCTTTGAAACAGCACCGCCTTAGGAATGAGACTGGGTCTGCCCCTTTCCTACTGCTATGTAGCTGGTGACCAGCATATGCCATCCTCATTTCTCAACTCAAGAGGTTAGAATAACAGTCGGCCGTGGATTCTGAAGGCTAAGTGTGTCTTCATAATCCAGCATTAAATGGGGTGACGAAAAAAACCAACTGCTCTGGAGTCTGACTAGGTGTCACGGGTTCTGAGTCCACTGGCTCTCTACCTGCTCTCTCCTGAGCTCTGTGCCAACACCCTGAGTAAATGAAGCTGGGCTCACACCCAGTCTCCCAAGGGCTGCACCCTCCCAATGTCCCAGCCCTGGCAGTCAGGGAAGCAGACGCTACCATCTTAAGGGAGTGCAGCTCTGACCAGGAGAAAGAGCTCGAGACCTCACATCCAAAGCTGCTTCTCCCCACAGAATTGTGCACCAAGAGGAGGAGCAAAATTGCAGCCAGCCAGCTCTCTTCTTCCCACACAGGATTTCCCACCAGATGTGGCTGGTTGACCGGACCACAGCTGCTTCCTGTCCTGCGATAGCCTGGGGCTACCTGATGGACAGACTGTCTTGCTTGAATGCAGAAGTTACTTCTGCAACAGTTTGCGCAGTCATTTCTGGGCCCAGAGATGAGGTTTAAGATTCTCATGCAGCTTATCAATACAGGGCAGAACTGCTAGCACTGGAGAAAAGTTCTCTGTATCTTTGGACAGATGACTGCCTCTGACTGTCAGATGGCAGCAGATATTTTATTTCTGATTCTGACAAGACAAAAAAAAAGAAAGAAAGGAAATCATCACACCACACACACCAAAAGGGTACTAAATCTTTACTAAAACCCAAACCCCAGTATTATACAGAAGTTTTGTAATTAAAGCAAAACAGTTACCAAGACACTGGCAGAAAAAAAATGCAAATGTTCTTTTCTTACTGAACCAACAGAGATGACTGTTTGCCTTACATAAGAGACAAGGTCCTCGCAGGGCTCTGTCAAGAAGCATGAAACTACAAGAGGAATGTTCAGAATTCCCTGACATTACAAGGAACAAGCTACCAGAATTTGCCTTGAGGGCTCCTGTTGGCTAAGACGCTTTCTTGAGACCACGAAAGACGTATAAAATATTCACTGTCCTGACAGCATGTAATTATTTAGTTCAAGTCTCCTTTGATTTTGCCCTGACTCTTGAAGGGATTCAAGGTGGGAAAACTCATGCTGTGAATTGCAGGAAGGACCCTCCAAGGACCTCCCTGACACCTGCAGGAAACTCTGAAGCTGCCAATGACCAAAATAAAAAGGACAAGCCAGATGAGTTAATGTGTCTGGTGACATCCTGACAGAGCAGAACAGCAGGGCTCATAAATCAAGCAGTCAGCACAAACAAGCTTCCCTAGAACTGGGTTTGAGCAGACATGAAACAAGAGGCACAGGAGCTTTGGAGCTAAGTGGAGTTCCAGCCCTTCCCCATAGAAAAAGAACACCCCTGTGCTCTCAGCGCAAAGGTTTTGGCTTTAAGTAGGAAGACTGTTGAATTGTTTATTCAAAAGGTCAGGCCAGATCATAGGTCAGTACATCTCAACTACACTGCCACCACACACAGGTCCATTAGACTAATGTTCCCTGTGCTTCCAGACTCTTTCAGAGCCCCCTCATCTTTCCTCTCTCACTAACTGGGGCTCCCCTATCTGGCCAAAGCCCATTCCAAACTAGACCCATGGCCAAGGTGCGGAATTCTTATCAAGGCCATTTTTGAACTTGGGCTATCTTCCTACTCTTCTTTTCCTAACAAATCTCACGGCCTTTCCTATCCCTTATACGCTAGTTTGGCTGGTAGTAGCGGTGGTGATGAGAGAGGTATGTGTCTTGGGCTTTTCCCACATTTCTCCATCTCACCAGAGGCTTCCACCTCATTATGTTGCTGTCACCCCCTCTCCTAAGGTGACTCAAGACAGGTGTCTTCCCAAGACTGCAGGAATATGATAGTCACATTTTGCTTCTCTCCCTGAAGCTAGGGGATCTCCTTAAGGGTCAGACCGTGCCTGCTCCAGTCCCCGTTCCCCGCCCCCTCCGCTGTTCCACCTGCTGCTAGTCCCGCCCCCCAGGCCCTACGATAGGACAGCCCTCAAAGCCCGCTCTCCCATTGGGCAGATGGCCCGTCCCTCCTACGCCACGTCTCCCGGCTCTGGCGAAAGAGGCCCGGGCGGCGGCCCTTGGCACTAGAGAGATCTATGAGTTAGGGGCTCTACCTGGAAGGGGTTTACATCCACTGGGTCCGCGAAGGGGTTAGTGTCGAAGGCTGACATGGCGGACGAGACTGGCGGGCGACCTCCGCAAGCGCTCCTGCCTCCGGGCACCCAGACCCAGCGGCGCTCTGCAGACTCTCCACTTCCGGGAGCGAGGCAGCCGTTCTGGCGCAGGCGCAGCGCCCTCCCAGAGGGGCGTGGCCCGTGGCGTCACAGAGGTCCGCCCCGCCCCTGCCCCGCCCTCAGTAGAGCGACCGGTGGGCTTTCTGCTTCCGTCCACGTCTTCCCTCTGCTGGGAAGTCAGGGGTCCCTGCTGGCAGAGGGATTAGGGCGCCGGAGGCAGGACCGAAGTCCTTCTCAACTGCCTATCGGTCGTATACCTTTGTGTTTCTAAAGCAAACTCCCAAAAGTGGGACAGGAAACTTAACCCCTTCGCTTCCCTTGAGGGCAAATTTGGGAAGTCCCAAACTAGTCCCCGGGCAGAGGACAACGGTGACCGTGACCGGTGAAGGGGAGGCCTTGGGAGAACTAGGAAAGGGCCAAGGCAGAGAGGTTTCTCCTCTGAAGAACGTACTCTGAGAGAGAAATACGAGGGCCATTCAACAGCCCTCCACCCGAACTGTGCTGGCCTCTTTTAGGGCTTGTCCCCTGATGTCAAGTTTCGTCCTTTTAGGGATGAGGATCCCTGGGCTGAGGCAAGTTTGGGACCTGTGTTGGGATTTGAACGTGGGCATCAAGCATTAATGGAGTGAAGGAATTCAGGCTCAGTCATGGGGGAGGTGGCTGATTGACTCTCCACAAATCCACCGTATTTATTCAGCTCTGCTGTCACTGAATCCAGCCACTTCTAGCAGGAGCTCAGTTAAACAATAAAAAGAAGAAAAAAAAAGAAACAAAAAGAATGAATCACTTATTTGTCACCCTGGACTAGTACAGGGCTGTTAATTGGTCTATAGTTCTTCATGTTGTAACCAGAGATCTGTTTAAAGGGGGCAAAATTATCATGAAAACAGTCTATTAAAATCTTTCAATTAATTTCAATAAAGGCCCAAATTCTTAGTTTGCCCTCGAGGTCCTACAGAATATGCTCCCACCCATTACTTTGTCCCACCACTCCTGCCCAACCTCTTGCATTCCAGCCATCCTAGTGACTTTTGAGTTCCTCAAACTTCCCTAGTTCTCTCTGGTCTCAGGGCCTTTGCATATATGTTCCTCCCATCTGGTATGCTCTTAGCCCACACCCCTCCCAGTCATCCTCTGGTTAACTTCTACTTACCCTTCGAATCCAAGCTCTGATGCCCTTTCCTCAAGGGTAGCTTCCCTTCACTCTCTAGGTTCCATCAGCCCCTCCCAACATCATAAACTCTATTACCCTGTGCTTTTCCTTCACAATACCTATTGCAGATTATGTAAACTAAAAATAAAACCCAAAGCCCCTGCCAAATGAACAGACCTCCTCTTGGCCAAGGGGACCCCCCCAGAAAGACCTTAAAACTGCATTTCCGGCCATGAAGGGAAGGGAGGTCTAAATGTCTCCTTATTCCCCCATCCCTTTTCAAGTTTAGACTGATTGCAAATGGGACCTAAGGCCAAGCAAGACAAAGGTTAACTCACTCCTGCAGGCCATCAATTTGCTTAACAGATCACTAAGAAAATGTGAGGCTAGCTCTCTGATTAGCAGACAGCTCTTTAATTTTTTTTTTAAATCTCAATAGATTTAGGGGGCGGGGCATGGTGGCTCATGCCTGTAATCCTAGCACTCTGGGAGGCCGAGGCGGGAGGCTTGCTTGAGCTCAGGAGTTCAAGACCAGCCTGAGCAGGAGCCAGACCCTGTCCCTACTAAAAAAGAAAATAGAAATAAATTAGCTGGACAACTAAAAATATATATAGAAAAAATTAGCTGGGCTTGGTGCCGCATGCCTGTAGTCCCAGCTACTCGGGAGGCTGAGGTGGGAGGATCACTTGAGCCCAGGAGTTCGAGGTTGCTGTGAGCTAGGCTGATGCCACGGCACTTTAGCCTGGGCAACAGAGTGAGACTCTGTCTCAAAAAAAAAAAAGTTGTAATAGATTTAGGGGGTACTGTTAGGGTATGCGGGTTTTGACAAAGATTTCTCCAGACAAAGATTAGGATAGAAAGAAGAGGTTTATTTGCTTTTCCTGGGGTGGCGTGGCGGGGGGAGGACTAACATGGATGTAAAAAAAGGAAAAAATGTGCCAGCCCTGAAAACCAGCTATTGAGGCTTTTTAAAGGGGGGTTATAAAATGACAGAGGACAGTCAAAGAACTACTACATCCTCTCCTTTCTTTCTTCTTGGTGACAGGTAGATAACAAACCCTGGGAGAATGTCCAAGTCCAAGAGTTGGGTCTTCTGCCTTTCCTTGGAGAAGGGATTATCACAGCAGCTAGGACTCTGTCCTCCAGATATGGTTGAGGCTTGGAGCTCACACCCTGCTGTTCACTCCAAGCCCAAAAACTATTTATTTTTTTTTTCAAAAACTCTTTAGACTGTAAGAAAACAGATTCTGAAAAAAACAATTTTAAAAGAGAGATTTACATTTCTTTTCCGTCCATTCAACTCTTTTCAGAAGTTGTACAAAAAAGAACTTCTGCAGGGTGCCTGTTAGTGAGAGAACTCGTAGGATTGATCTTTAACTGTTACTGGGGAAATTGTGGGGTTAGATATTTTCCTGTTATTTTTACAAGGCAGCCCCTTTCAGTACAAGTGTTTTTTGTTACATGGATGAATTGCATAATGCTGAAATCTTGGGGCACCAGCCACCAGAATAGTGTTGTGAACTAAAATAAAATTTTAAGGCTCACCCCCACACTGGGTGACTGAATGGACCCCCTCCTGGCCAAAGGGATATCCCAAAACTAAATTGCCTGCCAGGAGGAGGGAGGTCAGACAGGCCTCATCATGCCCCCTCCCTTCTTGGGGACATCCTTTGTGACCCATTAACAGGCCTAAGGCTATGCAAGACAAACCTGCAGGTCCTCAATTTACACAACAAATATATGTCTAGTGGCTTCTCTCTGATAAACAGCTCCTTATGTTAAAACATTTCAAGCCTCTAGACAAAGCTTCATGTCTTTAATTACAAGTCAAAGACTCTTTAAACCCACCTATAACCTGTAAGGCCCCCCCACTTCGAGATGGCCCACCTTTTCGGGCCAAACCAATGTATGCCTCCCATGTATTGATTTATGACTTTACTTGTAACCTCTGTCTCCCTGAAATGTATAAAACCAAACTGTAACCCGGCCACACCGAGTCCACTTGCTCAAGGCTTCTTGGGAGTGCGTCCCGGTCATGGTCCTCAAATTTGGCTCAGAGTAAATCTCTTTAAAATTATTTTACAGAGTTTGGTCTTTTTTTTCTGTTGACAATGTCCATCGCACCTGATCAGTAGATTTGCATCCCTCACCCCCATCCCACCCTCCAAGACCCACTTTTCTCATCTATATCTCATAGGGTTGCCTAGAGAATTGAAGAAAAAAGCAAACTGTTTTTCCGACCTCTTTTCTCACAAACTGTAGACTCCCTCTACAGTCACTCAACACCATACTTCTGACGCCAGGTGTGTGGGGGTTGTTTCCCCCCACACCAAGCAATTCTCCAGTGGATACCATCTACCTGGAGTTAGTGTCAGATCCCACAGGTCAGTCCCACAAGACTGTCCCCAACAACCTCATATGGCAATCCGAAGACCCAGGTTGTTACCTATTCCTTCTGAATAACTGCTATTAATCAGGATTCCAATACCTTACTTACATTTACTGGTTTATTATAAAGGTAAGAGTAGAAAAATAGCTCAGAGCAGTCTGAGCTGTGTCAGGTATGCAAAATACATCAGGGGAGAGAGATACAGGTATGGGACTTCAGTCTCACCTCACACCCACGCTGGGGGACAATTGTTTAAGGCATTTTGCTCCTACTTGCAGCCTCGCTCATCACCTTGTTTCTGGAATTTGTGGGACAAAGAACAATACGTAGCCAATCAAGGCCGGGCGAGGTGGCTCACGCCTGTAATCCTAGCACTCTGGGAGGCCGAGGCCGGCGGATCATGAGTTTGAGCTCAGGAGTTCGAGACCAGCCTGAGCAAGAGCGAGACCCCGTCTCTACTAAAAATAGAAAGAAATGATCTGGACAGCTAAAAATATATGGAAAAATTTAGCCGGGCATGGTGGCACATGCCTGTGGTCCCAGGTACTCGGGAGGCTGAGGCAGTAGGATCGCTTGAGCCCAGGAGTTTGAGGTTGCTGTGAGCTAGGCTGATGCCACGGCACTCACTCTAGCCCGGGCAACATAGTGAGACTCTGTCTCAAAAAAAAAAAAAAAAAAAATTACTGGT
>CM052442.1:113417472-113444026 GCA_028533085.1 Varecia variegata | reverse complement strand
TAAAGAATGAACAAGAAAAAAATAAAAGAAAAAAAATACATAGCCTGCAGTTACATTAATGCTAGAAAAAAAAAATAAAAAAAAATAAAGAAAAAAAAAAAGAGAAAAAAAAATACATAGCCAATCAATAGCTGAGGTTATTTTAATATAAATTCTTGGTAAACAACTTAGAAACTGCCTCTTTTCCTTTAAAAACCCACTAGTCCAAGGTGGGACGGTTTGAGCCCAGGAGTTCAAGACTAGCCTGAGCAAGAGCGAGACCCCATCTCTACTAAAAAAAATAGAAATTTAGGCCGGGCACGGTGGCTCATGCCTGTAATCCTAGCACTTGGGAGGCCGAGGTGGGCGGATTGTTTGAGCTCAGGAGTTCGAGACCAGCCTGAGCAAGATCGAGACCCCGTCTCTACTAAAAAATAGAAAGAAATTATCTGGCCAACCAAAAATATATATAGAAAAAATTACCGGGCATGGTGGCGCATGAGGCTGAGGCAGTAGGATCGCTTAAGCCCAGGAGTTTGAGGTTGCTGTGAGCTAGGCTGACGATGCTGCGGCACTCACTCTAGCCCGGGCAACAAAGAGAGACTCTGTCTCAAAAAAAAAACAAAAAAAACATTGATCAGTGATTGGCTATACATTGTTTTTGTTTTTTGTTTTTGTTTTTTATATCATAGGCACTGTCAAGTTTTATTAAAGAAAAAATTTGTACAATTTACTTTTCACCAGTCTGTTCTGGCATGCTTCTGATGATATCAGAGTCACCTGGATCAATGATAGCCAGTGTGCATACTCTGTAGTATTTTCCACATGCTGTGCCCAATTCAATATTATTGCCACTGTAGTGATGGACACCAGTTTTGGCTAACATGACATAGTACTCTATTTCAGATTTCCTCAAAGCTGGGCAGTTGTTGGCGAGGATGACCAATTTTGCTTTGCTTGTCTGATCATCTTCAGAGTCTGCCTGTGCCCTAGCACATACTTTCCACTTTTCATAACAAGCTGGAGCCTTGAGTTGATAGACTCTAACGACTTTTTCGTCTTCTTTGCAGCCACCATCTTCCTGCCTTAGGTGCGGGACGGCTCCCAACCTAGAACATACAAAGGACAAGACAGGAAGTTTAGGATCTGGAGTTCCAAACGGCAACCCACAGGGATACTGGCGTGGTCCAACCTCGGCCTGATTGAGCCCACTCACCAAGCTGGCTATACATTGTTAAACTACAGAGTACGGGTTATAGTGTCCTGTATTGTATGACATTGTTAGGTTAATTTATAGCTACTTATAGCACTAGCAAGCAGTTTCAAGAGATGAATACATATGTGTCAGGATCTAGAAAAGAAAGAAAAAAGAAACAAAGAAAAGAAAGAAAGAAAGGAAAGAAAAAAAAAAGAAAAGAAGGAAGGGGAAAAAAAGAAAAGAAAAGAAAAGGAAAGGAAGAAAACAGTTGAACAAACAGCTCAAAAGGAGGGGAGGGCAGGGCATGGGGGCCCACACCTATAATCCCAGCACTTTCGGAGGCTAAGGCAGGAGGATCGCTTGAGGCCAGGCCAGGCATTGGAGAACAGCTGGGGCAAGACGCCATCTCTACAAAATGTTTAGAAATTAGCTGTAGATGGTGGCACGAACCTGCAGTCCCAGCTACTCAGGAGGCTGAGACAGGAGGATTGCTTGAGCCCAGGAGTTTTAAGTTGCAGTGAGTTATGATGATGCCACTGCACTCTAGCCTGGGTAACAGAGCAAGACCTTGTTTCAAAAAAAGCGGGGGCTGGGGGGGGGGTGACTAGGATGTGGTTGCTGTCTCATTTTAATGTCTCTCTGGGCCTGACAGTTGAAAAGGACTCCCATTCCTCAGATAAAAGCACTTTTCTCAAGATAAAGTAGGGAAGGATGGAGGGTTCTAGGTTCTCCAAACACTCTAGTTGCCTCTATAGTTCAGTTTTCCTGTGTTGGTTGAAAGCGGCATGGGGGTTCTGTCTGTCCCAACAATCTAATTTCTTCCTATCCCTGTGCAGGGATACTATGAGGAAGTAACTCACTCTAACTCTGTTTTCTGTGGTGGTAGTGGGGAGTGCTCTGAGAACCCCCTGAGCCTAAACTAATCCCTCATTCTTACCCAAGAAGGCTCATATGGCTGGAGGAGCAGAGATGAGGGGAAGGAGCGGTATTCCAAAGCAGGAGGTATTCGAGATAGCTGTTTGCATGATTCTTGTGTTTTCCATCTTACTGTCCCGCAGTGTATGGTAAAACTTCCTTTGAAATGCAGGCTGATTTATCTGAGCCAGAGGCCCCCAGGGGAGATTGATGTCCACACCTAGGCAGAACATTACAGAGAAAACAGCACCCCCCCTTTCTCTTGGACATGTGTGGTAGAGGCTGTGGGAATCTGCGCATGATGGTGGTGGGGAATGAAGAGGGTAGAGTCAGGACTGTAATCCCCCACTCCGGGTTCCCTGGAGCTTTGACTGCTGTGCTCCTGGGTCCCTGCAGCTGGCCGTTCCCCTCCTAGGCTGTTGACTGAGGAGATCCAGATGTCAGAGTCTTTCTCCACATGATATAGCATGATTTCTGCTCAGCCAAGGCCCACTCCATGCAGGGCTCTTGGTGACTCTCCCTAACTTCTGTGTGTGAGTTGGTGAGCAACTCAGCCTGGAGGAGGAGTTGGGGTTCCGAGTTCCTGCAGCACTTAGGACAGGGAAGATTAGAGGAGCACGGGGCACCAACTGCCTTACAGGCATCCCACATCATCCCCTCCGGCCCTCCAACAAGTGTGTCAGGCTGGCATTATTATCCCCATTCTACAGAGGAAGAAACCAATGTTCAGAGAGGTTAAGGGCCTGACAAGTGACATTTATGGTCACTATCATTAGTAAGTCCCCACTTACACCACAGCAATTTATTGCTCAAACCTCTAATTGCTGAGATGCTTCTCACAATTGTCTAAAAAGCTCTGCCCACTGCCTTTCCTCTCTGCCTGCCTCACTTCCCTCTGTCTTGCTCACTGTGATCCAGCCACGCCAGCCTCTTTGCTCTTCACTCCTGACCACGACAGGCACATTCCCGTGTTCACACCTCAGTGCTCTTGCTCTGGCTGTGTCACCCAGAACACTCTTCCCTTCCTCTCCTCCAAGTCTGTGCTCAGATCTCACCTTCCAATGAGGCTGAACCAGACAACCTTTTAAATTTTGCAAACTGCCTCCCACTCCCACCACCCCCTTGCTTTTGGAAGCCTAACCTTTCAACATACTACATGATTGTCTTATTTACACTTGTTCGTCTGTCTTCCCTTCACCAGAACGGAGGCTCTGCAGAGAGGCAAAGGGAGGCCGGGCGTGGTGGCTCACGCCTGTAATCCTAGCACTCTGGGAGGCTGAGGCAGGAGGATCGCTTGAGGTCAGGAGTTTGAGACCAGCCTGAGCAAAAGCGAGACCCCCGTCTCTACTAAAAAAATAGAAAGAAATTATATGGACAACTAAAAATATATATAGAAATAATTAGCCGGGCATGGTGGCACATGCCTGCAGTCCCAGCTACTCGGGAGGCTGAGGCAGAAGGACTGCTTGAGTCCAGGAGTTTGAGGTTGCTGTGAGTTAGGCTGATGCCAGGGCACTCTAGCCCAGGCAACAGAGTGAGACTCTGTCTCAAAAAAAAAAAAAAAGAGGCAGAGGGAAAGTTTTCTTGTTCTCTGATGTAGCCACCGTGGCATTTAGCAGGTTTTCGACAACTATGTGCCCTGCGAAGGAAGGAAGGAAGGAATACTGAGACCCAGGGAGCCTTCCTGATAGGCGGCGGGTTGCAGAGGGGTTCGGAGCGCCTGACCCGGTGCACTTGGAGCCGCGCGGGCGCTCCGGGAACTACGTTTCCCGTGAAGCCCCGCGCGCGCAGACGGCCGCGGGTGCTGCCGGGAAGGGCATACGTGTGTTAATCCAGGTCCGGTACGGCGAGGATGGCTGTTCCTAGAGGTCAGGGGCTGTACCGGGTGCGGGCGAGCGTGGTGGGGGCCGCGTCCTGGGGACAAATCCCGGCATGATCTGCCAGGTCGAGCCCACTCCTGGGGCTCCGCGGGAAGATGGGTGGGCACCGGGCAGAGGAGGGGGCACCTGCGCTAGGGATTGTAACCCTCGAGGGGAGGCGGCTCCGCTCTTCCTGGCCGCATAACTTCGAGACCGGGTACCTTGGGCTGGGTACCTCCCGCTCCCTTCCCGTCTCCTCAGCGCAGCTCTGTGTGTCATGTCGGCACAAGATCCTTACTGCCCATCTTACGGTTGGGAACACTGAGGCCCGCACAGGGGAGGAATCTCACCCAACAACCTACGCACTCTGTCCCTCGTGAGAACCCCCAGCTCTTGCCTGGTTTCCCCAGCCACTAGGGTCAGGCCTGAGGAGTGGAATAGAAGCTGACCCTCTGTCTGTGTCCCCAGTGTTCCCACTTTCCTGTGTGGTGCAGCAGTATGCCTGGGGGAAGATGGGTTCCAGCAGCGAAGTGGCACAGCTGCTGGCCAGCAGTGACCCACTGGCCCAGATCTCAGAGGACAAGCCCTATGCAGAGGTGAGACCCAGGCTGTATTTCAGCCCGCCTTACCCGCAGGGGAGATGACAGGGCATACACCAGCTGGGAAGAGTGGGGGCAGCAAGGAGGGAGGGGACCCTCTTGGCTCTTCAGATCTCCACAGGTTGATGCACCAGATAGTGGCACCAAAAGAAGACAAGTTTGTCACAATAGGCTGGGATTTCCAGTACTCTCCTTCCCCATACCACTCAGCACTTAGTGAATTTTAATTCGATCCTCTTTGACAATTTTTTTACTTTGACTATTTTTTGTGTTTGTATTAACATAAAATGTTATTTCTCCTGCCTACTTAGTGGAGAAAAGCCAAAGGGTAGGAAGGCTTTAGCCTCTGCTTCTGAGACTGGAATAAATGAATGTTAAGCTTTCACAGAACCATTTGAGAGGCATACCTTTTCAGTGACCTTGACAGTGCAGGTGTCATTCTCCTCATTGGACAAATAAGGAAACTACACCTGAAGAAGGGAAATAACTAGCCAACTCTCCATAGCTGATTAGAAGCAGACCCTGGATAAGGGCCTGGATCTCCTGACTTCTGGCATTGTGGGGTCTCTTGCCTCCCTGTATGTCCATGGTGGCATGAGCATTTGTACTCAGACCTGGGAGGCCCGTTCCAGGACTCAGCTGCTGTGTGGGGAGCATAGCATAACTGGAATTGGGGCAGGCCAACTAGGGTTGCCAGGTTCTCCCCACTTTCCTTCCAAGCTTCCTGTCTTTCCAGCTGTGGATGGGGACACACCCTCGGGGAGATGCCAAGATCCTTGACAACCGGATCACACAGAAGACCCTAGGTCAATGGATTGCTGAGAATCAGGACTGCTTGGGCTCAAAGGTCAAGGACACCTTTAATGGCAACCTGCCCTTCCTCTTCAAAGTGCTCTCTGTTGAAACAGCCCTGTCTATCCAGGCACACCCCAACAAGGTACAGGACCAGAGTAGGGTACAGAGGTCAGGGTAGGGAAGGGCTTATATCAAGGCCCACCCATGGCTTTTATTGCTGCTTTTACCCCACTCATACCAGGCTCCTGCCCAAGGCTAAATCCAGGTCTGACAAGTCCCAATTTAGCTCTGTAAAGCCACATGGTGGTGAACACATGCTGCGGCTAAGTCTAAGTGAACAGCTGACCAGCCTGTGCCAGGGGAGTTTCTCTAAACTCGTTCCTAGGAGCTTATTCCTGGTCTCCCTTCACCCCATCCTGGTCTGTTCATATTTGCTATTTCCCACCTGCTCTCTGGGAGAGTTGAACTTGCAGGGCAGGGCAGTTCCACCCCCATGGAGTCTTCTGTGCAAGCCCCTGAGTTCCATCCTAAGCAATTGTCCATCCAAACTCCTCATTTCTCTACATTTGCCTCTACATAGGCAAAGTAAGGCCTATCTAGAGAAGGGAGGGGTTTACTCAAAGTCACTACAGCTTGTTTGTGTCAGAGCTTGGCCTGAAATTTGAGTTTCCTGATTCACAGGCCAAGCCTCTTAAAGTCGGCCCCAGTTCTCCCCCAGATTTGGCCCATTTCTCTGCCCTGGGTAAGCTGAGCCCCAGGTTTCTCCATCATGCCTTGACTGGGCTTGTTGCCAGAGGTAGGAAGCCACTGCCATCCTGCAACTGGGGTGGGTGGAGAGTAGGGGCTGGGTGGCACTGGTGTTCCCGCTGGTGATAGCTGCACCCTGACTGTCCTCCTTCCTCTGGCCACCCCATAGGAGCTGGCAGAGAAGCTGCACCTTCAGGCTCCACAGCACTACCCCGATGCCAACCACAAGCCAGAGATGGCCATTGCCCTCACCTCGTTCCAGGGCTTATGTGGCTTCCGGCCAGTTGAGGAGATTGTAACCTTTCTGAAGAGTAAGGTTGGGCAGAATGCTGAGGGCATGCTTATTGGGCCTGGGATGCATGGGGAATTCAGACCAGAGTGGGAATAGTGGCAGAGAACAGAGGCTAAATGTCACAGGAACCCAAGGGCTTGTTGGGCTCATGAAGCAGGTTTTTTTTTCTTATTTCAGCATATTATGGGGGTACAAATGTTTAGGTTACATATATTGCCCTTGCCCCACCTGAGTCAGAGTTTCAAGCATGTCCATCCCCCAGATGGTGTGCACCGCACCCATTAGGTGTGTGTATACCCACCCCCCATCCCCCGACCATCTGCCCAACACCCAATGAGTGTTATTACTATACGTGCACTTAAGTGTTGATCAGTTAATACCAATTTGATGCTGAGTACATGTGATACTTATGAAGCAGTTTTTGGAGCCAGTGGGCCAGGCCAGTGAGACGAGGCTCAGGTGTGGTTGCCAAGGGCTGGTGGTGAGTGGCTGGTTTTCACTGCTTAGCATTGCCTGGCTCCTTGGTTAGGGTTGGGATGGAGAGGCCTCCTTCACCTCCCCACTCCTGTGTGTTCCATCTTAACCATTCCTGATACGGGCCCTGGGCTTGACCTTCCTCTAGAGGTGCCTGAGTTCCAGTTCCTGGTTGGAGATGATGCGGCAACACAGTTGAAGCAGAGCATGAGCCGTGACTCCCAGGCTGTGGCCTCTGCTCTGCAGAGCTGTTTCTCCCACCTGATGAAGAGTGAGAAGAAGGTGGTGGTAGAGCAGCTCAACCTGTTGGTGAAGCGGATTTCCCAGCAAGGTGGGCATGGTTGTATGCCTGGGTGGGTGCAATGCTTTGGCCTGAGCTCCTGGCACAGACACTAGGTTTCGGGGACAGGGTTCTCAACCCCTTTGTCCAAGTGGAACACTAAAAGGGCCCAACTAGGTGGCCTGTTGGCAACTTAGCATTTCTTTTCCAGTCTTTGTGGATCGGGGTCCTAGGTTGAGTGCTACTTCCTAACTGGTCATCTTCCCTAGATCTGTTTTCCCTAACTTCTGGGTCACAAGACTGGTTGCGGTCTGTGGGGTCCATGGCCTCCCCCAGGCCGCACAGCAGGAGGTGAGCAAAGGTGAGTGGGCAAAGCTTCATCTGCATTTACAGCTGCTCCCCATCGCTGGCATCACCGCAAAAGCTCCGCCTCCTGTCAAATCAGCGGCAGCATTAGATTCTTATTTTACTTTATATATTTTTTTTATTTTTTTAAACAAAAAATACTATCACCTCATGCTCTAAGCATTAGATGCTCATAGGAGCACGAACCCTACTGTAGACTGCGCATGCGAGAGATCTAGGTTGTGCACTCCTTATGAGAATCTAAGGCCTGATGATCTGAGGTGGAGCTGAGGCAGTGATGCTGGCGCTGGGGAGCAGCTGCAGATACAGATTATCATTAGCAGAGAGGTTTGACTGCACAATAAATGTAATGTGCTTAAATCACCCCCAAACCATCTCCCCCCGACCCCCGTGGAAATACCGTCTTCCATGAAACCCGTCCCTGGTGCCAAAACGGTTGGGGAACCACTGCTCTAGAGGGTTCGAGGAGAAGACTCTTAGGATGCCTTCCATCTAGGTGTTCTGAGATTTCCCCTAGCCCTGCAGCTGCTCCCCACGGATGGACTTGTATTTTGGGGCTAGAGAGCAGGAAGGGGACAACAGGATCCTCCATCTCCTCCAACGGCCTGATGCCTGGAGCTCTCAATCATTAGATCTTTCCTTAAATGGCTGTTATGTGCCTGACCTGCTATGCTAACTAAGGAGAGCTCAGGAAATGACTGTGATGGGTGCATTCATGTCACCTTTGGACTGGGGAGTCAATACAAGCAATGAGAAACACAAGGCAGAAGGGACTCTCAGCTGTGAGCTAATGTGGCAGTGAGGTCTCAGCTCCTTAGCCCGGCAGCCCAGCCCCTTCTCCAGGTGGCCCCAGAGCTTTCTTCTGCTTTTATCTTTATACTTTTTCCTTGCTACCTCTGAGCCACAGGCACCATTTATTTTACCCAAACACACCTTATTTTTTGTTCATTGTTTTTTGGTGTTTGCTTGCATTCCCCTCCCTGTGGGGCTTACACTCACAGCAGAACTGATTATTCCTGCACGGAGTGCTACATCCAGTATAGCTCTTAGCACCTGTGAGGCTATGTCATCATGTGCACACTTGGTAAAACTGGGGTTTTCTCCAGGCAGGGACCTGTCTCCTTGACCTTTGTCTATGTCTCAGTGCTTAGCAGAGTGAGCATTCAGTAAGTCTTACATGAACACTCAGAAGCACCCTCCAAGCTGGACCACCTGGTTTCTTCATTGTGGCACTTACACACTCTGCTTTTACTTACAAATACCCTGCCCCCTTCTCTGCTGGATTTCCTTCACACTGAAGGAAATCCTGCTCACCCTGCTCCTGCCCCTTTCTAAGATGTCTGCCCTCACCACTCTAGCCCAGACTGAGCTCATCTTCCCCTGGTCAGTCTCCAGGACACATGTTGGCCCTTGGCACATTCTGCCTCATGCTATCTGGGGTGACCAACCATCCCACTATGCATGAGACTGAGAGATTTCCTGAGTCATAGGACTTTGGGTGTTAAAACTTTGGGAAGGTCCTGGGCTAACAGGCACAGTTGGTTACCCTTCGTGGAACTCTTTTGGGTTATCTCCCTAAGTAGACTTTGAGCTCCAAGAGCAGTGGCTCTCAACCAGGGGACATTTAGCAATTGTCAGGGGACATTTTTTTTTTTTGAGACAGAGTCTCACTCTGTTGCCCTGGCTAGAATGCCATGGCGTCAGCCTAGCTCATAGTAACCTCCAATTCCTGGGCTCAAGCAATCCTACTGCCTCAGCCTCCCGCGTAGCTGGAACCACAGGCGCCCACCACCAGGCCCAGCTAATTTTTTAGTTGTCCATATAATTTCTATTTTTAGTAGAGATGGGTTCTCACTCTTGCTCAGGCTGGTCTTGAACTTCTGAGTTCAAACAATCCGCCCGCCTCGGCCTCCCAGAGTGCTAGGATTATAGGCGTGAGCCACCGCACCCGGCCCAGGGGACATTTTTGACTGTCAAAATCTGTCTTGGGGGGTGCTAGTGGTATCTTATGGGTGGAGGCCAGGGATGCTGCATCCAGCAGTGCACAGGACAGCTCCAACAAAGAATTACCTAGCCCAGGCCAGGCGCAGTAGCTCACGCCTGTAATCCTAGCACCCTGGGAGGCCTGAGACGGGAGGATTGCTCAAGGTCAGGAGTTCAAGACCAGCCTAAGCAAGACGGAGACCCCATCTCTACTAAAAAAAAAAAAAAAAAAAAAAAAATTAGGCGTGGTGGCAAGCCCCTGTAGTCCCAGCTACTCGGGAGGCTGAGGCAGGAGGATCGCTTGAGCCCAGGAGTTTGAGGTTGCTGTGAGCTAGGCTGATGCCATGGCACTCTAGTACAGGTGACAGAGCGAGACTCTGTCTCAAAACAACAGAATTACCTAGCCCAAAATGTCAATAGCACCAAGGTTGAGAAATCCTGTTCTACAAGGACCATACTCTAGCCCTTTTAGTGGCCTAGTATAGTCTGGACATATGAACAGTCAAGATATGGTGAAAGAGGCCAGTCTCGGTGGCTCACGCCTGTAATCCTAACACCAGGAGGCCGAGGTGGGAGGATCACTTGAGCTCAGGAGTTCGAGACCAGCCTGAACAAGAGTGAGACCCTTTCTCTACTAAAAATGGAAAAAATTAGCTGGGCGTGGTGGTGCATGCTTATAGTCCCAGATACTAGGGAGGCTGAGGCAGGAGGACCACTTGAGCCCAGGAGTTTGAGGTTGCAGTGAGCTAGGCTGACACCACTGCACTCTAGCCCAGGTGACAGAGGGAGACTCTGTCTCCAAAAAAAGAAGATATGATGAAAGATGGGCTGGAGTATCAAGGAACGCAGAACCCCAAAGGGCTGGGGGTGTGGCCAGGAGGACAGACTCACCACAGCTTCTGTATTCCTGTGGGCAGGGACCTTCCCCAGGATTCCCCGGCCAAGGTGGGGCTGTGAACACCACTGAGTATCCCTAAGTGGCCTTGGGGTGTTCTGTGATCCTCAGTGGCTGCTGGAAACAACATGGAGGACATCTATGGAGAGCTTTTGCTGCAGCTGCACCAGCAGTACCCAGGCGATATCGGTTGCTTTGCCATCTACTTCCTGAACCTACTTACCCTGAAGCCAGGGGAGGCCATGTTTCTGGGGGCCAATGTGCCCCATGCCTACCTGAAAGGAGGTGAGCCACACTTCAGCAGTCAGCCCCACTGCCATCCCCCTTGGGCTTTATTTCCCCATCTGGACAAAAGAGTGAGAGGGTGGTTGAGACCTTTCTAAGGACCATTCAGCTCTGACATCTGGGGCTTCCTGGGCTCAGTAGGGATGATGAATACCAATTTACTGTTGGACACGGCTTGAATCCTCCCACCAACCCCATGAGGTTATAAGATTGCATGATGTTAAGCCCTGTCAGTAAGTGTGGGAAGCACAATTTGAACCCAGGCTATATTGGATCAAGGCTATTCTTCTCTCCCTTGTATTACACAGCATTTGTATGTCTGTCCTACTCAGAGATTTTTATGTGAAAATATGCATGTTGCCACAGAAAGTTGTGAAATTTTGACTGCTGGCTGTTTATCCATTCATGCCTAGGATTCTGTCATAGAAGTGGGAGACTAGAGTCAGGGAGGGTTGGGACTCCCCAAGCCCCAGGAGTTAACATGACTCCCTCCTGACAGTAGTGGGTGACCTATCGCCTGTTTTTAGTAGCAACATTCTCCCACAGAATGCAGTTGCTGCAAATTTTTGCCAATCTCTGCATGGGGTTCATGGATCTCAGGTTAGGAGGCCCAGAACCCAGAGGGCCAGCTCCAGGGCCTATATACTGCAACAGCTTAGCACATGACCATTGTCTGTCCCCAGACTGTGTGGAGTGCATGGCCTGTTCAGACAACACAGTACGTGCTGGCCTGACACCCAAGTTCATCGATGTGCCAACCCTATGTGAAATGCTCAGCTACACCCCTAGCCCCAGCAAGGACAGGCTCTTTCTCCCAACACGGAGTCCGGAAGACCCCTACCTCTCTGTCTATGACCCCCCTGTGCCAGACTTCACCATTATGAAGATGGAGGTGAGTGAGGGACTGTGGCAGGTGTCCTTTGTGTGGCATGAAAAACCCTGGCAAAGGTCACAACGTGGGGTATACTTGGGGCTGGGTTTCCTGTCAAGCTTGCTTGGTGGGGTATGGCCACAGGGCCTGCCCACTCCTCCCTGTACCGGGGACCATAGACGGGCCTCCATGCTGACAGAGCCTGAGCAATGGGGGAGAAGGCGCAGAGCTCTCCCTCATGCCCTGGGGGTTCCTGGGCCCCTGAGCTGATGGGAGCAGAATCTGAACTACACTGTCCTATTGTTTCCTCCTGCCCAGGTCCCTGGCTCCATCACTGAATACAAGGTCTTGGCACTAGACTCTGCTAGCATCCTCCTGATGGTGCAGGGGGCAGTGACAGCCAGCACACCCACAGCCCAGACAACAATCCCCCTGCAGCGTGGTGGAGTGCTCTTCATCGGGGCCAATGAGAGTGTCTCACTGAAGCTTACTGGGCCTAAGGACCTGCTGATATTCCGTGCCTGCTGTCTGCTGTAGAGGCCACAGCCCTAGCTCTCCTCTGCCAGTCACCCCAAATCCTGGCCAGCCTCACTTCCTTGGGCCCAGCCCAAGCCCCGTTCCCGTATCTGGACTCCCTGGGTACATCCTGGAAGAACTGGGGTGGAGGAGTGAGCTTGAAGGTAGAGACTACTGAGTACACCCAGGCTCAACCATCTTTGGCAAGGAGGGGCCTGATACTCCTTGTATCTGCTCGCCACTCCTTGCCACCCGAGCCAGACTTTTGCCAACTCCAAAGGCAGCAGCTCTGCTCCAGCCTATAGCATTAGGCTATCTGGTGAAATCTGTGACCCAGTATTAGCTCAGCATCTGTCAGAGCAAGAGGCAGGTAATTTCTAAGGACAGAGTTCTTGCCCTGGGACTGCCCATTTCCTAGGCAATAGAGAAAGAAAGGGAAAGGGCAGGCCTGTGCACCAGTGTTGATTACACTTCTTGCTCTGTCAAAGCAATTAAAGGTCACTTGTTTCTCCAACTGCACCAGATGATATAAAAATTTTTAATAAAAATAAAAAAAAAAAAAAAAAATAAAGGTCACTTGTGTTGCAGCTGTGGGGTAAAGAACACTGAGCCTTTGGCATTCCTGTCCCTACAGTGGGCTGAAAGAGCCCTTTCTGGATGTGGTCCGGTCTTTGCTTTATTCCTATTTCATACAGCCTCCTGGGGGTGGGCAGGCCAGACTCCAGAACCCTTTTATGGGAAGGAGTGGGAGAGGAAGCCAACTTCAGCCTCAGATGCACAGCTTGTAGGCAGCTTGGGCCATCCAGCCATACAGAGAGAAAGTGGGTCTAAGGGTACACTAGTCATCAGTGCAAGATTTTTCGCTTCTATTTTTCAGTTGGCCCTAGAGCAGGGGTCAACAAACTAGGGCTGGCAGGCCAGTTTTGGCCACACCTGCTCATTTACATACTGCCTGGCTGCTTTCAAGCCACAATGGCAAAGTTGAGTAGCTGCACCAGACTGTATGGCCTGCAAAGGTAAAACCATTGATTGGCCCTTGACAGAGTTTGCCTTCCCCTTCTCTAGAACATACTCAATCATTGTAGATTACAGGGCCCCAGGGACAGACTGATCCAATTTTTAAAAAAAATTTTTTATATGAAGGTGTGGGAGTGAGATGGAGGGTTCAATTTCCTTTTTTTTTTTTTTTTGAGACAGAGTCTCACTCTGTTGCCCTGGGTAGGGTGCTGTGGCATCGGCCTAGCTCACGGCAACCTCAAACTCCTGGGCCCAAGTGATCCTCCTGCCCCAGCCTCCTGAGTAGCTGGGACTACGGGCGCATGTCACCATACCCAGCTAATTTTTCTATTTTTAGTAGAGATGGGGTCTCACTCTTGCCCAGGCTGGTCTCAAACTCCTGAGCTCAAGCAATCCCCCTGTCTTGGCCTCCCAAAGTGCTAGGATTACAGGTGTGAACCACTGCACCAGGCCTCAATCCACTTTTCATTGTGAGAGGCCAGCTACCTTTCCTAAGCTAGCAGGGAGTACTTTAGGAGGGCATCTGCTCTCCCCTTGTCCCCACTTCCAGAGGTGGAACATACCTGTGCAAGAGGCTATCAGGCTATCTGTTGCTGCTGAGGTTTCTGACCTGCAATCTTAGATCTGTCATTCTAGACCAAAGACTCAGGCCACTGACTCCTTCCTGTGGGGTAAAGGATTAGACTCATAACAAAGAATCTTTCTGGGCTTCTGTCCACACTAGGCCCCTGTAAAACAGAGTTCCAGGAAGCCCCCTCAAAAATGTTGTTTTTTTTTTTAGGCCTCCAGATTTCCTTCAGCTAAATAAATAAAGACGAGCTGGAAAGACAGGGTCTGCTAAAGCAGTGGTCCCCAAGCATTTTGGCACCAGGGACCAGCTTCATGGAAGACAATTTTTCCATTGGCCGGGGGTGGGAAGGTTGGCAGCCTGTTTCCTAATAGGCCATGGCCCCACGGGTTGGGGACTGCAGTGCTAAAGGGAACCTATCCTAAAGAGAAGTGATCTGCAAGGGCCTGTTCCACTCATGGTCTCCAATGAAATGGGCCCAAAATGATGCCTGTCAGGAAGAGTAGAAGCGGGGTCTCCAGGAGGAATTGCCACAGTTGGGCAATTACACTGTTTCTTCACTTCAGGTTATCCATGCCTTTCTTAAAAATCCTATTGTAACACAGACACAGCTCAACTAGCATGATTGCTTTATTCTTATAAATATGCAGAGCTGGAGAAGTGCAGGTCAGGAGTTCTATAGAGTAGTATGGAAATACCGTATGGTACCACTCCTATCTGTGAGGTAAGCCTAGCTACACCCCTCTCCCCAGGGGATTGTCACCTGCAGAACACCCAGCACTCTGAAATAAGGCAGTTTGGCTCTGGGCACCTTGGTGCCTTTATTGGTGGTATTTTGGCATGTGACCCTTGGCCCCAAACAGCTGACCATTTCTATCCTACTTCACTGCACACTGTCCCTCCAAGTCCCTGCAGCTTTTTCTGTGTGTGTGTGTCTGTGAGAGAGAGACAAGGTCTCACTCTGTTACCTAGGCTGGAATGCAGTGGTACTATCACAGCTCACTGCAACCTCCAATTCCTGGGCTCAAGTGATCCTCCTGCCCCAGCCTCCTGAGTAGCTAAGACTACAGACATGTGCCCCCACGCCTGGCTGATTTTTGAAATTTTTTGTGGAGACAGGCTCTTGCTATATTGCCCAGGCTGGTCTCAAACTCCTGCCCTGATGCAATCTTCTCACCTTGGCCTCCCAAAGTGCTGGGATTACAGGCATAAGCCATGAGCCTGGCCCCCTGCAAGCTTTTTCTACAAGGTAATGCTTTCCTACATGGGGTCAACCAGCTTTGACCAGGGACAGCTGCAGCCAAATACACCTGTGTTGATTATTGCAGCAACCACCCGGAGGGCCCTGGTTTTAGGGTCCTGCCCTTCTTAACCCTACCAGTTGCCAAAATGCCCAAGCTACTCTGCCCTAACCAACTCCCCCATACAAATGTGGCTTCCACAGCCACCTTCTGGCCCACACTGGGTTTCCCACTACCACTGTCCTTTATGCTGATCCTTTTCCACATGTATACTTCTCGTTTACAGAAACCAGGAAGGCCTGGACACAGTCTCTGTGGATGGGGAAGGGGTTCAGAATGGAGATGCTCTTGCCCTCCACAGGCATTTGCACAAAGTGCTCTGAATGTTGGGCACCTGAGTAGAGTTGCAGAGTCCCAGTCCAGAACAGAATAACATCTGCCTGCCCTACTCCGCAGACTCCAAGCTGGCGTGCCTCTGGTCTCTGTCCCGTCTCCCTCCTGTGGTGCTATTAGCTAGTAGAATAAATCAGCCCCTAGTTATTGTATATTCCTCGCAACCTTCCACAATTTGAGAGAAACACAAAGACAGGTGCTCATTAAGTACTATCAATAATAGGACTATCCTCACAAGGATAGCGGTCTGACAAGTAAAGCCTTCTCTTTTTATCTGACCTTCTCAGTCTTCTAATCACCTCTTGTGGAGCAAAAGGAAGCCAAACCATCCCTCATGTGCCTCTAGTGGTCCCAGGACACCAAGTGAATCAACAGACTAGACACTTTCCCACATGGGGCCTATACTCCAATTTTGACTACCAGACCCATTGGGCTGGGAACCCTGTGTATGCCCACTGAAACCACCATAGTCGTGGGTGAGACAAAAAGAAAAAAAACTACTGAAAAACTAAATTCTACAAAGACCTGGTGTAGCAAGAGATGCTATCCACCGGGTCAGGGTAGGGCAGTCACAGGGGAAATTATGCCTGTTTCTGCTGTGTTCAGGTTGGGGGCCGATAGGCTGTGTTATTCCCAGAGGTTTACTGTAAAGCCCAATACTGAGTATTCACTGTGAGGGCCATGCTGTGACCAGAACAATCTGGCAATAGAATGGTGCATGCTGGAATGAGGGGAAGCCCTCTGCACTGGCAGATTGATCTCCTCAGGCGGGGGCCTAGGAGCTGGCTTAGGCCTCTCCTCCCCGTCCTGTCTGTAAGCCCAACGCCCACACAGCTGCACCAGTATACCTACTCTCGCTCCCTGCTACTTCTCAGAAGTTTAAAAAGCTAAACAAATAAGGCAGCACAACTGCTCCCTGCAGCTCCCTCTGCTGGCAATAACAAAAACTGCAGGCTTCTGGGGCCAGCCCAGTACCTTCAACCCAACCTTTAGCTGGACACCGGGTGAAAAGACTAGCCAAGACCGAGGAAATACAAATAAATAAATATGTACATGTTGGAACGGTTTTTCTCTAACTAGGGAAGGGCCCACCAGAGTCACTAAACCCACTCAGTTGGACCGGCTGGGGATGCCCCAGGTCCAGGGATTCTGGAAGCCATGATCCTGTTGGGTCATTAAGCAACCTGCTGTAATACCGCCATAGCTAGACAGGTGTAACCTGAAGAGGGACAAAGGGACCCACTTTATGCTCTCTTAAAGGTATACCTGTAACCCATCTTAGAGCTGGGAAGAGGAGAGCATGTAGAATTTCCCGAACTGGTCTCAAACAGTTAAATTCTTCAGATTCCTAGCTACAACCCATAAAGTGCTATTTTCTGCCTCCATACGACACTATCCAGCATAGACTGGGCACAAAAGCTCTCTTTTTCCCCCTCCTAAAGCACCATGACAAATACCAGTTAAGATGGCTGCAAGTGTTTTCCTTTGCCACCTTTGTCACCCACCATGAAAATGAGAATTCCTCTGTTCCTGCCCTTATTAAAGTGCCTTCTCCAAACTCTGCTCCAACAGCAGAGGAAAACTGCAGAATTCTACCTCTCACCCAACACTCAGATGGGGACTCCTAGCCTGAGAAGCACCAGATATGGGCTACCTGCAATGTCACTGACTTCCCAGAGGGTCAGTGCCTCTAGTGACTCTGTGCTGACAGCAGTTTCCACTGCATTCTGTGAGCTATGAGGGGCCAACAGGGCTCTGCAGGCCTCATGGTGAACAGGGCCCATCTTGGAAGGTTATGTCTACTGGAGGGTACAGGAAGAAGAGTCCCCAAGACAGCACCAGCAGCAGGAGCATGTTGAAGAGGCCATAGGCTTAGGCGGAATGAGGTCTAAGTCCTCGTCATCTGGAATCTCATCCAGGTGGTACCCATCCTGGAGCAGCTGCCGGCTCACATCCTGGTTCACCTGCTAAGAGAAGGAGAGGAGGGAACTAAGCCAAGATGCAAAGCAGAAATAACTGCCCCAAAGACGGGCCCCCATTCCCTTACCAGGGCTTCCTGTCCATGTTCCACTCCTAGGCCAACCTCACACATCTCTGAACCACAGGAGGAAGAGCCACCTTCTCCTAGTTGTGCCTTACCCAGCAGTGAGCCTTGGCTTCACTGTCACTGACCCCCACAGGAGCTGTTCTCACTAAAGATCCTTAGGCACCTGATATAAATACCAAATTCCAGATTATGTACCTTTCCCACTGGGAACCCAGACTGATCCCTCTCAAAGCTGAATATGGGGCCGGGCGCAGTGGCTCACGCCTGTAATCCTAGCACTCTGGGAGGCTGAGGTGGGTGGATCGTTTGAGCTCAGGAGTTCGAGACCAGCCTGAGCAAGAGCGAGACCCCCTTCTCTACTAAAAATAGAAAGAAATTAGCTGGACAACTAAAACTATATAGAAAAAGTTAGCAGGGCATGGTGGCACATGCCTGTAGTCCCAGCTACTCAGGAGGCTGAGGCAGTAGGATTGCTTAAGCCCAGGAGTTTGAGGTTGCTGTGAGCTAGGCTGACGCCACGGCACTCTAGTCCAGCCAACAGAGCGAGACTCTCTCTCAAAAAAAAAAAAAGGCTGAATACGGGACAATGATAACAAAACAATGCTCCAAAGTAGTGGAAGAGTATGGGTTACAATGGAACGGGGTGGGAAGCAGCTTTGTCTGAATTGCCAGTTAGACCTGTTATCCTTCAATATCAGCAGAGCTGGATCCCTGCAAAATGGAACCTGTCAGCCTGGCATCACTGAGCAGAAGGAAAATAAATGGGGCTAAGAAAAACTATAGGACTTCCTCTGGTTCTTTGTTAAGTTTTCTTAGTTTTAACACTTAGGCACTCAAGGAGAACATAATTTGCAAACTGCCTCTATTCTCTTTGGCAGAAACTCGCACCAAACAAGCATTTGGCAGTGGCGGTGATGCTGCCTGCAGCCTGGCCCCGTGCAGAAACGTGCTCTGGACTTGCCTCTGCAGAGGAATACCCCGAGGAGTATCTGGATTCCAGCTCCCCATCACTAGGAGAAAAGGAAAACGGTCAGTTCAGGGGGACGCCTGCGGAGCACAGCTGCAAACAGCAAGGTGGAGAGCATGCAAGGGCATCTGGAAGACTTGTGAAGCAAAGACCTCACACCCTAGAACTCAAGCCCAGCATGTGCCTTGAGTAAAAGTGGTTCCCTCAGTTGGATCTGGTAGGGACAGGGTCACTCTCACTAACAGTGCAGATGTAATACAGCAGGACGGTTGCCCCAGACAACACTGGTGCTTCAAATCCTAGAGCAGCATGATTACCTATGAGTCAGCTAACCAAGCCATCCCGGGAAGGGATAATGCTCAGAAGAGAACAGACCTGGAATGTACATGAAGGACCTCGGAGGAGACAGAGAACAATCAAAGGCACCAAGCCACCTGCAGTTCTAGCCAAGTCCCTCCCCAAGGGATGTTTCCAAGGGAAGGACTCACCTGTCAGAGTCGAGGGACACCAGGTTTTCATCTGGAATCTGGCTAAGAGCAGTATAGCCCTTGTTAAACTTCACTGACCTGAGGGGAGATGGGGAAGAAGAGACCAAGCATTGATGAAAGCACTAACATTTCACAGGAAAAGCCAGAGTCTTTGCTGCTACAGAAAAAGAACTGACTGCACTGCTCCTGACTTGCCTTCTACCTGGTCACACAGCCACCACTGCCTGCAGCTCCATGTACATATTCCTCATTCCATTCTTCATTCCACTCCTCCCGCCCTGGTCTTGAGAAAAAGCACACCCCTTTCATGAACCAGGAAAAGCACTCTCCCTCCCCCCCACCTTATTTAACCAGAGGACAGAAAAACTGCAAGTCCTTGAGCAAATCCCTCCACCTCTCCAAGTTTTAGCTGTAAAAGGAGGCACTGGATAAGGTATTATCCAGCTCTAAGGGTTTACTATTCTGTTTAAAAAACAGCAAACAAAAAACCAAAAACGGCACTAGCTATTCCCACACTGCTCTCCATCCTCACTCCTTGGGGACTCCAGTCATCACTCTCCTCCCTAACTTGGAAACTCAGAGAGTGAATGATCCTGTGCAATGACAGAACTCCCTTATTCCAAAGCCCTTTCCCTGATACTATCACATCTTTAAAGGAAAAGAGGTTGTCCTTCTTCCCATTTTAAAGATAGGAACCTGACAGGTTGCCGTCAGGGGAATCACTAGCTCGGCCTTAATCGACGTGAGCACCCTGTCTCCCAGCCTGAGTGAGGATGAAGGACTTTTCTGAAAGCTGTCGGCATAGAAGAGGTGGCGCCTGCGGAGACCTTTTCCCTGAAGAGTCGGGGCGGTTCGGCGAGGACCCCAGCATGCCCTTTCTCCGCAGAACGGCCTTGGCCAGGTCCCGGTGCTTCTCTGGAAGTTAAAGGGCCCGGGTCAGCCGGATCTTCCCCACTCTGCAGTGTGTCCCGAACTTGCTATTTCCGAACGATTTTCAGGGGCGGGAGCAGGCTACAGCTAACCCCATTCCCTTTGGGGGCGAGGCCCAGCGGCGTTCCGGAGCCCGCCCTGGGGAGCCGGCAGCCCGCCCGGGCGGAGACCTCCCCCCACCATCCGGCTACACTCACGCAGCTTGGCCTGAATGGAGGGTGCGCGCGTCACCATGTAGGGCCCCCGCTTCTCCACGGCGGCGGGGGTGCGCTCCCCCGGCCGGAGAGCTCTGCTACCACTCTGCCCGGAGGGTGGCCCCGCAGCTCCTGCCGCTCTGTCCGTGGCCCCACCGGGTCGGGGTCCCCGGGCAGGAGCCCGCAGCGCGCGCCCATCGGGCTCCACTGTCGCCATGGCCTGGCCCCGCCCCGCCGGGTGGCGCAGCCCCGCCCCGTGCCTAACTAGGCGTCCGCCCGGCGGCGCGGGCTCTCCTTCGGCAAGATGGCGGCGCGCAGGCGCAGGCGTCTCCTCCGGCCCTTTCCGGCCGCGCCGCTGGAGCTGGCCCAGCACTTCCGCCCTTCCGTAGGGCTGGGCAGCGCGGGTCCAGCTGTTTGGGCTCATGTCGGAACTTGCAGCCGGTCTGAACCTGGCGATATTTAGCCTCAGTTCTGTTTCTAGTCGGAATTAAATACTGATATTGGGGGGCCGCGGGTGTGCGTCGGCGGGCGTCCCCCGTTCATGCCTTGGCGCGCGCGCGCCCTCGGCGCTCCTTGCAGGTCATCTCGCCGCAGCCGAGCTGACTCGGGAGGGCTTTGCTTGCACTGAAAAGAGCCGAATGAGGAAGAGAGGTATCAGGCCCAAGAGATTCAAGGACCTTGTTGAGGTGACACAACTGTAGGCAGTTCCTGGGCTGATCGATCTGACGACAAACCCCCTGGTTCTTTGCAAGACCATGCAGCTCCTGAGACCTTGGAGGAGGCCTGATCCTTTGTAGGCCTCAGTTTCCATATTTTAAAATGGAACCAATGTCACTCTCCGTCCTACAGTGACAAAGGCAAAATAGGTGCTGGGAAGGAGGGTGAAAGTGCACTCTGAGTCTGTGTGGCAGGGTATGTGTCAAGGCTCTTGACTTCTCCGGCCCCCAAGGGATTTGCTTGTGGCTGGCTGGAAAAAAAAAGCTCTATTTTTGGAGGAACTGCTGAATCTCATGAGGCTGTCCCTTGCCTAATTTATTGGCCTCCACAGGGTCGGTCAATAGTGTGCAACCTCTGAGCCCCCAGGGCCACCCAGACTGTTGAGCAGTGGTGTGTCTTGGGCAGAATAGGAGAAAAGAAAGAATTTAAGGCTGAGGTTTTTGAAAAATCAGAAGCACAAAGGAATCCTTACTATCTGGGTAGAGTCCCTCCCCCTATCACCACCCCATGCATGATCTGTTAGACTGTTTTTGACCTCCAGAAACAGCGAGTTCATATGGCTCAACTTCATATTTAATCCTCATGACTTCCCAATGAAACGAGTAGTTACTCTTGTTAGACAAATCTTGTTATACAAATGAAGCTTTGGCCGGTGTGGTGGCTCACGCCTGTAATCCTAGCACTCTGAGAGGCTGACGTGGGAGGATCGCTTGAGGTCAGGAATTCGAGACCAGCCTGAGCAACAGTGCGACCTTGTCTCTACTAAAAATAGAAAAATTAGCCGGGTCGTGGTGGCATGCGCCTGTAGTCCGAGCTGCTTGGGAGGCTGAGGCAGGAGACTCGCTTAAGCCCAGGAGTTTGAATTTGAGGTTGCAGTGAGCTAGGCTGACGCCACGGCGTTCTACTCAGGGCAACAGAGTGAGACTCTCTCTCAAAAAAACGAAACAAAACAAAACAAAAAACCCAAACAAATGAGGTTTAGACTTGGTCAGATTTACCAGTTAAGTGATAAATCTGGAACTTGTATCCAGGTCCCTGTGGACTCCAAAGAAGTGGTTTTCTTCTTGCTATACTGCCTGTTAAACTGATGGGAGACCTAACCAAGGGCTAAAGAAAATGTCATCAAAACCCACTTGATGTCATAAAATCACCAGGAATGTATAGCAAAAGTTAGAGCCCACATACATGCTCCCCCTGAATCTTCATCAGTGATGCTCTGTTAATTGTGATTGAACATAGACTCTGAAGCCAGATTATTTGCTCTATCACTTACTAGCAAATTGTTTAACCTCCTTATGTCTCAATTTCTTTAGCTGAGAAATGGGGATAATGATAGAACCTATCTAATAGAATTGTGAGAGTTAAACTGCAAAGTGCTTAGAACAGCACCTGGCATATAGTAAGTGTTCAAGAAATGTATGCTATTACACAAACCTTACACAGTGCTATAAGGATTTAGTGTTTATTCTCTCTCTCATTTGACTGCACTCCCCAAGAGCAGACTGCCTTATTCATTTTTTTTTTTTTGAGGCAAGTATCTGAGGTTAGACATTAAAAGGGATGGAGGACAGTGTTTTTTTTTAATCCTGCTACTTCCCTTTCAAGCTTTGTCTTCCCTTCTCAGAATCCACTGTCTCACCAGGTTTCAGCCTCTAGCCCAAGAACTTCTCCCATCATTGGTAGAGCACAGATAACCCAGATGGAGCCCATGAATCCGCAGGTCTTTCTGGGCTCCCAAGTCATCAGCCCCACCTTTGTCTACACATTACCTAGTCACATGCAAAGGCTGTGCTGTGGAGGGCTGCTATGGTTTGGATATGGTTGCTTTGTCCCCAAACCTCATTTTGAAATTTGATCCCCAATGTTGGAGGTGGGGTCTAGTGGGAGGTGTTTGGGTTATGGAGGCAGATCCCTCATGAATACATTCATGCCCTCACTGGGGGGAGGGGGCGGTTCTCACTGTTACTTCCTGTTAAAAGGAGCCTGGCACCTTCCTCTTCCCCCTGCCTCTCTTACCAAGTGGTACTTACACAAGGCTGCTCGCCCCCTTTGCCTTCTGCCATGAATAGAAGCAGCCTGAGGCCCTCACCAGAAGCTAAGCGTATGCCAGTGCCATGCTTCTTGTACAGCTTGTAGAACTGTGAGCTAAATAAACCTCTTTTCTTTATAAATTACCCAGCCTTAGGTATTCCTTTATACCAACAGAAGACAGATTAAGGTAAGGACCAAGCCCAACAGAGAATCATCTCACCTTTGGTGTTCAACCAAACTTCCCCAATGCAGGAAAATGGCAAATCGAACAACGACTCTGCAAAATGTGAAGATGGACTGTGCAGCTATGGCAGGAAAAACCACAGTGATCGCTAGCAAAGCTCAGGAGAGAACGGGTAGGCTTAAACTATTTTCACAGGCACAACCAAAAAAAAAAGATTATAACAAATAGGACATGGCCAGGCAAGGTGGCTCATCCCTATTATTTCAGCACTCTAGGAGGCCCAGGTAGGAGGATCATTTGAGGTCAGGAGTTTGAGACCAGCCTGGGCACCATAGTGAGACCATGTCCCTACCAAAAAAAAAAAAAAATTAGGCCGGGCGTGGTGGCTCACGCCTGTAATCCTAGCACTCTGGGAGGCCCAGGTGGGAGGATCGCTTGAGGTCAGGAGTTTGAGACCAGCCTGAGCAAGAGCGAGACCCCGTCTCTACTAAAAATATATATAGAAAAAAAATTAGCCGGGCATGGTGGCACATGCCTGTAGTCCCAGCTACTCCAGAGGCTAAGGCAGAAGGATCCTTTGAGCCCAGGAGTTTGAGGTTGCTGTGAGCTAGGCTGACGCCATGGCACTCTAGCCCTGGCAACAAAGTGAGACTCTGTCTCAAAAAAAAAAAAAAAAAAAGAGCCTATGGCACTGACATGGTCCTCTTTCAGCTCGTTATAGTAAATCTTTTAGATCTTGGTAACTGAAGATTTAAATGTGATTATGTATGCACATATGCGAGCTGTTTAAAAAAAAAAAACAAAGAAAAGAAAATCTTCCCCAGCCCAGTGCTCCAAAGGCCAAACATATCATACAAAATTACCTTTTAGGTGAATTATTAACACCCCATCCTCATCCTCTAGGCTTCAACTTAAATGTCATTTCCTCAGCAGCCTTCTATTTTCTCACAGCACCCATGTGTATATTCATAGAATTTTAAAAATCTGCCATACTTATATATGTGATTATTCTGCTTAGCAACACTTTCACTCCCTCACGCCCCCTCTGTATTCAGGATCTATGAGGGCAGGACTATGTGTTCATCGCGGGGAAGAAGCAACATGGAAGGATCTGGAGGAAAGCTAGAAAGCAGTGGTGACTGGGATGCTATACTACACAGAGCGAGGGGGAAAGAGCTGGCCAAAAAGGAGATTGAACTAAGAACCATGACTTATTAACTACACATTAAACACACACATGTGCTGTTTCAGCTTATTTCACATTTCTACTTCTTCAAAACGGGAGGGGATTTTCTGGCAGGGGATCAGCCTTTACAAAATGTCATTGGTGTTAAAACCTTACCCAAACTGATTTTAGTAACAACATGGCTTTAGGAGAGAAGGTGTCTAAATTTCAACCTAATATTAACCCTATTTCTCTGATACTGCAGTCTGGACTGGCTATACTATTATATTAAGTCACACAGACCTAGAACTTCCTTATCCAGCAGCTGGCTTTTAGCATTATCGGGCTTCTAGAGTAAAGCAGGATTGGTGTGTTTTACTCAGTTCTTTTTTTTTTTTTTTTTGAGAATGAGTCTCGTTCTGTTGCGCAGGCTAGAGTGAGTGCCGTGGCGTCAGCCTAGCTCACAGCAACCTCAAACTCCTGGGCTTAAGGGATCCTACTGCCTCAGCCTCCCGGGTAGCTGGGACTACAGGCATGCACCACCATGCCTGGCTAATTTTTTCTATGTATATTTTAGTTGGCCAGATAATTTCTTTCTATTTTTAGTAGAGATGGGGTCTCGCTGTTGCTCAGGCTGGTCTCGAACTCCTGACCTTGAGCGATCCACCCACCTCAGCCTCCCAGAGTGCTAGGATTACAGGCGTGAGCCACCGCGCCCGGCCTTTACTCAGTTCTTTAATCAGAATGCTTCCAAATCCGCCGCAGCAAATGCTCTGATGTGCAAGGCAATTACTGCACTGTTAGAGACGCTGCTAGGGAGGAACAGATAGGGAAAGAAAGGGGTACTAAGACACACAGTATGAGAGGGCTTGGCTACTGCATACCACATCCTCAGGACTATCTCAATGACCACTTTTAAACCTCATTTCACTTGTTTTGGGAAGGTACACAATTTGATCCATCCCCACAGATAACCAGTCCCCTAAGCCTAAGGTGTCAACAAGAAAATTTTATATAAATGCCTTCTAGCCTTGAGCAAATTTATCAGCCAGAGCACTCGAACATGTTGATGAAGCTGACTTTCACGTCAGATGGTTTCCAGAGAATGAAAGCAGTTCTCTCAGCATGTAAGAAGGCAACTCAACTGGGAAACCAATGACCCTATGGCATTTCACTTTCTGCTTCTCAATGCAAACACATGAAACAAATACCCAATTTCAGTTCAAACTCATTTCCCTTTTATTAAAGTCCAAGTTACCATCACATGGTTTGGTACCCAATAAAGGAAAACGGTTTCAAATAAGGTAATATGTTATCATCAGTATTTCCAGGTGACTGTTTACAATCAAGTAGTAATATCAACAAATTCTTAGGAAGACCATCTGTAAGAGAAAACACAAAGAATTAGCCAGGAAAGAATAAGAAAAAGGTAGAAACCTTATTAAAAAGTAACATTTAGAGCTACACTCCAGGAAAAACCATCTCTCTGTAGCCCTTTCTGCTCTTATAATACTTAACCCTGCCTATAGTCAACTCACAGGGAACTAGCTTTGTGGCTGTCTTGCCATTCATACCACTAGCACTTACTGGGGTAGTCTTCTTTTCCAATTAGAAAAGCATTTGGTAGCTGTCCTTAAAAAATTTTTTTTGGTGAAAAGTATGTTACTGCAGTTAGAATATATCCTATATAACATGGATCTTCTGGACCCCAGGGGAATAATATATGATAAAATGAAAAATTAAGAGTTGAACTATAGGCCGGGCACAGTGGCTCACACCTATAATCCTAGCCCTCTGGAGGCCGAGGCAGGAGGATTGCTTGAGCTCAGGAGTTCGAGACCAGCCTGAGCAAGAGCGAGACCCCGCCTCTACTATAAATAGAAAGAAATTAGCGAAACAACTAAAAATATAAAAAATTAGCCAGGCATGGTGGCGCATGCCTGTAGTCCCAGCTACCTGGGAGGCTGAGGCAGGAGGATCCCTTGAGCCCAGGAGTTTGAGGTTGCTGTGAGCTAGGCTGACGTAACGATACTCTAGCCCAGGCAACAGAGTGAGACTCTGTCTCAAAAAAAAAAAATAAATATATATATACACACACACACACACACATATATATATATATATAAAATCAATTGAAAAAAAAAAAAAGAGTTGAACCATAAACAAAAGCTTCAGAAATGTAACTAGGCCCTGTGTGATGGCTTATGCCTATAAGCCCAGCATTTTGGGAGGTTGAGGCAGTATTGCTTGAAGCTAGAAGTTTGAGAGCAGTCTGGGCAATACAGCAACACCCTCGCTTTTGTTTTTTGGTTTTTTTTTTGGAGGCATTGGTCATAGAAAGACCCCATTTAAAAAAAAAAAAAAATTAGCCAGGCATGGTGGTGTTCACCACCAGCTAGGACCTGTAGTCCTAGCTATTTGGGAGGAATCCCTTGAGCCCAGCAGTTCACCATTATAGTGAGCTATGATGGCACCACTGTACTCCAGCCTGGGTGAGAGAGTGAGACCCTGTCTCTAAAATATATATATTTTTTTCTATCTTTTTTTTTTTTTTTTTT
>CM052442.1:113361862-113416972 GCA_028533085.1 Varecia variegata | reverse complement strand
TGGTTTCTTTTCAAACAAGTGGGTCACTTTCAACCCCTATCTTTAATGCTTAGTACAATGCATGTATTTTGGATGCTTTAAAACAGATTCGATTGGAAAATAATCTAAAAACAACCAAGAGAAATGCTTAAGGAGAGTTAATGAAGCCCAAATGAGGACATTAAGGAGATATTATAGAGAAACATTAGTGAACAGACTCATAAACATTCAACCAGAAAATGACTGGGCACTATTACTTTCAGATTTGCACAAAATGACACATCATAAAATTTAAGATTCTCTTAATGGAAACAGAGAATTGCTGTTCTTTTCATTACTTCTACTCAAGATTATTCAGTAAGAATTCCCCTGGCTGTAGCAAAATGGAGTCATTACATTCCTGCAGAGAAGTTTAAAGCACTTAGGTCTCTTGCTTTTATTATTTTAAAATATTTAAACAAAGGACACTGGTGAATACAATGCTAGAATGCAGTCACAGAGAATGAATTTTTCCTCTGAGATAAATTATCCTATACTTCAAATTAGTGACTAAGTTAACATTAATGGTACTTATGCATGTTAAATGTGCATCTGCAAACTTAAGAAAGACAAATTCTAGCTTATTTAGACTGGACACTTATTCAGGGCAAGACAATTCATAATTGAGAATAAAAATAACAAAAAACCAAATCATGACCTAGAGGAAAAGAGAACCCAATGACTGCTGTGTACATTATTTAAAACGTACATCCACGCTGACTCTTTGTACAAAGTAAAAAAGAAAGAAAGAAAGAAAATTATGAGACTGACATGCTAATGAGGCACCTAGAAATAAAATTAAAATGTACAAAACTGTTAGCTTTTGCTCACCTAGCTCTATGGCTACAGCAGTGGTTTTCTATCAGGGTGATTGTGTCCCCCAGGGAACACTGGGTAATGTCTGGAGACATTTTTGGTTGTCAAAACTGCAGATGTGTGTATGTACTGGCATCCAGTGAGGAGAGGCCAACAATGCTGCTAAACATCCTACACTGTAAATGACAGTCCTCTACAACAATTATCTAGCCCAAAATATCAACAGCACCTGCTTTAAAACCCTACTTTACAGGAAACACTTACTATGGAAGCTATAAACTTTCCTACCTGCAAGCTGCATGACGGTAACCAGTTTACATGATACATGTTTTCAAAATAGCTGCTTTCAACAAAGTAGTGGAAACAGTTCATATTCACACACTAAATTAGACAAATATGTCTATGTTCCAATTACCTTTTCGCAATTCCCAGGCATCTATATCTGGCTTGTTGAAGTACGTCACCCAGCGAGCATCAAACTCTTCGTCTGTCTCATGTGACCCATGGGAATAGCAGCGAATTGACTGGATAGCTACAATGGTGAAAGAGCAATAACTTCAATGTACAAAAACAGTACTTGACATATCTTGTCTAATGCATTAAATTCTGATCAACTATATATGTTAAGGCAGAAAAAATATTCAACAGGTCAAATGAAATACATCATATATTAATATGGAAAGAAATCCTTAAAATTAAGAAAACCAAGTAGAACAAAAGTATTATATAGGTATGTTTATGCTTTCCCCCCAATGTGTAATATGAGCTTTAAATTATTAACAGTGGTTCCCTCTAGGAGGGAAAAACTTTGTTTCTTTTCTTTTTTTGAGACAGGGTCTTGCTCTGTTGCCCCGGCTAAGAGTACAGTGGTGTCATCATAGCTCACTGTGACCTCAAACTCCTGGGTTCAAGTGATCCTCCTGCCCCAGCCTCCCAAATAGCTGGGACTGCAGGCATGTGCCACCACACCTGGCTAGTTCTTCTTCTTCTTCTCTTTTTTTGGTAGAGACTGGGTCTCACCCCTCTTCAGGCTGGTCTCGAACTCCTAGCCTCAAGCATTCCTCCTGTCTCTGCCTCCCAAAGTGTTAGGATTACAGGAGTGAGCCACTGCACAAGGCCTAGAAACTTTATTTCTTTATATACTTTCATACTGTTTAAATTTTTACAACAAGCAGGTATTAATTCCTAATTAAAAATGTCCAAGCTGGGCATGGTGGTACACGCCTGTAGTCCCAACTACGTGGGAGGCTGAAGTAGGACTGTAGGAGCCAGGAGTTCAAGGCTGTAGTGTGTGATGATCATGCCTGTGAACAGACACTGCACTCCAGGCTGGGCAACATAGTGAGACCTCATCTTTAAAAAATAAAATAAAATAAAAATAATATTAATGCCCATTCAAGTTCTTAAGCAAATTTATAACATACTTTATTGATAATTTAAAAAAAATCTTATGCTATTATATTCCAAAATAAGTTACACATCACAAAAAAGCAATGGTAATTTTAGAAATAAACTACAGTCCCTTCTCCAAAGATTTTGATAATCCCTTAAGGTGGAACATGCCCTCTGATCTACATCCAATGCAAAAAAAATACTGTTTTATAAGATACCTATAAATGAAATTTTTAATATAATATTATCAAGAAAACAGGACATACAACTATTTTCATGCTTTTTCTTGCCTTCAGCATTCCACTCCCAATCAATACACCCTTTACAGTACCCTATAAAAAGTCTTTTCATTTTTTCTTTCTGCCTTGCAAATGGGCACTGAATAAAGAGTTTTGAAATCTGGATTCCTCCTATCTTATTAATTAACTAATTAATTTAGAGACAGGGATTTTGCTATGTTGCCCAGGCTGGTCTTGAACTCCTGATCACAAGTGACCCTCCCACTTCAGCCTTCTGAGTAGCTAGGACTACAGGTGTGAGCCACCGCACCTGGCTGGATTCCTTCCGAACAGCCTCTCAAACAGGTGGGGGATAGGAGGCAAGAACTTTTACCTTTGAATCTTGGGATACAGCACAGCCTAGTGGTCAGCCACCTCTAGGCTCTTCATTCTCCCACTGTTTGACCCTGGAAAAATTGAGTTTCATTTTTCTTTATCTATAAAATGGCAATACTACCACCTTAGCAGATTACGAAGATTAAATATGAAAGCAGATAGGTAACACTATGCATCGGGGTTGGCACCTGGTAGGTACTAAATAAATGGTAGCCATAAATTAACCCTTATCTAAAAATATCTTAATTGACCTATTTATGGACATTTCCTATTATCTGAATTAGACAAGCTTGGTACAATTTCTAGTTATTTAAGGCTTCTTAACATATTCAAAAAAAAAAAAAAACCTCACCCAGAAACCTCTCATCATTGTAGTTCTAAGAATACTCTAAAAAATACAGCTGGGCGCAGTGGCTCATGCCTGCAATCCTAGCACTCTGGGAGGCCGAGGCGGGAGGATCGCTTGAGGTCAGGAGTTCGAGACCAGCCTGAGCAGGAGTGAGGACCTCATCTCTACCAAAAACAAAAAATTAGCAGGGTGTGGTGGCAAGTGCCTATAGTGCCAGCTACTTGGGAGGCTGAGGCAGGAGGATTGCTTGAGCTCAGGATTTAGAGGTTGCTGTGAGCTAGGCTGAGGCCACGGCACTCTGGCCTGTGCAACAGAGCGAGGCTCTGTCTCAAAAAAAAAAAAAAAAAGAAAGAATACTCTAAAAATTAAATGTTAGGAATATCCTATGCATCCTTAATATAATAACTGGCAGGAGAAGAGTACGGAAAAACAGCAGAAAAGATGAATATGGGAGACTAGCCAGTTCTGGAGACAGACTGTCACTACTAGATCAAGTGAAAGGATTTTCACTTAAATTATCATTTGAGCCTATGGCAAAACACCTGCCATTAGTCCCACAGGGTCACAGCACAAGTCCCAATGTTCCCAGAGACCTGAATTATGTCCACAATCCAAGCTCAGAATGAAGACGGACATATATACAAATGGACTGGAAGTGGACACATTTTAATTTCTATGACAAGAAAAAAGAATGGATCTCTAGACCTAAATGTATCTGGTAAGTGCAAAGATTTAATCAAAACTACATGGATATTTATTAAGGCTTACAAGACTGATTTCACATTTAATATATCAGAAAGCATAGATTAGAACAACTCTCTAACCTGCTTATCAAGAATTTATTCCTGCAGTCTAACCCCACTGAGAAAAGAAAAAAAAATTTATAAGCTACTGTTTTCAAAAACTGAAGTTATCCTTAAATGAATACTTGAAGTGCAAGTGTAAAATGATACAACCACTTTGGAAGACTGTTTATGCAGTTTCTTACCAAATTAAACACACATCTACCATATAACACAATAATTCCATTCCTAAGTGTTTACCCAAGAAAAATAAAAATTTATGTACTTCCTCTCCAGAGGTAATTATCTGCCCTTCTACCCAGAACAGTAAATGTTTCATGATAAGCAATTCCTTTTGCTCACTGCTGGGCATGGATTTGACTACATGAGTACTAGCTTTGTTTCCTAACTGTGAAAAAGATGACCAGCAACTGCAAATCCAAGTCAGGACCATTATGAAAGCCAAATTACAAACTGGTGTATTCCAAAAAGTCTTTTAGAAACTGTTTGGAACCTACATCTCTTCCAGGAGGGCAAAAACAGACTCTCCCACATGGTTTGAATTATATTCCTAACTTTAGTTATGGGTTAGAGCAGGAGCTATTCTGTTAGCTATGAACATGTTCTCCCCTCCCTCACCATGCTTAACATTTTTTAAGGCAAACTATACAAGAATTCTCTGCCTGCCACCACCACCCTTAAGGTATTTCCATCTAGTTTTGAGGCTTGTAAAGCAGACTATTTTGGAAAATAATTACTCAGTGCTTTTATACAACCTGAAGATTCCAAAGTAAGAAAAGGGAGGCAGCCACGAAAAATGGGGACATTTCTAGGGCCTGAAACTACGAAGCTGTGTCTAACACTGCTTTTTGGCATTCAGTTATGCACTCAATTTACCGGGCTAGGTGGGTCAGGCAGCACTTTGGAAGCAGAGGTGGGAGAATTGCTTGAGGCCAGGCGTTTAAGGCCAGTCTGAGCAAGTGCCTCTACAAAAAATAGAAAAATTAGCCTGGCATGGTGGCACAAGCCTGTAGTTCCAGCTACTCAGGAGGCTGAGGCAAAAGGATTGCTCGAGCTCAGGCATCTGAGGTTGCAGTGAGCTACGATGGTACCACTGCACTCTAGCCTCTAGCTGGGGTGACAGAGAAAACTGTCTCAAAACAAACAAAAAAACCCTAATGTATTTAGAAAAATCAAAGGGCTCATTAATCCTTTGGGTTTAAATTTAGTTAAATTAGATGGCTTTTTATTTAATAACTAATCAGCTCACACAGGCCCAAAGAATGGACATTTTCGTAGTGGTAACTCTAGCAATGAGCAATGACAGTGAATGATGTTAATGAAGTTATTGATTATTATCAGGAGGGTCACTGAGGGTGCTGAGGGTGCAAACCTGCCCTGGACCTTGGAAATGTGAGAGTGGTGCAGAAAAGAAGGTTGGAAGGTAATAAAAGTGCCGCCTAAATTCAGCCCTGCACCAAGAAAGACAAAATTCTCTCCCTTCCAGGTCTTCCCCAGGTCTCAGGGTAAGGATGTAAGAGCCAGGATTTCATAGGTTTTAAGAGTTGACTAGAAGACCTAACCGTTATTTAAAACATTTAATCATCTAATTCAGCAGTTATTAGGCAACAATTATGTTTTAAGTTTTTAAGTTGAAGGCTTCTTCATGGACCGAATATGGAATTTGGGCTGCTACTTAACTAGAGCAAATTTGAGGTCCCTTAGGTCAATCCTTCCAGACATTTCAAGTATTTGACCTTGGATAGCTTCATCAAGACTCTTAATTCCTTTTTTGGGGGGCGGGGGGGGGGGAGACAGGGTCTCACTCCATTGCCCGGGATAAAGTGCAGTGGCGTCATCGTAGCTCACTGCAACCTCACATTTCAGGACTAAAGTGATCCATCCTCCTGCCTCAGCCTCCCAAGTAGCTGGGACTATAGGCTTGTGCCACAGCACCCAGCTAATTTTTCTATTTTTTGTAGAGTCAGGGTCTTGCTCTGGCTCAGGCTCCTGACCGCAAGCGATCCTCCCATCTCAGCCTCCCAAGTGCTAGGATTACAGGTGTGAGCCACTGCACCTGGCCCCTTAATTCCTTTTGACTTTCAATTACATAAAACCTCTTCAGTCTCATACTGATAACAAATCCCAGCCTATAATATACAAAAATGAAATGCACTGTAATAAAGCAAATATGCATTAAGCAGTTGTGCCAGGCAAGGTACTAAGAGTTACACTCTCTCATTTAAACCTCACAACTACCAAATATTCTCCTGAGTTTAGAGAAGAGGCAACTGAGGCTTAAGGTGAACACATCCAAGGTCACCACAGAAAGTAGCAGCTGACACCACTTTTAACTAATACTGCCTCCTTGTGGCAAGTATTTAGGTCTATAGGACAAATACCTAAAATAAAGCTCTTGCTTTATGAATTACACTGGGGAGGGGGCAATACAACACCTAGGAGATAAACCACTAAGAAAAGAAGAATCCCCATAATCTATAGTTTAACAAAACCCCCCGCCATTTCCCCAAAAGCCCACAAAACATAGCAATTCTTTTGAAAAACTCAAGAGTACCCTCCCAAAATGTATCTATATGAAAAAATTAAAATAGTATTTGCTGCCATAGCAATTAGATAAGGAAAGAAAGAAACAAACAAAACCCCAAAAATCTGACAAACTCTGGATGGCCTAAACCTAACCATGGGTAAGAAACAAAAATGGTTCACCACTAATAAAGGAGTCAGTTTCCCAAGATGGGTTTCAGTTTCCTGTTCTGTAAAACAAGATGGTCTCCACAGCGTCTCAAGTGCGTTCCAACCTTACTGTTCTATAAGAACAGTACTTCCTTATACTTCTACTGTTTTATAAATTATAAAAGATAAAGTATAAATTGAATGAAGCAAAAAATATCCTTTAGCTTCTGAAGTGTCTAGTTAAAATACCTAAAACAGTCAAGGAAACATTACTGGTTTTGAGTTGCTGAGTTCATATGTTTAAATATGCATGCCTAGGAGCTGTATTTCATAACATAGCACATACTACCATCATGGACCAAGATCAAAGTGCAGTTACTGTAATTAAAAGTACAGTGCTGGACACAAAATGTCTCAGAACACATGTAAGGGGAAGGAAAATAAGAGACAAGAATTAGCAGCATATCTCATAGTCCAGCAATCAGGCTTCTAATCCAAAGGGGAAAAAACACAAAGTTTTCCCATGTTTGTAAAACCCACTATTCCTGAGTCTGTGGTATCCAATTTTCAATGGTAATATTCTTATTATAAGACCTATCAATACTCAGGCTCTCTTCCGGCTCGCAGCGAACCACCACACACGTCGATCTGTTTTAAACGTGGAAGAATTAGAACGTGGCACAGCAGTTTCTAAAAAGGACAGAACAGGCTGTGAAGATGACACAAAACGCTAAGAAATGCCTGATTTAACAGTATATTAACGTATCCCACACGGAAGCATATGGAGTCCTCGGAAACTGGGGGCGGGCAGTGGTGCAGAGGTCCCTGGAAGGGGCCACCCCCGCCCCTACCCTGAGGGCGCGCCCGGAGACTCAATGTCACCTTCGCCAAGGCGCTGCAGGCCGGCGGCAGCCACTCCCGGTCAGGTGGCCGCAGGGTCGGCGCCGGGGCACGGTCACGGCCCGGGAACCGAAGGAGAGCGCTGAGTCCCCTCCTTGGCGCCCACAGCAAGTCCACACCTGACCCCTCGCGGTGCCAGCGCCAGGAAGTCGCGCGGAAGCAGGCACCGGGGGCGCGCCCTCACGTCCTCCACAACTCGAGGCGGCGACCAGAACGGCCCGCAGTCACAGGGTTCGGCCTCCTGCCCGCAGAGCAGGGGCTAGGCCGAGGAGGGGAGCCTGCCCTCGAGTGGCAGCGGGGGCCCAGGTCACTGCAAGGACACGCGGGCGCAGGCAATGGCAGGCAGGGGGCCTTACCGGCGGCGGGGCCGGGGGCCGGGGCGGGGTGCAGAAGGCCTCGAGGGCCGGCCCGGCTGGCTGCGGCTACGGCGCAGCGGCGGAGAGCAGTGCCCAGCATGACGGCGAGGCTAGCGAGCAAGACGAAGCTAGAGAGAAGCCGGCTGTGAGCCCTGGGGCCGCTCCGGAGCTGGCGGGGGCCGGACTCACGCAGGGACGCACGGCGCAGGCCCGCCCACTGTGGCGCTCGCGCTTGGGCGCGAGGAGGAACCGCGATGCGGCGGCGGCCTACGGCGGCGCGCTGAGGACAAACCGCGCGGGCGCGGCGCCCCGCCTTGTCTCTGGTCCGGTGACCTGCGGCAGCAATCGTGGAACTAGAGTGGAACGAAGGCGTGGGGCGAGCGATGGAGTGCGTGGGCGTTCCGATCCGGCTCCGGAGGCGACTCCATCACCTCGAAATGGGAATGATGGCAATAACAACCATAAATTATAATAAAAATACCTACTTTGCTTTTTTCCTCCCCCCCTCCGCTTTGGACACAAAAATAAGAGAACGAAAAGGAAAACACTGCCTACATGTAAGGGATTTTATTAGTAACTATGCTTATGTCACAAACCTGCAAGCTTTAATAAATGAATCCAACTACTTCGTTTCACAGATAAGAGGCTCAGAAATTAGGTTGCTTGGTGGCAATCAGGGCTCTTTTCACCACATCCCCAGTTCTGAGGACTCTCACCTGGGTGTTTCCGGCCAAACGCCTGTCCCCACCCACTATAGGAGGACTCTTTTTTTTTTTTTTTTTTTTTTGAGATAGAGTCTCAACTCTGTTGCCCAGGCTAGAGTGCCCTGGCGTCAGCCTAGCTCACAGTAACCTCAAACTCCTGGGCTCAAGTGATCCTTCTGCCTCAGCCTCCTGAGTAGCTGGGACTACAGGCATGCACCACCGTGCCCGGCTAATTTTTTGTATATATTTTAGTTGTCCAGCTAATTTCTTTCTATTTTTAGTAGAGACAGGGTCTCACTCTTGCTCAGGCTGGACTCGAACTCCTGAGCTAAAATGATCCACCCGCCTTGGCCTCCCAGAGTGCTAGGATTATAGGCATGAGCCACTGCGACCGGCCTAGGAGGGCTCTTGAATCTGTAGAGCAGACTGCTCTGAAATGGGGTTGATCAAGTTCCAAGACTCTTACATCTAACCGCAGTAACTACAACCTGACTGGGTCCTTGGGCAGTGGGGTCACTTCTCCCAGGCCTGAATTATCTGGATGCCAGCCAGAGTTAACGACACAGTCTCTTTTGTCTTAGGATCGCCCATTCTCTATCTCTGGACACACGAGGAAAGAAAAATGGACTTCCAGGCCCCTCTGCCTCACTCCAGTCCCTCTCTCCTAAGCCTCAACATCTGCCCTTCTCGTTTTCCTCCCTAGCAGTGGGGCTTTAGTGGGTATAAACGTGGCTGGAAAAAGGATTTAAAAAGCATTTGGTTTCAAAGCACTTGGCCTCACCTTCTACCACCAATCTTGTGTTGAGGCTCAGAAAATAATAAATACCCCAAGTGAAAGCCTCGGAAGCCAAGTTCCTCTCCGCCCTGCTGTCTCTTGCTCCTTGTTGTACCCCCAGGCAAGCCATAAAAACTAGAATCCCTCTTCCCCAAGGCAGGTCATGGAAACTAGAACCCCTTTCCCCCAAAGCCAGCCATAAAGCCTAAAAATACCACTCTAACCTTGCCCCCTGCCTTTCTGTGTAACAGAAAGGCCATGAAGAAATTAAGACAGTCATTCCAGAGGGGGTCCTACTCCATAGCCAGGAGGAAGACATGCTACCACCAAGTGGCTAAGAAGAATCTGAACAGACAGGCTTTGCTAGGTTTTCCCACTCAGTCTTATCGCCATTAGCTCAGACCATTTTTGTCCAGTCACATTTCTACACAGCTATCCTGACTTTATTGAACCTAAGCATAAAAATGTACAGTTTCCCCTGTATCTTTGGGTCTTTAGTCTGAAGTTTCCTGTATCACATAAAACTATTATCAAACTCGTCATGCTTTTCTCTTGTTAACCTGTCTTGTGTTACAGAAGTTCAGCCACAACCCTTATGATGGAGAGGAAAAGAATCACTCCCTTTCTACCCCTATACTAGCCAAAGGACATCAGGGGAAGCTTTGACCTCTTTGCAGTTCAATTAATGTTCATCAAATCTCCATCAAGTTTCGGATGAGATCAGAGCTTGCATAAATGAGAAAGACCTAGGTATAATACAACTGAATCCCGACTAGTCTCCCTGCTGTTAGTCTCTCCACTTTGCCTACAGTCAACTTAGATTGGATGTTGAAGTGGGGCTATTGTTTTTGTGTTTTGGGAGATGGGGAGGTGTCTCCCTATTTTGCCCAGGCTGGGCTTGAACTCATGATCCTCCTACCTCAGCCTCCTGAGTAGCTGGGACTATAGGCATGCACCACCTAATTTTTAACATTTTTTTGTAGAGATGGGGTCTCGCTATGTTGCCCAGGCTAGCCTTGAATTTCTGGGCCCAAGCAATCCTCCCGCCTCAGCCTCCCAGAGTGCTGGGATTATGGGTGTGAGCCACCATGCCCAGCCTTTTTTAAAAAATACAATTATAACTATAATTTATGATGTGCCATTGCATGTCACAAACTATTATCCCAGCTACACCTCATAAAAATTTTGTGACATAAGTATTTATCACTAATGTTTTGATAAAGGAATGGACTAAAAGGACACTTGCCCAAGAATCAGACAGCTAATAAATCGTGATACTTATATTTGAGCCCTAGCTTGTCTGACTCCAGAGATTGTTTTCTTTCCCCACCACCAAAGGTAACATTTGCTTGTCTCTCAGTCAATTCTGAATTCCCTGCTACCTTGAGGGTGGTCCTTAGCTGTTTAGTATTAGTTTTCTATTGCTTAATAACAATTTACCAAAACTAAGCAGCTTAAAACAATACCTATTATTATTTCTCAGTTTCTGTAAGTCAGAAGTCCAGGTATAGCATAACTGGATTCTCTACTCACAAGGCTCAAATCAAGAGTTGGCCAGGTCTGTGGTCTCATATGGAGCTCAGAGTCTTCTTCCAAGGTCATTTAGGTTGTTCGCAGAATTTAGTTCCTTGCAGTGATAGGACTGGGTCCCCATTTCTTCTTGCTAGCTGTCAGCCAAAGACACTCTCAGCTCCTAGAGCAGTGGTGGGGAAGCTTTTCATGTTGGAAGGGCACATCAATTTAGCTGTAATCAAATAATGCCACATTCAAGAAACTTCAATTAGATATACTTAAAAATGTGTAATATTTTGTAAAAACTAACTACTGGGTACTTGATAATTTCAAAAAATGAAAACTATTAGTTTTCTAGTTAACTAAAAAGTTAACTGACCTTTCAATGACTTTGTAGTGTCTGCTTTTTGTTGGAAAGCATTTGAATACTTGGTTGCAGCATGAAGGTCGGCAGTTTCAGTTGATCCTTTAGATGGGTATCAGTCATTTGTGACCTTAAGGGCGTCTTGATTTGGGTTAGGTAGGAGAATGTAGATTCGCAGCAATAAGTAGTTGAAAAGCAAGAAAGCATTTCTTTGGGAATGTTGCGGAAGGCATGGGTATTCTACCGCATTTTTCCATATTTCAATTGGATCTTTCTTAGCATCAAACAATGACTTTAAAATGTCATCTACTGAGAGCTCAGTGAATTCCATCTGTAGTTCTTTAGGTGCCTTGGTGACATCCACTAGGTAAGACTGAAATCCTAATTTGAGTGTGATGTCATGATTCTCCAAGTCAGTGAAACTTTCATTGTATTCTCCAGTTAACAGGTGTTAGGGTAGGGACTTCATGAGGAGCTTACAGCACCAGTTGGAGAAAGAACTCTCACACCAGGGGTAGAATAGTTTTAGGAAAGGAAGTTGATTTTATTTTCTCGAGAAAGAAAGAGAGCAAAAGAGAGAGAGGGAGGGAGTGGCCAAGGCACATGAATGAAGGAATGAAAATGCCCAGCAGCTGAGAAAAAGCTGCTTGGCGTTTTAAAGGGTAAAAATGGCTTTCCCCCTCCTCCTTTAGCAGGCTGACAACAGAAGCAGCGGCAAAGTTGTTGCAGGTGTTCTTTATTTTCTCTCTTTTCTCTGTGAGGCCGGCTTATCCAAATGCCCTTGGAATTTGTTTCTGACAGTAACTGAGGCAGAGATTGGGAGGAGAATTTGTACCCCTACTGTCCACTTGGGGCTCTTCAAGGCTTAGAAAAGGAAAACTCTTAGGGATAACTGAGTTAGGCCACAGGTGTTTTAACTGAACAAAACAAAGGGGGTAGTTATGTTGTGAGTTTCCTCTTCAAAGGGTCAATTTTGTGCTGTGAGTTTACTTGTCTTACTTTCTGTTTGATAGTTTCTTTTCCTCTATTAGGTAGCTTATTAGTAAGGCCACCTTTCAATAGGTCTATAACAGCCGCATATTCTTTAAATGATTCATATATATCATCCTGCTCACCAGTGATCTTTGCTAACTGGGGAAAATGTTCATCTGAAATTTCCTTTTGAAGCTTTTTTCAAAATGCTTGGATTTTTTGCCACATATCATATATAGACTTAGTTTTACCTTGCAAAAAAAATATTCAAGTCCTTTTGATTTGACATGATATCACACAGAAATGCTACATTCCTATAGAAATCTTCTTTCAATAATTCACATTGCTGACTCTGTTCTTCATAAACTTTAAATATCTGTTCTCAAAAAGATAAAATTTTGGCTAACACCTGTCCCTGCGATAGCCAACGCACTTTAGAATGATACAGCAAATCCACACTGAATACCTCATCCTTCAACTTTAGCATGCTATGAAACTAATGATGCCGTGTTGTATTTGCAGAATGTAGTTAACAATACCTATAACTTGTTGCAAAATGTCACTTAAAATAGTAGCTTTAGGCCAGGTGTGGTGGCTCATGCCTATAATCCTAGCACTCTAGGAGGCAGAGACGGGAGGATTGCTTGAGGCCAGGAGTTCAAGACCACCCTGAGCAAGAGCAAAACCCCGTCTCTACCAAAAAATAGAAAAAATTGGCTGGACATGGTGGCATGTGCTTGTAGTCCCAGCTACTTTGGGAGGCTGAGGCAGGAGGATCACTTGAGCCCAGGAGTTTGAGGTTGCAGTGAGCTAGTCAGTGGTGCCAGTCAGGTGGGGGAAATAAATCATGAGTGTAGCAGCCATCAATTTAGCCCTTATGGCTTACTAATGTTCCAATTGTGCCTGTCAATCTGGGAGGATTGTTTTGTTGAAACTTATTTTATTCTTTGGTATTTTAAATATGTTCATTTAAAAAATAAAATAAAAATAGAAAAGATGAACAAAAATGTATTAATAAACATAAAAGGACTTGTTCTGTAAAATTTGGATTCAGTCAAAAGGCTACACTGAAGAACCTAGAAGGCTACATGTGGCCTTAAGGTGACAGGTTCCCTATCCCTGTCCTAGAGGCTGCCCTCATGTCCTCACCCCATGGCTTCCTCCACAGGCCCTCTCACAATACTACTGCTTATTTCTTCAAGGTAGCAGGAGAATGTCTCTCTTACACTTCACCTGCTTTTAAAGATCTCGCCTGATTAGGTCAGGCCCACCCAGGGTAACATTTTTTTTTTTTTTTAACGCAAGATAAACTGATTAGTAACTAGCTTTGGGAATGATGTCTCCACAAATTCACAGATTCTTCCCCCTAGTCAAGAAGAGGGTATTATAAAAGGGCTTGTACACCAGGGGGCATGAATCATGGAGACCATCTTTGAATTCAGCCTACCATATCAGTAAGGTAGGGGCCCCTGCTTGTTTCCAATTTGGCCCCCAGATGTGTCCCCAAGTCCCAGCCCATTTCACTGCTTCTGGAGGGTACTACTTCCCTGGTGGGCCCAGACCAGACATCCTAGCTCTCACCCAAGGCCTTCAGGGTCTTTTGTTTCTTCTTACCATCTCCTGCCCTGAAATTCTTCACTGTCCATCTGGAGAAGCAACAGTTGGATTCTAATGCTTCAGGCATGTCATTGTCACCAGTTCATCAGGCTATCGGCTTTCTGCTGCAGGCCAGAACCTTCATCCTGGAAGGGTGGTGATGAGGCATTTCCTCTGATGTGTGCGGAAGGGAGGGATGATATTGAGAAGTTTGTAAGGACAAAGACACTGCTCTATGTGAACGTCTAGTAAAGGTAAGTTCACACGCAAGAAAAGCTCTTATTTTCTCTGGTGGGAATTGAGCGTGTGCTCGGATAAAAAACGACTCCTGTCATATCAAGGCTGGAAGTGGCCCCTGTGGCATTAGTCTGACTGATTCTGCTTTGCTTCCACTTCCTCAGGCCCCTTCTTGAGCATCTTCAGTGACAAAGATCTTACTACTAGACTGCTTTGAAAATGGAGACGAACAAGAGAAGGCACCTGAGAGAGAATGACACCCTTACCGCTGTTGCATTGTAACTGTGCCATATGCACTTGAGCAAGTCATTTCAATTCCGTGAACTATGGAAAATGGGAATAATAATGGAACCTACCTAATAGGTTAATAGGTTGTTGGGAAGATTGCCTGAGAGAATGCACACAAAGCACTATTTCCCGGCTAGTATGCAGTAAGAGCTCAATACATGCTTACTGTTGCTCTGTAGAAAAAGTATTTTCCTGTTGTAAAATTGTAGCAGGGCATGGCAGGTGGTGAGAAGGGGGATGTCTTAGTCTGTTTTGTGTTTCTATAACAGAATACCTGAAACTGGGTAATCTATAAAGAACAGAAATTTATTGGCTCACAGATCTGGAGGCTGGGAAGTCCAATATCAAGGTGCTGGCATCTGGGGAGGGCCTTCTTGCTGCATCATCCCATGATGGAAGACATCACATGACAGAGGTCAAAGACAGGATGAGAGAGAGCAAGAGGGGGTGAACCCACTCGCTTGATAATGAACCCACTGTCTTGCTAATGGCATTAGTCCAGTCATGAGGCCGTCATGACGTATAACATCTCTTAAAGATTCCACCTCCCAATACTGTCACAATGGCAATTCAAGTTCCAGATGAATTTTGGAGGGGACAAACATTCAAACCATAGCAGAAGACAAGGCACGGAGCGGGGTGGACAAACACCACACATGGGTGGCAGAAGGAAGGCAGAGGGAAGGAGTCTTCAAAGGTGATCCTGTGGCTGCCATTCAACAGGGAAGGAGAGTCTGATCATACTTTTTCCTAATTTATATATTTATACTTATGTCATTTCATAAATCATTACTCCTATAATCAAAGTGTCATTAAAAGATACAATTTTTATTGAGATATAACTCACATACTATAAACTTATCCCTTTATTTATTTATTTATTTATTTTGGAGACAGAGTTTCATTTCACTCTGTTGCCCGGGCTAGAGTGAGTGCTGTGGCGTCAGCCTAGCTCACAGCAACCTCAAACTCCTGGGCTTAAGCGATCCTACTGCCTCAGCCTCCCGAGTAGCTGGGACTACAGGCATGCGCCACCATGCCAGACTAATTTTTTCTATTTTAATTGTTTGACTAATTTCTTTTCTTTTCTTTTCTTTTTTTTTTTGAGACAGAGTCTCACCCTGTTGCCTGGGCTAGAATGAATGCTGTGGCGTCAGCCTAGCTCACAGCAACCTCAAATTCCTGGGCTTAAGCGATCCTACTGCCTCAGCCTCCCGAGTAGCTGGGACTACAGGCATGCGCCACCATGCCCGGCTAATTTTTCTATATATATTTTAGCTGTCCAGATCATTTCTTTCTATTTTTAGTAGAGACGGGGTCTCGCTCTTGTTCAGGCTGGTCTCGAACTCCTGAGCTCAAACAATCCGCCCGCCTCGGCCTCCCAGAGTGCTAGGATTACAGGCGTGAGCCACCTCCCCTGGCCTAAATTTATCCTTTTAATGTGTAGAATTATTCGTATCTGAGTTATGGCACCAACAAAAAAAATAAGGTATAGAATTAGGGAGTCTTTTGGAACCCACTCTGGTTGGTGCGAGGGCTACCTGATTTGCACAAAAATAACAAAATTAAGAAAAAAATAGATCAGGCTCAGTAACTCATGCCTGTCATCCCAACACTTTGAGAAGCCAAGGAGGGAGGATCACTTGAGCCCAGGACTTGGAGACCAGACTGAGCAACATAATGAGACACCATCTCTACAAAAAATAAGGAAAAATTAGCTAGGTGTGGTGTCCCCAGCCTGTAACCCTAGCTACTCGGAAGGCTGAGGCAGGACGATCACTTGAGCCCAGGAGTTGGAAGCTATGATCAATCGATCTTGCCACTTCACTCCAACCTGGGCAACAGAGCGATAACATGTCTCAAGAAGAAAGGGAAAGGAAAGGGAAAGGGAAAAGAAAGGAAAGGAAACGAAAGGAAAGGGAAAAAAGGAAAGGAAAAGGAATGGAAGGAAAGAATTGAGTGGTGTTTAGTATCTTCACTGCATTGTGCAACCATCACCACTATATAATTCCAGAATATTTTCATCACCCCAAAAAGAAACCCCACACCGATAGCAGTAACTCCTCATTCTCCCTAATCCGGCTGGCCCTAGGCAAGCACTAATCTCCTTTCTGTCTCTATAGATTTGCCTTTTCTGGACATTTCACATAAATCATACAATATGCTCTTTTTTGTCTCACTTCTTTCTTTTAGTAAGTTTTCAAGATTCTTCCAGGTTGTAACATGTATTAGTTTGTTAGGGCTGCCATGACAAAGTACCACAGACTGGCTCAAACAACAGAAATTAATTTTCTCGCAGTTCTAGAAACTAGAAATCCAAGATCAAAGTGTTGGCAGGTAATCCTAGCACTCTGGGAGGCCGAGGCGGGTGGATCGCTTGAGGTCAGGAGTTCGAGACCAGCCTGAGCAAGAGCGAGACCCTGTCTCTACTAAAAAATAGAAACAAATTATCTGGCCAACTAAAAATATATATAGGAAAAAATTAGCCGGGCATGGTGGCACATGCCTGTAGTCCCAGCTATTCGGGAGGCTGAGGCAGGAGGATCGCTTGAGCCCAGGAGTGTGAGGTTGCTGTGAGCTAGGCTGATGCCACGGCACTCACTCTAGCCCAGGCAACAGAGCGAGACTCTGTCTCAAAAAAAAAAAAAAAAAAAAAGTGTTGGCAGGATGGTTTCTTTTGAGGCCTCTCTTTGGCTTATAAATGGTTGTCTTCCCGGTTGTCACACAGTCTTTCCTCCGTGTGCACACATGTCTGTGTCCTAATGCCCTCTTCTCATAAGGACACCAGTCATACTGGATGAGAGCCCATTCATTTTACCTTACGTACCTCCTTAAAGTCTTATCTCCAAATACAGTTATATTGTGAGGTACTAGGAGTTAGGACTTTAACGTATGAATTTTGGAGGGACACAATTCAGCCCATAATGTAACACTAATCAGTACTCATTCCTTCCTGTGGCAGAATTATACTCCATCGCGTGGCCATATCACATTTTGTTTATCCATTCATCACTTGATGAACATTCAGGTTGTTTCCACTTTTTGTCTCTTATGAATAAGGCTACAGTGTTCATAGCAATGAACATACATGTACACATTTTTGTGTGGACATATGTGTTCAATTCTTTTGGGCATATACCTAGGAGTGTCATCTGGGTCACAGAGTAACTCTATATTTAACTTTTTTTTTTTTTTGAGACAGAGTCTCACTCTGTTGCCTGGGCTAGAGGGAGTGCCGTGGCGTCAGCCTAGCTCACAGCAACCTCAAAGTCCTGGGCTCAAGCGATCCTGCTGCCTCGGCCTCCCAGAGTGCTAGGATTACAGGCAAGAGCCACCATGCCTGGTGTTTAACTTTTTAATGAACTGCCAAACTGTTTCCCAAAGCAGGTGTGTTATTTTACATTCCCACCAGCAATGTATGAAGGTTCCAATTTTTCCACATCCTTGTAATTTTTCTTAAACAAAGAAAGCCTATTTGTGCCTATTTGAGCTGAGCCCCACTCACTCAATTTCTGTGAAACAGGGCCCAGAGCACAGTAGCTTTGTGCTTGGAGTCCATTAGCTGCTCTCCTAAAAGGTTCTCCCTCTTTTCCCTCCCAGCTCCCTGAACCCTGAGCCTCTCTTTCCTAGCACCACCTCTAGGGGGCAGCTCGCAGCAGTTCTTCAGTTATTTATTTTATTTTTAATGTTTTTTTAAGAGATAGGGTCTTCCTATGTTGCCCCAGCTGGCCTGGAGCTCCTGGGCTGAAGCAATCCCTCCACCTCAGCCTCCTGAGCAGCTGGGACTGCAGGTGTGCGCCACTGCGCCAGGCTGTGGCGGCTCTTACGGTGTTCCTCTCCAGAAACACGTTCAAACCATTGCTGAATGGGAAGGGCAAGAGAAGGGGGTTTAATTTTGTCTCTCTCTCTTCACTATAAATTTAACTATATATATCTCAGAGAATAAACAACCTTAATGAACCATCAAAATCAACTGTGAACCTTATTAAAATGCATACTCCCAGGTCTCTCCTGGGAGATTCTGGTCCTGTTGGTTTGGAGTTCAGCCCAGGCAATCTGTATTTTTAACAAGCATCCTTGGTGATTGTGACAATGAGCCAAGGTTGGGAGGCCTGGTATTATTACCTCCCTTATGCCCACAGCAATCTGGCTTATTTTGCAGATGAGAAAACTGAGGTTCAGAGAAGATTTAACTTGCCCAAAGTCACAGTCAGACTGACTTCCTCCAAAGCCTATGATCCCTTTTAATATAATACCAGACATCACATTTGCTGGCACAAGCCTGCAAAGTAGAGACCCCCTGCGTGCAGGGCTGGAAACTCTGATAACAGGGCCCTTGGCAAACATCCCACACTCCTTTCCCTGTTCCCACTGGAGGCCGTGCCAATGTCTGTGGCAGTAGCTTCCTCACTGCCCCAGCAAAGTACTACAGGCTGGGTGGCTTAAAACCCAGAAGAAAAAAATGTATTCTCGCACAGTTCTGGAGGCTAGAAATCTGAAATCAAGGCAGGGCAGGGCAGGGCCGTGTTGTCTCTAAGACCCTAGTGCAGTATCCGTTCTATGCCTCTTTCACAGCTTCTGCCGTTTGCAACCCGGCGTTCCTCGGCGTACAGCTGCAAAACCCTGATCTCTGCCTCCATCTTTATGTGGCATGCTTCCCTCTGCATAACCTCTGTCTCTTCTCCTTTATCTTATAATGATCCCACATTGAATTAAGTCATATTAGAATAAGGGCCCACCCTACTTCATATGACCTCATCTTAATTTCTTAATTTACAGCTTTATTAAATCTGCAAAGATCCTATTTTCAAATAAGGTCACATTCACAGGTACCAGGGGTTAGGACTTCAACATAGCTTTTGGGCCGTGGGACACAATTCAACTCACAGCCCCTATAATAATCAGGTGTCAGAAGCAACACCAGAATCCTCAAGCTGGATAGACAAGCCTAATCACCATGGTGACCACAGGCCTAGATGGGATGAGCTGTGGTGGGGCTGGGGGTAGCTGTGCCCATTGTATATGGAGCTGGACATCAGAATGGTTCAGAAACCTGGCTCAGCAAGTCTTTTTTTTTCTAATGATAGGGTCTTGCACTGTCACCAAGGCTGGAGTGCAGTGGTGTGATCATAATTCACTGTAACTCTGAACTCCTGGACTCAAGCAATCCTCTCGCCTCAGCCTCCGGAGTAGCTGGTACTACGGGTATGAGCCACCTCGCCTGGCTAATTTTTTATTTTTTGTAGAGATGAGGGTCTTGTGCTATTGCTATGTTGCTTAGTCTGTTCTTGAACTCCTGGCCTCAACCAATCCTGCCACCTTGGCCCCCCAAAATGCTGGGATTACAGGCGTGAGCCACCACACCTAGCCTCAGCAAGTCTTCGTTCAATCAATAACTCTCTAACAGGAGGCCGGGCGCGGTGGCTCACGCCTGTAATCCTAGCACTCTGGGAGGCCGAGGCAGGAGGATCTTTTGAGCTCAGGAGTTTGAGACCAGCCTGAGCAAGAGCGAGACCCTGTCTCTACTAAAAAAATAGAAAGAAATTAGCTGGACAACTAAAAATATATAGAAAAAATTAGCCGGGCATGGTGGCACATGCCTGTAGTCCCAGCTACTCGGGAGGTTGAGGCAGGAAGATCGCTTGAGCCCAGGAGTTTGAGGTTGCTGTGAGCTAGGCTGACGCCACAGCACTCTAGCCTGGGCAACAGAGTGAGACTCTGTCTCAAAAAAACAAAACAAAACAAAAAAAACCTCTCTAACAGCTTCTCATGTGCCAGGAGCTGGGTAGGGAGCAAGACAGGTAGGATTCATTCAATCATGGGCTCATGCTTTGGTAAGGAGGGTGACTGACAGACTGATAGCCAAAGGATCGAACTAATGAAGGCGCAATTATAAACCAGTGTCTGTGCTCTGAGAGGAAGAAATTTGATATCACTGAGGAGACCCTCCTGTGGCTGAATTTTCTCTCCCTTTTACATTTTTTTCCACTGTTTCTCATGCTACCTTGTCTAAGAATATGGGTGAATTTTCCTTCCTTCCTTCCTCCCCCTCTTCTTTAATTACCACTCTCTTGGAGGCCTGCAGATGTTGAGGGGACTAGAGCATCCCTAGTGGCCAGTGTGGGCAGAGCAATGACCAAATCTGAACTCACGGGCCTGGGAGATGGGCCAGGGTGGCGGGATGAGTGTGTCTCCCCCCAACTGAGCAGTGAATACACCCTGGCAGATTCATGGCCAGTGGACAACAGCTCCTAAAGCTTTCACCAGTTTGAATCTGCGGACCTCTGCCCCCAGCAAAAAAAAAAAAAGCTCTCCATTGTCTGGTCCTGACACAGCATGTCCCCCAGGATGCCAGAAAGGCAGACCAAGTCTTGGCCGGGGCTAGGGTTAATACTTTTTTTTTTTTTTTTGGAGACAGAGTCTCGCTCTGTTGCCCGGGCTAGAGTGCCGTGGCGTCAGCCTAGCTCACAGCAACCTCAAACTCCTGGGCTTAAGCAATCCTTCTGCCTCAGCCTCCCGAGTAGCTGGGAGTACAGGCATGCGCCACCATGCCCGGCTAATTTTTTTCTATATATATTTTTAGCTGTCCATATAATTTCTTTCTATTTTTAGTAGAGGCGGTGTCTCGCTCTTGCTCAGGCTGGTCTCGAACTCCTGACCTCGAGTGATCCCCCTGCCTCGGCCAGTGCTAGGATTATAGGCCTGAGCCACCGGGCCCAGCCTAGGGTTAATATTTAAGGAGAAGCCCTTCCCACTCCTGGCTGTAATGGTGTGAAATCCTGCCTAGCCTGAGTAGCTTTCAAATCTATCTTCATCTCCATCCACATTGCCACCCTCTCATCTCTTACTTTCCTGTAGCCTCCAGGGCCTAGTCAGGCTCCTTCCAATCCACCTCCCACTATGCAAGTGTCAGAGGGACCCTTCTCAAACACCAATCAGACCATGGCTCAGGGCACTCGCTGACTTCCCTCAGCCCCCTCACTTCCCTGTGGCCTGGCTCCCTCCACACTCCAGTCCACCTGCCTCTCTACACATTACCCTCTGCCACCTACTCCATCCTTCAGACACCAAACCATACACATCACCTCTCTGTGCTGTGTCCTGCCCAGTCCCGGCCAGCTGGCTCACTCCTTCTGATGCTTGGAGAACCAGCTCCATCAGCACCTCTGGGTGAGCTAAGTGTCCCTTAAGTTAGAGCTCCCACCTTCTCCCATTATCATCCCATTGTGCTGTAACTTCTAACTTTTCTTTCTCCCTACTAGACTTGACCATCTTTGAGGTAGCAACAAATGTCTGATTATTCTGTGATTCTACACCCCAGTCCCACCCTGTGCCTAGACTGGGACCTGGCACAACAACGCTTGCTTGTTGAGTGGATAAAGGCCCACCGCCCATCTGACCATGAGCTCTGGCCTTGCGTTATATACTTTTATGTTCCCAGATGGATTTTGATTTTGTGACCTGACAGTTTTCTGGGTGTGAGGCATCACTGCCATTCCTAGCCTGGAAGTGTCCCGAGGCAAAGCTGAGGCACACACCAGGCTGGGCTCAGGAAGCTGCTGGATAGAGGCCACTATTGGAAACATGGAGTATTACAGGGGGCTCTCCCATTCTGCCACCAGTCGGCTCCTAAAGTGGGTCCTCTCTCTGAGGTGCTCCCCAGCCACCCCTTCCCCTTATTCTAGGACTTCTCAGGCTTCCACTTCAGCCTCGGTGGTGGGGAGGGGGTAGAGGACATCTGTCACCTTCCTTTGGAGCCTGCCTAGGTCAGCGGGGCCAGAGGATCAGTGAGACAGAGGTGCAGTGCGCATGGGTGCTGGGTTCCATTGGTAAGTCAGCACACCTATCTAAACCAAACCTGTTGGGGTGGGGTAGGGGGTGCAGAAAAGAAATCATTTCATGACCTGTTTTCTGGCATGGGGTAGGTTAAGGCTCTGAAGCTGGGGAAACAACATGTCCCTCTCTTCCCCACCCTCCAGGGTGAGTTTCTAGGTTGAGCCTTACCTCCCTGACAAGACCAGCAGCCTCTGCCTGCATGTCCTGGTAACCTGACAATCGGTCCTCTAGACAGTTGGCCCTTTCCAGAGCGAGACCCACCTCCCTTAATCTTCTCCCATGCAGGACCTCTTCCAAGTTTTATCACTCACTTTAGATGCCAGAGCCCAGGAGCAGCCCAGCGCATTTCAGTTGTCCGGACAGTTTACATTCTTTCCAGGCTTCTTGGGCCACCCCGAGAGGTCAGACAAGCACACACAAACCCCTTGGCCCCCTCCAGGGCCTCAAGAACAGGAAATTGGGGAGGACAACCAGTGACAAAGTCTAGATGACAGGGCTCACTGATCCAAAGCTCCAGCAGGGAGACTGGGGGAAAGGGAGACTCCTCTTAAAAGCCCCTCCCTTGGCAGCAGCAGAATTTATTTCGGGGTTCTGCCAGCAAAATGACTCACACTCTTCCTTATCTCTGCCTTCCCAGAGGTGCTGCTGAGTGGCATGTGGGGGCCTGCCTCTGAGATCCGGGCGCCAAACGCTCTCCCCTTACTCCCCAGAGCTCTTCCAGCACACAGCACCACCCCACCCCCTCAGCTGACTTAGAGTTGGGCAGAGAGGCTTAGGAGGCCGTTATCTCTCAACAGACAGCTGTGCAGGGCTGGAGGCAACAGCTTATCTGGGAGCCTGCAGTGATTCACAGCCCAAGTCCCAGCTTCTCTGCTGAATAGTAATTTCCAGCAGTGGATTTGTGCTCCGTCTCTCTCCTCCCCCTCTCCCAAGGGTGTGCTGTCCTTTCTGAGAGAGAGGGCAGTGAAGGGAGAGCCTACCCATGGGGATGGGGACTTTGTGTCTGAAGGCTGCAGGTTCAGGAACCTCAGCAAGGTCTGCCCTCCTTGGCAGTGACCTCCAGGAGACTTCATCAATGCTCTCCTTCCTTCGCCTCCCAGAACAGCAATGGTACTGCTCCCTTTCCCTGAGTGGTGATGCACAGGGTGACACAGGCCCCCTTCTGGCCACAAGCCCCTGAGGCCAGGGCCAGCCAGGAACGGTGGTGGAGAGAGGGAGAAGCCAGGGACTGGGCAGTGTGCCCTCATGCCGTTTTGAAGCTGCCCAATCTGCACCTGACCCTGAAGACTCCAAAGGCAAAGGATGCAAGCTGGAGGGGACTGAGATAAAAGGGGGCAGGCACATGCAGGCGGTTAGGAAAAAACCTGGGGACAGAGCCATTTTTTTGTTTGTTTTATTGGAAGCAAGACTCCAGCTGTGGGGCTCGGGGGAGGAGGCATGGAGAGTTCCGTCCTGGGTCTCTCCCTCTGGGCCAGCACAGGGAAGGCAGATGCCTCTGCCACCGCAATCTCAGGATGCTCCTCAGAGGCAGGGGAAGGAAAACTAGAAAGGAAACTGTCCCAGGGTTGGGGACAGAATAGGGCCCCCATATCTCTGACTCGCCTACCCTCAGCAGTCAGTTTCTCACCCCCTGCCCTCCTCTCTCGATAGTGTGGGTGATTCCAAGGGCTCTCCCCGACTTCCAGGACCCAGGTCCCCTTCATGATCCAGGCTGAGTTAGGGGAGGGTGGGTGCCTTTAACCCTTGAGGGTCCCAAACAGGGTTCCAAGAGCCCAGCTCCCCACCCTCCCCTTCCTGAAGAAGGTCCCAGTATGGCCCAGAAAAGGTGAAGGTGGAGTTCCACATCTTCAGGCAACACAGCTGTAGAAGCCACCATCTCACTAAGCTTCCCTGACGTCGTCGGGGATCCTCTACTGCCACTCCTGGGGCCCTTCTCCTGTCACCTTGGGGTTCATGCTACCTGTTTCAGGCGCTGTGTCCAGGCTGTGGGGCCCAGGCTGAGAGGACCCTCTCGTAAAAGGCTGGAGGTGCGTCTGAAGGTGGAGGTGCCGGGAGATGTCTAGATGACCCTCAAGACCGGAGTCTGGGGTTCTCAGGCCGTCCGGTCCTCGTCCACAGTCCCTGGCTCAGGCTGCGACCGCTTCGCGGAGCCTTCTCCAGCTCCAGGTTCCCCCAGGCTCCTCTTGGGCGTTGGCGCGGTTGAGGGGGACGAGGGACCAGGATGGGGGTTTGGGGGCTGGTAGCCAGGTTGTCGTGGATCCAGTGCGTCCTTGGAAAGTAGGATGGCGAGGCCGGGCACGTTCTTAAGTACACTGAGGCTGGCGGCCGGCTCGCCAGGCGTCTGACCCGGTGTGGACCCAGGCGGGAGGCTCTGCCACACCTCGCGCACGCTCCGGTAGCGCAGCCGCGTGACCTGGTGCAGGCCCGCCAGGCGGCGCTTGAGGATCTCGGCGCACGTGACGGTTTTGGTGGTGGCCCGGCCGCAGCCGCTGAAGACGATGGCGCGCGTGGCTGGCTGCGCCATGCTGGCCGTGGCGAAGGCCATCAGGTTCCGGATCTTGCTGCCCTCCTTGACCCGCATGTGCACGGCGCCCGGCGCCAGGTCGGCGAAGGGGCCGGAGCCCGGGCCGTCCCCCTCGGCCCCGCCCCCCACCGGCGCCTCCTCGGAGCGCACCTTACGGAAGTTCTCCATGCGCCGTCGTCGCCGGGACCGCTGGCTTGGGCCATGGGGCCGCCTCAGCCCCGCGGCTGCATGGCCGCCGGTCGCGCCCTGCAGGGGCCAGAGGGGTAAGGGTGCGGGAGCGGCGTGGACGCTGGCGGGCGGGCTGGGACGGCGCGATCCCCGCCCCACTTCTCTCGAGTGGGCGCCGCGCGACTCCGCGCTCTCGGCGCCCGGTGCTCAGCGCCTTCAGCCGAGGCCCCGCCCGGGAGCCCGGAGGCCCCGCCCCCGTCCCAGCCTCTCCGGCCTCTCGCGTCAAGTCCCCGTCCTCAGCTACCCCGGCGTGGGGGCGTCGCGCAAGGCGGGGCGCATTGGCAGTGCCAGGGAGTGGTTTGGAAGGTGAAGTTAACTGTAATTGTCAGCGGCCCTCCCCAAGCCAACCTCATAAACGGCAACCTAAGTAAAAACTGCGCTTGGGGTGCACGCGCCGCGTTAAGCCAGGTCCCCGAACCCTTCCTCGTTCCACCTGAAGGCCGCCCCTGGTCCCCTCCCGGGAAGAGGTTTCCAAGAGGCTTGCTGGGGCCCCGCTCCTCCTCCCCTCAAGGGAGCACCCCCTCCGATCCGCTCCCGAGTGTTCTCGCCTCAAGGACAGCCAGTGCTCGGTCAGCAGAGTGCGGGAGGCGCTGGCTCCGGCTCCACTCCGCGCTCCTCCTCGGACGACAACGTCGCGGCGTGGTCCTCGCGGTGCTCCAGAGACCCAGGTTTCAGCGTTGCCACGCCTGTCCGGAGGGCGAGGTTCCCGGACCCCCGTACGCCCCTAGGACACGGGGGGCGAGGCTTAGGGCCCGGCTACCCCGAGGCGGACGGGAAAGCGCGCGGGACCGCTTAGCCAGAGGCGTTACGCTCCTGCCACCCGTGCCTGGAAGCCCGCTGCCAGCTTTAGGGCAAGCGGGCGTGGTTCCCTGCTAACGTGGATCCCCCTTCTCCCAGGTGGAATTCTGTCCACCTTGGTCCCTTGAGACCCATTGGGGTCCTTTTCCAAAAATGAGACTGGGTGAAGGCAGGTTTTAAGGGAGAGAAGGGAGGAAGGTGGGAAGTTGAGCCTTGGAGGATTACGAAGCTACCCGATGCCCCTCTTAGGAAACTCCACGGGACGGAGAGTGGCCGGGGTCTCCTGCCGGGTTAGAGGAGCAGCAGAGAAAGAGATGAGGTTGGGGCTGAAAGACTTTCGATGAAAGGGAGGGGGCTTGGGAAGAAGCCCGACCCTCTCTACAACTGCCCTCGGGCCTCGCCCTTATCCTTTCGCGCCCTTCGCGCAGTCAGAGCTGAGGGAGGGGGCAGGTCTGGTCCGGGGCGGGGGATGATTGTAACGGGGTGTGGCGGGGAGGGGCACGCAGAGCTGGGGCGAGCTGGGCCCAGTTTCAGATGGGGCTGCCGGGCACACTTCTCCCTCCTCACGGCTGATCTCGCCTCCTCACCACCTGCGACAGCGCTCGGCGCCTGCTGTTCAGAATCTGGGGGTTACCTATTTACCACCCCTTGGGGTGGACCTGTGCGCCCCTGCCGGGACACCCTCGGGGTACGCTCGGAACCGGGACTAGGGCCCCGCCCCAGCGGTGTCCTGAAGGACCTGCCTTAGGTGCTGGAGGCCAGCAGCCTGGAGAAGACACAAAGACTGCCTGCTGCGCGCGGCGGCGCGGGACACCGAGAGCTCTGTAAGGCCAGGCCGTGGTGGCACTTAGAGGGCCGCAGTTTCGGCTCTGCGGGAGAAAAAGCCCCCGAAAGGCTGGAAACCACGTTGGAACGGGCTGGTTGGGAAGGAGCGAGCTTTCGGCTTCCGGGGATATGCAAGCCTGTGCGGAACACTTACTCGGAAGGGACTATTATTAGGCCGGGGTCTGTAATCTGGAGGAAGGGGCCTGGGAGCTTCAGGGTTTTGTTGGGTGAGGATGGGGCGGTTCTGCTCCCGCACAGGCTGGCCCTCGAGGCCGCCGTCGCCCCCACCCTCCTCCGCTACCGTCTGCTGTTCAGGACTCGCGTTCGCCTCGCTCCTCGCTGGGAGAAGGGAGAGCGCGGAAAAGGCCCACTCCCTCCCGCCGGTCTCCTCCCCTTCCCCCGCTCCCTCTGCAGCACTTAAAATGTAAATGTACACAGTGATTAGCCGCGGGGTCGCTAATTACAGCTGAAGCCATTCTTCACACTGTCAGCGCGCGTCGCAGCCCGCCGGCTGCGCGCTCCATCCCGGCGCGGAGGGCGCGGGAGGATGGGGGACTGTGAGTTAGGGTCACAGCAAGCCTGAGGAAGCGGGGTGGGAGAGAGGGGGCAGTGGGGGTGGGTAACGGGGGGCACCGAAGAACGGGGTGCGGTGGCAGCGAGAGGAGAAACGGGGAGGCAGGAAGGGATAGGGCGTGGAGAAGTAGTGGGGATGGGGGAAGGGGGTGGTGGGAGAGGGGAACGGGGTGGGGGCAGGGCGAAGGGCGAAAACGCCGGAATCCCGGGGAGGGAGCAGAGCCGAGGTGGGGCGTGGAGGGCTCAACTTAAGGAAGGTGGGTGAATAAACGTATGCATGTGTGGTGCACACCACGCAATGGTTAGAAACGAGGAACGACAGTCAAGATGTGTAAAAAGAGCTGGGTGCCAGCCGCACACACAATAGGACCCCGAGTATTTTTTTTTTTTAAAGCGATCTATTTCTGTATGTATGTATTTGTGGTGTAGATGTATTTTTTAAATATTTGCAAGAAAAACAGCACACTGACAAGTTACCTCTGTGGCTGCTTCCAGTGTTCATTGCCTTTTTAAAGAAAAGGACTACTAAATATGAATACAAGTATTAAACAGTCTTAACAGTCTGTATAAATGAGGTACTGACCCTGAAGCCTAAGCTTCATTAGCTTCTTTTTGCCTCTGTGTGACCTTAGACAATTTCCCTAACCCCTTTGCGTTGGCTTGGTCATGTGTAAAATGTAGCTAATTATAGTAATCAGCCTCATAGAGTGCCTGTGTGACACATAACAGTCTTAGAACCTTGGCCGCTAAGTTCTCAGGAAATGTTGGCTGTTAGGATTTTTCACATATTACTTGTAATTAAAATAATTTTTTTTTTTTTTGAGACAGAGTCTCGCTCTGTTGCCCAGGCTAGAGTGCCGTGGCGTCAGCCTAGCTCACAGCAACCTCAAACTCCTGGGCTCAAGTGATCCTCCTGCCTCAGCCTCCCGAGTAGCTGGGACTACAGGCATTCGCCACCATGCCCGGCTAATTTTTATATATATATATTTTTAGTTGTCCATATAATTTCTTTCTATTTTTAGTAGAAACGGGGTCTCACTCAGGCTGGTCTCGAACTCCTGAGCTCAAATGATCCACCCGCCTCGGCCTCCCAGAGTGCTAGGATTACAGGCATGAGCCATCGTGCCTGGCCTTAAAATAAATTTTAAAAATTTAAAAAAGGAGATTGGGGGAAAGAAAGCTGGTGAAAAGGAAAAGAAACCGGGGAAGCCTTGGAAACAGCAGTTTTCCTAATCGGTTAGGAACTGGTGAGTGGCAAATTAGACTCCTGTCACCGGGGAGGAGGCTTGTGGAGCCAATGAGGTGCCAGCTCCTGCTCTGTAAAGGTTCTTTGGGACCTTTCCAGCCGCACAACCTACTTGGGGTGGACACATCTCTTACTCCCAGGCTGGAGGGAGATCCCTGGTACAGCTCCTCTCCTCTGTCTCCTGTGGCAGGAAGAGGATGAGAAGCTCCTCAAGCCCTTGGTCCTAGCCCCAGCCTACTGGGCAGAGGCTTGGGAGCATGCAAGCGGAATCATCTGGAATAAGAAAGTCAGAGGGGCCAGAGGGAACTGATTCATCAGGCACCATTGGGCCAGGTGCTCTCACAGGTCTGCTCTCTCATTTAATCCTCACACTCTTGTTTTCCAAGACAGTATCATCATTGTCTGACGGATGTGGAAACTGAGGCCCAGAGAGGTTAAGTAACTTTCCCTGTGTACCACAGCTAGAAAGCAGCAACTGAAGATATTTGAACCCAGGTACTCTGGCTCGCTTTGCTATCTCAGCTGAATATAAGAGAAAAAGAAACATTTAAATGACTTGAGCTACCTAGTAAAGGTATAGGTTGGCTCAGGGAGATGAGGGATTTCCACGGTGAGGAAGATGGATTGGTTGGTTATCTATTGCTTTGTAAAAAATTGCCCCACAAGTCTGTAGCTTAAAACAACAAACAGGCCAGGCGGTGGCTCTTGCCTGCAATCCTAGCACTCTGGGAGGCTGGGTGAGGCTGAGGTGGGAGGATCGCTTGAGCTCAGGAGTTTGAGACCAGCCTGAGAAAGAGGAAGACCCTGTCTCTACTAAAAATAGAAAAATTAGCTGGGCACACCAAAAAAGTTAGCATTGTGGTACCCGCCAGTAGTCCCAGTTACTCAGGAGGCTGAGGCAGGAGGATCGCTTGAGCGCAGGAGTTTGAGGTTGCAGTGAGCCTCAATGATGCCACTGCACTCTACCCAGGGCGACAGAGCGAGACTCTGTCTAAAAAAAACCCAACAGCAACAAACATTTATTATCTCACACAATTTCTGAAGGTCAGAAATCTAAGAATAGCTTAAAGAGGTTTCATCTACCTCTGGGTCTCTCATGAGGCTGCAGTGACCACGTTGCCTGGACATGAGGGACCTACTCCCAAGCTTACTCACAGGTCTGTTGGTCAGAGGCCTCAGTTCCTACGTTGGTCTGACCACGACTGGCATCTGGCTTCCCCTAGAGCAAGTGATCAGAGAGAGACAACGAGAAAGAAAAGAAGCAGGAAGCTGCAGTGCCTTTTACTGCCCAGCCTCCTTCATAATTGCAGGCTTCTATTCTACTTTCTAGTATTCTATTAGTTGGAAGAGAGCCCAACTAACATTCAAGTGGAGGGGAATTAGGCTCCACTTCTTGAAGAGAGGGGTATCAAGGAATTTGTAGGCATTTCAAAACCACAGCAAAAGGAGAGTGTTTGGGAGGCAAATTTAGGAGGAGAGGGAATCAACATATTGAAGCAAGTATGTAGAAAGAGCACTGGCCTTGAATCAGGAGAGCTGGATTTATTTCCCGGTATACAGCAAGCACTTAATAAATGTTTGTTAAATGAATGCATGAGTGATAACTTCTCTGAGATTGTTCTCATGGACATAAGAGCAGTCACCCCTTCCGGGGCTCTCCTGAGAGTTGAGTGGGATTATGGGTATCAGAGCTCTTGGTAAATTTAACGGTGCGAGGAGGCAATGATGCCTGGAAAGGGGGGAAGAGCTCTGCCATGTGGGAGTCCCTGCGTAGGCCAGGCAGTTCTCTGTCAGACTGAGTCCCAGGCCTTGTGGCAGGACCCTGACTCCAGCTCCCATCCCAGCTCTCTCTTGACCATAGTCCAACCTCCCCACCTTGTGCCTCCTGCAGTCATTGCTCTTCTGGAGCCAGTCAGGATAGGACCCAGGAGCCTTACCACCAGCCAAGCCTCTCACCACTCTTCCTCCTGGGCTGGCTCTGGCCCAACGGATGGGAAATGGGGGTTTGCACTGCAGAGCCAGTGAGCAGTACCATTTGAGGACAAGAGCCATTAATCTTGCATGAAATTCAATTACTTTCCTAGCAGACAGGCAAAGTCACCTGAGTCCTGGGAGGGAGAGGGGACGTGTGGGGCCTAGAATGAACGAGGACAGGGGTCTGTGGGAGGGGGGAGGAGAGGCACACAGCCTTGGGACCTCCTTCTCCATCTCCCCAGGAGTTGGACGCTGACATTAGTCCCCCATCTTCCTTCCAGACCCCAGAGGCAAGTGCAGTAAAAAGCCACTCACCTGGGCAAAGTTAGTGTTCCCAGGAGAGTTCCTATTCCCAAAAGACTTCCAAGAGCCTGCTGTGATGGCTTTACCTTCTGAAGATAAGGTCATACTCCCAATTCCAAGCTGGGAATTGATCAAAACAAAAGAATCAGGATGCCTGAGAACCTTGAGGTGGGAGGAAGGTATAGAGCTGATGAGACGAGGGAATAGTGGTCCATTACAGCTGGCATGGGTTAGGGAGTACTATGTGTCATAAGCACTTTACATATACCAGCTCATACAATACAACAAGCACTATGAGGTAGCTGCTACCTACTTTCTAAGTAAGGCAGAGCCAGATCCAAAGTCAATCTGGCTCCAGAGTCTGCTCTTGACCAAGGCACTAGACCACTGCAGGAGAAAGGGGAGGCAGGGCAGAAAGCCACCAGCTGTCATCAGGCCTCCCTGGCTAATGAAGGGCCCAGCGTTCCACAGTGGAGTTCTGCTCTGTGCCTGCCTGGGGTGGGGATGGGGCACCAGGGCTACTATTCCTCCTCTAGCACCGACCTGGGGCAGAGCCAGGGTGCTTGATTGGGTCTGCTTCCCCAGAATTATATCATAACTGTCCTTTAAGGGTACACTGAGGTTTTTTTTTTACGACTTAGAAAATGCTTGCCCATCTGACACCCAGAAGCAGCCAACTGGGTGGTTATGAGTAGGGACTCTGGAGCCTGATGACCAGGGTTTGAATCCCAGCGCTGCCACTTACTAGCTGTGCCCTTGGTCAAGCTGGAACTTCTCTGTGCCCAGTTTCCCCCCCTGTAAAATGGAAACGATGATAATGTTACTTATCTCTTACAGTTGTCTTGGGTTATCTTCCTAGTACCTCCTTGGGGTTGTCACATCCATATTTTCAGACACAGTCGAAATCCCTCGCCCAGAGACTCAGCTACTGAGCTCTAAAGCTGGCAGGCAGGCCTGGAACGGGGGCTAAAAAAACCTAGGGAGGCAGAGCAGGATGTCAGCATCCATGAGCCAGCCTGAGCTGTTGGGCCCCAGCTGTTTGTTGACAGGCAGGAACCCAGTGGTTTTATTTTGATTGTGTGTGATTGAACATTTTCTGCTTCATTTCAATGGGGAGTGGCTGTATCAGCTTTTCTCAACGTTACTTACATACATAGAGCTCTTCTCCCTTCACATCCTGTTGAGTCAGGCTCATCATAAACAATGTAATTCTGTTGCAACAGAGGCCCCTGGGGACTAGAGTACTGGGAAAAACCCAGGAAATAGTTCCCAATTTCTTGGGTCACCTCTCTTCCTGACAATTGCCCTTTCCCACCTCCCTGCGGTGGTGAGAGTGGAAACAGCATTTTTCACATACCACCCCTGACACCCATTCCCCAGCCTGGTAGGCCAGAACAGAGCCCCAAGCTGGATAAATTGGGGTTCCTCCAGGTTCAGGGAGACACTTGGTCAAATTCCCTTGATGTCCATGAGGGTCCCCTGTCATCACCAGGTAATTAATTGTCTTCCTTCCCCCAGATAAAAGATGAAATTAATCACGTATGTCTGCCATCTATTGTTTTGAAGTAAGTCACAAGGTGCCCTGTACAAACGCTCCCAGAAGATAAATTTTATATATTTCAACAAGGGAAAAGAACATATTTTGTTTGCAAAATTCCTGGGAGAACTCTCTCTCTCTCTCTGCCTAGAAATTATGTGTACCTGCTGATTAATGACCTGCCTGGTGAACCAGCCTCGGGAGAGATAATAGAGTTATGATTGGATGTCACCAACTCCCATCATTTCTGCCCTGGGAGAAGTGATGGGAGCAGGGAGGACTCCTCCCCTCTGTGAAGCAGTTGTCCTGTTTCAACCACAGATCTTCACTGGGGTTGTAAGCACATCTTTAAGATCCTGCCTTCAAGTCCAAGTGAGCTACACAGGTCCAGTGTTTTCAAAAAAAAAAGGCAAAAAATTCATGTTTTTATGTGACAGTGTCTAGTTTTTAACTGTTGTCGACTGTTATCTATTGCTGGGTAACAAATCACCTTGAATTTTTTTTTTTTTTTTTGAGACAGAGTCTCGCTCTGTTGCCCGGTAGAGTGCTGTGGTGTCAGCTTAGCTCACAGCAACCTCAAACTCCTGGGCTCAAGCAATCCTCCTGCCTCAGCCTCCCGAGTAGCTGGGACTACAGGCGCGCACCACTACACCCGGCTAATTTTTTTTAAAATATATTTTTAGTTGCCCGGCCAAATTTCTATCTATTTTTTAGCAGAGACGGAATCTCACTCTTGCTCAGGCTAGTCTTGAACTGAGCTCAAGCGATCCTCCTACCTCGGCCTCCCAGAGTGCTAGGATTATAGGTGTGAGCCACCACGCCTGGCCCACCTTAAAATTTAGTGGCTAAAAATAATAACGATTTATTATTTCTTTTTTTTTTTTTTTTTTTTTTGAGACAGAGTCTCACTCTGTTGCCCGGGCTAGAGTGCCATGGTGTCAGCCTAGCTCACAGCAACCTCAAACTCCTGGGCTCAAGGGATCCTCTTGCCTCAGTCTCCCGAGTAGCTGGAACTACAGGCATTCGCCACCATGCCCGGCTAATATTTTCTATATATTTTTAGTTGTCCAGCTAATTTCTTTCTATTTTTAGTAGAGACGGGGGGTCTCACTCTTGCTCAGGCTGGTCTCGAACTCCTGAGCTCAAACAATCCACCGGCCTCGGCCTCCCACAGTGCTAGGATTACAGGCATGAGCCACCATGCCCGGCCATGATTTATTATTTCTAATGACCCTGTGATCTGGCTGGACACACCTGGGCAGTTCAGTTCTAAGAGTGTTGGTCGTGGCTGCATTCAGCTGGGGGCGTGACTGGGCCCAGAAAACTGAAGATGGCTTCATTCATGTCTGGTGCCTCACCTGGGGTGGTGGGAAGGTTGGGGGTGCTGGCTGGGCCTTTCTCTGCATGTTTTCTAGCCCAAGCTTCTTTCTTTTTTTTTTTTTTTTTTTGAGACAGAGTCTCGCTCTGTTGCCCAGGCTAGAGTGAGTGCCATGGCGTCAGCCTAGCTCACAGCAACCTCAAACACCTGGGCTTAAGCAATCCTACTGCCTCAGCCTCCCGAGTAGCTGGGACTACAGGCATGCGCCACCATGCCCGGCTAATTTTTGTTCTTTTGTATATATATATATTTTAGTTGGCCAGATAATTTCTTTCTATTTTTAGTAGAGATGGGGGGGTCTCACTCTTGCTCAGGCTGGTCTCGAACTCCTGACCTCGAGCGATCCACCCGCCTCGGCCTCCCAGAGTGCTAGGATTACAGGCGTGAGCCACTGCTCCCGGCCCCAAGCTTCTTTCATGAGTGGCTTGATCCCAAAAAGGTAAAATGCAGGCTGCAAGGCCTCATGAGGCCTAGACCCAGAAGTCACATATTATCGGGTCCTCTGCATTCCATTGGTCCAATCAAGACACGTGTCCAGCCCCAATTCAAGGTAGAGGGAAATAAACATCTCTGGGTGGTAGGTCTGACATGCATATACAGGGATGGGAGAATTTGTTGGTAGCCATCTCTGTGGACATTCTACCACATCAACTAACTCATGTTTTTAAAACACAACACATCTGCAGGTCAGTTTGGCCCCATGTTGCAACTTCTATGTGAAACGTTAAAGGAATTCTCCTGGAAATCCTTCATGACCAGGGGCTTTTACAACTAGGGGTAAGGGTAGGGAGGTGCGGGAGAAGGAGACTCTGGGCTGTCTTTGGTGTTTATGTGGCCTCTATTTCATTTGAGGAGAAGAATGTCTTTTTTAACTTAAAAAAAAATTTTTTTTTTGAGATAGTCTTGCTGTCACCCGGGCTAGAGTGCTGTGGCATTAGCCTAGCTCACTGCAATCTCGAACTCCTGGGCTCAAGTGATCCTCCTGCCTCAGCCTCCCGAGTAGCTGGGACTATAGGACTGCGCCACCATGCCCAGCTAATTTTTTTTTCCTATATATTTTTAGCTGTCCAAATCATTTCTTTCTATTTTTAGTAGAGACGGGGGTCCCCGCTCTTGCTCAGGCTGGTCTCGAACTCCTGACCTCGAGCGATCCTCCCACCTCGGCCTCCCAGAGTGCTAGAATTACAGGCCTGAGCCACCGTGCCTGGCCTGATTGATGATCTTGAGCCAGAGTGAGGGAGTTAGCTTTATGGTTTACCTGATACTCTTCTAGTAAATACTTTTTCTGCTCATATTATCGGGAGTTGGTTTATTCACCCTTGCAGCCAAGAACTCCGGCTGATCAAAGAATCTTCAGCACACCGTGGGTACTCACTGCCTAGGGAGTGGCTGAAATCCCCCAGCTATAGGAGTTAAATAAGAGCTGGAGTGAACAGAGGGATAACAGTTTTGTTTTTCCTGTTGGGAGATGTTTGAAGGATAGATAAAAGGAGAAGTTGAAAGTACTGAGCAAAGAGGATAATTGATGGATCAAACTCCCTAAGGAGATAAAGAGGGGTGGGAATCAGAGCATAGCTGGGGGGCTGGCCTTAGCCTGTGAAGGGCTGGGGGAGACAGCTCTTCCTCTGAGATAAGCAGGGAGGAGGAAGGGATACAGGAGCATGTTGGTAAGTTTCTCCCCTGAAGATGTCAAGGTTACTTGCTGAGAGTAAATGGAATGGGCAATACTGGGGAAGAATTATCCCTAAGGGGCTTTTTTGCAGGTTGCACATTCAAGGACATCAGGTGATAGGAGTTTATTAAGAGGATACACAGGGAAGAAAGCAACACTATTATTATTCATTTATTCAAAATATTTGCTGGGTCTCTATTGCATGGCAGGCATTGTTGCAGTTGCTGGGGATGTGGCAGTGAACAACTCAAAAAGCTGTTCCATTTGGAAATAACACCAATTGGGTATCAGACAGAGGTGGGGGGTGGGCGAGGGGATGGGTGTATATCTACATGATGAGTGCGATGTGCACTGTCTTGGGAATGGACACGCTTGAGGCTCAGACTCGGGGGGATGGGAGGGGCCTGGGCAATATATTTAACTAGAACTTTTGTACCCCCATAATAAGCTGAAATAAAAAAAAAAAGCTGTGCCTGCTTTGTGGAGCTCACATGCCAGTGAAATAAAAATAACCCAGTATGTGTGCTCATTACCACCTCCATGGCACTGAGTCACCATTGCGCCGAACTCCCCATTGCTGCTGCAGACAGCATAGCCTCTGCATTCAGGGCGCCTTGGATGAAGCCCAAGTCACCCTGAATGTGCTCAGTTGGTAGCAGGCCACCCTCTAGTGTGCTTGTGCTCACAGGCTGCGGCAGACACAGCTGGTACCCTCCTCAGCATCCATGCGCCTTTTCTTCCTTACTCAAGCAACCCTGATTTTATTGGCAGTGGCAATGTACCCAGCTCAAAGGCATTTCCCAGCCTTCCTTGCCAAAGAGGCGTGACTATGTGACAGTTCGGGCCAGTGAGAGAGAAACAGAAATCGTCGGGTAGGGCTGTCTGGAAAGCTGATTGAATGGGGGTGCAGACTGAGCTGGCATGCCCGTTTTCCCCTTGCCCTTCCTCCTTCCAGCTGCCTGCGATGCAGCCGTGATGGCTGGAGTTGAGAAGCCATCTCAAAACTCTGAGGGAGGCCACGCGAGGTGGCTCACGCCTGTAATCCTAGCACTCTGGGAGGCCGAGGCGGGAGGATCTTTTGAGCTCAGGAGTTCGAGACCAGCCTGAGCAAGAGCGAGACCCCATCTCTACTAAAAATAGAAAGAAATTATATGGACAGCTAAAAATATATATAGAAAAGTTAGCTGGGCATGGTGGCACATGCCTGTAGTCCCAGCTACTAGGAAGGCTGAGGCAGGAGCATTGCTTGAGCCCAGGAGTTTGAGGTTGCTGTGAGCTAGGCCGACACCATGGCACTCTAGCCCAGGCAACAGAGTGAGACTCTGTCTCAAAAAAAAAAAAAAAAAAACCTCTGAGGGAAAGGCCAGGAGAATTGTAGAGACCGCTATCCTGCATCTTAAAGCCACTGAATCAACTCACCTGTTTTGCATTTCTCATTATGTGAGAAAAAGAAGACTTCTCTTGTTTAAGCCATTGTTATCTGCATTCTCTGTTATAAGCAGCCAAGCTAAATACATACTCGATATACTAAGAATCAGCTGTGTTTGTCACCTGTGGCAGCCATGAGAATGGCTTCTTAAATCTCTGACTGCAGGGAGTGTAATTAACCAAGGATTCCAGCTGCTTAAATCTACCACTGCATTGCTGCCAAGGCCAAATTTCCCATGGACTGCTCCCGGCTAGTTTACTGGCTGAGCATGGATGGGATACTAAGGCAGGCCCATTCCTTCAAGATGGATGGAAGATGGGTGATCTTAGCTGGAGAACGCCCCAATGCCCTTGCTGAAAACTTTCCTTCGAATTGCACTGCAGTCTAAGATGTTTCCACGCTACTTCCTTCCTTCCCTCTCTCCTTCACTCAGGGTCAGACTTATGTCCTGCTCTGACGTATCTGCCTGCCTCTCCCAGGTCCCTCCCAATTTTCTCTAACAGGTGGTTATATTTAATCTCATCTCTGGATTCCACCTGCTTTGTGAACCCAGACTAACACATTCCCAAACCTGTTTATGCCTGTTGTACTTGTTATTGTAATTACATAATTTAGCTAAGCCATAACTAAACCAATAAGAAATAAGAGTGCAAAAGCAAAGTGAATTGCTGTTTCTATGAAAACTAAGTTGACTGCTTTAGAAAGTTTTGGAAAAGGTAGCCACTTAAAAAAAAGCTGTTCCCCAAAAGATAAATACTATATGATTCCACTTACATGAGATACCTACAGTAGCCAGACTCATAGAAATGGAAAGTGGAATAGTGGTTACTAGGGGCTGGGGGAGGGAGAAATGGGGAATTGTTTCATGGATCTAGAGTTTCAGTTTTGCAGCATGAAATGTTCTGCAGATCTGTTGCACGATAATGTGAATATACTTAATACTACTGAACCATATACTTAAAAATAGTTAAGATGGTTTTATGTTAGGGTTTTTTTTTATGTTATGTGATTTTTTTTTACCACAATTGAAAATAAAATAAAACTTTTAAAGATAGCTGTTGAGGCTGAGTGTGGTGGCTCACACCTATAATCTCAATGCTTTGGGAGGCCAACATAGGAGGACTGCTTGAGGCCAGGAGTTTAGATCAGCCTGGCAACATAGTGAGACTCCACCCCCCACCCCACTGCCTGCAGTCTCTACCAAAAAAAAAAAAATATATTAGCTGGGTGTGGTGGTTCGAGTCAGTAGTAGTCCCAGCTACTGGGGAGACTGAGGCGGGAGGATTCCTGGAGCCCAGGAGTTCAAGGTTACAGTGAGCTATAATTGTGCCACTGTACTCCAGCCTGGGCAATAAAGTCAGACCCTGTCTCTTAAAAAAAAAAAACACAAAACAACAAAAAAACAACTGTTCGATTTGCCTTGGAGGGACCACTGTAAAAGATTGGGAAAACTATAGAAACCCAATGGTTTGCATTCAGATTGCTTTGCAAGTATCCTACAGGTCTTATAGAACGTGGAAGTCTAGACAATTAGTTATGGGCATTGTTATGCAAAAAAGATATGTGGAATTCCAATCAGCAGACTCATACTGAAACAAAAAGCTTTGGCATTACATCAAAAGATCAGTCAGGTTTGTATGTTTTAAGTTAAAACAAGATGTCCAAGTATATCTTTTATATTTTTAGAGGTAGTGTCTCGCTCTTTTGCCCAGACTAGAGTGCAGTGGCACAATCATAGCTCACTATAACCTCGAACTCCTAGGCTCAAGCAATCTTCCCACCTCAGCCTCCTGCAAGCAATCTTCCCACCTCAGCCTCCTGAGTAGCTAGCTGGGACTACAGGTACGCGCTACCACACCCAGCTAATTTTTAAATTTTTTGTAGAGATGGAGTCCCACTATATTGCCCAGTCTGGTCTCTAACTGCTGGCCTCAAACAATCCTGCCACCTCAGCCTCCCAAAATGCTGGGATTATAGGCGTGAGGCACCAGGCCTGGCCATGTATCATTTTTTTAATGATTACATTAAATGTACTTTTTTTTCCTTTAATTGACTAACTTCTGGTCTCAATTGCATTAGATAAGAGAGTGTCTACTGAAATAATAACTGTAAATATGAATTGCTTTATTGTGCACTTACTATATACTCAGGGTGAAAGACGGTGAGTGTAGATCCAGCAGAAGGAAGGATGGGCAGGGAGGAGGGATGTTCCAGAGGAGGAAACTGACACAGACCAAGTGAGGGCCCAGGGAGTGGTGTTCTTCAAGGGTGAAGGACACATATGGGGGTGTTGAGAGGGCTGGAGAAGAGGAGGCTGTAGTCCAGAGTGGGAGAGGAAGATGCTAGTGGTGGGTGATGGTGATGCATGGCAAGACTTCTGGGGAGGCCAGGAGAGCAGGTGGGTGGCTGGAGAAGAGAAAAAGTCCAGTGGAGCTGAGAGGAATCACAAGCCTGAAGTGTTGGGTCGGTCACCCAACGAACGCAGAAGTCTCCTAGACTGGCTGCAATGTCGGGCTTGGAGAGGAAATTGGGGGCCAGGGCCCAAAGCATGGTGTGCTAGAAGCAGCTCGTACTGGCTCATGAGGACCAACTGTTAAATTTTCAATTTTGTGAGCTGGTTGTTAAACATAGCCATTATTAAAAATTTAATTATATAAACTTATGATTAAATAAAGTACATTAAAAACAAAGGTAATGAATATTCAAAACTCATCACTTTCAAATAACTTTCCTATATCTTACTATTATTCCTGCTCTTGAAGTGAGTATTTCTTGCATCTGTATGGTGGGAATACTACACCGTGGTGTGCTATGCTGCACCTCTGCCCAGCTCTGCACCCAGTGACATCACACTGTTAGCCTGAGATCAGCTGTGGCGGAAGTATTTATACCATGGAAATTAGCAAACACTACAAATACAGAGCTTGATTCATTGTTTTGTGAATTATCTACATTCACTTATCAAATGCAATCACAGGTTGCCTGCAGATACAAGTAAGTGTTCAGCAAAAACCAACGGAAGCATTCTGTGAGAATCAATTGGTTTTATGGAATTTATAATAAAGAGTATTGTATATTATGTGTAATTTCTGTGCTAAACATCCTTTATATCAGTAAACTTTGTAATAAATATACTTGCACATATACATGCATTTTTGCCTGAAGAGCCAGTTGTTAAATATTTACCAACACGCTACTCAGCCAAGGTCTCGTTTCCCTGAGACGGGTGTTGGGGTGGTGAGCAAGCCATCGTGATGGGCCTGACCCTCTCCCCTGCCCCCTACTCAGTCGCATGGGCGTCAGGCACCTAGGTAACAACACTGCGCTGGGTGACAGGGAGGGAAGGAGCTGGGACTAAGCAGAGCCAGGAGGTCTCCAGAGAAAGTGAGGCTTGTGCGGCACTCAGAGGATGAGTAGGAACCAGCCAGCCAGGGGAAAAACATGAGCTAAGCCCCAGCTGTTGTCAGAAGCAATGGGAGACAGAGCGGGGGAAGTTGAGAAACACAGGACATCACGTGCTGAGGGCAGTGGCTATGGGGCACTCCTCGTGGCCCTATGGTACCTGGAGGGTAGAGAGAGAAAAGCCTTCACTTGAGAGGGTTTTCTGGACCCCAGTCCTAAGAAGAGTAAGAATTTCTGGGCAAAGGGACAAAGATGGGAGTCAAGTGTGGAGAACAGACGGAATTCTGGGCAGCAGGAACAGCGTGTGCAAAAGCAAAGGGGTGAGAGGATCTGAATTCTTAGAGCTACAAGCAGTTCTGCATCGCTGAACTGCCTGCAGAGGGAAGGTGTGCAAAAGATGTGGCTGGAGAAGTGTCTGGGCTGAGGTCCGGAGGGCTGAGAGCCAAGGCAGGGAGAGGGTGTGTGTCTACAGGGGCAGTGGGGAGCCTCGGGAGAGTCCTAAGTAGGGGAGTGACATGATTAAGATCCCTGAGGCTGCTTGGGGGAGAATGGCTTAGGTGGGTGTTAGGTGGGGAAAGACTGGAGGATGTGATACCTTTGGGAACATATTGCAGAAAATAGGTGAGAGGTGACAGACTAGGGCAGTGGATGTGGGGAGGCAAAAAGAAAGATTGCTTCCAAAGATATGGGGAAGCAGAATTGACGGGACTTAACCTCTAGGAGGCTGGCTTGGGTGATTGAAGGCTGATGCAGTCATTTTTGAAGAGTACTGGTCAGTTATTTTGTAAAGTGTCCCTCAATTGGGTTTTGTCTGATGTCTTCTTGTGATTGGATAGAGGTCTTGCATTTTTTTTTGGCAAGAATATCATAGAGATCAGTGAATCCTATCAGGCGGTACATGCCATCACCTTGTCTTATTACTGATGACAGCGCCATTTTTGGAGGCAAGGTCACAGAAGGAGGTACCGATACAGGGAAGAGACCTGGGGCTCCAGTGTGGGATGGGGCTGGAGTGCAGAAGAGAATTCAGACCAGAGACAGAGCTTTGGGAACACCCAAGCAGCTCAGAGGTAGCAGACGACTTGGGAGGGGCGAGGCTGCCAGGACAGAGGATGTTAGGCTGAGAAGGAAGGGAGACAGGTAAAAGCAACACTGGCTCTGCAAGGTATCCAAGAGGTCAGGCAGGTGAGGACTGGAATGTGTCCTGTGGATTTGGCACCCAGGAGCTTGGCTGGTGCCTAAGGGTAGTGGCTCACCAGGGCCAGGCCCAGGCTGGCATTTGTGGAAGGCATTTTTTTCTTTCTGGGCAATTAATGGGAACAGGTTTGCTTTTTGGTTTTTTGTGTTCTTTTCTTTCTGAGACAGAGTCTCACTCTGTTTCCCTGAGTAAATACCGTGGCATCAGCCTAGCTCACAGCAACCTCAAATTCCTGGGCTCAAGCCATCCTTCTGCCTCAGCCTCCTGAGTAGCTGGGATTATAGGCATGCGTCACCATGCTTGGCTGATTTTTCTGTTTTTAGTAGAGATGGGGTCTCGCTCTTGCTCAGGCTGGTCTCAAACTCCTGAGCTCAAGTGATCTTCCCACCTCGGTCTCCCAGAGTGCTAGGGTTACAGGCACCCGGCCCAGGAACAGGTTTGGATGGGCACTCCTGGTTGCACTATTCCTATTCTAACTTTTTGTTTCTTTGTTTAAAAACAGGGAAATAGATCTATTCTAACTTAATGAGTGAGCAGTGGGCAGTGTTCTGGATTCTGTGTTCAGAACTGCTGGCTAAGCTGAGAGGGGTAGCGATGAAGTTGGCTTGTGTGTAGGCCAGCAGGCTGCCCAGTGCCTGGCTCTTCTAGCTGTGGGCAGAGCAACTTAGCTGGTGAACTAGCTCTGCGGCCGTGGGTGTCCCCAAGAGGTCAATTGGAGGCACTGCTGGCAGAAGGGAAGCTGTCAGGGGTGGTGGCCAATGAATGATTGTGAGAGGTAGGAAATGGGGAAGTATCCCTGTTCCCTAGACTCAGGCTGCCCCAGGGACACCCATTTTTTAATGATAATAGTAACTTACTGAGTTATAGTTTACTTACAATAAAATACACCTATCTAAAGTTTTACGTTTTATGAGTTTTGATAATTGTATGCACTTATAACTACCACTCCCCAAAAAGATCCAGATATTTCTATCACCCCAGAAATTTTCTTTCTGCCCTTTCCAGCTGATCTTGCCCCCTCCCCAACCACTATTCTGACTTCTATCACATTTTCTGTTCTTGAACTTCATGTAAGTGGAATCATATAGTATGTCTTTTTTGATCTAGCTTATTTTGCTCAATGTAACATTTCTGAGATTCATCCACATTGTTGTATGTAACAGTTATTCATTCATTTCTATTGTTGAGTCATATTCCATTGCATGAATATGCAAACATTTGTTTATCCATTCTCTCATTGATGATTGTTTCTAGTTTTTAGCTACTATGAATAAAATTGTAACAAATATTCTTGGTCTTTTCCTGAAAATGTTTTCATTTCTTTTGGATACATACCTACAGGTAGAATTACTGGGTCAAATGGTAACTCTATGTTTCATTTTTTAGGAACTGCTAAACTGTTTTCCAAAGGAGCTGCCCCGTTTTACAGTGCCACCAGTACTGTATGAGGGTTCTGATTTCCCCACATCTTCACCAATACTTATTATTATATCTTTGTGTGTGTGTGAGACAGAGTCTTGCTCTGTCACCCAGGCTAGAGTGCAGTGGCATCATCATAGCTCACTGCAACCTCAAACTCCTGGACTCCGGGGATCCTCCTGCCTCAGCCTCCCAAAGTGCTAGGATAACAGGCGTGAGCCACCACAGCCCACCTATTATCTGTCTGTTTAATTATAGTCCTCCTAGTGGATGTAAGGTGGTATCTCATTGTGGTTTTGATTTGCATTTCCCTACCCAATAATATTGAGCATGTTTTCATGTGCTTATTGGCCATTTGTACATTTTCTCTGGAGAAATCTCTGTTCAGATCTTTTTTGCCCATTTTTTTTTTTCATTTTTTTTTTTTTTTTTGAGACAGACTCTTGCTCTGTTGCCCGGGCTAGAGTGCCATGGTGTCAGCCTAGCTCACAGTAACCTCAAACTCCTGGGCTCAAGCAATCCTTCTGCCTCAGCCTCCCAAGTAGCTGGGACTATAGGCATGTGCTACCATGCCCGGCTAATTTTTTATATATATTTTTAGTTGTCTAGCTAATTTCTTTCTATTTTTTAGTAGAGAGGGGGTCTCGCTCTTGCTCAGGCTGGTCTCGAACTCCTGAGCTCAAACGATCCACCCGCCTTGGCCTCCCAGAGTGCTAGGATTACTAGGCGTAGCACTAGTGCTACTAGTGCTAGGCGTGAGCCACCACACCTGGCCCCTTTGCCCATTTTTAAGTGAGGTATTTATTTTCTTCTTCTTTCTTCTTCTTCTTCTTCTTCCTCCTCTTCTTCTTCCTCTTTTTCCTCCTCCTATTGTTCTTCCTCTTCCTCTTCCTCCTCTTCCTCTTCTTCTTCTTCTCTTCTTCATCAGCTCCTCCTCCTCCTCCTCCTCCTCCTTCCCCTTCCCCTTCCCCTTCCCCGTCAGACAGGGTCTTGCTCTGTTGCCCAGTTGGGAATGCAGTGGCACATCACAGCTCACTGCAGCCTCAGACTCCAGAGCTCAAGTGATCCTCCTGCCTCAGCCTCTGGAGGAGCTAGGACCTCAGGCACACGATACTATGCCCAGCTGATTTTGTCTTTTTATTATTGAGTTGTACAAAGTCTTCATATATTCTAGGTGCAAGTTTCTTATCAGATATATGATTTGCAAGTACTTTCTCAAATTCCATGGGTTGTCTTGGGATGCTTGCAGTCTGGTTGGGAAGAGAAGACAAACACAGGGATGGGGCAGTGTGAAGCAGTGTGGGGAGAAGCACTGTATAAGAAAGTCTCACTGAGCCTCTGCGTTGCCCCTCTGGGTAGTGAGGGAGCTGGACAAGCTGATCTGACATTTCCAGGGCTCTGCAGGCAAGAATGTGTGTCATTGTATACTCAGCGCTGTGCAATCAGACATACATGCTAAGTGTCGGAGACTTGCAATCTCACAAGATCAGGTGCATGGAGGGGGCTGGGTGAGCAGGAGGCTCTTTCTTAAGAAAGGAGACTCTATATTGCAAACATCCACAGGACTAACAGCATGGGTAGTAATAGGATTATCTTGGAGGCAGCGTGATGTGGCTCAGGAGCCAGAGAGACTTGGGTTTAGGTCCTGGTTGTAGTAGATGCTACTGCATAGTGCCCTCCCCACATCCCCTTACCGATTCCTGATGGCTTACTGCAGGCTCCTGGGATTCGCTGCCTGATGGCTTTCTCTGCTCAGAAGGCACACTGGGCAGGCCAGAGAGGCCAGGAGCAACTCTCAACTAATGAAGAAACCCTCCATCCCCTCACCCCTTTGGTGGGATGATTGTGTTGTTTTCTGCACTGTCCCAGAGATGCCTAGTAGGATTAAGCCCCAGTTGCCCACAGTGGTAACCTCATTACTGCATCCTATATTGGTTTTCTTCATTTCTTTGTTTCACTTCCCCCACTCCTCTAACTAATGCTCCCTGGAATCCTCTCTTAAATAGACCATTTGTACTAGCATCCTTATCTCAGTGTCTGTTTCTGGGGAAACCCAGCTTAAAGATATTGGTTCTTCCATTTCTTAGACACAGCCATTCTATTTCCTTGGGCAGAGCACTTTTCCTCTCTGAACCTCAACTGTCTCATCTATAAAATGGGGATAATAGCACTTACTTCATAGGATAGTCATGAGGCTTAGCATCTCACTCAGACACATTAAGGGTTCAGTAAATGCTTGTGTTCCGGGCCGGGCGAGGTGGCTCACGTCCGTAATCCTAGCACTCTGGGAGGCCAAGGCAGGAGGACTGCTCAAGGTCAGGAATTCGAGACCAGCCTGAGCAAGAGCGAGACCCCGTCTCTACTAAAAAATAGAAAGAAATTATCTGGACAACTAGAAATACATGGAAAAAATTAGCCGTGTCTAGAGTGCTGTGGCATCAGCCTAGCTTACAGCAACCTCAAACTCCTGGGCTCAAGCGATCCTTCTGCCCCAGCCTCCTGAGTAGTTGGGACTACAGGCATGCACCACCATGCCCAGCTAATTTTTTCTATTTTTAGTAGAGATGGGAGTGGGGGGGGGGTGTCTCACTCTTGCTCAGGTTGGTCTCAAACTCCTGACCTCAAGTGATCCTCCTGCCTCAGCCTCCCAGAGTGCTAGGATTAGCCTTTCGTCATTCAGAGGAAGCTGAAGCCCGGCAGGAAAAGATAAGCAGCCTGGAGCTGGCCCCATGGGTGATTGATTGAATTACTGCTCCCAGTTACTTGCTTCCTCCTTGCGATGAGATTAAACATCCCTTCCATTGGTCATGTGACTTCCCTGGCATCCTGTAGGGGGAGCATATCTCCCTATCCCCCATGAATTAATTTTAAGCCTAACCATATGACATGCTTTGACTAACGGCATGTGAGCAGATGTGACATTCTCCACGTCTGAAAAAAACTTGAAATTTGTTATTGCATGCTTTGGTTTTCTCAGGCTCTCTTACTCCTGCCCTCCACTATGAGAAAGACACGTCCCCAGTGCCTGGCGCACAGTATGAGCTAGCACTCATTAAACACTTACTGTGTACCAGGCACTGTTTCATGTGTTACATGTGTCTGCATGTGTTAATTTCATCCTCACAGGACCCCTAAGACACAGGCTCTATTACCATTATCCTTATTTTATATATGTGGAAAACAAAGGATCAGTGAGGATGAGTTTGCACTGTAGGGAAGGGGCAGGCAGTCTGTCTTCTAGGTCTGTATTCTAAACCACTGCCCTATGCTGCTTAGTAGGTAGGTGATCAGCAAATGCCTTTAAATAAAAGTTTGTTTAAATGATTTTCAGTGCTAACAGCATTGCTCTCCCTTCCATCGATCTAAATATGGAAGGTGTAATCTATTGAGACAAAGGCAGGCTTCTGACTTTGGACCTGAGTACTCTTCCTACCTCAGTTGTTTGCAAAATAGAAGGCTCTTCTGATTCTTCTGATTGGAGAAAATTTGTCTGTGGTCATCACATGAAACCTCAACATTTCCCCTGTAGGACCCACATGAGCCACAAGATAGCTCCTGTAAACTCCATGTGGATCCCAGACATCTTCCCCATAGACCACCATATGGACCTCAGATCCCTCTCCTAAAGGCCCATGTGAACCCCTATATCCTTTCTGAGGCCCACGTGGACTCCCAACATTTTCCTGCAGGAGCCGTGCTTGGTAACCTCCACAGGTTCCCATTTGGCTCCTCCTTATAGCTCTGTAAATTAGCCTAGGCTTGCATTATAGCAGACGAGACAGTGGTGACCATGAGTATGAACCAGGGACAGGACCAACAGAGAACCAAGTTGGTTGTCCTGCCCTGTAGCCCAGTACTCTTCATTCCTGGTTGGCCTGGGAGCTGGTTATGCTTCCTGCTCAGCCCTTCCCAGCCCCCAAGGCTCCCCCCCTTCTCCCCTCACCCACACTAGTTCTTATCTGCCTTTCTTCACTCCCACCCCCTTTTCATCCCAGCTGTGGGAGTGAGGCCCCACTCCTGGCAGGCTGGAGCCAGACAATGGGCCCTTATTCTATGCAAAGAATCCCTGCAGTGTCTCCCACCCACTGAGGCCCCCTTCCAGGCTGGGATGGTGTGAGTGGGGTCTGGGGGGTGAGAGGGCCCTGTGGGGATAAGGAGCAATTGGCTGGCAGGACAGAGAGGGGCCCTGGCTGTAGAGATCCCACAGGAGGTTTACTACGTAAACACCACTCACAATAAAAGCCTGTCTTCACTCCCAGCCTCATCTCTCCAAGTAGATCTCTCTCAACTCTTCAAAGTTCTGGATTTTTAAACATTTACCCTGGTCTCTACTTTCTTTTGATGTTCATCCATGTATATCACTTTCTCTTTCATTTTTTTTTCTGAGTCTCTTTCTTTTTCTAAGCCTCTCTTTCTATTCCCTTGTGTAGCTTGTCTATTTTTATTTCTTATCTCCTTCTCACTTCATCATGCTGTCTCACCTCTCTTATCTTTCCCTGTCTTTTTCTCTCTGCAGGTCTTGATCTCTTCATGTTTTAGTATCTCTGTCTCTCCCTGTTTCTATGTCTCTATGTTCGTGGCTCTTCTGTCTATGTCTTCCTTTCCGTGGATTTGTGTGTCCATATCTCTCTCTGTCTCATTTGTGATCTTCCGTCCTCTGTCCTCTCTCTGTCACCCTGAGCCTACGGATCTGAAGGACCTTCATCCGTCACCACACCCTCCCACTCTCAAAGCTCGTTCTCATTCTTCCTTTCTGCTCCGTCCCAGAGGCTCCTGAGATCGGCATGGGAGGTTAATCTCCCCAGTTTACAGATTTGGAAGCCGAGGCTCTGGCCGCTGGTGCGAGGCTGCGATCTCCGGCCTCATCCTCCCACGTACTGGCCTTGCTCTGGTCCCTGAGGTGCCGGTCAATCACCTGATCCGCGGGGCCCGGGAACTAGCACCTCGGACAGCGCCTGGAAGGTGCGGGGGCCCCCGGATCCTCCTTCTCGCGAGCTCAGGAGGAGCGGGCCCAGGCGTGGAGCAGGAGTCTCGCGAGAGCGGAGCTGCAGGCGGCCGTGGCGCGGGCGCGCGTGGAGTCGGCCCCGGGCGCGCGCGCTCCCCGCCTCCAGCCCCGAGCGGCTCGCGGCCGGCTCCGCGCCGCATCGCCCGGTGCCCGCAGCGCAGCGTCGCGGCCTTTCGGCAGCCGAACGGCGGCGGCGGGTGAGTCGGGGTCTGCAGGTGGGGAACGCTTTGCGGGCAAGCTGGGCACGGGAGAGGGGACCCCGGCTCTGGCTTTGCACCCTCTGCGCTTCACCTTTGGATGCAGGGGCAGGTCCAGCTGCTGCAGAGGTAGGGAGTCGGGGTCACCTTCCCTGTTTGGGGCGGGGGAAAGAGCGGTCGGGGCGCACCAAGCCCCCCAACTCCTCTTGTCCCCGTCTTCGGTTCCCGCTGAGGGAACCCGGGCTTCGGGTGACGTCAGACCCCTGGATTCTGGATCCTGAGCCGTGGGCCCTCCATCCCTCCCCACCCCCCATCCCACCTGGCATTCCTCCTGTTGGGGATGGCGCACGCGGCCCGGCATGGGGGCGACTGGAAGCGGGCGATTGTGGCCTCCTTTGGGTCTTTCCTTGCAACAGGCGCCTGCAGGTGGACACGGTCGTACCTCCCTCCCCTCCCTGGGGCGGCCGGCCTTTGGCCTGTGGGTCTGAGCCGCCCCAGGGCTGCAGGGGGTTGGGTGCACTGGCTTGGGCCTGGACTCCACCGGGGCTTTAGGTGGTGAGTTGGGGGCGCCGGATGTAGCTCATTCCAACGCTGGCAGAAGTCGGTCACCAGGATGGAGGTGAAGTGTTTGGGAACCGATCCCTGTCCCCGCCTCTGGGAGCTCCGGGTCTGGGGGGGTGGGGATCCAAGTAGAGAATGGGCCTGAGAATTCGCCACCACAGGCGAATTACCGGCTTAAACTGGTAATGTCCCAGCTTTCTGATGGGGAGATCTGTGAGGGCCTGGCAGAATTTCCCACGGACACAGGGAGAAAGGGAGGCGAGAGCCAGCGATAGGAGACTTTCTGGAGGTGGTGAGATTTGGAAGGGAGGAGAGGCAGGAGAGGGCATTCCAGGGGAACGGTATGGGTAAAGGCATAGGCATAGCGGTGGAATCAAGCACAGCTGTTGGGGGGGCCGGGCCCGGCCTGTGAGCCCAGCCATGTGACTGTGCCCATGGGGTGGGGGAGTCTGGAGAATTTTGCAACCTGTGCCCTACCTGTTCTGCCTCTGCGGAGCAGGGCTGTGAAAGAGAGAGATGGTTCTTACAGAGGCAGGAATGGCAGAGAGATTTTTGGGGGACTGCACACATCGTGCTCATTTAGGTTTGATCTGGGCTTGGTGAGCCTTAGGGTAAAGTCTCCAGAGCTGAGGGAGGACTGTCTCCAGCGAATGGGCCACCACAGTGGGTCCTGGGAGGGGAGCTCTAGAGAGGGAACTTGGGCTCTGTGGCTGTTTCTTTAACCCTTTCCCTGGCTGGCCACCTTTGAACAAGTTGATTCCCTTGTCTAGGCATCTCTTTGCAGCACCCTTCTCTAGGGATGAAAATAATAGGACTAAGTGGTGACCTCCCGTGAGGATGCTCCTTGTTCTAGTTTAGAACGTTCCTCCCAGTTCTTCTCCCGCTTCCTTTTCCCTTCTTCCCTGCTCCGTCTCTCTCTCTCTCCCTGTCCTCTCCCCTCCCCACAGCATTTCCTCTTAGGCTGCACTTCCTTCCCTGCTGCCAGCCTTGGAGCCTCTGAAGGTTTCCTGGAGGAAGTGTGATGCAGCAGGATTGACAGAAGCTGTGGGCTTAGCCTGACTGGGGGAGGGATCAGTTGCCTCACTCCCACCTCTAGGGAGGGTGTCCAAGTCTTAAGCAAGTATGTGGATTAACTGTGCTCTGTGTCTGGTCCCTCCTGGAAACTCCATCCACGAGGGAATGAGAAAGAGACTGGATGAGAACGAGTGAGCACTTAGTGCCCAATGACTGGTTCAGAATTTCTGCAGTGGGATGCAGAGCAGTGATGTCTGGAAAGGCATCCCAGAAGAGTGGGATGTGAGAAAATGGTAGGACTTAGAGGAGCTGAGAGGGCTGCTGGTTTAGGGGCACTGGAAGCAGAGCGGGTGGCTAGACATGATCTCCTGCATGAAGCTGGGTGTGTAGGAAGCAGGTCAGCCTGTGGCAGAGAAGCAAAAGGCGGTAGGGAGGGAGGCTTGTAGCTGACTGGCACAAAGCCTTGGATGCCAGGCACAGGATCTGTAGGAGGCCACTGAAGAGTCATCAGCAGGACAGTGAGAGCATGGCCAGGAGACTGCTGTTTCCTGAGGAGAGTCATAGTTCTGGGATTTCAGAGCTGCAGATGGGGCTGGGAGTGGGATACAGGGACCAGAGGTAGAGCCGGAGGGGAAACTTCTGTCTTAGCAGGTAGGTTCTGGGCAGGCAGGAAAAAAAAAAGACCATTTCTGTGCCAGGGCTGAGAGGCTCATCCTAGTGAACAGGGATCCCTGGAACTAGCCCCAGGCCTCTGATCTGATCTGAGACCAGGCTTGACTCCTGTCTGTCCGCCACAGACCTCACTTTCCTCACTGTGGGAGCTTCTCTCCTCGCTCCACAGTAAGGAATGGAATACATTATAGTTAGGGTTTCCTGAACAAAAGTTAGATAGTATTTGCTGTCTTATTGATAACTAAGGAGGCGTTTCCTTAGGCCTGCATCTTTGGGGGGATATGTAACATACTCCCCCTTCCCATTAGGAAACACTCTCAACTGAGGAGCAAATTGCTATTTCTCCTGTTTTGTAGTCTAAAAACTTTGATTTAGAGAGGCCAGTGGTTACAGTTCTCCCCCAGTCCTCCCATTCCCAGTTTCAAAGGCCAGCCCTGAAATAGGGCAGAGAAGCCTAGAGCCTTCCATTTCTGTGACCCCAGCCTCCTGCAGCCCTCCCAAGCCCTGAATTCTCTCTGCCTTAACCTTTATATACAAACAAAGCAGCTTCACCCTGTGCCCTGGCTTCTGTCCTGAATCATCATCCATGCTGTGCTGCGCTGACATCTCTGTAGCTGTGAGCACACCTTTGAGAGACACCCTGGGACCAGGGACAGGGCTAGGCGGGAGCCAGGGTTAGGGAGGAGTCTCCTGCCTCAAGGCTCCTGCAGTCTAGTTCTTACTGCACCCCCCCTCCCATCAGCTGCCCATTCCATTCTCTTCCATGGGGGGAGAATTCCAAACTGGGCCACTCTCCCACAGCCCTTTGCTTATGTGGAGGGGGGTTGGGGGTGTAGAAGGTGGAGCAACACCCATGTCTCCCCATTGCTCTCACATCCCAATAGAAGGAGATTCCAAGTCTAACGCACCCAATCTGTGCTATGGATGCTGACCTAGCCTGTCTCCCCAGGTACCATTGTCCATCAGTTCCTTCCCCCTTCACTGTATCTTCAGCCCACGCTGTTTCCCTGAATACCTTATAAATAGGCTTATAAATAGGCTCAAATCTCCTATCTTAGAAAAACCTTTCTAACCCTGTGTCCTCTCACTGCTGCCATTTTCAACCTGTGACTTTGTCTTACTACAAAAGATGGATATATAGCCATTGTAGAAATTTTAGAAAAGAAAGATACAAAGAAAACAAATAACTTACCATCGCTCTATCAAGAGACAACTACTATTAATCTTTTGGTATATGGCATTTCATTGTTGTCACGGATATTCTATGTGTGTATGTATGTTAAAATTTCAGCTAAGCTTTTTGAAAGACTAATCTGCTAGACCTGTCCCTTCTTCTCCCTCATATTTCCCTAATTTCTTGGCAGCTTGGCTTCTCTCTACCTTTGCCCTGAAGCTGTGACCTCCTGATTGCCAAATCACTCACTTGTCACACTTGACCACTCTATGGCCAGGGACATTGTTGACGCAGCTGACCAGTCATTGAAAAGATCGAGATAGATCTGTATTCATTGACATGAAAAAACTTCATGAGATATTGCTGAGTGGAAAACAACAGGTTATAAAACAGCATGTATAGAATGATCTCATTTTTGTCATGTATGCTTATATAGACATTAAAAATGAAAACCAAAAAAATCACCCAAAACCTAAAGGTCAAACTGTTAAAAGGTGGCCTCTGAGATGGTGGCTTTTGTTTTAGTTTTTATTATTTTTTTGAGACAGGGTCTCACTGTGTCGCCCTGACTAGTGTGCAGTGGTGTCATCCTAGCTAGCTGCAACCTCAGACTCCTGGGCTCAAGTGATTCTCCAAGTAGCTGGGACTACAGGCATGCGCCACTATACCCAGCTAATTTTTTCTATTTTTAGTAGAGACGGGGTCTTGCTCTTGCTCAGCTGGTTTTGAACTCCTGACCTCAAGGAATCTTCTCGCCTTGGCCTCCCAGAGTGCTAGTATTACAGGCATGAGCCACCGTGCCCTGCCCTGAGAAGGTGGATTTTGGAAGGACTTTTCTACTTTATGCACTTAGATTTTTTTAAAACTTGCAGATGTTTTTATACATAGCTAAAAAGCAACATTATTTTATTTAAAAAAAACCCCAAACCTTTGAGGCTATGTTTTTTAAAAGGAAAAGAATAGAATCCTTCAGTGGTTCCCATGACTGAAGATAATAAAGTCCAAATCCTGCCCATGGCCTTCATGGCCAGCATGACCTGGCCCATCCACCTTTCAACCCTATTTTTGCCTTTCCTTCCCTCCCTCCACTTTGAGCTTCATCCTCACTCTGCCTCTTTCTGTTTTTTGAATATGCCATGCCATTGATCTTCTGACCTTCACACCTGCTTTCCTAACTCCTTGGCCAGCCTGTTCATTCTTCAAGATTCGACTCTGATATCACCTCCTCTATGAAGCCCTCCCGGGCTCCTCCAAGACAAACTAGGGAGGTATTGCTCTGTGTCCCCACAGCTTTCTGTATGTGTGCTCCCAGAGAACTTAGGCAGTGTTGTAATTACCAGTTGATGTAGCTGGGTCCTCTACGCTTGCCCTCTCACCTGCATCTTGTCATTTCTATCACAGATGAAATGGAGGCAGACACATGGGACTTCCCCACTGTCCATTCCAAGGCTTCCTACCTTCCCGCATCTGCTTGCTTACTGTGCTCCTTCCCACTGTTAGGGTTGAGGCCTGTCCCACCTCCTTGCACTGGAGCCCCTGCATCTCCCCTTTTCAGGGGCTTTCTCTGTCCGGTAACCACTGTCTCTGCTGTAATTGTAATTTTTCTCTGGATCCTTCTAGCTTACTTCCATCTTAAATAAACCCCAGCTGCAGCCTTCCCTGGGATCCCTGCCCCCCATGTCCCACCCAGGTGGTACCCTATCTCTAGTCTCTTCTTAGCCAGGCTTCTTCAAAGGGCTGTCTTCACCTGCTCTCGGTTTGCCCGTTAAGCTCACTCTACTTTGGCTGCTACTCTCACCACTGAAACAGGTCTCGCTGCACTCACAGCTGACTTGATGTTGCTAAGTGTAATGAACACTTTGGTCCAGCCCTTTCACACTGGACCTCTCGGTGGCATCATCACATTTGTATACTCTGTACCCTTGGCTTTGGAGACTCCATGCTTTCCTGGTTTTCCTCCTGCCTCATCAGCTGCTCCTTCTCATTCCTTCCAGCTCACCCTCTTCTGCTTGAATTTTTTTTCCTTTTTTTTTTTTTTGAGACAGAGTCTTGCTCTGCCTGCCCCCACCCCCCTGCCCCTGCTAGAATGCCGTGGTGTCATCATAGCTCACTGCAACCTCAAATTCCTGAGCTCAAGCCATCCTCCTGCCTCGGCCTCCCAGAGTGCTAAGATTACAGTCATGAGCCACTGCGCCTCGCCCCATTTATTTATTTATTTATATTTTTTGAGACAGAGTCTCACTCTGTTGCTCGGGCTAGAGTGAGTGCCATGGTGTCAGCCTAGCTCACAGCAACCTCAAACTCCTGGGCTTAAGCGATCCTACTACCTCAGCCTCCCGAGTAGCTGGGACTATAGGCATGCGCCACCATGCCCAGCTAATTTTTTTCTATATATATTTTTAGTTGGCCAGATAATTTCTTTCTATTTTTAGTAGAGACAGGGTCTCGTTCTTGCTCAGGCTGGTCTTGAACTCCTGACCTCGAGCGATCCACCTGCCTCGGCCTCCCAGAGTGCTAGGATTACAGGCGTGAGCCACCACGCCCGGCCCCCATTTATTTTTTTGAATAGGTAATACATTTACATGATTCATAATTTCTTTTTTTTTTTTCTTATTTTTCCAAATTTCAGGCCATTGGAACATAATTTCAAAATGTCCCAATTTCATCTTTTTTTTTTTTTTTTTTTGAGACAGGATCTTGCTCTGTTGCTCAAGCTGGAGTGCAGTTGGCGTGATCATAGCTCAGTGTAACTTCAGACTCCTGGGCTCAAGTGCTCCTCTGCTTGGCTCAGCTTCCTGAGTAGCTGGGACTACAGGTGAATGTCACCGAGCCCAGCTAATTTTTAAATTTTCTATAGAGGTGGGAGGTCCCACTATGTTGCCTAGGCTGGTCTTGAACTCCTGGCCTCAAGCAGTCCTCTTGCCTCAGCCTACCAAAGTGCTGGGATTAGAGGCATGAGCCACCTCGCCCAGCCAGACACTGTGCTTCTAAATACTTCAGCATATATCTCCTAAGAACCAAGACATTCTCCTATATAACTACAATATCCAAGAAATTAAGATTGAACAATGGTATCTACTATGCAGTCTATGTTCTAATTTCTCTAGCTGTCCTAAAAATATTCTTTATAGCTATGATTTTAAAAATCCAAGATGCGTTAGGATTCCCCATTGCTTTTGGTCGCATGTCTCTTTAGTGTGTGTTAATTTAGATGCAGTCCCCTACCAATTTTTGTCTTTCATGACATTAACATTTGTCTTGTAGAATTTCCCACAATCTGGATTTTTCAGATTGTTTTTTCATAATTATTTTCAGATTAAACATTTTTTGGCAACAGTATTCATAGAAGATCTTGTGTCCTTCTGTGCATATCGTATCAGGAGGCACAAGATGTTCTTTCATCCCATTATTAGAAATGCTAAGTTTTCACTTGGCCTGCCAGATCCTCTTATTGTAGAAGTACCTTTTCTTTGTTGTGATTAATAAGTAGTCTTGCAGGGGTGACAGACTATGTGGCTCTCTTCTTCCCTAGCAACTTTTTTTGTTTGTTTGTTTTTGTTTTTTCTTTTTTGAGACAGGGTCTCACTCTGTTGCCTGGGCTAAAATGCGGTGGTGTCATCATAGCTCACTACAACCTCCAAGTCCTAGGCTCAAGCGATCCTCCTGCCTCAGCCTCCTGAGTAGCTGGGACTACAGGCGCATGCAGCTGCACCAGCTACTTTGAAAACTTTCATACCAGGCTGGGCGCGGTGGCTCACGCCTGTAATCCTAGCACT
>CM052442.1:113320086-113361362 GCA_028533085.1 Varecia variegata | reverse complement strand
GGGGCCCCCATCTTCATCCTTTTCTGGCTTTTCTTTCCTCCCAGGTTAGGACATAGAGGTGTGGGCAGGCTGGGCCAGCTGGTGCCACCATGGCAGGTAAGGAGAAAGGCGGGCCATGTGGGCAGGGCACGAAAGTGAGCATAGGGTGTACCTCCCTTAGTCTTCAGAGGGCAGCTTCTTTCTGACCCATGTCCCAAGGTTTCCCCCTCCCCAGATCTCCAACCCTGGGGACCAAAGATTCAGCATCTTGACGTCCTCGTCTTACTGACCATCCGACTGATTGGCGGCATGGGTGGCTCTGCCCCTTCCCCTCTGTCACCATTGTTTCCTAATACACTGAGAACTTTTGTGTCCAGTTTCTAAAGCTCAGACATATAGAATGCCATAGCTGGACTTTTGGGACCATCTAGCCCAGCCCCCACCCCACTGGATAAACTGGGGTCCAGAGAGGGGCAATGACTTGCCCAAGAGCATGAGTGTTGGCGTGGAGGTTGGAACCCACGTCTCTAGACTCTCACCCATCCACTTCCTCTTCTGAGGAGGGTGCCTCACCCTGAGGGATAGTATTTATTGCTTGTTACTCTTCTGAGTGACCCTGTCTCAGGGCCTTTGGTTACTTGGGGATCGTCATGGCAGACCTGGGGAAGTAGGGATGGCTAGTGGGGATAGCAAAGTGGCCAGTGGCCACAGGGGCGGACGAGGCAGTCCAGGCAGAGTAAGGATGGGCATATTGGATTGGCGGGGAGGGGGACGTTCGAGGTGATGCCATGCGATGTGCCTCACCCACAGAGAAAGTGAACAACTTCCCACCACTGCCCAAATTCATCCCGCTGAAGCCATGTTTCTACCAAGACTTCGAGGCAGACATCCCTCCCCAGCATCTCAGCATGACCAAGCGCCTCTACTACCTCTGGATGTGTGAGTGCTGTGGCGATGGGGGTGGCCAGGACAGGTGGAGGAGGGAGGAAGACTGGTGGGTGCTGGATAGCAGGGTGGGTGCCGCAGGCTGAGCTGTCCTTCCGCCCCACTATAACGTCTGCATGGACCAGTAAGTCTTTCCCCGCTAGGCTCCCAGCAGGCTCTTCCCATGGGCCAACTCCCCGGCTGGGTCTCAGTTTCCCTTGGCCCCACGACCTAGGCTTCTCCTTCCTTCCCCTCCCCTCCATTTCCCATTCACAGAGCACCTGGATGGGGCCCTCTTTGCAGTGTGATTCCCGTTTTCTCACTTCCCCTTCCCACTGGGGCAGTTCTCCAGGGAACCTCTGGTAACTGTCAGGACCTCAGGATTCTTGATTTGGAGAGGAGTCCTTCCCTCAAAACCTTGTTTTTCTTGCTTTCTCTGGAAGATTGCTCAAAGAGAAGAGCATTCTCTTTGAGAATGCACCAACTCTGGGAGTTGGGTGATATGAGATCGAGTTTGTCTGGTCGCTACTTCCGGAGCAGCAGGTTCCTCATCTGCAGGAAGATAGTTTTGGCTGAGTGATTGCTGTGGTTCCGTGCAGCTCTGTGTTACATGGCCTGTACTTCTAAGAGTCTAGTGTTCTAAAGTTTTGATATTGAGAGTTTAAAGGCCTTCTTTTTGGTAGTTTGTGGCAGGTTGGTGGGAAAGGTGTCATCTTAGAGGGGGTGGGACTTGGCTATGCCTAGGCTGGCCATAAGGTTATCTCTTAGGCATGTGAAAGCAGGGCGGGCTGGCTGTCCTATGCTGGGTACAAGTCCCAGGAACCCGAGACCCTGGCAATGTGACCTCAGTTGGGGTCTGCCATGTGTGATGTTGCTTTGAGTCAGGCCTGCACGTAGCTGCTTATCTGGGCAGGTGGTTGAGTGCACCAGGAAGGTGGTAAAGCATGCTGTCTTTGCAGCAGGTGCTTCTTGGCATGGTAAGAAGAGGATGGGAGAAGACAGACTCAATTTCGAGTCCTGGCTTGTCCTTTAGGTGAAGAAAGGATCTCTCACCATATAACCTGAGAGAGGGGGGGAATAGGGTAGTAGGTGGTAGGGGGATAGGGTGTAGGTAGGTCTGTAGATGTTGGGAAGGAAATGAGGAGGCTACTTTTGATGGCTTCCATTTTTATTTATTTATTTATTTATTTTTTTGAGACAGAGTCTCCCTCTGTTGCCCAGGCTACAGTACCGTGGCATCAGCCTAGCTCACAGCAACCTCAAACTCCTGGGCTCAAGTGATCCTCCTGCCTCAGCCTCCCAAGTAGCTGGAACTACAGGCATGTGCCACCATGCCCAGCTATTTTTTTCTATTTTTAGTTGCCTGGCTAATTTTTTTTTTTCTATTTTTTCGTAGAGATGGGGTCTTGCTCTTGCTGGTCTCAAACTCCTGACCTTAAGCGATCCTCCTGCCTTGGCCTCCCAGAGTGCTAGGATTACAGGCGTGAGCCAGCATGCCTGGCTTGGCTTCCATTTTTTTCCATCAAATATGTTGTAGGAGTGGGGGTGGGAGTTTTGGGGAGGGTGGGCTCAGAATGAGAGCATGTTTGTGGAGAGAGGGTGAGGACACTCTCCAAAGAGACCTGGCCCCTAAGATTTCTGGGCCATGCACAGGGCCCATTTGAGGTTGGTGGCCTTGAATTTATAGTCCTGCCAGGCTTTCTTGTGGTGTCCCTTTTTTCTTAGTGACATTCAGCTCACGTACACATGGAGTTATCTTCATAGAGGGTGAGTATGACCCGAAGACAGGGCAGGGGAGGGAAGAAGAAAATGAGTGTAATTAGTTATGGAATCTAAGCTGGATGAGGAGAGGAGTGAAGACACAGAGTGGCCGAGTCAGTGGGTGTCTGTTACAGAGAGGTAGCCGAATAATTTTAGCAAGGGCACGAGAGCAAGGGAGCTGGAGAGAGGTGGGACTGAGGAGAGAAATGTTAGCCAATGTAATGATGGGCTAGTGCCTTTTCTTTGTAAAGAGCAAGTAAAACCAGTAAGAACACCAAGGCTCCAAGAAATGTTGGGGCAGTGAACAGGAATGGAGGAAATATAGCTGAAATGCACAAGAAGAAATGCCCACCCTCACTATGAGGGGCCCTGAGATGGGTGTACCTGCACAGGTGACAGGGTTGCCAGGCCAGGCCAGAGTTGGGGAGCACTCCCCCTGACACTGGGCTCTGGGAGCTCCGCTCCTGGGAAGATCTCATCCAGAAGCTGGATTTAAGGTCTATAAATACCTCCCTAAGTCCTTACTAGGTGCCCACTGGGTGCTTTACTCCCAAGGAAATGTATATAATCCTTGAGATGCTTAGGGGCTCTGTTCAGAAGACGGGCTCACGGATGCTGGCTATTTGAGGCCAAGATTGAACCCTCCTTCTTCTGTTTATTCAGTGGTCTTTGTGGACTCAGCCTAGTGTCCAAGGAGGGGAGTGCCCTGATACAAAAAGACCTGGGTGTGTGTTAGTGCCAGCACCAGTTTTCTTATCTGTAAAATGAGGAGTCTTTGAGGTCCCTGCTGGTGGTATCTCAGTGCTACTGTGATTTCTAGATGCAGCTAGATGATGTGGGGACAGAGACGGGGGAGCCTGGGTCCCACTCTTGGGAAGCTTCTAATGTTGTTGATGGGCTGGAATCTGTATTTGGGAAACCATGAGAGCAGCCCACGAGAGCAACCCTCTGTAGAAGGTCAGAGGGATGGGAGGTGAAGATTGCAGTATTGGAGGAAGGCTTCTTGGAGCAGATGACATGTTAGTTGTCTAAGAAATAGATTAAATAAAAACAGATCCCAGACACTGATGCCTGCCCCATTTAAGTGCAGGGCAGATGGTACAATGGCTTTTTTTTTTTTTTTTTTTTTTTTTTTTTTTTTTTTTGAGACAGAGTCTCACTCTGTTGCCTGGGCTAGAGTGCCATGGCATCAGCCTAGCTCACAGCAACCTCAAACTCCCGGGTGCTCAAGCAATCCTTCTGCCTCAGCCTCCCAAGTAGCTGGAACTACAGGCATGCACCACCATGCCCAGCTAATTTTTTCTATATATAGTTTTAGTTGTCCAGCTAATTTCTTTCTATTTTTAGTAGAGACAGGGTCTCGCTCTTGCTCAGGCTGGTCTCAAACTCCTGACCTTGAGCGATCCTCCCGCCTCGGCCTCCCAGAGTGCTAGGATTACAGGTGTGAGCCACCGCGCCCAGCCGGTACAATAGCTTGAAGAGATGTTTCTTTCTTTTTTTTAAATAGAGACAGTCTTGTCATGTTGCCCAGGCTGGAGTGCAGTGGCTACACACAGGCGCCATCATAGCTCACTGTGCCTCAAACTGCTGGCCTCAAGCGATCCCCCTGCCTCAGCCTTCCAAAGCACTGGGATTACAGACATGAACCACCGTGCCTTGCCTTATAAAGGGAAGAGCATTTCTACCACCCTGAGGCTTTAATCCCTTAAAGGGGGCTTGCCGGGCAGAAGCTCTGCTCCCTGGAGACCCTTTGCTTTCTGGATTTCTCAAATCCTTAGGAGGGGTTCTGGGGAGGGGGGTTGGTCAGAGCTCCCAGCTTGCTTTCTTACAGCCTGTACTCCTTCTCCTTCTGTGTGTGTCTTGTGTGTCTCTGTGTGTGCATCGACATGCACTGTGGGTCTTCTGTATGGGTGTGAACCTATAAATGTGGCTTGCGTTTGTGTGTGTATATCCATGTTTGTTTGCATCTTTCTGTGCTTGTCTGATTGTGGGTCTGTGTTGACCATGTCTGGGTGCTCGTGTGTCTCTGTACCGGCCTGGGTGTCTGTCTCTGTGTGCATGTGCTCCTGGGCCTGCAGTGAACAGCGTCACGCTGGCCGTGAACCTGGTGGGCTCCCTCGCGTGGCTGATCGGAGGCGGCGGAGCCACCAACTTTGGCCTCGCCTTTCTCTGGCTCATCCTCTTCACACCCTGCTCCTACGTCTGCTGGTTTCGGCCCATTTACAAAGCCTTCAAGTAAGTGGTTGGCGCTGACCCCAGCTCCTAGCCCCATCTGTGCCCATCTACCCTGTCTCTTCTCTACTCCTGTCCCACTTTTTTTTTTTTTTTTTGCCATCCCCCAAACTCACTTTCCTTTCCTTTGTTCACCTTTGGCTCAGACTACCAGGTGGGGCTTGGGCTTTCTGGGGGTCCCAGGCTGAGGTGAGAGAGTAGGAGTCAGAACCTTCCTCTTAGTTCCTTCCCTCCTCATGATACCCTTGGGTGGGGGCAAGACAGAGCACAGGCCTATTTTTGTCTTCTGCCAACCCCTTCCCCAAGAAAGCTGCATGTTGAATTTTTCCCATGGGGCCACCTGTCTTGGTGGAACTGCCCATCTGTGTACCAGTGGGGCTAGCTGATTTGGTGACAAGGAGACCATCTATCCAGTGGAACCAGCCATCCATGTATCAGTAACACTATTCATGTGCCAATGCAGTCATCCAACTCTGTGCCAAAGGGACACCCAGCCATGTATCAGTGGGGCTAGCTGTCTTGGTGTCAGTGGGTGTCCACCTAGTGCCAAATGGGGTTTTCAATCTTTGTGCCAATGGGACTGTTCATCCATGTACCAACAAGGCTATCTGTCTTGGTGCCTGTAGTGTACCCATCTCAATGCTAATGGGACCATAGTCTCTTTGCCAATCGAGCCATCCATCTAAGTGCCAGTTAGCTGCTATTTTGGTGCCAATAGGGTGTCCACTCTAGTGGCAATGGGATTCCATCTCTGAACCCATGCAGCCATCCATCCATGTACCAGTGGCACTAGCTGTCTTGGTGCCCGTGTGGCTGTCCATCCCCTTGACAGTGGGACTGTTTATTCCTGCCACAATGGAGCCATCTATTTATATGCCAATAGGGCCAGCCTCCCATGTACCAAAGGGTGGTCCACTCATGAGGAGATCCCTCCCTGTGTAATGTTGCGCACACAGGCCTAACGTGGAACTTTGCAAAGATCTATGGATAAACACTGGCCTATTCTGGCCTCTCCATTAAGGCCGTTAAGGGTCTTCTGTCCATTTTGCACTTAAACTTGGAAGGGCTTGGGGACCTTGAAGGTAGGGAAACCCTGGCCCTCTGCCCGGGTGACAGGAGCCATCTCCTCTGCTGCAGGACCGACAGCTCCTTCAGCTTCATGGCATTCTTCTTCACCTTCATGGCCCAGATGGTCATCAGCATCATCCAGGCCGTGGGCATCCCGGGCTGGGGCGTCTGGTAAGAGGCAGGGGTCTGGCCTGGGGCTGGTCGGGGTGGCACCTTGAGCGTGTCCTCCGTTTACCTCTGTGTGCCATGCTTCCTAGCCCGCGGGGCTCAGGGTGGTTATTGGGAGAGTGAGAGGGTTTAGGAGAGTGTAGGAGCACAGCCATAGCATCAGAGGGGAAGGAGGACCTGGCTGTGGTTTCTGGGGGGCCGAGGGGTATCAAGCATCATGGGAAAACCCAGGAGAAGGAAGCCTTGAGTTTGAGGGGCATGTCTGAGCCACGGGGCGGGGTCTTCCTGGGCCACTGACATGGGGTCAGTAAGATGGGCCCTCTGAATCCAGTGATATGGTTCCTCCCTGTGGCAGTGAGGTAGTCCCTTGCTCCAGTGGGGTGGTCCCTGGGCACCCCACATCCTGCCCACAGCCCCACCACCGGCCTCTTCCCACAGCGGCTGGATTGCCACCATCTCCTTCTTCGGAACAAACATTGGCTCAGCAGTGGTGATGCTCATTCCCACGGTCATGTTCACGGTCGTGGCCGTCTTTTCCTTCATCGCCCTCAGCATGGTACGTGGTCCCCTCAAGGGTGAGAGGGTGGCTTTGGGCGGGGGCTGTGATTGGAAACAACCCCTCTTCCAAGTTACAAGGGGATCCAGAGGTCTTTCTTCCGAGGGTCTCACTCTAGAATTGCCTGCCAGACTTTCCCACACAGGCATGGAGGGGGAGGGAGGACTCTGTTTTTACAAATGGTCCTATCTACTTCCTGGATGGGCCGCCTCTTCCCTTTGATTAACTCTTCTTCACGCTCCTCTTCCTACAGGTTCATAAATTTTACCGGGGCAGTGGGGGAAGTTTCAGCAAAGCTCAGGAGGAGTGGACCACGGGGGCATGGAAGAATCCGCACGTGCAGCAGGCAGCCCAGAATGCAGCCATGGGGGCGGCCCAGGGTGCCATGAATCAGCCGCAGACTCAGTATTCCGCCACCCCCAACTACACATACTCCAATGAGATGTGAACCAGCCAAGCCTACCAGGAGGCAGGGCTGGGGCCATTGGGACAGGGGGCTCAAGCCACATCGTCTGTTGTGGTGACCAAGCAGGGTTCCCCCTTCCCTTTTCTCCTCCCCCACTTTGTATAAAGAATCAGAGTTATATATGTATATATGTATATGTCTGTCCCCTGCTCCCCACCTTTTGGATTGTGCTCTTGGCACTCCGAGAGCTGTGGGCTGCACGTGGAGCTGTCCTGTGCCGTAGTAGCTGTCTGTGTCCCCTCGTGAAATAGTGTGCAGTGGAGGTCTCTTGTTGTGGTGCTAGATGTATGTTTAGAACTAAACCAGCCCTCCACCCCCACCTGCCCCTTCTGACCTTGGCCCAGGGACCCCTCATGGGGTAGGGGGAGGCATAGCAGAAAGCCTGGCCCCTCCCTAGGTTCATGAGCTAAGACTGTTTCCACTTTTGGTCTTCCTGGGAAGCAAGAGTATTTAGCACTCATGGTGGTGGCAGGTGGAAGGGTGAGGACAGGCAGGGGATCTCCCCTTGCCTCCTTCTGATCCATCCAGGTCTCCCCTCCCTCGGCCTCTGCCTCCCTCATCTCTTCCCTGCTGTCAGAATCCCCGTGCTGTCTTCCCTTGCCCAGGGTCTGTCTTTCTCTTTCCCATGTGGCTTTTGTTTTCCCTAAGGCTGAGTATCTCAGTTGTATCTGTTCCTGAGACTGAGCCCAGCTTCCTAAATCTGATCTGATTCCCAGATCCAGGAAGCTGACAGGGGAGCTGAGCCTTAGCCCTGGTGTGGGAAGGGAACACAGCTGGAGAGGCAGAGGCCACCTGGGTCCTCGACTCCCAGGGAATGGAAACACAGGATTGGTCTCCTTGGCTCTGAGAGCTTGGCCTGCAGAGGCAGGCTCCTCTTTTCTCTCCCCTGTCTTCTCCTCCTCCTCTCCCCAGAGGCCCCGGGAGCCCCTCTGCCTGTGGCCCTCTGCCTCCTCCCCATACCCTGGCTGCTGTGGCTTTATTCTCCTACCCTGACCCCACCATGTGCCAGGTGGCTTCTGCCCTTGTGGATGGCAGATTCCACTGCCTTCCCTGAGGAGCTGGGTCATGTCCAGCAGTTGTCAGGTGTAAAGGCGCAGCTGGAGCAGAGGGCATTTCAGTAATTATTGGTCCCTAGGGGAGGTCTGGTTGGCCCCAGCCCACTGGGGCGTCTAGGTGTCTCCGAGCGATCACTGGATTCCTGGGAGCAGTAGCTGTTCTGTTTGGGTCTGGTAGGAGGGACAGGGCTCGGAGGGCTAGGCCTGGAGGGAAGATCAGAGAAGGGAGGCGGGGCCCAGTGGGAAGGGAGCATGCCTCCCCCACCCTGGCTTGCTCTTGATCACAGGGCACTTCTGGGCACTTGAACTCAGGGCCCAGGAAGAAGCTCAGGCCCAGTCCTAGCTGTAAGCACAATGGCCTAAATAGGATTTCAGGTTAGGCAGAGTGGGAGGGGAGGCTCTCTGGCTTTAGTTTAGTTGTTTTTTTTTTTTTTTTCCCTAAATCAAGAAAACTTGCTCCCCTCTGCCTACAGAACTTGATTTTTGGCCCTTCCTCACCCTGTCAGAACCTCCTTGCCTTTTCAGGAAAGTGATTTCAAGTTCATGGGGCTGTTCTGTTCCAAACATTGTGAGAACATTGCTGGTAGAGGCCCCAGCTCTGTCTGAGGCCTGGAGTGGAGAGGGTTCTCACCCAAGGAGCAGAACTGCCCATTTCCCACCTTCCCTTCTCCCAGCAGAAGCCTACCTGGGCTATTTGGAAAAAATACCAAACCCGCTTGGCTACTCTGGGCTGACTCCAGCTTGGAACCCAATACCTGGGCTTTCAGGCCCCCCTGAGCTTTGAGCTCCAGGTACTTTGTTGCCCTATAAGGGGAGCCAGGGGCCTCTCTTTCCTAATGGTCCCTTGGGCTTGGACCACAGAGTATAATTGCCTCTCTACTCTCCCATTTTCTTTCTGGAAAGCAGTTGTCACAGTCCCTGGCACCTGAAAAGAGACCCTAGGTCTAGGCTTTTCCTCCCCTTCCTGCTGTCTTACCCCAGACCTCTGGCTCCCTTTCCCTTAGTCTCTCTGATAGCTCCGGAGAGGCTGTGGTCCAGCTGCCAGCCTAGCACCCATCACCTGTTGGGTATCACCTTCAATTGATTTCCTATGCTACCTGCCTCTCCTCTTTCCTGGCTCAGACCTATATGGTCACATCCTGACTCTACCCTCGGGAAAGCCTGTGTGTGGCCCAGGTTTGTTCAGGCCCTGGGATGCTGCATCTCCAGGCAACTATGCACTTTCCTGGGGAAGGAACTAGTATGAGAAGTGGGGACTGGGCACAGATTCATCTCTGTGGGATGGTCTGGCGTGGGGGTGGGGTAGAGGAGGGCCCAGGCCAGTTCTGGGGATTCTCGGGTCTGCCGCCTGCCAGTGACCTGCTTTGGCAGTCTCCGGGTGCCCACTGCTCCTCCTTGTTTCTGGGAGACGGACCATCCCCCAGGTGGCAGTTGACCTGCCTGAGCCAATGTGTCTGTTTGTGATAACTGAGTGAACCATAATAAAAGGGAACATTTGGCCCTGCATGTTCTGCTGTGTCACCTGTCTTCATGTGCGCCTGCATAGAGCTCACCGTGGGCGGGGGCATGAAGGTAGAGGGGCTGGGTGGGTGTGTGGCCTGTCATTCCCTGGGGCCAAAAGCCATGCCACTAACTGTGTGGCTCTTTCTGTGAGGCAGCCTAGAGTAGGCATTGAGATTGCCTCCTGAGGCCTCCTGCCTTAGGAGGCGGACGTTCCAAGTTCCCTGAGGAGGATGTAGGAGTAGTTGGATCAGTGGGGAGGGATGGTTTGGGATGGTTCCTTGCGGCAAGGGCAAGGGTAGAGCAAGGAGGCCCCCTCAGCTCTGGCCATGAGAGACCTGCAGCAGGTAGAGCTGCTTCAACGGGCACAAAGGCTTCTGGGGGGCCGTGAATGCCCGAGAACGGAGAAGGCAGGGGGATGTGCCCCGCGTGCGTTCTCCCACCGCTTTCCCTTTGCCCGCGCTGTGCCCTCCACTTGGAATGCTGTTCCCGTCTTCTATCTAAACCCCTGCTCACCTCAAGATTCACTCAGGTGACTCCTTTGCGAGGGCTTTCCTGCCCGGAGTTGTTTAGTGCCCTGTGCTTCCTCATGGTGGACTTTATCCTGTGATTTTCTGTGTCCCAGCTTGTTTCAAGACCAGAGATGAGTCTGATTTATCTCTGTATCCTGTGCATCTAAAACAGAAGAGGTAAATATTCAGTATTAAGTCCCCCTAGCGATGAGCAGTATGTGTGTTGGGGACAAGGGTGAGGAGGTCAGATAGGCCAGGCCCTCCTAGCAAGAATCCCAGAAATACAAGTTTTCTCCGGGGAAACACACCTCCTCCCCGCCCTCCAGTGGACTACTACTCTCAGAAGGCAGAGACGTGGACTACAACTCCCAGAAGGCCGCGCGACACGTAGCCTGCCAGGTGCTCTCGTGAGGCTGCGCGCCAGTCAGATTCAGTGGGAGGGGCGGCCGAAATGCCGCGATATTTGGGGGCTGCCCCGAGACGCGCCTGACGCTGGTGAGCTGCTGAGGCGGGCTGGGATCCTGGGTCCTCACGGCGGGCGGCTGGGGAGGCTGGAGGAGCTTTGGCTGCGAGCGTGGGTCCGCGGCGGTGTCTGTGTGTGTCTTGGCTTTTCCATCTATGCCCGCGAAGCTCTGCTCGCAGGGCGTGTGTGTGTAGGGGGCCGTGCAGTCTGTGGGACCTCACTTTCTTGTCTATGCAGGTGAGGCCGCCAGGAGCAGCAGGGCCCCTGAGCTGTGCCCGCCCATCCCGACTTTGTGCTGCTCTGCGATTATATGTCCAGTGCCATATGATCTAGTTTAAAAGGTGGCCGTCACCTCCCCACACTTACCGCTTGCCGTTCCCTCCCACCTCGCCAGAAATCACGAACCTGCTTCAAAATGGGATTAGGGGCTGCTCAAAGTACAAACTATTTCAAAAGTTGGTAAAATAGAAAAAGGAAAACCATAGGATGTTGGAATTATTCCTAGGCCCGCCTAAAAGTGCAGCATGACATTCAAAAATTAGAATGAGGCCAAATTTTGTCAGAAAAGAACTTCCTGCTGTCCTTTGCAGTATTTGGAGGCAGGTACTAGATAATGGGCAGGAGAGATTCTCAAGTTGGAGAAGTTGTGGGTGTCTTGGAGTAGGGGTTTTCCACAACTCTCCTAGTGTCTGAGAGGTAGTGATACTCAGCCACTACCTCTCTAGTAGCCTGTGTGTGTGTGTGTGTGTGTATATTTGTATAATATATTGTCCCTCGGTATCCATGGGAGATTGGTTCCAGCATCCCCCACAGATATCAAAATCCACAGATGTCCAAGTCCCTTATATTAATATTAAATATCAAATGGCATAGTATTTGCATATAGCCTAAGCACATCCTCCAGTATGCTTTAAATCATCTCTAGATTACTTCTAATACCTAATACAATGTAAATGCTATATAAATACTTACACTGTATTGTTTTTTATTTGTATTTTTATTGTTTTTTTAATTTTAATTTTATTTTTTCCACCTATTTTCAATCCATGGATGCTGAAACTGTGGATATGGAGGGCTGACCGTATATATCTCCCTGACATGTGGCCCTGGCAGGGGGAGCCTAATTGGGATTCCAGGAGCAGCAGAGTCAAGCGTGTCTGCCTCTGGTTTAAGAGAAGGGTAGTCTGTTAGGAAAATTCCAAGGCCTTGAGCTCTCCTCGAACGGTTCCTAGCTTCTAGCATCAAGGGAAGGGGTCCCTGTGTCATGGGACTCCTCTTAATTTGTCTTGGGTTTTGGTGCAGGTGACACTTTGGGGAGTTACAAGTCGTTCATTATTTCTGGGGCAGAGAGTAGAGTGTGTTGACTGGTGAGAGAGACAAGGCCAGAGCCGAAGCCTGGGCCATTTAGAGAGTGGCTTTGATGTTAGGCTAAAGGATTCAGGCTCCAAATGGGTCCCAAATCCCTGCCTACCCCCACCCACTTCCCTTGTTTAGTTTTCCTTTGTCATAGGTAGTAGGCCCCAGTCCCTCGTCTTTCCTGTGTTAGGCTGAGCTCATGCCCTGTTGGGTCTTGCCTTCCTTGCTCCCTTCTTTAGCCCTGATTCTATCCTGGCCCCACCTTTGCCCATTTTGTGACTGGCAGGTATTCCTGAAACCTCTACTTTGCTCTGAATTAAACTCATCAAGGAAGGAGACTTAGATTTCACAAGCCCAGGCTCTTTGCTCTGTCTGGCCCTGTCTTTCTAAAGGACACAGAAGCTGCCATTTTTCTAACTGTTGCTCACCTGCATGGCTGGCGCCCTGGGATCCTGAGGCCTTCAGCCCTGTAACCTGCCTGCCTGCTCTCTGCTTCTCAACAGTTCCTATGGGCCGGGCGCGGTGGCTCACGCCTGTAATCCTAGCACTCTGGGAGGCCAAGGCGGGTGGATCGTTTGAGCTCAGGAGTTCGAGACCAGCCTGAGCAAGAGTGAGACCCCGTCTCTACTAAAAAAAATATAGAAAGAAATTAGCTGAACAAGTAAAATATATATAGAAAAATTAGCAGGGCATGGTGGCACATGCCTGTAGTCCCAGCTACTCAGGAGGCTGAGGCAAGAGGATTGCTTGAGCCCAGGAGTTTGAGGTTGCTGTGAGCACTCTAGCCCGGGCAACAGAGTGAGACTCCGTCTGAAAAGAAAAAAGAAAAAAAGAGTTCCTACGAGTCCAGCAGAACCTAGGCAGATGAGGTGCTGTCTACGGCTACCCTTGCTGTGTAAATAGAGTAACAGACTTGTTGGTTTGGAGTTTGATCCTCTTTGAGAGAAAACAAAGGACGCCTGTCATTTATCACCCTCCTTGGGATTCTCAGGTTGATCGATTTGACCTTGCCTCCAAATGTTGGTTAAATGATCCAGTTTCACTTCCTCAAGTATCTCTCTCTCTCTCACATACACACATACTCGTACATACATACCCACCCTCTTTTCTAGAAAGGTAGGTAGGCTTTGGTCCTAAGCAAAGTTTGCTCAGCAGACTAAGTAATATATCTTGGGCTGTACTACCTGCTGTAGGGAAGCAGTGTAAGTCACCAGTGTGAATTCCTGCCTGGTTGATTTCTATAACCTGTTCCCTTTGAATGAGAGCAGCTTGATGGGGAAGAGGTTCAGGGCTGTAGAGATGAAATTCAGCTTTTGGTTTGTGGGAATCTCTGTCCTAGCACCAGTTGGCTGGGGTGGACAGGGTCAGGGTCAGGGTTTGAGATCTGGCAGGTAGGTCTCCCTAGAGAACTGGGAATGTGTCTCCATCACCTACTGATGACGTATTCTGGAAAGAAGCTGGCTGGAAGGCCCACTAGACCTTGTCAGTTGCAAACAGGGCTCCCTAGTCCCTGGGATAGACTCAGTTCTCCAAATCTGGCCAAGCATGGCTCTGGCTGGGGCCCTGAAGTGGAGCAGAGACTGAGATTGCTGCTAAATGGAACTTTGGGCGATTTGGGCTCTAGGAAACCAGCCTGTGCTTAACTGCTATTGAGAAGGGGTCTACGCCTCTGGGAGAAGTGGGATAATGAAGCCAAACATGACCTTCAGCTCACAAGGGTGTGCGCTTAAGTGCTGAAATCAAATACTGGGCAGAGAGGCCCCAGGGAGCCAAGGGGCCTGTGAGTGAAGAGGAGGCCCCTGTGGGTGCCCAGCCATGGATGTAGCCATTGGACGACTCACCAGCACTTCTCCCTGGGGTCTGCCTGGGTTTCCCTCTCCCTGCTGATCCTGTCCTTTTTGAGTGCATCTTCTAGGACCTTCTGTCTTGTACAGGGAGTCCCTTACCACTGTCTTTCATGCATTGGCTCAGAAGGTTTCTGCTGGAATGAGCTTCAGAGATCACCTGGTCCTGGCATTTTTCAGATGAAGAGATAGGTCCAACGAGGGAATGACCCTGGACCAAGGTCATACACCAGGTCAGGAGCACAACCATGGACAAGGGTCCAGGGCTTCTGAGTCACAGGCCAGGTCTCTATCCCCTGCCTCACACTGCCTTGAGTACAATTTATTATTCCTTCAGCAGATGTTCAGGACCGCCTGATAGTGGACTGGTGGTTGGCAGTTAGACCTGGTCACACGTTCAGGGAGCTTGCTGGTGAGGGGAGAGGCAAGGAAACCGATGTACAAATTGAGCCAGTGATCACCGAAAAGGTACATCCCAGAGAAGGACCTATCTCAAATAATTTTAGGTGTGACTCCTGTCTCCTCAAACTCATCTGCAGATTCCTCCAAGGCAGCAGCCGTGTCTTCCTCAATCCTTTCACCCAGTGCTTGCTGTAATCGGTCCTCAGTGACTGTTGCTGATGACATATGTTATCCTGGCCCAGCCGGCCTGAGTGTAGGTTTTGGCGTGTCCACCAGCCATATTGTCATGAGCATGCACTTCTAGCAACATCTGAGAGCCAGAGGAAGAAACCAGCCAGCTGTTCTCGTGGGTGGCCTACGTCCGCTTTATGCATCTCTCTCCCTGGGCTTTGATTTTCAGGGTGGTGCCCAGCCTTATCTACAGGGACAGGGACAGGGACAGCCTAGGGTTCCACCTCACAAGCATCTTTGGAACCCAGCCCCTTCTGCCACTTCCAGTCAGCTTGCTGCAGAGCTCTTCTTGCCCCTCTGGTCTCTCTACCAGCAGGGTCCCCTCCACACTGTCGCCAGCACCAGCACCGTCTTTCTGAAACCAAAACTTTCCCCAGCCCTCCTGCCCTTGACATTCTGGCCTCGACCTGATTTCCAGCCTTACCTCCTGGCCTTTGCCCGCCCCACCCTCGGTGCCGGGCCACTCCCTGCCTCCCGGACCCACCAGCCTCCCGCAGGACGCTTCCCCTTCGCAAGATTATCCTTCCTCCCAGGTTATTTCTTCCTTCTCTGGAAAACTTACTCATCCTTCAGGACTCAACCTGAATGTCATCTTTGCTGTGACAGTGTCACTTCCTGAGACAGTCACTCTGGGCCGCCACAGCACCCCTGGTGCAGCCCTTCCTCACAGCACTTGCCACATTGCATTATGACTGGCCCATATGTGGGGAGGGTATCTGGCTTTCTTATCAAACTGTGTCTCCCAGATGCTGGGACTGTGGACCCCCTCAGCAACCACAGCATCTGGCCTGGGGCTGACACGTGATGCTCAGTACATCCTGGTCGAATGTGTGAATGAAAGCGATGCCCCTTGTTCTGCTTTTAGATCCCAAATCCTGACAGAGCTTCATGGAGCCCAGGCCTGGCAGGCTCCCAGAAATTGAAGCCACCGGATCCCACATGGAACCAAAGGCCTCATGTTCATCTGCTGCACCCTTGATGGAGAGAAAATTCCATGTTCTCGTGGGTGTCACTGGGAGTGTTGCAGCCCTGAAGTTGCCTCTTCTGGTGTCACAGCTTTTGGACATTCCTGGGGTGAGTATCCTCACTGGACAGTGTGGCAGCCTCTGGCACGAGACAGCTGCTGCTCCCCGAGGTCAGCCCATTTCTCTGCAGTGCGTGGGGTTTTCTTTTTCTTGTTGTGTTTGTGGAGGTCCTCTGTGTGTGTTGGTCTGTGGGGGATACAGGAGACAGAGACCGGTGCACAGTATTGCCAAGAGCCAGATTAGATAGTGTGGAGGGGACTGGGAAAGGGTGTGTTGGTGAGTGGAGGGTTTGGGCTCCTATATGGTGACCCTGAGGTTCCAAGAGGTCCTGTGTGGGCACAGGGCTGGTTGGAGAAATGCAGCAAGTTCTCAGTCCCCTTTGTCGCCTTGGGCCCCCCGTCCCTCCTTCACTCCATCTTGAACACTGGCTCTGTCCTCCTTGTTAGGTCCCACGGTTGTCCTGTCAGTCAAATGCTCTGAAACCTCAGGGCTTCCCTTGGACCCGCAGCTCTGGTTTCAAATTTTGCTCCTTCGGGTGTTCAGAGATGCCCTAAGAGCCATTACTGTGTGTTGGGGTTGGGGACCCTGCCCCCCATCCTTGGCCAGACTGCTTCAGCTTGGATCAGTTTTATATCTGGGAGTTCTTTCAAAGCTTTAAACCATGTGAAATCTGACAGGCAGTAGCCCCACTTCCTCATCTGGCCTCCAGGGCCCTTTGTTGGGCTGTCTCATCCCCTGCTGCCCCCACCCTACACCCCCTGCCTTGGTGGCTTTTGCTTGGTTGGGCCCCTGCCAGGCTGCTCTGCTCTCTGCTTCTCTGTCTTTTCATTCTGCACAAACCCTTCACTCAGAAGCCTTCCCTGCCTGCCCCTGCCCCTGTAGTTTTGCCCCTTGTTTTAAACTCATTTGATGTAGAAGCACAGGTTGCTTAGACACTGCTTGTGTTACTAGGTACTGGTTTTTGTGGGTCGTTGAGCAGTCGCTGGGGCCCAGGCTGTGCTTTCTCCTTGCTTGTATCTGCCCAGCACCTACCCTGGGGTGGCCCAGGCAGCGGGATCTGGCCTGTTCAGCAGGGGGCGGTGCTCACTCACAGATGGCCACGTGGGGCCCACAGCAGGGGCTGGGCTGGGAAGTGTTTCACTTTTCTTTACTTTCCACAGACTTCCACCCAGAAAGTCACCCCCCTCACCCCACTCCCAGGCTAGGATAAGTCATGAGGCTGCCAGCCAGGGATGCCAGCCAGGCCAGGGTGGGGAGGGAGGAGAGTCTTGTGGCTGCTCTGAGCCTGGGCACTGTGCTTTTGGAGCAGTGCTGCCCAGAGCCATTGGGGGAGCTGGCCAGCTAGAGCCATGAGGGTGGGAGGCCTGAAAGGAGTTGCAGCGCTGAGAACCCTTCCACCACCCCCTGGGGAGAGAGGGAGCCATGCAGTTTCCTTTTCCCATAGCCCCAGAGCAAGTGAGTTTCTGGACCTGGGGGTGGGTGGGGGCAGGGAGTCCTATCCAAGGAAACAGATGGGCAGCCTCAGAGCGGAGGGAAATGGCAACCCCGCCACTTCCTCCCAGCCCACGCAGCCAGTGTTTATGGGAGTGTAAGGAAGGGGGTGCCTGGAGCAGGGAGGCTCTCCAGCCCACCCCAGGCCCTTCAGCCTGAGCCCCCTGAGGGGACAGGCCATGTCTGGAACAGGACTTGGCTCTCCCTTCCTGGCTGGAGTGAGGCAGCCAGAGGGCACTGAACTGGGAGGGAGGGCTCCCCTGACTCAGCCACTGGAGCCTGCCTTTCTCATTTTAAAATAGGGATGATTCTGCCAACAACTAGGCTCAGAGTTTGGCACACTGAAGCACCCAGCAGCGTGTGTTTCCTGGCCTTCACCCGCGCCTTTCCCCGTGTTTCATGTCCTTTGGGACGGCCACGTGGTTTGGGGCAACCCCAGGTGGGAAGAGCTCATGCGGGGGGGCCTCTCCCTTTTATCCTGCAGGTAGAGGGCTCACCTAGCCCAGCTTTGCTTGGTGTGTTGTTGGAAAGCAGAGGTGATCCCTGGATTGCCTAGTGTTGGCCCCAGATGGTGGCCTTTCCACTGAGCACTCCCCTTCACCGCCTGATGGTGCTCATCTCACTGTCCCCCCACCCCCATCACCATCACCCACAGGAGCACCTTGTCCCATGGAGCAGTCACTTTCAGCTCTCTGCCGGCTGAGTTGTGGTTCCCATGCTCGGGCCTTTCCCGAGCTCCTTTAGGTACACAGATTTTGACTGGCACATGAGCAACTGGGCTGTGGGCTGCAGGGAGCTGGACGATTCCGCAGACCTGGCTCAACACTGCTCCTGATTCACCAGTACGTCCAGACATCCTGGGAGAGCCGCTGACCGGGAGGCAGCCAGACCAGGGAGACTGCGCAGGGTGGTGGGGAGAGGTGGATTTAGCCATGAGCTTCACACACCAGCAGCTGGGGAGAGTAGCCGCCGGGAGAGAAGTTCTGGAGCCTTTACGTGTGGTGGGGAGCAGGGGAGGAGGGCAGCCATCCTCAAGAGAGGCAGCTGAGCATAGAGAATTTCTGGGGCTGGGATTCCGGGTAAGTCAGTTCTCTGTGGCCTCAGTTTTCTTACCTGTGCAGTGAAGGAGGTGCAGGTACCCCAGTGATCCATCTCCAGCGCCTCTTCTGGCACTGGTGTTAGAAGGTTCTAGATGTAAGGGCAAAGAGGACAAGGACCCAAAGGCAATTTGAGAGGTGGTCCTGGGGCCCAAGAGCTTCAGGGTGTTTGCAGTTGGCGTGTGATCGGGCAGCAGTTAGGTCCGGGTTGTCAGCCCAGTGAGTTTCTTGGATTAGCAGAAAAATGATTTCCCTCCACCCTTCTAGGTTCCCTGGCTGGGCCATGAATTCAATTGACATATAAACAGATCAACAGGAGAAAAACCTTATTTGATGATGTACCTAACGTACAAGAGTCCCACAAAATGTGAGACTCCAAGAGGAGTCAGATGTTTGCAGCCTGTATAGCGTCCTGAGCTACAGAAAGGAATAGGGGCTTGGGGGTTCTGGGGGTGGTGGCCACACAAGTTATGGGAGGGTGAGGGGAGGAAATGTGGAGTGAATAAAGGTTGTCCTGTTATACAGAGTTATCAGGTAATAAAAGCTGTGCTGGGGGAGGGGGTGTCAATAGGTTAATCTTCCCCTGTTGATAAGATTCCCAGGTGGGGATTCATGACAATTGAGATCTGTAGGCAGATAAGAAAAGTTCAGAAAAAGCCCTCCCTGCATCTGCTGTTCCCCACTTGCCCTCAGTTTGAAATAATCAGCACACCAAAGTGGCATATTTTGGGGTGGCATTTCCTGAACTCCTCACCCATACCCTTCAAACTTGGGAGGAGAAGACATACTGTTCTGGCTTTTGCCAGGGCCCATGTCAGCATGGCTGAGAGCTGGAAGGGGATTTGTAGAGGTAGAGAAAAACTCCCACTTGGGGCTGGCAGGCATTGGGCTAAGAGAAGGAATCGTTTCTAGAATGTGTGTCAGGACATCCAGGGCTGTCAAGGATGAGGGGGAGACGGCCCCCTGTTCATATGCCGTATGAAATAAATTCTGATTTCCTGGAGTCTGACAATATTTAGAGGAATTAAAAATGTTCATAGCCCTTGATTTACCCATTGGATTAAATCCTGCGGGGGGTGTATTTACAAAAGTTCACCCGATGTACAAGAATATTCATTGTAGCATTGTTTATAATTTCAAAGCAAAAGTGGAAACAAACAAAATGTCCAACAATAGAGTATACTTATTGTACAGCCTCTCAATGGGTTAGGAGACAGTGGTTCAGAAGAATGGGGTGGATCTCTCTGTGCTGATGGGGGACTGTCCTCAAGATATAAACGAAATAAGCAAGGTGCAGGAGCAAACTGTGCCCCTTAGGCCAAATCTGCCCTGTTGCCTATTTTTGTATAACCTGCAGTGAAGAATGGTCTTACATGGTTAAAAGAAGTCAAAAGAAAAATAATATTTTGTGACACATAAAAGTGATATGAAATTCAGATTTCAGCGTCTGTAACATTTTATTGGAACACAGCCACTCCATTCATTTATGTATCTTGCCTTCGGCTGCATTTACACTGCTATAGTGTTGAGTAGTTGCAACAAAGCCTAAGCTGTCATCTGGCCCTTTGTAGAGAAAATTTGCTGATCTCTGGTGTATAGCATGATTCCTTTTATTTATTTATTTATTTTTGTTGTTTTTTTTTTTTTTTTTTTTTTTTTTTCGTTTCTCCTGAGGAACTAGAGATTCCTTTTATATGTTCATATATGTGAGTTACTGTGAGCAGTTTTTTCCTCTGGAGGTGGTTGTTCTTGTGTAGGGAGTCGGGACAGGAATGGAGGCTTGCTTTTTTTTTTTTTTTTTTTGAGACAAGAGTCTCACTCTGTTGCCCGGGCTAGAGTGAGTGCTGTGGCATCAGCCTAGCTCACAGCAACCTCAAACTCCTGGGCTCAAGCAATCCTCCTGCCTCAGCCTCCTGAGTAGCTGGGACTACAGGCATGCGCCACCATGCCCGGCTAATTTTTTTTTCTATATATATTTTTAGTTGTCCAGCTAATTTCTTTCTATTTTTAGTAGAGACAGGGTCTCACTCTTGCTCAGGCTGTGCATTTTTTATTTTGTTTCATTCTGTTCAGTTTTAAGTTTTCAACCTACGTGTGCATTTTTTTTAAGTCAGTGGGGCTTTTGATGGAGTATTATGGAATGTTCTTTGTAACTTTGTGCTTTATGCTTTTTTTTTTTTTTTCAATGCTCACTGAGGAAAGGAGACACAAGGCCTGGTTTGGGGTTTTCCTTTTTTTTTCTGAGTAGAGGTTGCCTGCCTGCTCTGTGGTCCTGCTGCGGAAACTCTGCGGCCTTTGTTTGTGCCCCCACTGGCTTGGCTGGCCCCTTCCTCCCCTGCCCGGCAGCTCTCTCGCCTGCTTCTCTAGCGGGTGAGCTCTGTAGACCACTGGTCAGAGGGTGCTGCACCCAGGCCTTGCCCTGATACCTCAGAGCAGCGCCTGTGCAGAGCCTTGCAGACCACCTCTCTGGTTTCGTCCTGAGAATTTTCTTGAGCAGGGGAAGGGCACAGGATTGGTGGGAGGGGCTGTTATGAGCAGAATACCAGCCCCTACCCCACGGAGGGTGATGAGAGTGTGGGGGGGTGGGGGGAGAAGGGTCACAAAAGGGATGGTACAGTAATCTGGATGAGCCCCTAGAGACCACATGGTCCAAATGTCTTGTGGTTCACAGGGGAACTAGGGACAGAGGAATAGGGACTCACCCAAGACCTTCCACTGAATGAGGTGGGAGAGCTGGGGCTTGAGGCCAGGTTTCTTGAGTCCTCTTAGTGAGTGAACTTGAGGGGCTCAGATCCAGAGCTTATTCCCCCTCAAGCTCACCAGTCCTGTGAGGATGAGAATCCCCAGGAATCACGGACCCTTACCTCCGTCTGCCTTGCTTTTTTTTTTTTTTTAAGACAGAGTCTTGCTCTGTTGCCCTGGCTAGAGTGCTGTGGCGTTAGCCTAGCTCACAGCAACCTCAAACTCCTGGGCTCAAGCGATTCTCCTGCCTCAGCCTCTGGAGTTGCTGGGACTACAAGTGCGCGCCACCATGCCCAGCTCATTTTTTCTGTTTTTAGTTGTTCCTCTAATTTTCTTTTTCTAATTTTTTAGTAGAGACAGGGTCTTACTCTTGCTCAGGCTGGTTTTGAACTCCTGATCTCAAGCGAGCCTCCTGCCTTGGCCTCCCAGAGTGCTAGGATTGCAGGCGTGAGCCACCGCGCCCGGCCTGCCTTGCCTTATAGTGAGTGTTCTATGTACCCCGCCTGCCTGTTGGACTGAGCCCTTGCTGAGGGCAGAGCTGCTACTCATGCCATCAGTGGGCTCAGTAAATGTTTGCTGGGCCATCAGGATGCCCATTCAGCCAACCGGGACTCCCTCGGGGATTTGTTAACGAGGCCACCTCCTCCACAGCTCCCCCACCTCATATGCCAGCTGCCCTGGGCACCAAGAATCCTTTTTCCTAGAATGTACCTCCCCACCCCCATGCTCAGGTTACTGTTAGCTTCACCAGGCCCTGGGCACAGATCTGGAGCATGCCAGTGTCAGCACTGTTGGCCCAGCGTTAGGGTCCTCTGCTGTGTGTGCCTGAGCCACAGAAGCTCTGGGTTCTTTGCCTTGTCACAAGTTAAGCCCATGGCTGCTGCGTCCTTTTTAGAACCCTCTCAGCCTCCTGTGGAGGCTTCATCACACGCCCTACTAGAAACGCCTGCTCTTCTTCAGCCCCTCGGCTGTGCGTTCCAGCAAGGTTCTTCTCCTTTACTTGAATATTCCCGAGCTGTGCTATCCAATATGATAGTGCTCACCACAGTCAAATTTAAATTTTTTTTTTTTTTTTTTGAGACAGGATCTACCTCTGTCACCCAGGCTAGAGTGCCATGGCATTATCATACCTCACTGCAGCCTCAAACTCCTAGACTCAAGCGATCCTCCTGCGTCAGCCTCCTGAGTAACTGGGACTATAGGCATGCACCACCATGCCCAGCTAATTTTTTTATTTTTTGTAGAATGGGGTCTCGCCCTTGCTCAGGCTGGTCTTAAACTCCTGGCCTCAAGCGATCTTCCTGCCTCTGCCTCCCAAAGTGCTAGGATTATGGGTGTGAGCCACCATGCCTGGCCCAAATTTAAATTTAAACTAATTAGAATTAAATAAAACCAACAATTTAGTTCTTCAGTCATACCAACCCCATCTCGGGTGCTCATGGCCCCACGTGGCTAGTGACTACCATACTGTACAGCACAGGTAGGACACGTTTCCATCACTGCAGAGAGTTCTGGATAATGTTATAGAGTAGTTGTTCTCAAGTGAGGTGATTTCGCCTCCCAGGGGACATTGGAGAATGTCTGGAGATATTTTTGGTTGTCATAACTTAGGGGTGGTGCTAGTGGCTCATGGTTCTAGTGAGTAGAGGCCAGGGATGGGGTTGGAGGTAGAAACTCAGTGTGGCTGTAAAGTACTTTTCCACAGGTTCCTTTGACAATCTACCCCAGAAGCAGCCCGGCCAGACCAGGGGCCTTAAGTAGACATGGAGTTACCACCCCAAAATCTATTTCCACTTCTCCTCTCTGACTCTCCAGGGAGCCCTGGAATCCAGATTAGGAATCTTGATGTTTTTCTCAGTAGAGAAAAGTAAACCAGACTTTCCAACTGCTTTCAGGAAGGAATCTCTATAAATGCTAGACAAAATGCAGGCAGCTTACATAATAGGGTCTGGCCAAGCCTCAGTCATGTTACACAAAGAGAGTCAGGTTAAAAATATTACATATAGGCTGGCCCACCCTATATTACATATAGGTGGCCCACACCTTTAATCCCAGTACTTCGGGAGGCTCAGGAGGGAGGATTAGTTGAGGCCAGGAGTTCAAGACCATCCTGGGCAACATGGTGAGACCCCATCTCTACAAAAATAAAAAAATTAGCCAGGTGTGGTGGCATGTACCTGTAGTCTCAGCTACTCGGGAGGTTGAGGCAGGAGGATTGCTTGAGCGCAGGAGTTTGAGGTTGTAGTGAGCTGTGATGATGCCACTGCACTCCAGCCTGGACAGCAGAGCAAAACCCTATCTCTTAAAAAAAAAAAAAATTAGATATAAAAACTGTTCTCAGGGGTCCCAGCAGGGGCGCAAGCATAGAACTGCCTTTCAGGAATTCTGTGGTGTATGGGAGACTCTCCTACCAGGACCCAAAAGAATGTAAGAGAAAGCCAATGAAAGTTCCTGCCCTCAGGGTGTTTCTGCCCTGCCAGGGCACTTTGGCATTTGCTGGGAAAAATTCAGGGTAAATGAGCAAATAGTCTGAATTATTTAGTATCGTAGAAGGTAACAACATGGTTTTTTCAAAAAATGTGTTCAGACCCAGGGCCTATTGTGGGGTGAATGAAAATAAAAGAACAAAGCTCATAGGACTGATGAATCAGATCAGGTGACAGCCCTCTAAAACCAGAAAAACTAGCCTGGTCCTGCCAGACAGCACTGGGGTCAGGGTCACTGCCAAAGAGAGGCAGCTGCTTCAGTGGGCTCAGGGAAGGGGCATCAGGAAGGAACTGCCCATCACATACTCTTCACATTACTCCTTAGGTGAAGACCTTGACCCCAGGAGGCTCCCTGACAGTGTGACTGTGTAAACTGGGAGGGTGGCCAGAGAGTGAATCGGCTGAGAGGTTGGGCAAAGAGCTCAGAGGGAAAACCTCAAGCAGGGCTATTGCCCAGGGTGGGAGGCCTAACGGGACCCCTGGTTGGGGCTCCCCAGGGGCCAGTGGGAGTAGGAGGCAGTATGAAGGCTCTGAGACCTTGAGGCAGGTAGGTGTAGGGAGAGAAGAAAGGGTCAAGCTGAGGAGGAGGAGGGAGCCCCTGAGCAGGGTGTTACCAATTTGGGCATGTTTCTGAAGGCCGGCACTAGGTGTGGTCCTCTCCTCTGAGAACTGGCAGGTGGTGGGAGTTGGGCAGAGTGTGGGTACTAAATCTTCAGGAGGCAGCTTTCCAAATGTCAGAATAGAGAGGGACAGACCTGGGGTGTTCTTCGGTAGCAGATGGTCCAGGATGGCTGGGAATCTCTTAGACATGAAAGATGGCCATGGGGAAAAGAAGGCAGCATGGGAGCAGAGACTGACGCGGCCACCTGGAAGCCCTCTGTCGGAGGAGTTGGAGAGGAGGACATGTAACCAGAGATGAAGGAGAGTATGGTCCAGAGGCCACCAGAGCGAGCTGCTGGTAAATCTCGGCCGACCAGGAGAGCTACCACACATATTTGGAAGGAGAACGGTGAAACAGTGCCTGGTCTGGAGACCAGCAGTGTGACACTGGCAGGGGACAGGAAGAAGTGGGAGGGAGTCCTTGAGTCCCATTTTGTTTCATCTTCGCTTTTGAGCTTGCAGTGGTGGGAAGGACCTGAACCCAAGTTGGGCAATTCATCTCCTGACCTGGGGTGCTGAGGTCACGGGGCTGTGGCTGGTGACCTACAGGAAGTATGGGCAGCAACAGAGGGGCCAGGGGCTGGAGGTGGCTAATGTCCATTTATCCACAAGATGAAGGAGGTGGGCTCCACAGTTACTACAGATGAGGCTTATGAGTGTTGAGAAAAGCTGGATTGGGCTCGCTTACCAGGAACAAGGCATACTGATTTTACTTTATGTATTGGATATTAGACAAAGTATTTGTGGATTTAGGTGAGGCCTTTGATGGAATCCTAGGACCTCTACTGAACCACTTGGGGATATTGTCAGCATGTTTATAACCAGTGGAAGACCCTCCTTGGAAAGTGTTTATTCTTGGTTCTTTCTCACCCCCTACCTCCCTCACCCCACCCCCAGCCTGTGGACCTTGTGGAAGGTCTCTGCCCTTGACCTTGTTCTGGTCATGATTGGATTAGTGTCTCTGGGGGCTGCTGCTGCTGGTGCTGGCTGAGGGCAGGCCAGGAGGAACAACAGGATTGAGCTCTCAGGAGCTCTCCATAGACTGAGCACATGGTGGGCCAGTCTGATAAGGGGGCATTTACCAGGGAGATGTGAGGGCCTGCACTGGGGACCAGAAAAGTAACTGCTCGGATAGAAGTCTGGGGCTTGTGGCTTAGCAGCAGCAGGGGTGAGAACTTTTTCAAGTTTTTGCTGATTGCAAACTCCATATACATCAGCAGGGGGATGTGGCCGCCAGAAGAGCTGATATGGGCTCAGCCGTTGACAGACACTCAGGATGTGATACTCAGGTCTTGGTGAGCCTAACAGTGGGGACACCTCCTGGGACCCCGACAGGCAGAGTAAATGGCTCCCACCTTTGTGTTCTTTACTTCTGGGAAATTTTATTTTATTTCTTTCTTGATTTTCCCTTTTCTGTCTTTCTTTTCTCTTTCTGGAACTCATGATTAGTCAGATTTTTGACCTCCTGGGTGGATCTTCTGGTTTTCTCTTCCTACTATGATCCATTTCGGTTTTTTGTTCTATTTTCTGGGAGATTTATCCTAAACTTGTATTGAGTTTTTTATTTAACAATTTATCATTTTAATTTCCAAGAGTTCTTTTTTGTTCCCTGAATGTTCATTTTTTTAAAAGTGTCATGTTCTTGTTTCTTGGGTGTGATCTTTTAAGTTTTCTTTTCCCTGCATTGCCTGTGAGTTTCTACTTTCCATTTGTTGTGTAATCTCTTTTTTCTTGCTAGAGGGCTCTACTCAAATATCTGATATTCCTTAGTGGTTCTTATTTGGGTACCAGAAGCTGATTGCAACTCTGTCTTCACTCCAGGGACTTTGCTGCCAGATACTCAGCTGGGAATGAGACATTTTGTTGGGGGACCTCTGAATTTTAGTGCCTACCACACCCCTCTACTCCCAGGGTCATTTGGTTTTTCCAGAAAAGACACTACCAGTCTCCTGCCTGGCAGACCCTGTGTTCTTAGAGTCAAGTAGGGGAAGAGGGTACAGGTCCTATAGATAGTCACTTCTACTCCGGGACTCCTTCTTTGACCTGTGTGGTGCCAAGTGTTGCCAAGTTTGACAACTCAAACTCCTGCTGGGGTGAAAGAAGGGCAATATGTCTAGCTGCCTGGGTTGGGGAGGAGACCTGGGGGTCCTCCTGTCTGTCTCTGCCACGTGCCCACCTCCCCATGTCCTCACTGCCTGCAGGTCCTGAGGCTTTTCTTGGTTGCATGCCTCTAACTGGCCTTGTCTCAGCTACTTAGGAGGCTCTTGGCATTCAGTTTTCTAATCTAATCTGATTTTGCAGGATCTGATATGCTAATGCTTCCTTCCACTTCCATCTTCCAAAAATGCCTTGACATGTCTTTTTTTTTTTTTTTTTTGAGACAGTTTCACTCTGTTGCCCAGGCTAGAGTGCCGTGGCATCAGCCTAGCTCACAGCAACCTCAAACTCCTGGGCTTAAGCAATCCTCCTGCCTCAGCCTCCCGAGTAGCTGGGACTACAGGCATGTGCCACCATGCCCGGCTAATTTTTTTTTATATATATATTTTTAGCTGTCCAAATCATTTCTTTCTATTTTTAGTAGAGACGGGGTCTCACTCTTGCTCAGACTGGTCTCGAACTCCTGACCTCGAGCGATCCTCCCACCTCGGCCTCCCAGAGTGCTAGGATTACAGGCGTGAGCCACCGCGCCCGGCCGACGTGTCTTAATTGGTGTTGTTTTTTTCTCTTCTCTTTGTATTTGGGAGTTTATACCTTTTTTTAAAAAAAAAAATTACTTCTGTTTCAGTCGGCTTCTAGGAGGGAACAGAATTTAATCTGCCTTACTTAACCTTTATATATTCTTTTGTTTTAAATGTGTCTTTTTAGACAAGATATTGATGGATTAAAAAACACCCAAGATGAGAATCTGAATTTTGACTGAGGGAGTTTAGTTCCTTATATATTTACTCTAATTATTAATACTATTATACTTCTGATATTTTATTTAATGCTTTTTACTTATGTGTTCTGTTTCTTTTTCTCCTTTCCTGCTCTTTATCACGTAGATTGAATTTTCTTCTGCTGATTTGAAAGTTATATATCATCCTTCTTACGCTTATGCCTATTACTTTACCTTATCACTGTCTGGTGTCTTCCCCGTGAAGACCAGAAGCTCAGCACAGTGCCACTTCCCTCTGCTCTCCCCGGCCCAGCGGCATCTCCAGGGCTGGGTTCTGGGGAGGGGCAGGCGGCCCTGCTCATTCGCCATCTTATTCAGGACAAGACAAGGCTTGTTCAGGGATGTCCTAGAGGGGACTCCAGCACTCAGTGAGAGTTTGGTTTAAAGGACCTATAAAAAATGTCCTTGGCTGGGCACGGTGGCTCACGCCTGTAATCCTAGCACTTGGGAGGCCGAGGCGGACGGATTGTTTGAGCTCAGGAGTTTGAGACCAGCCTGAGCAAGAGCGAGACCCCGTCTCTACTAAAAAAAAAAAAAAAAAAATAGAAAGAAATGATCTGGCCAACTAAAAATATATATAGAAAAAAAATTAGCTGGGCATGGTGGCGCATGCCTGTAGTCCCAGCTACTCAGGAGGCTGAGGCAGTAGGATTGCGTAAGCCCAGGCATTTGAGGTTGCTGTGAGCTAGGCTGACGCCACGGCACTCACTCTAGCCCGGGCAACAGAGCGGGACTCTGTCTCAAAAAAAAAAAAAAAATGTCCCTGAGGTTTTCTGCAAGTTCTGGGATGGTAGATTCCAAGGGGGCACGCGATGGAGAATGGATAAGTCAGTAGAGCTGGGAACCCCAGGCCTTCTGAAGTTCGTCCTCAGTCCTCCTCTCTGAAACTTCTGTTGGTCCCAGCTTTGCTCCTAGGTGCCATGCAGAATGTGTCTCCCACCCTGCCTTGTACAACGGGCGGAAAACAAATAAGCAGGTCCTCCGTGAGACAGTAGGGGCCAGTGGGGACTAGGTGGAACTGGCATGAGTAAGAGGCAGCCCTTGCTCCACGCACCAAGTCACTGCCAGGTAGGCCTGTGCGTCAGCAGCAGCAGAGCTTCCAGGCTTTCACAAGAAGCCAGGACAACGGCCGGGTGTGCAGCATTTCCGTCACACCCCCACTCGTCCCAGTGACGTGTCTGCCTTTCCAGCAGGGCCAGGCCCCAAGCTGACTGTGTCTTCCGTGGGCAGGTGATGGGTTGAGGGGGTGTGAGTGCCCTTTAGTCCCACGACATGGCTTTTTTGTCTTCAGGTTCAAGTTCAGATGGATAACTAAATTTTTTTCAACCTACAAATATTTGGCTTCAAATAAATAATTTTTGTAATGAGGACTATGTGAATCTGGTATTGACACTGAAAAATGTCATATCCTAAGTTGCTAATCTATGGGGAGGGAAAAGGGTTTCTTTTCATTACAAAAAATAATTCTTGCTGATGTCATTGCTTTGCAATTTATTTCTTGTTTTTTTTTTTAAGATGGATCATATGTGAATAGCAAGTTCAGTGATAAATACTGAGAACTGTACACAAGATGAAAGAAAACTTCAGTTTTAATTTATGTATTAATAGCAATTTAGTGTGTGACATTTTGGCCAGATGTACAGGAAATGTCGAAGTAAATGTGTAAGAAGGAGGTTTGCAGTTTATAAAAGAGTTGTCATTTGTAATCTCTTCACCCAGGTGACTCCTTTTTTTTTGTTCTGTAAGTGATTAATTTCATCTTTCTTTTTAATAAACATTTTTGTGGATAAAAAAAGAAAATGGCCGGGCACGGTGGCTCATGCCTGTAATCCTAGGGCTCTGGGAGGCTGAGGCAGGAGGATCACTTGAGGTCAGGAGTTCAAGACCAGCCTGAGCAAGAACAAGACCTCGTCTCTACTAAAAATAGAAAAATTGGCCAGGTGTGGTGGCTCACACCTGTAGCCCCAGCTACCTGGGGAGCTGAGGCAGGAGGATCACCTGAGCCCAGAAATTTGAGGTTGCTGTGAGCCATGAGGTTGCTGTACACCACTGCACTGTAGCCTCTATCAGCAAAAAAAAGAAAAAAAAACCTAGGAAATCGGACTTTCTGAGTGAAATCTTTCAATTTGTATATGTCAGCTCAGAATTGTTGATAACCTTGTGCAGGCCAAACAGCGTGTCTGCAGGCTGGATCTGGCTCGGACACTGCTGCCCATGACCACTGCTCTGGCTAGTCCATGATTCTGCCCTTGTCACCCTTGAAACTTCTTTCTCCTGGATGAATGTCCTCTCCTGACTCTGTGGTTTTCCCTGAAGATGTGGTTTCCTACACCCTTCCCTCCCAGCCACTTCCTCTGGGCCCCTTGTCTTTGCCAGCTTGTTAGTTTAAAATCTTGTTTCACAAATGGTGGCCAGCCCAGCCAGTGCCGTTCGCACTCCCCTGTGCTGTTTCTCGCAGCCGTTTGTTCTGTTAAGCACGTTACAGGTACCCTTGTTTGCTTTAGTCATTTATTAGTAAATGGGCAGTGCTCGTTCTCACCCCACGAGCACAGGGCACGCAGGCTTGGTTTTCCTGGCGCCTGTCTGCAGCCTGAGCCCACGAGGCCTCGTTCCTAGAAGTACGTGAAGGGCTGCGCTTTCTCACGGGGCCCTAGATGTGCCCAGGGTGTGCCGGGCCCCGGCTCCCTTGGCTTGCGGCGGGCAGGGCCACGGGGTGGCACAGCACTCGGGACCCGTCAGCTTCCCCGGGCAGTCCCTCCTGTCTGTCGTGGCCTCCGTGGCCCTATTGTCTTGAGTTTCTTTCCTGCCTCTGCCGCTGGGCCTCACTCTGCCTGAGTGGCAGGAGCTTGCTGCTTTATATACACTGGACAGTTGGTGACTCATTCCTGAGCAACCCCTCAGATAGGGAAGTGAAACGGCCACACCTGGCAGGGCCTGACCTTTGGGTGACAGCGGAAGCGGCTATGCAAACACGGGCTCACTGCAAGGAGGAGAAGTCCTCTCTAGAGCCAGGCTGGAAAGAAAGCCCTCGCCTGCCTGGCCCTCGTGCGCCCCCCCAGGCCTGTGGCTGGTGGTAACAGTTTCTGCCTTCCTCCCTCTCCCTCCCTCCACTTTTTCTTGGTGACAGCTGGAAGTAGCAGTGGTCACAACTGAGAGAGCCAAACATTTCTACAGCCCCCAGGACGTTCCTGTCACCCTCTACAGCGATGCTGATGAATGGGAGGTCAGTGCTGGGGCCCCCGGGGCTGAGTTCCATTGCATTTCCACCAGCAGGACGGATCGGCCCTCCCTGCAGCCTACAGTCTGGCTGCCGAGCAGACGGGCTGGGCTCAAGGCAGGGCCCTTTGGGCAGAGGTGATGAGGAAAACATCTGTCTAGCTTCTGGCCTGCAGGAGGCCCACAGTCCCCTCCCACCCAGGCGGAGCCGGGCTTTGGCCTGGTGCCTGAGGTTGAGTGTCCTTGTACTTATCTGGGCTGATGAAACCACAGAGAAGCTCTGTTCCCACCACCCTCGTCCACGTGGCTCCCAGCGTCAGGGAGCGCCTGTCTTCCCACGGCCGCTGGGCTCCACTTCTGCTCCCCTGCGGAGGGGGGGCCTGGCCCATCCACCAGACGCTGAGTGTGGACCTCACAGGGGTTCCCTGCCAGGCGTTTCCAAACACTCGGCCTGGAACATTCTGGCTGGCCTGTCTTCCCCACCCCACCCCCGCCGTTTCTCACCGCCCTGGAGCCCTTCCACTGGCTTGGACAACCCAAGCATCCGCCTGAAGCAGACAGGCCAGGAGTTCCCTGCCAGATGTCAGTTCTCTTGAAAACCAAACCATAAAGGGAATAGCTCAGGGAGACAAGGGGCATTTGTTTCCTCAGGCCTGGTTTCTCTCAGGCGGCCGGCTCCACGGCCAGTGCCCGCCGGCTTGGCTGCAAGAGGGAACGGTGTTGGCCTTGGGCAGGGTGGGTCAGTGGTCCACTCGGGTCCCTAACTTACAGTGCCTGGCCTGCTTTGGTCCTCCACCCCCTTCCTCCAGGCTGGGAGAGTGACCCCGTTTCCTCCCCTCTGCCAGATGTGGAAGCACCGCTCTGACCCCGTCCTTCACATTGACCTGCGGAGGTGGGCAGACCTCATGCTGGTGGCTCCTCTTGATGCCAACACTCTGGGGAAGGTGGCCAGCGGCATCTGTGACAATTTGCTTGTGAGTGACTCCCTGGTACCATCATCCCTCCCTGGGCCTCAGTCCCAGTTTGCTGAGCTGCAGACTTCCTTGTGCAAGGAAACCTCCCACTGTGGGCCCAGGTTGCTCAGGAGAATGTAGTCCCCTTGCCCCGCCCCCCCGTCTCACGTCCTCTCCAGCAAGTGGGCAGAAGCCCAGTCCTGATGGCCGACCTGACACGCTGCTGCTCTGCGGGGTGTCCACCTCTCACCTGCCCCTCGCTGCTTGGCCAGGCATCGCCCGCCTGGCACACCTGTGGGCAGTCTGATAAAGGGGTTCACTTCCTCATGGGTCTCTCCTGATCACGTATCTCCCTCATAGCTTTAGCCACAAGGCCGAGATACAGTTTTCCTATATATTAGGGGAAGAGCGAAGAAAGACGGGGTGAGAAATGAGTTGATTGATGGTGGAGGAAACAAAAGCCCAAAGTGGGGACTGTCTTAGCCTAAGAGACCGCCAGGGAGCTGGTGCCCCTAAAGACGAGCTGCTTTTGTTTATGTGACCATCCTGGGAAGACGTGGGCGTGATTTCTCCTCTCCTTCCTCCCTCTCCCTTCCCCCCCACCACCATTTATTGAGTTTTCAACTACCGTGTACTGGGGGGGCCTGTGCCGAGGGCTCATGGGACAGTCTGGAAAAGAAGAGGGTCTTTGGCCACCGTGCATGTGGGGAGGGAGTATCCCCTGGTGAGTGGTCCAGCCTTAAATAACTAACCCCAGTCTGTCCTTTGACAGTGGATTCGCCACCCTGCACCGTGCTGGGCAGGTGGCAGGCCCTGGATAGACACTTGCTACGGGTATGAGCTAACTAGCAAGTTTACTTTCACAAATGGCCAGGCATTTTCAGAGTTTAACATGGGGAAGAAGGTGAAGAACGAAGCTGGGTCAGGATTTTTTGGGATCAGATATGAGATTAACATCCTTGTATGCTTGTCGTGGACTCTGAAGGCAATCCTGGGAGAATCTGCTAGTGGTTTAAGCGTCATGTGCAGGAGAGCCAGGGCAGGCAGAAGAGGAGCAGCACAGGGCCCGTGTGGCCGGGAGCAGGTGGGGAGGGCAGAGAGGGGTGGGCCCAGGACCAGTGCTAGCAAGAAGGCTTCCCGGCCACCGGTGCCAGGGCCGACTGGGCAGCTGGGACAGGGGAGGCCCTGGCCACTTTCATCCAAGTGGGTCGGAGTTGTGTGTGAACGGCACCATCGCACCAGCGTCCAGGCCGGTCGGCAGCAGCGGTGTGATAAGCACACCAGCCTCCGGAGTGAAGCCGTGGCCTGGGCCAGCTCTCCAAGGTCCCTTTCGTTGCTCCTGAAAGCACTGGTTCCCTTTTTCCTTCAAAGCTGCCATCACTCCAAGAAGTCTTTGGGGTTCCTCCTCCAGAGTTGGCTGGGCAGTGGAACACATTCTCGGACCACCCCGCAGACCATTTGCCTCAAAGGGTTTCACTTGAAGGCACAGATATTTCAGGGAATCTCAAATCTTATGAAATTTGAACTGTCAGCGTCCTTGGTGTGTGGCTGTGTCCTGTCTCAGTCGATGTTTTCTCCTTATGTCCCTGCAAGGAAGCTTAGCCCGCTTCCTCCCCTGCCAGATCTTCTCCCTTTCCGGTGCCCAGAACTTGGGGTGCCTCGAGGGTGGCATGCCAGGTGTGAACCTGTGCCCCTGGCCCCCAGCCCTTGGCCTGGGAACTTCCATCTTCATCTGCCCCGTGGCCCATTGAAGCCCTGGCGCCTCGTTTGTGCTATAAAGGCAATCAGATCAGGAAGGAGGACGCAGCCTCCATCCTCACCAGTCTGGCTGCTGACCGGGATCCAGGCCCTCCCCCTACCTGAGCTGAACACAGCACTGGCCAGGGGAGTGACTGTGGGAACCAAAGCCCTCCTCTCCTCTCCTGCTGCCGGTGGGTTCGAGGGAGCTGTGGTTTGTCCAGGAAGCTCTGAGCTCTGAGGTGAGGTGTGGGGGAGGCCAGGCACGCTGTGGGGCGGAGGTGCTGGCTTTCTGCTCCGGTTGCTGTGCTTTGTGTTGAGGGCACTTAGAGAACCCAGCCTAGCCATCACCCCCACCCCACGCACAGCCAAGGGGCTCTTCTAGGCATGCTCTTGGCTTCTGCAAAAGTGGCAGGTGGCACAGGGCCAAGAGGAACTGTGACTGAAACTGTCCACTCATAGCCCGGTGGCTGTATCGTGAGGGCTTGATGGGAAACCGACGCTGCTGTCTGGGATGACGCAAGCAGCCAGATCCCGAGGCTGTTTGCCGTCCACTTCCTCCCTGTCCCCAGGAGAGGGCGGGGGCACCAAGGGGGGCAGGCACAGGCCTGGCCTGTTCTGACATTGTTTGTTCTCTGGACTCCCCAGCTCTTTTCCCAGATGGGCCCACTTCATGGGAGGGGTGTTCCAGCCACCATCGCCCCGAGGGGCTCCCGGCCCTGGAGGAGGTGTCTAGAGCGGTCAGACCACAGGGGCGCTTCCTTCTCCCCAGGTGGCCCTTGCCCCAGGGAGCCTGGGCCTGTGGTGAGAGCAGGAGCCACTGTTCCGGAACCTGTCCTTTACGCCAGGCCCGGTGCTAAGAGCTTCATAGACATTCTCACCTCAGTCCCCACAGCGCCCAGGGAGGGGCCTTTGCAGAGAGGAAGCTGAGGCCCCAGCACTCAGTAACCTGTCCAGGTTCTCACAGCTGGCGGTAGGCAGCACAGCCAGGATTTGAACTCAGGGCTGCATGATTCCAAAGCCCACAGCTCTAAGGACTCTGAGTGGCTTGGTCCGTTTCATAGCTGCTCGGGGGTGAGACTTGGTGCGATGGCCCAGACTCGGGGGCCGGTAAGGCTGCGCAGTGCAGCGCAGATTGCATAGGTGCTGGTGTTTTCTGGGGTGACCTTGGATCACTGCTCACCTCTCAGGGAACTGCAGCTTCCATCTGTGAAATGGGACAGCACCTTCTTTATAGGGTCACTGTGTGGGTTCATGAGGTCATATATATGAGAAAGTTTTTGTCACACGTTAGATGTTTTCACTCCCAGGCTTTCGTTGGCCTAGAAGTGGAGCCGGTGTCGGGTGCATGGGCCCCGTCTAGGCACAGTCTGGTTCTTAGTTCTTAGCTTTGTGGCGAACTGCAAAGCCTGCCTCTCCCCATGGTGGCCTTGACCTGAGAGGTGAGTCCCTGCGGAGAAGGCTTAGGCTTGGGTACAGGGAGACCTTTCCACACGGGAGGGGAGACTTGCTGGAGCTGACCAGGCCGTTGTGAGCATCGGTTGAGCACCTCCTGTGTGCTCAAGGTCAGTTGTCCGTGCCCGAGCCTGTGGGGAGGCAGAGAGGGGCAAGGAGACACAGCTGTGGGGACAGGAGACAGCTCCCCCCAGACAGGCTGTGTGGTCATCCCACGCCCAGAGCTGGGCTGGCTGCGAGCCTGGAGGGCTGGAGAGGGGCGGCAGGCAGAGCGCCAGGACACCCCCTCCCCCTGCCCTTCTTCACAGACCTGTGTCATCCGGGCCTGGGACTGCAGCAAGCCCCTGTTCTTCTGCCCGGCGATGAACACTGCCATGTGGGAGCACCCCATCACCGCGCAGCAGGTGGACCAGCTCAAGGCCTTCGGCTACATTGAGATCCCCTGTGTGGCCAAGAAGCTGGTGTGTGGAGACCAAGGTGGGCATCTTGCCAGGCTCACAGCCCAGGGCCCCAGAAGGGGCTCGGCTTTGGGGTCACGTTTGGGTTCAGTTCCCGGCCTGTTGTGGCTTTGGCAAACCACTCTCCTCTGAGCTTAGCTTTTTCAGCTGGAAGATGGGAATCACAATCCCCACTAAAATGGGGTAGCGTGTGTACAGTGCCTGCAGCAGCCCCCGGCACGCAGCCCCCACGCAGTTACTGATGGCTGCGGGACTGACTCCCAGGGCTGGCCTGGGTCTCGGGAGGGGTTTCACAGGGCCGGCGCAGGCAGAGACAGACTGGGCCTTCTCAGGCCTCGGACTCGGGGGTGGAGCACTCAGGGGCAGGAAGCGGGGGTCTGCAGAGCTGCAGGCACTGTTGGCCCGTCTGGCCACAGCAGAACTTTGCTCCTAGGTCTGGGGGCCATGGCTGAGGTGGGGACCATTGTGGACAAAGTGAAAGAAGTCCTCTCCCAGCATGGTGGCTTCCAGCAGAATTGAACTGGGATTTCTGTCACGTGTGTCCCTCCGTACTCAGAGTGGGTTCAGGCCGAGCTGGTGAAAAAGATGGACACTGACAATATAGGGTGGGGATTCCTCCCTTTGCTGAGTAGGAACCTGGCCTGGGCCTGCTCCAGGTTAAACTGCACCGAAGGCCCAGCTCCCAGCCTCTTTCAACCAGGAGATGCTACTGCGTGGAGCCCCTGCCCACCTTTTCCTGCGATGGGTGCAGCAAGTCAGGTGAGCAAGCTGCCGTGCTGTCCTCACGGGAGGAGGACTGAGTGGTGGGAAACCTCACCTCTACGTCTTCTCGTCCAGAAACGCCACAACTGGAGAGCCCTGGCTGAACCGTGAGAGCTTTGGCCCTTTGGTGGGGTGCTCGGCTGCCAGAGTCAGAGAAGCCTGCGAACTGGCAGGACTCTGAGGTTTCCTGCAGACCATGCCATGAGATTGGGGTGCTGGGAAATAACAAAAATACCCATTTAGGAGACTCCTTCCTTCCTTTGCAGCCTGTCTGTGGTCTCAGAGATCTGGGGTGTTGCTAGGCAAGGCTGGGGAAGGGTCGGGGCTGACGTCTGACCAGCACTCCTTAGTCCCTGTAGAATATGGTGGTTAAGGACAAAGAGCTCTGAAGCCAGACAGCCCCTAGTTCAAATCCCAGCTCTGCCTCTTACTAGCAGTGGGACCTTGGCTCAGGACTTAGCCTTCCTGACCCTCACTTTCCTCATGTATATCATTAGCCTACCCTCATGGAGTTGTTAAGAGGATTCAATGAGATTATGTGTGCAAAATACTCACCCTCTCGAGTGGCTGGAACATAGTAAATGTCCAATAAATGGAAGTCGAAGCTGAACATGTATATATCCCAGGAAGCTTTCATAACATTTACTGAAATAGCCTGTCTCATTTGGGAAAAATGGAATCCTGGAACCTAGACTGACATGGCCTTTTATGCAAGTGACAGATAAGCACTGCAGGGTTGAACCTGCCCTGGGTCCCAGGCCCCTTGCTTGCTTCCCAGTTTCCTCTGTTATCCTCATCCTTCCAGCTTTGCTGCACCTGAGCAGGATGCCTGGGTGTCTGGGCCCCCCACCCTCCCCCAGTACACGTGAACAGGGGAGGTAGATCCAGACAGGCCATGGACCCTGGCCTAGAAACCCTCCCTGCCCTGCTTTTGACCTAGTTGCTGTTTGGCTACTGTGGAGAGGAGCTTGTTTGCCTATCTGGGGTTCAGGTTGGGGCTGGCTTGCTGCCCTCCTGGCTTCCAGGCCAGGCATAGGGGGTACCCATGCATGCCCTGCAAGCACTGAGGGTAGAGGTGTCTTGGGACCAGGAAGCCTGCTGGCTGGAACCAAGGCTCCAGCAGCCTCCAAGAGCCTCTATCTCCACAGCACTTGATTTACGGACCCTTTGGGATAAAATTGCCTTAGGGCACTAAAGGAAGTAGGACTAAAAATGGTGGCATCAAGAACCAATCTCTGTGGCTGGTTCTGGGGTGGAGCATGAGAGGAGCCAGGAGACTGACATCCCGAGACAATCCCAGAGTCGCATTCGCATGGTTTTGCCTTCTGTCCTGTCCACATCACCCCTCTTCTCCCTCAGCGACCTGCTATAAATGGGGAGACTGTCCAATTGCAACAGAAACCGCTACGCTCACTGATGCCTATCATGCACAGCTCTGTGCTGGGCACTTTAGGGAAGACAGTTGCCCAGGGAGACCAGCCACAAAACGCCTGTGTGAAAGGCCATCGGAGAAGAGAAGGTTGCAGGCCCCTGTCTCATAGCTCTGAAAACAGCTGTGGCTACTCAGCAGGACTGAGCCTTGTCAGCTGGAAGGAAAGAGATATCTCTGGGCCAGGCCAGCTGGATGCCCCGTCGCTGGGGGCCTGCCACTCCATCTCCCACCCACGGCAGTCCTGCATCTCTGCTGCCCAATTTGAGTGGGGGTCTGGATGAATGGGCATGGGCTGGGCCTGAAGACCCCTGGTGTCCCCTGAGCCAGACTAGAGCTAAGAGGCGTGGGCAGTTGTGTTTACCTGGCCCCACCTGCCAGTGGGGTGCTGACGGGAAGTGACAACCACGGCTTTCCCCACTAAGGGTCCAAGCTCTTAAAGTTGTCATCATCTCGGGTAGAAATGTTTCTCAGAGAGGATGCTAGCTTCCCTGATGATTTTTATACAATTCTGGAACTTTGACAGAACATTTAGGTCTGAAATTGACACTCTTGTTTGGCAGCCTGTACTTCCAGGGGCAGAAGCCTCTGAGCCAGGGCCCCGCCTCCACCTAGGGCTGCCTCTAGCTCTTCCTCCATGTGGCTGGTCGGTCCTGCTGCTGTCTCCTCACTGCCTCTGGCTCAGGCCCTGACTCCTGGGCAATACACACCGGCCCTCGGTGGTCTGGCCTCTGCCTCCCCTCCAGCCCCGCCCTTTACCCCACACCAGCCCTGTGGGCTCCCTGCCCTCTTGCCAGACTGGACAGTCTCGAACAAGCCATGTTGCTTCTTGCCTCTTGCCTTTGCACAGGCTGCTGTACGTGCCTCTGGACGTACCCGCGTGCCGCCTCCCTTAGAAAGCCTTCCCTGGCCGACTCAGACTGGATTGGGTGCCTTGCCCAGGTTCCCATTGTGCCCCCTGCTATTTATGACAACAGAATTGTAATCGTCAGTTTATTCTGTGTCTCCCTAAAATTGGGAGCTCTTGGAGAGCAGAAGCTGTCCTGTTCCCTACAGAACCCAGCAAGACATTCTAAGCTTGTACTGACAAAAAAAGGTGTGTGTGTTGGGGGGGGGTCCTCTTCCTTTCTATGCAGGACACAGAACCCAGGAGCCATAAAAGCAAAGACTGATAAATTTGTAGAAAAATAGATAGTTCTGCTGAGCAATATCCCGAAGGCAAGTTCAAAAGGAATATCACACTGGGGAAATTCTCTACAGCTCATCTAACAAGTTCTCCTAATATATAAAGAGCTGCTATAAATTGATTAGAAAAATACCAAGAACACATATACAGAAAAGTAAGCAGAGGATAAAAAACACACACACACAGACAAAAAAAAAAACAAGCACACAAAGGGCCTTAAACATAAATAGCTACTCAGCCACATGCATGAGCAGAGTGGTACAAATCAAACTACACTGACATGAAAGTTTTTGCCTATTAGATTGACAAGGGTGTGGAGAATTGGCACCTTCGTACATTGCTGGTGGGAGTGTAAATTGATGCAACCTGTTTGGAGAACAATCTAGAAGTATCTATCAAAATTACATATGTACCTTACCCTTTGACCCAGCAGTTCTTCAGGGATTTGTCCCACAGATACACGCATGTATATGACATTATGTCTGAACAGGCTGTTTATTGCAGCACTGGATATGGTACTAAAAGACTGGAAACACCCTCACTATCCGACCCCCAGAGATTGGGTAAATAAATTAGGATTCATTCATACACGGGAAGACTACACAGCCATAAAACAGTGTCAAGGAAGCTCTTCATGTGCTAATTTGGGAAGATTTCTGAGGTACGTTGTTAAACAGAAAAAGCAAGGTTCAGAACAATGTGTATCACATGCTAGCTTGTGGGTAAAAAATAGGGAGGGGGGGAGAAAAGGAGGATATATTCACATTGGCTTATATATGCATCAAATACCTATTGAAAAATAAACAAGAAAACTGTCTATTGTTTGCTTCTTGGCCGGGGAACTGGGTGGCCAAGGAACAAAGGTAGGAGGCATACTTCATTTTAAAGTCTTGAGCCAGATGAATATACTATGAACCACACAATCAATAAACATATTTTTGAAACAGAGTTTCCTCTGTCACCCTGGCTAGAGTTCAGTGATGTCATCACAACTCACTGCAGCCTCAAACTCCTGGGCTCAAGCAATCCTCCTGCCTCAGCCTCCCAAGTAGCTGGGACTACAGGCATGCACCACCACACCTGGATATTTTTTCTATTTTTAGTAGAGACAGGGTCTTGCTCTTGCTCAGGCTGGTCTCAAACTCCTGACCTCAAGCAATTCTGCCTCAGCCTCCCAGAGTGCTCGGATTACAGGCATGAGCCATCACACCTGGCCTAAACATACATTTTTAAAAGAGTTCCTTCTGCCCTTTATCCAGAAGTTCTTAAAAATGACTTTTTAGGGAATTAGTGCAAATTAAGAAAATAAAGACTTGGCAGGGGCATCTGGAGATTTTTGTCAGGGTCTTTGGAGTAGAAATGGGTCTGCTTTTCTTGTCACTAGGTAACAGAAGAAGATGCCTTTTGAGGACCCTTGTGGGTTTTTTTTTTTTTTTCCTTTGATATAGAGTCTCACTCTGTCATCCTGGCTAGAGTGCAGTGGCATCATCACAGCTTACTGCGACCTCAAACTCCTGGGCTCAAGCAATCCTCCTGCCTCAGCCTCCCAAGTAGCTGGGACTACAGGCACACATGATGCTTTGTGTTCTTAATGAGCCTTTGAGATCCCTGACCTCAGGGAGTTTATGGTCTTATGGGGAAAAGACTCAAGGCTATAAAACAATTAAAACAATCTAGTGACAGCAAAGAACAAAAGTGAGGCAGTGTAGCATGGACTCCAAGAGCTGCACTTCAGAATGGAGAAGCAGTCAGGGTGGGCGGGCTGGAGGGAGCAGAACTCAGGCTGGGGCTTCCTGGAGGACCAAGGTAATTAAATGCGGATATGAAGGGTGCTGCCCTGAGCTGGATGTAGGAATGTAGACCACGTGCTGGGACAGTCAGGAGCTATTCAGCGGGGGAGGCACACGCTGAATGTGGAGTGTGGTCAAGGTCAGTGGGGTGGCACATGCAGGACAGACTGGGGGATTAGAAGTGGACTGGGAGGAAGCCAGGACTCTGAGATAGGGAATCCAGGCTGTGCTGAAGGCCTTGGCCACACCTGAGGTTCTTACAAAAGGGAGTGACGAAAGTGACAATGTAAAGAAAAATCAGCATGGTTAGAAACTAAGAACCACTGTCCTAGTGGGTAGTGGGGGGAGGGGGAACTAAATGACAATTGTGTGCGAGTTGGTGCAAGATTTATTAGCAGTGCCCAGTCCCACCCACCGAGAAGTTCTGCTTTGCCTGCCACAGTTTTTCCTCTTTCCTGACCTCACAGGGTTGTCCAGGCTGCTCTCGTGGTTCCTGGGCATTCTGTGTTGTGGAATTAGATCGAGGTACAGAACCGGCAACATGGGAAGGGGCGGGGAAGGAGTCTTACTTTTGGGGTCGGTCCCAGAATCCCCTTGGTTGTGGCAAATTCTGGTAACAGATAAAGGGGAGTGAAATTAAAGCAAGGAGCAAAGAGACTTGGTTGAGTACAAACTAAAGGGCTGAGAGGAGCTCGAGCAGAGGAGGAGGCAGCAGTGCTGTGCAGAACAGCCAGGGGTTGGGATGCAGCCGGCGCTGTCTGTAGTCCTGGCACACCAAGGGGTACAAGAAGATGGGGACGAGGAATAGAGGGATTTTTGAGGAATGTTACTGAGGATTGTGAGTTGGACACACTTTTATGTTCTTCAAGAGACTCAAGGCCGGGCGCAGTGGCTCACACCTGTGTTCTCAGCACATTGGGAGGCTGTATCGGGAGGACTGCTTGAGCCCAGGAGTTTGAGACCAGCCTGAGCAACATACCGAGACCCTGTCTCTACCGAAGCAAAAAAGAGAGTGAGAGAGAGACCCAAGTCAAGATTGGGGTTTCCTTTTTTTTTTTTTTTTTTTTGAGACAGAGTCTTACTCTGTCACCCTGGCTAGAGTGCTGTGGCATCAGCCTAGCTCACAGCAACCTCAAACTCCTGGGCTCAAGCAATCCTCCTGCCTCAGCTCCCCGAGTAGCTGGGACTACAGCCATGCGCCACCACACCCAGCTAATTTTTTCTATATATTTTTAGTTGTCCAGCTAATTTCTTTCTATTTTTAGTAGAGACGGGGTCTGGCTCTTGCTCAGGCTGGTCTCGAACTCCTGAGCTCAAACCATCCGCCCGCCTCA
>CM052442.1:113288190-113319586 GCA_028533085.1 Varecia variegata | reverse complement strand
TTTTTTTTTTTTTTTTTTTGAGACAGAGTCTTGCTCTGTTGCTGAGACTAGAGTGCTGTGGCGTCAGCCTAGCTCACAGCAACCTCAAACTCCTGGGTTCAAGCGATCCTCCTGCCTCAGCCTCCCGAGTAGCTGGGACTACAGGCATGAGCCACCATGCCCGGCTAATTTTTTTTTTCTATACATATTTTTAGCTGTCCAGCTAATTTCTTTCTATTTTTAGTAGAGATAGGGTCTCGCTCTTGCTCAGGCTGGTCTTGAACTCCTGAGCCCGAGCAATCCTCCTGCCTTGGCCTCCCTGAGTGCTAGGATTACAGGTGTGAGCCACTGTGCCCGGCCAATTCTAGGCTTTTTTAAAGCAACTGAGTAACTCAAGCCAATTGCAAACGAACAAATGCTGTATGATTCCAATTATATGAGGTTCCTGTAGTAGTTAAGCTCATAGAAACAGAGAGTAAAATGGTGATCATCAGGGTCTGGGTGGAGAGGAGAACAGGGAGTTAGTATTTAACAGATAAAGAATTTCAGTTAGGGAAGGTGAAAAGTTCTGGAGATGGATGGCAGTGATGGGTGAATAACAGTGGGAATGTACCTAATGCCACAGAATTGTACACCTAAACATGATTAAAATGGTACATTTGAAAATTACAATTAAAAATATCTCAAAAAAATGAGAAGAAAAAAGAAAAATATAATCACAGTCTTCTTTATTTACCCAATTGTTTACCATTTACAATGCTGTTCATTTTTTCCTGTGGATTTCAGTTACCATCTACTGTCTTTATCTTTCAGCCTGAAGAACTTCCTTTAATATTTCTAATAGAGTGGGACTGCTAGCAATGTTGTTCTCAGGTTTTTTTTAACCTATGAATGCCTTTGTTTTGACTTCATTTTGAAGAATAATGTTTCTGGATATAGACTTTTGGTTGCCAGGTGGTTTTTGTTTTGTTTTGTTTTGTTGTTTTGTTTTCTCCTGGCACTCTGAATGTGTGGTCTTGCTGCCTCTGACTGTCTTTGTTTCTGGAAAGTCACCTGTTATTTGTATTATTGTTTCTTTACAGCTGATGAGTCATTTTCTCTTCCTGCTTTCAAGATTTTCTACTTTCAGCAATTTGACTATGATATATCTTAGTGTGGATTTCTGTTTTTCCTTCTTGGGGTTTGTTGACCTTCTTGGATCTGTATATTAATATTGCATAAATTTGGGAAGGTTTTCAACCACTATTTCTTCAAACACTTTTTCTGTCCATTTCTCTCACTATTCTCCTTCAGGGAGTTCCATTACATGTAAGATATGCCTGATGTTGTCTCACAGGTCTCTGAAATTCTGTTTATTTTTCTTCAATCATTGTTTTTTCTCTGTTCTTCAGATTGGATTTTTTTTTTTTTCAGACAGAGTCTGGTTCTGCTGTCCAGGCTAGAGTGGCATCATTATAGTTCACTGCAGCCTCAAACTCCTGGGCTCAAGAGATCTTCCTGCCTCAGCCTCCCGAGTAGCTAGGACTACAGACATGTGCCACTGTGCCCAGCCAATTTTTCTTTTTCTTTTCTTTTTTTTTCAGTAGAGACAGGGTCTCGCTCTTGCTCAGGCTGGTCTCCAACTCCTGAGCTCAAGCGAGCCTCCTGCCTCGGCCTCCCAGAGTGCTAGGATTACAGACATGAGCCACCGTGCCTGACCCAGATTGGATAATTTTTATTGACCTATTTTCAAATTCATTGTTTCTTCTGGTATCTCAAATCTGCAGTTTAGCCTTGACAGTAAATTTTAAAATTTCAGTTATTATACTATTGACTTTCCATTTCATTTTTTTTTTTTTTTTTTTTTTTGAGACAGAGTCTCACTCTGTTGCCCGGGCTAGAGTGAGTGCCGTGGCATCAGCCTAGCTCACAGCAACCTCAAACTCCTGGGCTCAAGCGATCCTCCTGCCTCAGCCGCCTGAGTAGCTGGGACTACAGGCATGCGCCACCATGCCCGGCTAATTTTTCTATATATATTTTTAGCTGTCCATATAATTTCTTTCTATTTTTAGTAGAGACGGGGTCTTGCTCTTGCTCAGGCTGGTCTCGAACTCCTGAGCTCAAACAATCTGCCCTCCTCGGCCTCCCAGAGTGCTAGGATTACAGGCGTGAGCCACCACGCCCGGCCTCCATTTCATTTTTTAAGGTTCTTTTTCTCTATTGAGATTCTCTATTTGTAGAATTATCACCATATTTTCCTTTAATTCTTTGAACATACCTACAATAGTAGCTTTAGTTTTTGTTTGCTAAATCCAATGTCGGTACCCAGTCAGTTCTAACAACTTTCTTCCTCAGTAGGGGTCACGCTTCCTTGTTTTTTTGCGTATCTCATAATTTTTTTATTGATAATACTTTATAAAAGTCTGGGTTATAATTCTGTTTTTCCTAAGGTTTTTTGTGGTTTGGGGGGTGGTTTGTTTGTTTGTTTTTGTAACTTGCCTGGACTTAAACCACAGATACTGTCTCCCCTGTGGCATAAATCCACTGATGTCTCTGCTTAGGGTTTTCTTCTTCTTCCTCTTCCTCTTCCTCCTCGTCTTCCTCTTCTTCCTCTTTTTCTTCTTCTTCTTTTCATTTTTTATCCTAGCTTCCTGGGGATTGCTCCTGAGCCTGCACGGCTTAGAGGTCAGCCAATGATTTGAGCAGTGGGTGTTCTCAAATACCTTGAATTTATAAAATGTCCACTCTGCCAGTTGATCTGTGTGTGGGTTGCAGAATTTATTCAAAGTTCACCCAGTTCTCAAGACTGCCTTGGCTTTGACTTTTCACTAGGGCTCTCAAGGATTTCCCTTTTCCACATGTGTACGTTTCTCGTCAGCCAGCCATGCATGCAGAGCTGATCTGGCCTTTCTCTGGCTCTTTAATTTCCAGGCTCTCCTCATTGCATTTCTGCCTGGTCTGCTGTTCCAACCAGGCTAGCAAAGCTACAGGTTTTCCACATTTGATTCCAACTTTTACTGATGCTGCTGCTGGCTTAAGTTTTCAGCTTCTACTTCAATTTAAGTATAGACCCTTTTGTGAATATAATTCTGCTTTCCATGGCCAGCCTCGTCCTGGCTACATTATCATTCTCAGTGACCAAGCTGGGAGATGACGGGAGCAGCTGAAGACAAGAAGGCTGTAAAATTCCATGAATGTTTACTCGAAGTTCCGGCAATTTTTAGGAATAAATGCTTCTCAATTTGTTGTTTGTCTTTGGTTAAATTCCAGAAGCCTGAAAAGGTTGTTGTGATTTCACCTAATTTGATTTTGGGGTCTCTCTCTGCAGAGCGGCTGTAAGCCATGAGAGCCACTTTCTAGGAACTCCCCGACGGGGAGGAGAGTTAGGTTCAGATGTGTCAGTCAGGTGAGACACAAAGCAGGCAGCACAAGACACATGAAGTAACAGAAGCATTTTATTACTCACAGATCCATGAGAGAACAGGGACACCCGCAAGAGCTGACAGGAAATCCGGAGACAGCAGGGTGCTCAAGTAGCCGGTGGGGAACAAGAAAGAGGGGGGTACCTATGGCCTTTATTGGGGTCCAGAGTGTAACCCAAGCAGGTTTCTTTTTTTTTTTTTCACAAAACGTTTTTAAGTTTATTAATTTTCTTGTGAAAAATCCACACAGTGGCTGCAGATGACATCATTGCAGAATCTTTACTCCTTCGGCTTTTTGTCAGCACCAACGTGGGCCTTTGCCGTCCCCCTGACTTTCTTCATTCTGTTCTTGTGTTCCTCTCGCTGCTTTCCTGATGTCTTTTTCCTCTCATACAGGCCATGCCCTGCAAGCCTATGTTTGGGTTCATTTTCCTGTGCATAACCCAAGGAATCGTAAATCATGCCAAAGCCAGTTGTCTTGCCACCACCAAAGTGAGTTCTGAATCCAAATACAAAGATGACATCTGGTATGGTCTTGTACATTTTGGCTAGTTTTTCCCTAATTTCTGTCTTCCCAGGGTGAAGGACATCGATGACCATTTGTTTCCTGCAAAGTAGTCAGTTCGTCATGAACTTCCTGGTCCGGATAGTTACTGTGTCTTTCATGATTGGCAGTCAACCCTCAAGCAGCTAGGGAGGAAAAGAGCCAAGCAGGTTTCTTGTGCGAAAGGCTATTATTGGTGGGTTTAGAGCAAGCAGGGAGTGCTGCGGGGCAGGCTGACCGAGAGGTGGTCACAGTGGCATGTCTGTGTAGTCCGTACAAGGTCTCGGGTCAGTGGGGTGAGTCAAGTAGGTTGTCTCTAGCTGTCCTATAGGGAGATGGTCACCTGGAGGCAACTGCATAAAATAGATATCTAGACTGACCACATTGAGGAACCGGTAGTGATTATCACAGGTGACTGAACCCTGCTTCTGGAATGAGAAAATTCAAGTTGCATTCAGAATGGATGCTGAGGGAATATAAAATTATAAGAATTTACTACAGTTGTTTCTTGAAAAATGTGTCCAGTTTTATATTTATTTTGGAGGAGAGTACTGAGAGTATTTGCCAACCTCTTCATGCCACCACTGCCCAAGTTCCCCCTTCCTGTCATTGACTTTTGAGAATTCTTTATATGTTCTGGATACTAGCCTTTTGTCAGATGTGGGCATTGCCAATATTTTCTCCCAGGCTGTGGCTTGCCTTTTCATCTACTTAACAGTATGTTTTGAGAGCAAAATTTTAAAACTTTTATGAACTATAATTTATTTATTTTTCACTTTTATGGATTGTGCTTTTGGTGTAATATATAAGAAACTTTTGCCTGACCCAATGTCACAAAGATTTTTCTACTATTTTTTCTTCTAGAAGGTTTATATTACATTTCTGTCTATGGTCCTTTTGAATTACTTTTAAAACAATATGTGAATTATGGGTTAAAGTTCTTTTTAAATGAATGTTCAATTGTGCCAGCACAATTTGTCGAAAAGACTATTATTAATATTTCTCCATTGAATTGACTTGTCAAAAATTGATTGACCATGTATGTGTGATTCTCATTCTGTACTCACAGTTCTGTTCCATTGATATATGTGTCTATCCTTTTGCCAATATTATATTGTCTTAAATACTGTACCTCTATAGTAAATCTAGAAATCAAGTGGTGTGAGTCTTCCAACTTTATTTTTTTTTTTTCAAAGTTGTTTGGATATTCAAGTTTCTTTGTATTTCCGTAAGTATTTTAGAATCAGCCTGTTGATCTTGTGAAAAAGCCTGCAAGGATCTGATTGGTATTTCATTAAATCTATTGATCACATTGGGGAGAATTGGCCACTTAAAAATATTGATTTTTCTAATTTTATGCAGATCTTTTTTAGTTTCTCTCATTGGTGTTTTGTTGTTTTCAGCATACTGATCTTGCACATGTTTTGTTAGATTTGTACAAAGTATGAATCTGTTTTTTATGGTATTGTTGTAAATGGTCCTATTTTTTAAATTTCCATTTTATTTGTACATTGCTAATATATAGGAATACAATTGATTTTTTTTTTATTTTTTTTTTTAGTCTTTTTTTTTTTTTTTTTTGAGACAGAGTCTCGCTTTGTTGCCCGGGCTAGAGTGAGTGCAGTGGCGTCAGCCTAGCTCACAGAAACCTCAAACTCCTGGGCTTAAGCGATCCTACTGCCTCAGCCTCCCGAGTAGCTGGGACTACAGGCATGCGCCACCATGCCCGGCTAATTTTTTCTATATATATTTTTAGCTGGCCAGATAATTTCTTTCTATTTTTTTAGTAGAGCCGGGGTCTCGCTCTTGCTCAGGCTGGTCTCGAACTCCTGACCTTGAGCGATCCTCCAGCCTCGGCCTCCCAGAGTGCTAGGATTACAGGCGTGAGCCACCGCGCTCGGCCTACAATTGATTTTTCTACATTGACCTTGTATCCTGTAACTTTGCTAAACTCCCTCATTCACTATAGTAGTAGCTTCTTTGTAGATTCTTTGCAATTTTCTACATAGAAATTATGGATTCTGCTAAGAAAGACATGTTTATTTCTTCATGTCCAGTCTGTAAGCCTTTCATTTATTTTTCTTGACTTATTGCACTGGTTAGAACCTCCTGTAAAATGCTGAATGGGAGTGTCAAGATTGGACATTCTTACTTATTCCTGAACTTAGAGTGAAAACATTCAGTCCTCTACCATATAATATGACAGCAGATGTAGAGTTTTTGTGAATGTCATTGAGTTGAGGAAGTTCCTTTTAATTCTTAGTTTGCTGAGAAGTTTTTATCATGAATAAACATTGAATTTCTTCCATGTCTCTTAACTTCTCTTTCATATTTCACCTTTTTATCATTCTTTGCAGAATTCTTGTTAATTTCTTAAGCTTTATATTTCAATTTACTATACTCTCTTCTGTTTTACCTGTTCTGCTTTTTTATTTTTCTTTTGAGGTTTTTAATTTTAATAATCACAGTTTCATTTCTAGAAGTTTTATCTGGTTCATTTTCAAATATTCATAATGAATTTTATTAGTTGTTTTGTCATCATATTTTTGGTATCCTTTTTCACTTCTTTAAACATATTAAAATATTTATTTTCTATTCTGTGTCTCATCATTCCATGTTATGCAGTATTTGTGGGTCTCATCTTGTTATTTGTTGTTTCTGCTGACTCATGCTCCTTGCGGTTTGTTTCCTCATGAGTTTATTGATTTTTTAGTATGAGCTCATGTTCCTTGGAATTCTTTGTGGGAATTTTTGAATCTGTGTTTAATATATTATATATTTTTCCAGAAAGGATTTTTGTTTGCTTCTGCCAGGATCCTAGCGATACTTCCAAATCAGAACCACTTAAAATTTTTTTTCGGTTCACAGTTTTTCTAATCACACAGGGCTTCTTTCTATGTGAATGTTGGCTTAGGTTAGGCATTTTACTGGATTTTTTTTTTTTTTTTTGAAACAGAGTCTCACTCTGTCACCCTGGGTAGAGTGCAGTGACATCATCGTAGCTCACTGCAACCTCAAGCTCCTAGGCTCAAGCGATCCTCCTGCCTTACCTCCCTCCTAGAGGGCTAGGATTACAGGCATCAGCCACTGCGCCCAGCCTTACTGGACTTCTGTTTACCCTGGGTTCCTACTCTAGCCACAGCTAGATGGATGTAGGAAAGCCTTCTGTGGCTGAGTTGTTTTTTTCTTCCCCCTGTTTCTCTCCTAGGGAGTTGACTTTCAAGAAGTCCCAAATTTAGGGGAGGGGAGCGGTCTTCGATAACCTACCTCCCAGAACCAGACCTCAGCCCTTTTCTCCTCTTCCCTGTTTCATTTAGGTTCCCCTAAAAGCAGAGCTTCTGGAAAGGATTGTTAATTTGGGAAGGGGTTCCAAGGAGCAGGAGTGAGGGATGGATTGCATGAAACAAAGAAAGAGGAAAAGCCAGTACAAGGTGACTTTATCAAGGGAACGTCTGGCAGGTGCTTGATTCTCCTAAGATCTTCTGAGGTGCCTTATGAAATGGAAGGTGAAAAGGAGAAGCATTTATTATTTGCTTGTGTCACCCACTGGGCAAGAGTGGCCCCAAAGACACTAACTCCTCTGAACTTAGGGTTTGCTTATGGGGGTGTTCCAAGGAATTCCCAAGAGTATCCCATGCTGTGGGGTCAGAGAGACTCAGGAAGGAGGAGTAGGCTCCACGTGCCCAAGACAAGGTGGCACCTGCATGAGGCTGGCCGGAGCCACATGAAACTCATCCCCTCAGCAATGGCTGGAACCAGAGTAGGGGCCAAGAGGACTGAAGTGGTGCCCAGGAGGCGCCGGATGCTCCGGCCATTTCCAGCCCAGGCCCTCAGAAAGCCGGGCCCCAGTGCAGGTTTCCCCCATGAGATCGCGCTCTCTGGTTACTTTGGTTCTGACCGAGTCCTTTATTTAACACCGGTCCATCTGTGCTTTCTCATACACAGTTCACTATTTCATTCAGCATTTCTAGGAAGTGACGCCTCTACTCAACTAGTCTACATATTTCCAGATACAGGAATAAGTGGCCACTCTTTTCAAAATGCCTATACATACACTTCAATATTCATTTCATTATTATTTGCTGAGTCTTGGATTCAAGCATCTCTTTCTGCAGTTCCCATAACTCACCTGTGTGTCTTATTTTGAAAACCAGGCCAGTCAATACAGTCACATCAGCAGCAGCTACCGGGTTTTGAACACCTGTAACGTGCCAGGCATTTGCTGTGGCTTTATAGACATTACGGCAGTAAATTCTCAACTCCATCCTAGGATAGTCACTCTGGTTCCCCTTTGACAGATGAAGGAAAGGAAACTGCGTCCTAGGAAGGTTGCCCGAGGCACATAGTATTTAAGTTGTTGAGCCAGGGTTCAGCCCGGAGCTTCCTCACCTTCACCATATAGCAGCCTTTCTACGGGAAAGGCTTCTCTTCTCCCCTAGTCCTTCCTCCAAAACACACACCTGACTATAGGAGCACTGAAGCTCCAGGGTCCCTTGACAGCCGATTGGGGTGGGCAAGCTTTCCTAGCCCCCAGGAAACCTGCAAGGGCCCCGACAGGCCTTAAAGCCAGCGTCTGCAAATCCCAATGCCACAGGCAAATCATGAACCCACCACCCCTGCAGACTGGTGACTGTCCCTGCTGGAGCTCTGTGGAAGTGGGTGGAAACCCAGGCCCAGGGAGGGGCTACTGAGCCAGAGTCGGCTGCCCCTGCAGCCCAGCCTGGGGGCTACCCGGTGAGCATCCACTCTCCTCGGCTGATACAGGCAATTTAAAAGGCAAGCTGCAGCCTGAGAGCTGGGCATTCAGGAGTAGGACTCTTTCTGGTTAAAATGTGCGGGTGTGGGGGCTGGGAGAGATCACCGGGAGACTCGGGCCACTTGAGCGTCACTGGGATAATCCTTTGGCTTGAGTTTCTGTGAGCGTGCATATACTTTGAACGCCATAGTCTTATTGTCAGTGTGGGCAAGGACCTTGGGGACAGCGGGGTATTAAGACCAACACCTTGTTTTACAGATCAGTAAGTGGAGGTCCAGAGACCGGCAGCCTAGTGAAGGAGCCTGGTTTGAGCACGCGCCTTCTTGCCCACAGTGCAGTGCCGAGTCTCCTCTCCGGCACTACCTCGGTGCGTGTGCGTGTCAGTGGGGTGTCTTGCACGTGACCGTGTGTGCAAATGTGCTTATGCCCTGGGGTGCATGCACTCTGTGTCCCATGAGTGAAGGCACAAGGTGTGCGTACATGGGGGTTGGGGATTATATCACCAGGCAAAGCGGACTGCAACAAGGGGACACGTATCTCTCTTTGGGGCCCAACTCATGTTTGGAGAAGACAGGAGTTTTCTCATGCACAGGCATGAAGGGAGAAAAGTGACCCCAGATTTACTGACCCCATGGCTGTACTGACTTTTGTCATGGGCCATGTGGAAGCTGACAGTGCCCAGGGTCTTGGTAGCATCATTGTCCTTAGCCACGCACCCACTCGCAGCAGTGGCTGTCACCCTTCCTGTGTGCTGGGGCAGCACTGCTAAAGTCCCCAAGGTCCTGTGGGATGGTCAGAAATGTCTGTCCTTTCCCCAGTACCTCCTAGTCTTCTCTGACCTCTCTGTCTCCCGACCCCATGCCCTGTCACTTCAGGAGAAGGAACTTGTCTCTCTACCTGGATCTGCGCCCTCAGATGCCAGAATTGCTTCTCTTGTGGTTCCCGCAGACCTGGCACTTTGTCCAGGACGGGTTGGTAACTGTGTGGAGGGGAAGCTGGTGGGGCACAAGGCACGACTCTTCCCCAGGTGTCTCAGCTTCAGTGTTGACCCCACATCTGCGAGTGACATCACTGTCCACGTAGCTCTGCAAGACTGCAAACTGGGAGTCAACCACTGCTGACTCTCAATCAATCCAGTGACCGGAGGTAGAACAAGTGAGTCCTCACTGTCCTGCTATAATAAGGCAGAAAGCCATGGGACACTACTGGGGTAGTGCCAAAGGATACAAGAGCCAACCTGAAGACGTTCCCACTAGCCAAAGGCAGGATTATTTGAGCATCAGTAACTGCAATGGATTGACTCCCATCAAACATATTTAAATCCACTGATTCATAGACAGTTTTAAAAATAGCTCATTTGTCACCTTAGGGGGATGCTAGGCAACGAATCGATAAAAGGAAAGTGTTAAATATTTATTCCGTATATGATCTCTCCCTCGGGGCAACTAAATAATCAATGAGGGGAAGTTTCACTTTGTAGAAGCATGCAGGCTAACACAAGAAGAAATAATGTGGTTAAAACATCCCTATTTTGCAACTTCTCATTAATCTAGGCAATGACCATCAATGGCTGCAAATGTCACAAAAGGACACACGACCAGAAATTAGGTGCCTCCCGATGGAAGCACACGTCACCAACTTGGAAGTAGTCTTGAAAAGATATTTGTTCAAGCCTCTCTACTAAAAATTTATAGAAAATACAGATGAGAGAATAACATTAAATGGTACCACAGGGATGCAAATGCAGCCAAATTCGGACTGTGGGAGACTACAAGTATGGACAGCTCAATTTCTTTAACAAAACAGCCTTACCAGAGAAAAAAGAGGGGGGAGGGGAGACTGACATATTTAAGATCTATCCACCACACTCTATATATAGACCTTATTTGGATATCAGTTCAAACAACTGTTAAAAAAGAAAATGAAGAAATAGGAAACACTGACTGGAGAGTAGTTTCTATTGATGAGATTGATTTTTTTGTGTGATAAAGTATTATCTTTTTAAAAAATTCCTTATCTTTTAGAACTATATACCAAAATATTTACAGATGAAATAATATGATGTCTTGAGTTAGCTTCAAATAATCCAGGGGCCAAGGTGGGAAGTTCACTTGAGGCCAGGAATTCCAGACAAGCTTGGGTAACGTAGCAAGACCCCATCTTCACAAAAAATTTAAAAATAGCTGGGCATGGCTGGGCATGGTGGCTCATGCCTGTAATCCCAGCACTCTAAGAGGCCGAGGCGGGAGGATTGCTTGAGGTCAGCAGTTCAAGACCAGCCTGAGCAAGAGTGAGACCCCCATCTCTACTAAAAATAGAAAAAAAATAGCTGGGCAACTAAAAATAGAAAAAAAAAGTATTGGCATGGTGGTGCATACCTGTAGTCCCAGCTACTCAGGAGGTTGAGGCAGGAGGATCACTTGAGCCCAGGAGTTCAAGGCTGCAGTGAGCTATGATAGCACCATTACACTCTAGCCTGGTGACAGAGTGAGACCTTGTCTCTTTAAAAAAAAAAAAAAAGGCAAGGCATGGTGGCTCACGCCTACAATCCCAGCACTTTGGGAGGCCGAGGCTGAGGATCACTGGAGGCCAGAAGTTCGAAACCAGCCTGGGCAACACAGCCAGACTCAGTTTCTACAAAAACATTAAAAAGTAGCCAGGTGCAGTGGCATGTACCTGTAGTGTCAGCTGCTCAGGAAGCTGAGGCAGAAGTATCACCTGAGCCTAGGAGTTCGAGGTTACAGTGAGCTATGATTGCACCACTGCTCTCAGTCTAGGCAACAGAGCGAGACTCTGTCTCCAAAAGGAATAAAAATAAAAATAAAATAACAATCAGGGGTTAAGGGAGGAGTAGGTAAGTGTATAGGTGAAACAAGACTGGCCATCTGACACATAGGTACCCAGAGGGTCATTATACTATTCTCTTTATTTTTGTATGTGTCTGAGATTTTCCATAATAAAAGGGGTTTTAATGCCTCTGCATTAGTCTGTTATTGCTACAATGTGGCTGCATGACAAATGACCCCCAGCACTCAGAAACTTATCTACCATGGAAAAGGCACTAAAGTACCAAGCTGACTTGGCCATGTGACATCAGCCAGCTTCAGTCATGGGCCACCCTGGTGCTGGCACAAAGGACACATAAGAGGAGTAGCCACCATCAGAGAAATGGAGGCTGTGCTTGGGCCCAACGAACGGCGTAGGCTCCCGCTAGCCAAGGCCAAGTTAGCTATTGTTGGCAATGAACGTCCAACCTGCCAGCAAGAGGTGAACACCGAATTCCCCACGGAGCACCATTGCTCGAGGATGCCAATTGCCTCCTTGGGGGCAAGTTAGCTGTTTTAGGCCCCTTCTATCCTGCAAAGGCCAGTGATTCATTATCATAGGATAATTAATGTCTATTGCAAATAGCATCTTAACGAAATAATCCCAGCCTGTAAGATATATATTCATTTCAGTCACTAGACTCAAGTCACTCCAAAAAGATTATGGTTAGCACCGTTGACTCTGTTTTCCTATGGCGATCCACGCCAACGTCCTGATAGGAGCTGCCGCTAAGGTCCTAGGCTACCACTGTCCCCTCTGTGAAGCAACCCCGGGGACTCTACCCCGCGCTCTCACTAGCAGTCTGTCCCTGAACGTCAAGCACCTCGCACTCTCCTGACTGCCTTCGGAATGTCGCTGGATCGCAAGCTTTGCTATCTGCCAAATGATGGTTGAGGTTATAAAAGCCTGTTAAATCCCATTATAGAATGGTTATTTGTGCTGTGTAAAACAACAGCTCAGAAGCTTAAAGCAATAATCATCTATTGTCAGGCCTGTGGTTCTGTGGGTCAAGCTGTACCTTGACTGATCTAGGCTGGACTCCAAGCTGCAGGCTCCAAGGTGCAGGCTGAGTTCAGGTCTATTCTAGGAGTCTCTCATTCTCCTGGGACCCGTGCCTAGCCAGGGCACATGGCCTGTCCCTGGACACTCACTCCTGGACCCAGGCTGAAGGGGCAGCAGCCATTTGGGGTGCGATCTTATCCTGGCAGATTACTGCAGCACCAGAGCGCGTGTCCGACTGACTTCAAAACTTCTCATGCCAGGTTCACAAATTTCCTATTGGCAGAATCAAGGCATATGGCCAAATGTGAAGTCAAAAGGTAGGAAAGTACTCTCTGTCCACCATGGCAGGGGTGTGGATGGATAATTCCATTACAGGGGAGCAAAGATTTGGACCAATAATTCAATCCATCACAGTCTTTTCAGATCCACACTGCTGCCTTGGTTCAAGCCCCAGTATTTCTCACCAGGACAGAAAGAATATCCTGCTAGGAGACCCCCTTGCCTCTAGTATGGCCTCTCCAAACTTTGCTGCAGCCAGAATGATTTTTTTTTTACTAGTGCTCCTCTAGAATTTTTTCTTTTTTTTTTTTAATATGTCTCTCTGTGTGTGTATGTGTGTGTGTGGTAAAAAATGCATAACATAAGGCCAGGTTCATGTGGAGGTTCATGTCTGTAATCCTAGCACTTTGGGAGGCCGAGGTGGGAGGATTGCTTGTGGTCAGGAGTTCGAAACCAGCCAGGGCAACGTAGCAAGACCCTGTCTCTATAAAAAGTAGAAAAATTAACCAGGCAAGGTGGTATGTGCCTGTAGTCCCAACTACTTGGGAGGCTGAGGCAGGAAGATCACTTGAGCTCAGGAATTTGACGTTGCAGTGAGCTATGATGACGCCATCGCACTCTAGCCCAGGCAATAGAGCAAACCCCTATCTCAGAAAAAAAAAAAGGCATAACAAAGCTTACCATCATAACCATTTCTAAGGGTGTCCGGTAGTGCTAAGCATTAATATAGTCACATTGTTGTGTAACAAAGGGTCCAGAACTTTTATCTTGCAAAACTGAAACTCTGTACCCATTAAACAACTCCCCATTCCCCCCCCCCGCCCCCCGCAAGTGGCAACCACTCTTCTAGTTTCTGTTTCTATGGATTTGACTACTCTATTTTTTTTTTTTTGCTTATCTGTATGTCTTTATAGCAGTATCTACAAAATCATTTATTTATTTTTATTATCTTTTTAAAAATTTTATTATTTCAGAATATTACGGGAGTCCAAATCTTTTGGTTACATAGATTGCTTTTGTACCATTTGAGTCAAAGTTATAATTGTGCCCATTCCCCACATAGTGTGCGTTATACCCATTAGGTGTGAATTCACCCATCTCCTCCCCTCCCATGGACTACTCTAGATACCTCATATAAGTTGAATCCCACAGTATTTTGGGGGACTGGCTTATTTCACTTAGTAAAATGTTCTCAAGGTTTATCCATGAGTCAGAATTTCCTTCCTTTTTAAGGCTAAATAATCCCCTTATATGTGTACCCTACATATTCTTTACCTATTCGTCTGTCGACAGACACTTGGGTCACTTCCTACCTCTTGGCTATAGTAAATATCACTGCTGTGAACATGATTTACAGATACCTGTTGGAGAACTTGTTTTCAATTCTTTTGGATATGTACTAGAAGTGGGATGGCTGGACCATACGATAGTTCTATTTTTCGTTTTTTGAGGAACTGTCCTATTGTTTTCATAGTAGCTGCACTGTTTCACATTCCCACCAACCGGGCAGAAGGGTTCCAGTTCTTCTACCTTCTTGCCAATGCTTGTTATTTTCTGTTATTTTGATAGTAACCATCTAATGGGTGTCAGTTTTTTAAATAAACTTTTTATCTTGAGATAGTTGTAGATTCATGTACAGTTATAAGAAATAACACAGACAGATCCCATGTACCCTACACCTGGTTTCCCCTGAGTTTTCCCCGGTGGTAACATCTTGCAATAGTACAATATCTACAACCAGGAAATCGGTTTTGATACAATCCATAGATCTCGTCCAGATTTCAGTTTACATGTTCAGAGTAACGTTTTGAACAAGCACCTTTGATCATATCAGTTACCTGCTTAAAACTTTTCCAAGGATGTTCATCGTCTTGTTCTTTGAATTAGTAAAAAGTTAGAAACAACCCAAATGTTCAGCAGCGGAGGAATAGTTTAACAGATTACATGACATTCAGACAATAGGGACACCGTGCAGCCAGGAAAACAGTGGAGCAGCTGGAGGTGGACTGACATGTGCTGGTGTCTATGACCCACGCTTCCCTACTGAAAAGAGCGCCGTGCAGAGTGGTGAGTGCCTTTTTGGTATAAAGACATAGACTATAGAGGGCAGGTAAAATTACTATATTGGCTGCCGTAGTTGTCTTTGGAGAGAAACAAACTGTAGGCTGAGATTCTGGGGTGGGATAGAAACAATTGGCTCTACCTGTTTTGAAGTTCTCAAAGTTTTTGGTTTCAGGACCCCTCTACACTCCCCCAAATTACTGAAGACCCCAAAATACTTTTATTAATGAGGATTATTATAAATTAAAGCTAAAGCCAGGTACAGTGGCATGTGCCTGTAATCCTAGCTACTTGGGGCCGGGCGTGGTGGCTCACGCCTGTAATCCTAGCACTCTGGGAGGCCAAGGAGGGTGGATCATTTGAGCTCAGGAGTTCGAGACCAGCCTGAACAAGAGTGAGACCCCGTCTCTACTAAAAATAGAAAGAAATCAGCTGGACAACTAAAAATATATAGAAAAAATTAGCCGGGCATGGTGGCACATGCCTGTAATCCCAGCTACTCAGGAGGCTGAGGCAGAAGGATTGCTTGAGCCCAGGAGTTTGAGGTTGCTGTGAGCTAGGCTGACGCCACGGCACTCACTCTAGCCCGGGCAACAGAGCTCACTCTGTCTCGGAAAAAAAAAAATCCTAGCTACTTGGGAGGCTGAGGCAAGAGGATTGCTTGAGCCCAGGAGTTTGAATCCAGCCTGAACAACATAGTGAGATCCTGTCTCTAAAAAGGTTAAAAAAAATTTAAGAAAAAAAATCTTGAGAAAATAAAGCCCAGAAAATGTAAAAATATTTACATATTAATTCATTTTAAAATAACATTAATAAACCAATCATATATTAATATAAATGAGTTTTTAAAAAGTAACTTTTGCCAAAACAAAAAATAATGAGAGACATGGCCTTGCTTTACATTTTTGCAAAGCTTTTTAATGTCTGACTTAATAGAAAACATCTTCATGCTCATATCTGTTTCTGTATTTAATCTATTGCAACATATTGTTTTGGTTGAAGTATGTGAGGAAAATTTATTGTCACTAAGATATGTAGTTAGACAAAGGATAAGTATTTTAATGGCCTTTTGTAGGTATTCTTCTTTGACAGCATGTCAAAACTCAACAAGTAGCAGTTTCTTAAAGGTTGCACTGTAGAATCTGAAACCATAGCAATGACATATTTATACTCTGCTACATTAAAACCTATTGTTCTGTCTTGCACTTTATTTTATTTATTTATTTATGTATAGTTTTTGAGACAAAGCCTTGCTCTATTGCCTGGGCTAGAGTTCAGTGCAATCATAGCTCACTGCAACCTCAAACTCCTGAGCTCAAGTAATCCTCCCGCCTCGGCCTGCCAAAGTGCAAGGATTACAGGCGTGAGCTACCGTCCCTGTCTTGCACTTTAAATGAATCTTTTATGTGTGCATGATTTTGTAACATCATGCATTTGTCATTTAGAAGGTACTGATTGAGTTATGCAGATCTTCCAAAATTTGATAAATTTCATCATACAATTTTTCTTTTCCCTTTTTTAGAGACAGGGTCGTGCTCTGTCTCCCAGGCTGGAGTGTAGTGGCACAATCATAGCTCACAGCAACCTCAAACTCCTGGGCTCAAGCGATCCTTCTGCCTCAGCTGCCCGGAGAGGTGGGACTACAGGCATTTGCCACCATGCCCGGCTAATTTTCTCTATAGATTTTTAGTTGTCCAGCTAATTTCTTTCTATTTTTAGTAGAGACGGGGTCTCGCTCTTGCTCAGGCTGGTCTCAAACTCCTGACCTCAAGCAATCCTCCCACCTTGGCCTCCCAGAGTGCTAGGATTACAGGCGTGAGCCACCACGCCCGGCCACACACCCCACTGTTTAAAAATTTTTTTGTAGGGACAGTGTCTTTCTATGTTGCCCAGGTTGGTCTTGAACTCCTGGCCTCAAGTGATCTTCCCACCTTGGCCTCTCAAAATGCTGGGATTACAAGTATGAGCCACTGCACCTGGCTTCTTTATGCAATACTGAAAAATCGTAGTTGTTAATATTACTACTAATCTCATCAGAAAAGTGTTTAAGTACTAAGAAGCTTGTCAAGTTCATGGTGATGGATACAAATTTTCCAAAATTCTAACTTTTGCTTGAAAGTTCAAATTTTATCATTCTCAACAAATACTGTCAGTTGTCTTTCATGGCATGACAGGCTCACTTCATTCATTGTTAAGAAAATGTCAGTTAAATACCAGTATAAATAACCATACTTTGTCAGTCTTTCTTTTAAGTAAAAACAGTGTTCAATGAAAAAAACAGCTAATTTGGCTGGCAACTCACACAATCACACAAGCACTTTTCCTTAAGACAAACATCATCCTTTGGTAAGCAGCAGAGGTGCTTTATGCATACTTCTTCTTTTGTCACCCAAACTATTAAAATGACAAAGATATGTACTACTCATAGATTGAGATATAATAAGATTAATATTTTTTTCTGCTCCATCAAGATCATTCATAAGTGAAATGTTTTTAAATTGCAAATACATGGCAGTGAAGAATACAATGACTACTAGCACAATTTGGTGTGTCAGGGAGGAAAACCTTTTTCTCTACCCTCTTAGCTTCCTGGATTGGAGGTCTACAGATTAAACTAACAAAAGACAGATTAATAGGAGAAAAGGCACACTGCTTTTATTAATATTTACGTGCACAGGAGTTCACAGAGAACTGAAACTCAAAGAAGTGACGAGACATGGGCCTTATATACCACTTTAACAAAGGAAAGAGGGTTTGGGCTTCCAGGGTGATATACTGTGGGGAAGCGGGTAGGAAATATATGGGAGAACTAAGGGAAGATAAGGGTTATTTTAGTGCGGTCTGTTAATGCAAACTCATCTTGGTTTTCACAAAGGGAAATTTATGCCCTGCTTTTGGCAAATAAGAGGAGGGCAGAGAACTCTTCCCGCATCTGTTGATTTTCAATTGCTTTCAGCTCAAAATAATCATTCTGCCATAGTGGCTTATTTTGGGGTGGCATGTTGTGATCCCCTTCAGGTGCTGCTGCCTTAATTTGTGCTAAAGGAGTACAATTTCACTTACCATTGCTTTTTTTTTTTTTTTTTTGAGACAGAGTCTCGCTTTGTTGCCCGGGCTAGAGTGAGTGCCGTGGCATCAGCCTAGCTCACAGCAACCTCAAACTCCTGGGCTTAAGCAATCCTTCTGCCTCAGCCTCCCGAGTAGCTGGGACTACAGGCATGCGCCACCATGCCCGGCTAATTTTTTCTCTCTATATATATTTTTTAGTTGGCCAGATAATTTCTTTCTATTTTTAGTAGAGACAGGGTCTCACTCTTGCTCAGGCTGGTCTTGAACTCCTGACCTCGAGTGATCCACCCGCCTCGGCCTCCCAGAGTGCTAGGATTACAGGCGTGAGCCACCACGCCCGGCCTTACCATTGCTTTTGAGCAATCGGGCACATGATAACACAGTGAAAGTGGCATATAATGTCTTAGTATTACTATGAAAATAGTTTTGACCTTGCAGATCTCCTGTAAGTGTCTTGGTGACCTCCAGGGTCCATGGACCATACTTTGACAACACTGCTTTTCTGTACTGTATTACTTGTTTGTTTATTTCAACCAACAAATAAGTAAGTTTAAAGCATCCCCTCCCGGCTGCCCACTGCCAAGTGTAAAGTGCAAGCGCCTTGGCCTAAGGTCCGAAGCCCTAAGTGACTGGCGTGTGCCTCTGCGTCTCCTGCGCATCCTCACCCCAATCCTCGCGCCGGCCACGCTATAGAAGTCACTGGGGATCCCCAGTGCGGAATGGGATGCACTGGCATGCGTTTCTGCCCTTCCGTCCAGCTCCACTTTCTCCTAGCACTCTTTAAGCCCAAGTCCCACAGTCACCTCCGCTGACTCCCCAGGACAAGGCTGGTGCTATGGTGACCGGTGAATGACTGTGGGTGCGCAGGTGGGGTGGGGTGATGTGCAGCTAACCAAGCATCCTCCTAGGCTGTAGTTTGCCATAGGATCTCTGTGTCAAAGCTAAAAATTTGTGCAGGAGGAATGGGGGCAGGTGCTGGGGACAGGGGAACCCTGTCAGGAACTCTGGAGTGTTCAGCTCAGAGGGCCGTGCCTGCCTTTTTGGTGCCAACGTCCTGGCTCGCTCTGTGCTTGAGGGCAGGGGTGTCCTTAGGGCAGGGATGGTCCCTGTGAGGGACCACTGGGGACCCTAGTGGGGCAGGCCTAGGGCTCCTAGGTAAAATATAGAAAGCTCACTTAAAATTGGATTTAAGATAAACAACAAATAATTTTTAGTATAAGTATACCCCAAATATTGTATGGAACATACTTATACTAAAAAAAAAAAATTCAATGTTTATCTGAAATTCAGATTTAACTGGGAGTCCTGTATTTTTGTTTGCTAAATCTGGCAACCCCAGGCAGGCCATGCCTACTGAGCCCCGAGCAAAGCCCCTTTTCACACACCTTGCCACCTGCCTGGCTTTCCCAGACCTAGTCCCGGCTGCCTCCACAGAAGCTTGCACAGCTATCTGAAATGACACTTACAGTCGCAAAGCCACCCAGAGCCAGGGAACAGAGGCAAACTGTGGGCTGGGCTGGACGCTGGGAATTAGGCTGTGCTTTTGTATAGCTAACTCCTCCCGCACGAGGGGGCTCTCTCTTACAGCTTGCACCTTCTGGGGGTGCCTATGGGGACACATCCCCTTTCCTTGATCCACTTCTCCCCAAGGCCCCCTCCCTGCCACCTACTCCTCTCTCTGACCTTCCTGGGTTGGTGTCTCTGCAATCCCTGCCCCCAGGACTGGCCGCCACTCCCCACAGAGACTGAAACCCAGCTGCAGCCCTGCAGAGGCCCCTGGGTGCCTGACATTCCCCTGGTGGGTGGGCTCTGCCCCAGGTGGGAGACGATGACGAGTTCTCCCTCCCAGCCAGGGGCTCTCGACCAGCCATAGCTGCCCCGAGTTCTCTCCTTTCAAAGACCTGAGGGCGACTCTGCTTCCCTATGGGAGGATTCCTCCTTCCAGAGGTCCCGGAGTGGGGTGCCTATCCTCCAGCTAGCTTGAGGCCCTCCTTCTCCTCCATTCACAGGACTTGACCTTCTTCCCTGGGGGGTGAACAGCCCCCACCTTATCACACCAAAGGCACCTGTCCCTCCTTCCAGGCTGGTGTTCCCAGCTTCCCACCAGAAACCGACAATGCCTCCTGCTCAACCATCTGGTCCAATGGCTCAAATCTGTCCCCTCTGCCCCTCTGTTTCCCCTCTGGGAAGGGGTCACAGGGGAAGAGCTTTGCCTAGCACTCTGGGAGGCCGAGGTGGGTAGATCGTTTGAGCTCAGGAGTTCGAGACCAGCCTGAGCAACAGCGAGACCCTGTCTCTACTTAAAATAGAAAGAAATTATCTGGCCAACTAAAAATATACAGAAAAAATTAGCCGGGCATGGTGGCACATGCCTGTAGTCCCAGCTACTCGGGAGGCTGAGGCAGTAGGATTGCTTGAGCCCAGGAGTTTGAGGTTGCTGTGAGCTAGGCTGACACCACGGCACTCACTCTAGCCCGGGCAACAGAGTGAGACTCTGTCTCAAAAAATAAATAAATAAACAGGGAAGAGCTTTGGATGAGGCACCCCTGACTATGGGCCAGTCCCTTGGAGGGGCTAGGTAGAGACAGGCCTGGGACCCAGGTTGACTTGACCCCAGGCTACGAAGTCAGAGCCATGAACGGCCCCACTGCTGGGCACTGGTCTGGTGACCAGCACCAGCGCAGGTTTGCTCCGTGGTGGCAGGGAGGGGTGTATTCCAGGAGGGGTCCCGTGTGCTCCCAGGGCGGGTAACAGGAGAGCTGGGCTTTGCCTGAGGCCGTGTGGTTTTTGTTGCCAGGTGTGGGGAAGTGGGCAGAGGTTGCAGGGCCCTCCCTTCCAGCCCGGCCCTTTCGATTCACAGATGAAGAAACTGATGCCCAGAAGAGGCGACTTGCCCAAGACCGCACAGTGACCTTGTCAAGCCTAGAACCCAGGGCTCTGGGCTCTCTCTTTCAGGACGAGTGGCCTCATGGCCATGTGGCAGCTTCTTCCCCTGCTCCTGCAGGGACAAGGTGAGGCTTCTTGATGAGTCTTGAGCAGGAAATAACTCTCGGGACTAATTCAAGCATTTCTGCCTCTTTGGCTTACTTGGTGTGACCTTGGCCTGTGCCCCAGTTGCCACTGCTTGGATTTGCAAGGTCAGTGCTCACAGACTGGCTGGATGGGTCCCGGCTGGATGCTTTCTGGTTTACACAGAATAAGCACCCACAGCTATAGGTATGGGCACTCTGATCTGAGTGGCACAAGACTGCCACTGTCCCTGTCATTTGTAGGGCCTGGAGCAAGAGTACCTATGGAGGCCCCGACCTATGGAGGCTCCCCGCTCTTGTGTGGCAGATGACATATTTCAACAATAACTTCACAATATATCCCAATCCCTATACTTTTCTTACAATGTACTTGGACACTTTTCCCATTGAGGGTGTACGGGACTAATTCGGGCAGGTTTGTGACTATAGCAGAAATGATGCTGCTGTGGAACTTCTGTGACTGGGTCAGAAAAGATGATGTAGCCTCTGCGTGACTCTCTTGGGTACTCTTGCTGTGGGCCCAGCTGCCAGGCCACGAGAAAGCCCAGGCCACACAGATGCCAGCCTAGGTGCAGGTGCTCTGCCTGCAGCCAGCATCTGAGTGAGAAACTTCAGCATTGTCTTAGCCCTAGTCACTATCTGATACCAACCACATAAGGGACCCCAAAAGAGAATTTCCCAGCTGAGCCGGTCAACCCCCAGAATCATGAGGCAGAGTAATGAAATGATCGTTGTTTTTCTAGAGACAGGGTCTCCCTATGTTGCCCAGGCTGGAATGCAGTGGTTTTTCACAGGTGCTGCCATAGCTCACTGCAGCCTTCAAATACTGGACTCAAGTGATCCTCCTGCCTCAGCTTCCAGAGTAGCAGGGACTACAGGTGCACAACCCCATGCCCGGCTACATGCATCATCTCTTGATCCTCACCCAGCCCTGCCCTACTGGGCTTGCTATCTTCATGACCCAGGTGAGAACACTGAGATCACAGAAAGTAAGTGACATCCCGGGTCACGGGCATGGCATCTGAAGCCAAGGCAGGCCCTCTCCATTATACCACACCGCTTCAAAGGCTCTCCTTGGCTCAAAGACACTTGATTGAGTATTTCTTAGGACTGCAGCCTCCTTACATTTGTTTAAAAACAACATCAAAGTTAAACCAGCTTTAGTCTAAATGGGGAGCCCCAGGAAGCCTGAAATAGGAGAGCCTGGCCTTGAACCTGGGGGATGAGGCCAGAGCTCAGAGGGCGGAAGGCGTCCAGCTGTCCAGCTGCTGTCCAGCCAGAAGCCCATTCCTACTGGAGGTCACCGAACCAAGCCCGGGGAGCCTCATCTATCTCTTTCGTCCCCATCAAAGCATCTCCTTATCAGGGGCCCAGTCTTTAAACAACCCCCCCCCCTCGCCCCCGCCTATCGCCGTCCACACCAGGATTCTCTTTTAAAGAGAACCAGTTTGGCCTTGAGAGAGACGATCTGCTCCTTATCTGTCTGTTTTGTTCTGTGTCGGCTTCCTGGCGGGTTGTTAAGAAGCCTTTGCTTTCTCTGTCTCTCGTTATCTCCCTGCTGGGTTTCAAAGCTGCCCTCTCAGCTCCTTGCAGCCTGAGCTGTGTCTTCACCCTAGAGACCGAGAGCTGGAGGGGGAGGGGCGGAGACTGGGCTCAGCCAGGCCTCCTGAGCGCCCATTCGCAATGCCTGGAGCCTGCCAGGGAGTCCTGTCCTGCCTCAGCTCTCATCAGGGCTGGCTGGGTGTCACTTTGACTTCTCCAGGGACATAGAACATCATGACAGAGGGCCTTATGGAGCCAAGATCTGGGGGTTCACTTTTTTTTTTATTAGGGAAACCAGGCTGGGCCTGGTGACTCACGCCTATAATCCCAGCACTTGGAGAGGCCGAAGTGGGAGGACTGCTTGAGGTCAGGAGTTCAAGACCAGCTTGGGCAACATAGTGAGACTCTGTCTCTACAAAAAATAAAAAAAATTAGCCGGGTGTCGTGGCACACACCTGTAGTCCCCTCGGAAGGCTAAGGCAGGAGGATCGCTTGAGCCCAGGAGTTTGAGTTTGCAGTAAGCTATGATGACTCCACTGCACTCTAGCCCAGGCGACAGAGCAAGATTCTGTCTCAAAAAAAAAAAAAAAAAAAAAAAAAATTAGGGAAACCAACAACATTGGCTTCTCACTTCACCTTTGTATGTTTATTTGTTTGCCAACTACAATACACAAAGCAACTTGTATTTCTTTAAAAAAAAAAAAAAAAGGACATTTAACTCCTAAGGAGTGGGAAGGTTATGATGTAAGATTAAAATGATGGTGTTCCCTAACTCCCAGCCCCACCCCCTGCCAGGAAAGGACAGTTGGCAACCTCACATGACCCCCAAGGCCTGGGAAAGCCTGTCTGGGCTGCATCAGCCCCTGGACACATATTAAGACGCAGATCTGGGTGATAGACAGACTTATAACTTTTTTGTTTTTTTGAGACACAGTCTCACTCTGTTGCCCGGGCTAGAGTGAGTGCCGTGGCATCAGCCTAGCTCACAGCAACCTCAAACTCCTGGGCTCAAGCGATCCTTCTGCCTCAGCCTCCCGGGTAGCTGGGACTACAGGCATGCACCACCATGCCCGGCTAATTTTTTCTATATATTTTTAGTTGTCCAGCTAATTTCTTTCTATTTTTAGTAGAGACGGGGTCTCGCTCTTGCTCAGGCTGGTCTCGAACTCCCGAGCTCAAAGGATCCGCCTGCCTCGGCCTCCCAGAGTGCTAGGATTACAAGTGTGAGCCACCGCGCCTGGCCAGACACACTTATAACTTTGACTCAAACTGTACAAAAGTGATTTATGTAACCAAAATGTTTGTACCCCCATAATACTCAGAAATTTTTTTAAAAAGACCCAGATCTAAGGAAAGGAGGCTCCTGGAATCCACAGAGCTGCCAGGTTCTTGCACACCATGGTGCCCCTCCTCTTCCCCTGGCACACTCGTATGCACACTCATCCTTCACACTCAGCCAAGGCATCTCCTCCTTCTATCAGGGCTGGCTTCATGGAGGTGAGAGCTGTGGGGTCTCACAGAGCCCTGTGCTCAAAAGGGCCCCGTGCTTGGTTTAATGCTCTGCTATTGCCATCTTGAAACCTGAAATCTGAGCAAGGGGCCTTGCATTTTCATTTTCCACTGGGCCACACAAATAATGTAGCAGGTACTGCCTCCATAACATCTTTGTAATGTTAGCCCTCAACCTAAGCTGAATCTGGTGCCTCCCCTAGGCTCACACAGCCCCTGCACTCACTGCTCTCCCTACCAGCCCTGACCACACTGAACTGTTACTCACTTATCTCTCTCCCCTCTAGACTCTGGGCCCCTTGAGGGCTGGGGCAGAGTCTACTTATACCTGCACAGAACTTAGCACATAGCAGGTACTCACTAAATGCGTGTTGAAATGAACAGTCCAGATGGGGGAAGGCCTGGCCCAGCTTCCTACATGATTCTGCCAGAGCTGGACTCTAAACCATTTCTCTTGCTTTGGGGCCAAAACAATCCTCCCCGCCCTCTCACTCTCCTGACCAGTGGCCAAAGGCCAAAACCAACCCAGACCAAAGCCAAATATAAATTTGTTTTTCTGACCTAGGACCCAAATTAATATATTTTGTTTTCCCCAAAGGTACTCTGCCATTTTCTAGAATAGTTCAAGCCGACTAACCCAGAAATCCTAACACCCAAAGAGGACTGGGGGCCCTGCTGGGTCACAAGGGGCTCAAACTGAGTCCAGAGGCAAGAACCAGTGAGCTGTGGGCAGTCCACACCCTTGTGTGTGTGGGTGGGTGGGGGTGGAGTGGGGAATGCTGAGGCTGGATTTTACAGGGGCCAGAAAAGGAACGGTAGGGCTTACACCAGTTCTGCCAAATCTACCATGCAACCCCTTACAGCCTTTCATTCATTCATTCATCTATTCAAGCAGGAAATGTGATGGTGAGGAAGACGGATAAGGTTCCAGTCTCTTTGATGTTTATGTTCCAATCCTCTTTGGAATAAAGCAGCGTCCATCAGTAATACGGGGGGAGGAGTGCGGGGGCATGCATGGGGACAAGCCAAAGGTGCCCACCTGGCTCCCTGTGGTGAGAAGACTCCACAGAAGCACCCTCTGGGATTTTGCTGTCTGTAATGGCAGCCCCGTTCTTGGCTCTGGGACCCAGGCCCAAGTACAGAAGCTGGTTAAGGCCAGTGATTGCTGTAAGTACGCAGCAGGCAACACTGTGCTGTGTTCTGAACTGCCATCTCCCCAGCAGGGGCCCAAGGCTCCTTCCTCACTTCTCTTCTCCCTCAGCTGAGTTGTCACCCGGCAGGCTCTGGACCCCATTTGACCAGTTGCTATTGGAGGCCAGACCCACAACCACCAGGAGGTGTGTGAGGTCAAATAGGCCACCACCCCCAGCAAATGCTTCTACAGCACCCTCTGGGGTGTGTCTGGCACCAGAAGGTAAAGGAGCGGGTCTGCCTGCTAGAAGTCTGGGCTCCACTGTGGGCACCCCGGAAAGAGTCGTCAAAGGAACCAATGGCCAGGCCTGCGCAGACTCTAACTTCTGGACAATCTGGAGTTTGGACACAGATATCAGTGCTTGGCTGTTCAGAAAAGGGAGCATTCAGGAATCTGGGGAGAGGTGAAAATAAAACGTTTCAATTCTCTAACTTCAAAAATGGAAATAAAACGTTTTATGACCCAGTCCCAAGCCAGGAACACGTCCCGATTTTTCAACCGGGCCCAATCAATCACTGACAACGTTGCTTCAGTGCCCTGAGAGCCAGCCAATCAGCAACGGTCTTACGCCAGCGGCACTTGTGGAAGCTAGCCAATCCCGAAACGCCAAGGCTGATAGCCAATCCGCAGACAGTCCGGCTGCTGAAAATCAGCCAATTGCTGAGCGCCGCGCTTTCCATCCCCTGTTTAAGATCGGCTGTGGGGTTGCTTGGAGTCTGCGGTTTTTTGGTAAGCCAAGTTCGCCTTATTTCCTGCTAGTATTTTGAATCCAGCTTCATTGTCTCCGATATACACCCTGGAGGAGGAGGACTTGCACCCTGAACGTGTCCCAGAGGCCGTGGGACTGCGCATCTCCCACACACACCCAGGCTGGGTCCGGCTCCTTGGGGCCCCTGGCCACAGCCATCCCACTCGTTTCAGGGCCTCCTGGCTAGTTTTCTAAAACCCTGTCCTCTCCTTTCTCCTGTGGTGTCCTGAGAACCGGGGAGGGAGGCTGTGGCTAAGGAGACTGGACGGAGGGGGTTTCTCCACAAAGTCTTCTGTGAGGCCCACAGGCGAGGGGGGGAAGCTCAGTCTAAGGGAGATCCACCGAGGGGGAGACACAGCCCTGCTCTCCAAGTGCCAGTCTGAGAGAGACACTGATTGGTGGGGGCACATTCCATGACATCACATCTGATTGGGGTGACATAGTCTGATGGGGAGGCAGGACACCTAAGAGCACCCAGAAAAACAAGTGGAGATCCCAGACCACATCGGGTCAGGTTTATTTTGGGGGGCACGTACTAAGTACTGAGGTGGGATGGGGGTGGGGATGGGGGGGTAGTCAGGAAGTAAAGCTTGAGCACCGTAGTGCCTCGTCCAGCCATGCCACATACTCCCCAGCGCCTTGGGTTGGAAAAGGACAACATGGCTCACCCCTCTCTGCCTTCTCCTAGTCCTGTTCCCCAATGTCCTACAGGCCAAGCCTCTGATGAGGGGAGCCCAAGGCAGGAGATCCTTTCAGAAGAGAGCTCCTGTGGGTTTCTTGGGAGAGGAGGCCTAAGTTGGCCTGGAAGATGGGCCACTTCAAGTGGCCAGAGCAGTAAGCAGAATTAGTCTGCTGTGAGGATTCTAGATCCTTTGCCTGCCTTGCCCTGCTGCGCCTCCCCACAAACACCTGTCTCCACACCTCCCCCGCCCATCAGAGCCTCAGTTTTCTCTTTGTGCAGTGGATGCAGCACCCACCCATGTCCCCTCCCTGCAGTCTGGCTACTGGTGCTCTGTCTTTGGCCTCCCCACCTCCACCTTCACCCCATGCAAACCTCAAAGAAGCATAGCATTTTACCTGTGTTTGCCTGATGGCTCCTCTCTCAGTATGGAGCCAGCCAGGAATTCTTGGGTCCTGGTTCCAAGGAGCTCTAGTCCTGCCTGCTTAGGAGGACTAGGTTCCTCAGTCCTTCTTAGGTCAGGCAGGGACTAGGCTGAGGCAAGCAAGGTGCCTAGGGCAAAAGAACTTTAAGGAGGCCCTCTCCCGAGTTGGGAGGATGGCTTGAGCTCAGGAGTTCAAGACCAGCCTGAGCAAAAGCGAGACCCCATCTCTACTAAAAAAAAATAGAGGCCGGGCATGGTGGCTCACGCCTGTTATCCTAGCACTCTGGGAGGCTGAGGCGGGCGGATTGTTTGAGCTCAGGAGTTCGAGACCAGCCTGAGCAAGAGCGAGACCCCGTCTCTACTAAAAATAGAAAGAAATTATCTGGACAACTAAAACATATATAGAAAAAATTAGCCGGGCATGGTGGCGCATGCCTGTAGTCCCAGCTACTCGGGAGGCTGAGGCAGAAGGATTGCTTAAGCCCAGGAGTTTGAGGTTGCTGTGAGCTAGGCTGACGCCACGGCACTCACTCTAGCCGGGGCAACAGAGCGAGACTCTGTCTCAAAAAATTTAAAAATAAAAACAAAAAAATTATTTCACAGAGTTTGGCTTTTTTTTCCCCATTGATCGGCCCCTGCATCCCATTCCCTGCATGTCCAGGAGGCCCGCATTCACCGGACCCACCCTTGCCCCTGGCAGGCGGGGCATTGCTTTCAGGAGGTGTTGCTCACTTTCCAGGAAGGAGAACACAAAGACAGCATGGCTGTCTCCTCCCACCTCCCCCAGGGCTGGGGAAGCCCCAGTAGGAGGGAGACTCAGCTTTCACCCAACACTTAGGAGACTTCTGACTGGCAGACCTCTAGCCTTCGCTTGCATCATTCCAGTGATGGGGAGCTCACTGCCCCCCCAGAGTTATTAGGTGATTAATAAAAACAGAACAGACTTTGGAGGTGGGGCTGAGAGGCAGTGGCCTGGGGAAGCTGGAAGGACTTGCTCATAAGCCAGAACTGGTAGAACAGATGTCACACCATTGACCCCGAACCTGTGACAGTGTCTGGGGCCAGTCAGCTAATGGGGTAAGTTCCAGGGAGGCAGATTTCAGCTCAACAGGAAGAAGGACTTCCCCTCGGCAGAGCTAGGGGCCAGTGATAAGGCATCTGGGGGAGCTAATGAGTCATTGGGGGATTACAGGTAGAGAGTAGCCCATGGTCAGGGCTCCCAGCACTTCCGGAAGGTCCCCAACTGAAGGGATAGGATCTTACCTCCTCTAGAAGGATGGCCAGGGAGAGTGTCCCTTCCCACAATCTCAGCTGGCCTGTCTTCGAGGGCTGGTGGGACGGGGGAGTGGAGCCTGGGTGTTCCCCTCACATCCCCCGGCAGGAACAGGCCTCCCCTGTGGGCACCAGCGGTCTGCCCTTGGCTTTGTCCCTCAGCCCTTCTGCTGTCTCAGCCCATCCTCGCTCTAGTGACTCTTGCACCCAGGTGAGTGAGGGGCGGCCCTTCTGAGGGCCCTGACATGCTGCTGGGGTGTCTGATGTCTGAGAAACAGGCCTCCCCCTCCCCAGGGAGAACTGCGTCATAACCAGGCTCAGGAAGGCCGAGGCTGCTGTCACAGATGGTGGGCTGACAGGGAACTGGGGTTTGGTGACACTGCACAGGGGAGGTGGATCTTCCTGAGTCCCAGGACCCTATAGGTCTGCCTACTATGGGTGTGAGGCCACAGGGGCCTATTCAAATGAGATACAAATCACCATTGCAGTGCGCCAGCCAGTCCTGGTCCCTCCTCCCCCTTCACCTGCCTGATGGCCCAGGGAAGCCAGGTCTGAACAGTTCCAGAGTGGGCAGGGAGCTGGGTCAGGCTCCTGCCCCCAGGAGATAGATGTTCCTTCCTTCTCACAGCCTCAGTTTCCTCACTTTAACCATCTTTATGAGCTTGTCTCAAGTGAACTGAGGTCTAGGAGGCTGTCCTGCCGGGCCTGGGGCGGGGGTGCAGGTGAGGTGGGGGTGGGGAGGTCTTGGAGGCCAGAGTGTAGCAGAGGTAAAGGCCTGAAAAAGGGCAAAATGTATTACAAGTTGTCTCTTTAAACCCTCCCCCCACTCTTTCTGGGAATTAAAACCTGCATTCCTGCCCCAGACCAGTAAGCAGAGGGGCAGAGGGATGTTCCTTGTTCCTTGTTTTCTAGTATCTTCTCAACTGAGTCCTCTGAGCAAAGGCCACGAGATCATCTTCACCGACCAGGACCACCAACCATAGTTAAACAGCAATAGCCTGAAGCCAAACCCCCCCCCCTTAAAAGCTCTGTATTTCTGCTTGAATGGGGTGATGGTTCTTTAAGATGAGAGGCTGCCCTCCTCCTCATTTGCCAGCAAATTCATAAACTTCTCTTTCTTTTTCCTCAAACCATTTATCCTCATTCTTCGTTCAGCCTCAGGGACATGTACCAAACTTTTGGAAACAAGAGAAAGGAGAAAGCAGTCTCAGCCCTGGGGCCTGACACCAGCCATGTGGCAGTCAGCCACCAGCCCAAAGGTGACAGATTCTATTTTAATAAAATCGAATGAAGTCTATCTGCCTTTTATTCTCACCATGTGCTGGTAATTCTAAATAATGTCAGTGATAAAATGCTCCTCTCTGAAAAAGTCTTTTATTGGCCAAAGTTCTGAACGATTGCTATAATTACTGTTGAATTTTAATAATATATAAAATAAGCTCAAATTAGCACCTTTATTGCTTATTCTTTAATAAACATTGTGTTCTACACGAAAGTCAATTCAGAGAGTTCCCTGTTGCACACACGCAGACTGAACTGCAGGCATGCATTTCGTTTGTGACGCCTAACCAGTCTCTCCTTCACTCTAGTTGCAATTCTTGTCTCCGGTTCCCGTGGTACATATGCCCAAGTTTAAACAATGGAGTCTAAATACACAATGATAGCACAGTGATTCTAAAGACAAAGAGACAGAACATGAGTTCCTTGAATTCTTTCACTCTGTGTGGCAGCTTGGAGGTTTTATTTGGGTTTTAAATTTAAAATCGTTGAATAGCGCCAAGTAGGAGGTGTAATTTTTTGGTTTGATAAATGCAAGTTTTAGCTCATTATTGTCTTAGTCTGTTCCTGCTGCTATAACAAAATTACCTTAGACTGGGTAATTCAAAAGCAACAGGAATTTATTGCTCACAGTTCTGGAGGCTGGGAAGCCCAAGATCAAGGCGGCAGCAGATTCGGTGCCTGCTGAGGGCTCACTGTCTGCTTCATAGATGGCACCTTCTCTCTGCATCTTCACATGGCAGAAGGGGCGAACACTGTGTCCTCACATGGTAAGGGACAAACAGGCTCCCTCACGCCCTTCCATAAAGGCACTAGTCCCACTGATGAGGGCAGAGCTCTCATGACCTAATCACCTCCCAAAGGCCCCACCTCCTCATACCATTAACTTGGGGATTAGGTTTCAACATAGGAATTTGGGGGGACAAATGAATTTGGGGGATACATTCAGACCACAGCAATTATGAAATATATTTGTTTCATTTCTTCATATTTGCTATGTAATCATGTAGAGAAGGCAAGTATTAAAGAATGTTCCACTATGAGAGTCAAATGTGCTACGTATGGCGTTGGCTTGTTTAACTCTGCAGAAGGGGACCCTGATCCCATGGGGATGGCTGGGAAAGTGGTCAGCCTCCCTGGTCAGAGGGATAGACTGGGCTGGACCTCCGATCCTGGGCTTCCCAGCCTAACCGCAGTCTCCCCCACCCCCATCCCAGCTCAGTCCATCTAGGGACGAGGTTCCCCAGGGGTAGCCTGCAGCCACCCGGTGCACTGGGTGGGAGGGGCAGGGGAGGTGGAATGGCTCTAGCTTAGCCCTGAGCAAACTCTGATAAGGAGCAGAGGCCCCAAGTATGCCAGGTGCCCTCCAGCCTGATCCTGCCCTCTTCCATCCTACCCTGCCCTCCCCACTGTACTGATAGAAGGGGTGCAAAATATACCTCTGTGGCATAAGGATTAGTTTGAGCTGAAGATGTTTGAGAATCAACAGATGCAGCAAGAGGCTTTTTTTTCTGAACTACTCTTATCTTCTGAAAGCAGAGCCTTCCAAAAGAATTCAAATGTCATAAATCCCCTCCCTGGAGTTTGGGAGTTTCCCAACCAGGGAAGATTGATTCATTTTATGAGACTAGAAGAGAAATTACACCAAGATAAGAAGTCACTTAAACAAACATTGTCACAAACTATCATATCTCCCATCTATTCTAGGGGCCCATTTATCTTTCCTAAAAGTCATTTGTTTTCCCAAAAGTGCCCTTTCTCTCCATTCCTTCCCCATTAAGATGTTGTATCAGCCCTAAATTCGAA
>CM052442.1:113251300-113288090 GCA_028533085.1 Varecia variegata | reverse complement strand
CGGATTGTTTGAGCTCAGGAGTTCGAGACCAGCCTGAGCAAGAGCGAGACCCCGTCTCTACTAAAAATAGAAAAAGATGATCTGGCCAACTAAAAATATATATAGAAAAAATTAGCCGGGCATGGTGGCGCATGCCTGTAGTCCCAGCTACTCGGGAGGCTGAGGCAGTAGGATCGCTTAAGCCCAGGAGTTTGAGGTTTCTGTGAGCTAGGCTGACGCCACGGCACTCACTCTAGCCCAGGCAACAGAGTGAGACTCTGTCTCAAAAAAAAAAAAACAAAAAAACAATAGTAGGTAACCGTCATTGAGCATGTGCCATATGCCAGGCCCTCTTCTAAACCTTTATATATATGTTATCTAATCTAGTCTTCCCAACAACTCTTTGAGGTGAGTACTATTACTTAAAAATGCAAAAATTGTGGCATAAAGAGGTTAAATGACTTGCCCAAGGCACAGAGAATAAGTGGTAGAACTGGAATTTGAAGCTGGTCATTCCCAGAATTTAAAGCGTTGAATTTGGACTAGGCCACCGGTGCTGTGAGTCCTGCTTCTGGCTCTGCCCCCACTGGCTATGTTACATTGGGCCTCAGTTTCCCTGTCTTCAAAGTGGGGTGGTAAGGTCCCTCTTGGCTCTGATAGTCCTCAACCACAAGGCACTGGGGCTGGCAAGAAGGACACTAACTTGAGTGTGGTCTGTCTACACAGTCAGCAGAGGGAAGTCATGCTACGGGAAGCCTTGGCTACACAGCGAGGCGCTCTGGACTGAAGGCCCGAGACTACCCAGCTCTGGCTGTTCTGCCCAGCTCAGCCGCTGCCTTGCTATGGGCCTTGGGCCAGTTGCCTGCCCTCTCTGACCGTGCCTTCATGTCCCCATCTACTCGGTCCTCAGGCTATAGCATCAGAGGAGAGGACAGAAACTGCATAGAGTGTACTCACAGTGACAGTGCAGAGGATATGACTGCGTCAATTGTGACTCTCAAGTTCCAGTGATACAGTGACCACAGCATCTTATCAGCATCAACATAAGAGCGCTGCCTAATGTGGATACTTATCAGAATGGTAGCTAGATTCAAGGGGGTTGTGCAGCCAGCATGTGTACTAATCCTATCAAGATGAACATTTAAAGTTTAGCTGATTTGCATATAGCCAACCATAGTGAAGAAATGGATGGCAATATCCCTAGGGAACCTGGGGTATAATTTATAAATATAATATTTATATATAATATTTTATCAGTCATATGTAATATATAACACATATTGAATATGTATATCAATATTATATATAATATGTCTTTGTCTTGGCTTCCTGGCACAGAGTCCCTAAAACCCTTAGAATTTCCTGAGTGATAGAAGTGTCTTTTGTTATTTATAATGAGCCCCTTTATTATACCTGAGTTTATGCTGATGAGGTAACTCAGCCTACACATGTGATTGGACAACGAGAACAGGGAAGGGGCCTGGAAATTGGGTTATAAAAACTCTTGAGGATGGCACGGTGGCTCACGCCTGTAAATCCTAGCATCCTGAGAGGCTGAGGTGGGAAGATCACTTGAGGTCATGAGTTCAAGACCAGCCCAAGCAAGAGCAAGACCCCATCTCTAGTAAAATCAGAAAAATTAGCCAGGTGTGGTGGCGCATACCTGTAGTCCCAGCTACTTGGGAGGCTGAGGCAGGAGGATTGCTTGAGCCCAGGAGTTTGAGGTTGCAGTGAGCTATGATGATGCCACTGCACCATAGCTAGGACAACAGAGCAAAACTGTTTCAAAAAAAAAAAAAAAAACTCTTGAAAATGAGATTTTTGACCTTCCAGGTTGGTGAACACTTCAAAGTGCTGGGGGAGGTACCCCCACATACCTTGCCCTATGCATCTCTCCCATTTGGTGGTTCCTTTATATTGTTTATAATAAACCTGTAAATATACGTAGCGTTTTCCTGAGTATTTCCTGAGTCATTCTAGCAAATTATGGAACCAGAGCCAGGGTTTGTAGGAACCTCTGACTTGTCAGCCCTGCGGACGTGTGGGTAGCCCGAGCACCCCATTTGTACTAGCATCTCAAGTGGGGGGAAGTCTTGTGGGACTGAGCCCTTTAACTGTGGTGTCTTATGCTAACTCCAGATAGATAGTGCCTGAAATGAATTGTTGGACACCCAGCTGGTATCAGAGAATTGACCATTAATGTAGGAAAAACTCCTCATAGGAAACAATTACAAAAAGATAGGCCCTGTCTTTGTTTGGGCAACTGTAACACAATACCTTAGACTGGGAATTTATTTATTGCTCACAGTTCTGGGGCCTGGGAAGTCCAAGATCAGGGCACTGGCAGGTTTGGTGTCTGGTGAGAACCCATTCTGTGCCCTCACATGATAGAAGGGGAGAATTAGCTTCCTTGGGCTTCTTTTATCAGGGCACTAATCCCATTTAAGAGGGCTTTGCCCTCATGACTTAATCACCTCCTAAAGGTCCCCACCTCTTAATACTATTGCTTTGGAGATTAAGTTTTAACATACAAATTTGGGGGGTGTACACGTTCAGACCATAGTAGGTCCCCACCGCAGAGTGTAAGAACTCTGATCCTACCCCATGGTACTTGCTCCCATGTTAGGGTGCATACTGTCCCTCAGCAACCCTAAAATTTGAAATAAAAGGCAGGTCTATGGCAGGAGGCTCTAAGCATTGCTATGAAGAGAATTTCAAACCAGATCTGATGCAGAAGAACATTCTAGGAAGCCACCACCATTGGAGAGAGAGAGAGAAAGACTCTCTAGGAGCAAGGTAAATCACCACAGCATCCACCTGGAGCTTAAGGTACGAAGGCCCTTTAAGTTCTGCCCCAAAGGAACACATAGTGTGGTATATGCATTAATAGAAATTTTACTGTAAATAGGTGGAATGATTTTATATTGAGTACTTTTATGTTGAATAATCCTATCATATGAATAATTTGGAAATACTACCCATCTTAGAAACAGAAGCTGGTGCAGGGCTAAGGTGCTAATACTTTATCAGGGAGGTACAAGCCCAGTGAGAGAGAAGAACGGGGGAGTAAGGCCAGGGCAGGTGGAATGCAACATGGCTGACGTGGTACTGTGCTGCCATGGCTTCCAACAAGCCTGTGTGACACGGTAGGTGGCTCAACAGGCATGTAGCTCTGCATGGGGTCATGTCCAGGGGCTTGCAAGGAGGAGCCACACCTTGGAGAGTCTAGGGAGAGAGGAAGGAGGGAGAATTTATCTGCCAGCTCATTCCTGTCCCTTACTTTGCACTGGTCCGGTTTCACCCAGGTGGGAGAGCTGACTCATGGTACACTTGGGTTTCTTCAGCAAACTCCTCAGTGGCCAGACCCTGCCCTGCGATGTGGTATTTATCCAATTCTAAAAGCAGAGGAGTGGCCTGGCACTGGTTTTATGCGATCAAGAGAAATAAAGTAGATTGATGAGGGACTCTGAGCAGGCACCCAAGGTTTGCATCCCCAGTATTTGGGGCCCCAAAATTTGGGGTTTCCAAAAATTACTTTGCAGACAATAGAATCAGCGGAATGAGTTCACTGCAGGTGAAGCCACAGTTTCTTCATCTGTGAAATGAAGATGAAGTTGGCTGAGGATGACCTTTCCCCAACATCACCCCCATCCCCACCCCCACTTTTGACTGTTTCCAGGGAGAAAGGCCAACAGGGGCCCAGCACAGCTCACTCACCTGGCACCTGCTGTCTGGGACACCTCCACAAGCCATTCTCTCAACATAGCCCAGCCAGGGCTCAAGAGTTCCATCCACGCTCCCTAGTGCCACATACTGTGCACCACAGACACATAAGTGAATCTCTCTCTCTATTATTTGATGGCTAATAATAGCCACCCTGTTACCATCTTTTATTGAGCACCAGCTTTCTGTTGGACATATACACATCAACATGCACACGTGCACCTTGTTTAATACTTACCACAACCTTGAAGATATGTGTCACTTTCCCATTTTACAGATGGAGAAACTGAGGCTCGGGTATGCTCTGGGATTTGCTCAAGATCACCAAGGGCCTAGTTTAGACTCAAACAGTCTACGGTTGGAATTTCTGTGAGGAAAGCAACTGAAGAACATGCTAGAGGAGGCCCAGTGTTCTGTAATCAGGTGGGTTTCATCAATTTGCTATAAAGCGGTTGTGTCCAGTAGAGCTGCACACACTTCAGGGCAAGGTTGCTGGGCTGCTGCCTGTCTAGATAAGTGTGTGTGCACGTGAGTGCTCACCTGGAACAGAGAGGCTCCCCTTCCCCTTCCACCATGCAGCACAGCCCTGGGGCCGTGGGCTGAGCCTGGGCTCTCAACTGTGGAATTATCATCCGAACAGAGCTTGAACTTGTGTCAACAGGCTGTGGGGTCCTCTGTCCTTTGCCCTCTCGTCTTTTGTCTCTCCTCCCTGGATGGATGCTGGCCCAGAGCATCTAGCCACTCCTGAGAACCCAAACCTATAGCACCCTGGTCTGGGGCCAGCACGGTATGAGAAGTGCCCCTTCCAAATTCTCTTTATCAGGAAGTCGATGCCTGGGACATCACGGTCATTCACCTCAAGAGAACAAATAATCTTGATAAGTGGAAATATTTTTTAAGCCCCAAAACTGCTGTTCTAAATTTGCTAAAACTGGGTCAGTAATTTGGCTTCAATCCCCAGGACAAATATCATATGGATTAAACTTTTACAGTTGCGGGTGTTCTATAGACCAACGAATGCAGCCAATTACATGTTGTGCAGATGAGCAGGGAATTGGGTGTTTGAAAATGTTATCTTTCACCTGTTTAGAGACAGAAGATAAATTTTTCAGAAAGAGAAAAGCGGCACCATGCAAATATAAAATGAAAGCGCCAATGCAGATGGTTGATGATGAATGTTCCATACAAGGCTGTATTTTTTATTTGCCAAGTGTTTGCTGAGTTGCAATGCCTGGTGCTTCCCCAAAGATGAGGGGGTTTGTGATTCCCCTCAGGACCCCGGGTGTTGCTGATGTGGGGCCTGGAGTTCCTCAGGGAGGGTCCTCTCCCTTGGATGCCACATACAGTCCGTGCAGCCATGCAGCCGGAGCAGCCCACAAACAGGGCCCTGCACAAAGAGGGGACCAAGCTTGGTTTAATGCACGGGGATAAATTGGCACCTTGAAATTCTTCATAATTTTATATTTGAATTTGTGTTTTGTAAGTGAAGTCCAATGAGGTCAGGTGCTGAGGTGCTGAGAGCTTGGCGCCTTGGCCCACAGCGTGGTCCTGCCTCCTGCCACCTCCTTGCTTCCGTGAGATGAGTCTTGCTGCCTGCTCCCTCCCCCTCTGGTGCCCCGGCCCCACCTGGTCCTCCCCACCCCCACCCCGCAACACTACCACCCTTGGCTCCCTGGAGGGCCTGGGGGTGGGGGAGGCGCCAGGGTCAAGTGCACATAACCCACCGTGTCAGGATGGGACAGATGGTGGTGGTCCATCCCCAAGCTGGCAGCACTATGGCATGTTCAGTGGGGCGACGTGGGGAGGGTGCGCCTCTCTCCCGTCTGGGAACCCAGCGCATCCTGGCTTGGAGGCTGGGACATGGGCTGGGCCTGTGGGCCTGTGGGAAGGGAAGGTGCCCCACTCTGCTTCCTGGGGAGTCTGTCTGGTGGCTGACAGGAGGGAGAACCTGGTCATCAGCAGGCCCCGCAAGTGCCCTCCCCAACCGTGAGTGTCCACTCTTGCCCTGTGAGTGTCCCCATGCTAGACGAAGTGAGACATTAAACAGGAAATTAAAAAAATACCTTGACAGGTTGAGAGAGAGATCACAGAAAAAAAGGAGAAGATTTTCCCCTGCGTTTTGAACAAGGGACCCTGCAATTTCATTTTGTCCTGGGCCCTACAAATGACGTAGCCAATCCTGCCTGCAGTGCTGTGCTGCAGCCAGCCAGCTCTCACTAGCTCAGTTCTGCATTCGGTGATGTCATGTTGGTAGCTTGAAAGGGCCACGGTGAGAGTGTTAACAGCACAGAAGTTGGGCAAATGCTACAAAACAGAACTTTTTTTTTAGAGTTGGTTGTTAAACATTTACCAGCATGCCATTGTACAGAGCACTCAGTCAAAGTTGGAAACTTCTTTCCCTTGTTAATTTAATTGGTTAAATAGGGCAGGCCCACACTTCCAGGAGGACAGTGCAAAGCCGTGGAAGGCAGGCTCAGGAAGAACACAGGTTACTAAGCACTGATCCAAACCATTTCAGGGATGAGGGAACAAGCACAGAGAGGAAATGCGACTCACCCAAGACCACACAGCAGGCCAGCTTCTAGCTGACATTTGGACCCAAAGTCCTAGCTCTTCCCACAGCAAGAGAAGCTCTGTAGGCCGTATGTCCCTGTTCCTGCACAGTGCCTAGCTCAGGGTTCTGACCTTCAGGAATAAGCTGGGGGCTCAGGAGGAGTAGGCAGGAGGGGAGCTGGGGAAGGACCTAGAAGTCCCAACCCTGCACTCTTGTCCTCTTCCAGTGTCTTCATGCCTGAGGCAGAGCCTAGACGAATGGGAAGCAGGACTGAACTATCAAAGGCATAAATATTTACCAAGCCCAGGGGCCTCCCAACAAGCTTGTGGAGTTGAAGGGAGCAAGTACCCAGGGCCTCTCTCTCTGAGGCCAGCTAATGCAAGGGTGGGAGAAGCCCCTTGAAGAGTCTCCCTGACTCCAGCCTCTTTGTCACATTGGTATATGAGCCCCTGACACCCTCAAATATGTAAAGCCCAGTCACAAAACACCTTCTCAGCTGTGGGTAGAGTGGGAGCTGATCCCCATTTTACAGATGAGGAAACTGAGGCCCACAGAGGGAAGATAACAAGCCCAAAGTCAGAGAGCTGGGAAACAAGAGAGTCTGAAGTACAAGACAGAACTAGAAACCCTGCCCCCAAACCAGTCTCCCTCCAGGGCCCCCTGTTCCAGAACTTCCCTCGACCCTGGCTGGCCTGGACGAAGTTGATGCTCCTTGACTGACCGTTTTCTCTGGCCAGGCCTCCCATACTCCACCTGCTCCACCTTCCTACAGCTCCCTGGCTGCTCTCTACCCAGGTAAGAAGAACCTCCCATTTCTCCTCACCTCCCAGCTCAGGAAGCCCGCCACCTGCCTCCTCTAGCTCAGGCCTGGCATCTCCTCCAGGAGTCTCTCCTGGGCTGCTCCTGCTCACGGGGCTCATGCCCTCTCAGGAGTGCGTGAGGGACCAGGGGTCTGGGTCCTAGTCACAGCTGTCACCAACTTGCAGAGTCACCTGGGGCTCCCTCATCTGCACTCAGCCTGCCCGCCTGCCTCACCAGGGAATTGACAGTCAGGATGAGAAAACCCTGGCGGCAGGCACAGGTCACAGCTGCTGGGGTTCTTGCTGGCATTGGCATGGCTCCAAGCTTGGGCTCCATCCAGAACCATTGTCATCCAGCCACACTGTCTTGTTCTTCCTCTCCCCTGGGGGTGGGAGGCCAGAGTCTGGTGGGAGAGCTCAGCTAGGGTGGGCGCTGTGAGCGCAAGGACCCCTGCTCTCCCCCACTGGTGCCAGGGAGCCGGGCCTGGGCTTGGGGCTGGAAAGAGCCAGGGCTGGGAGGAGCTGCCCTCAGCGCTGTTTGGAGGCCACCTCTAGTGAGCCCCAGCCCTAAGCAGTTCTGCCCCTCCACCCTCTACCCTCCTCCGCCCTCCAGGGTGTGAACAACTTTCCTAATCAAGAACAAACTCTCTCTCCGTGCCAGCAAAATTAGGAAGAGCCCTTGGAAATGCTGTTTTTGTCCACTGAAGCAGACTTCTGGGGGGTCCAAAGAAGGGCTCCCCACGGTGCCGCACATCCGAGACTGTCATAGCAATGCCTCTGATGAAACCGCGCTCCCGGTGGTGCAGAGGAGAAAACGGCCCCAGGAAGATGCGGGGACTTGCCCCCAACGCGGTGGGGACGCTGGAGGTCCCGATAGGAGGGCCCTTGTCCTGACGCTGCACGGGCAGAGCAAGCTCCGGGTTTTTACTGTTTGAACGTTATCTTGAACTGCATTGGGCGCTCTGACGGAGACGGTGGGCGCTCAGGCCCTTTCAGAGTCACCCTTGGCTCGGCCACTGCTCTGGGTGTCAGAACCTCTAAGGCGGAAAAGGGACGGGTACGCACGCGGGCGCCGCGCTGCCGGCGAACCGGGCCGGCGGCTCTGGGCTGTCGTGGGCGGCCGAGGACCGGCGACCGCGCTCTCGGGGGATGGATGGGCGGGCCGGGGGGCCGGCGGCGGGCTCCACCCGCGCTCCCGCGCTCCCGCACCGGGTAAACAGGCGGCGGGCGGCGCCTGGGGGCCGCTCCTGCAAGCCGGGCGCCGGGTTACATCACGGTCCCCGAGCGCCCGCCCGCCGCCCGTGTCCGAGGAGCGGAGAGCTGGCGCGGCGCCTCCCTCCCGGGCCAGCCAGTCGGGAAGGCTGGCACGTTTTCTCCAGAGCCCCTGGGACTTCGTTGAAACCGGGTTCAGCCCGAGGGTGGGGGTTCTGCTGTGGGCGCGCGGGAATCGTGCCTCAGTTTCTCCACCCGTGAAACCTGGAGGCTGTGTTGGGCTTCTGTGCCTCCCAGCGAGGGGACGGAGAGATGCAGCCAAGGCGAGGGGGCAGCCCCTGAGATGGGCTGTGACTAGAGCGGGGCTTCCTACTCTAGTAGTTCAGCGGGAGCTTGCAAGGCCACTGTCCTTGAACGCACTGTCCCACCCAGGGGCCTTGGAGACCACTCACTCGGCAGCCGCGCAGAGGAAGGACGACTTTGTGGTGCCCTTGCATCCTCCTCTCCCAACTTGTTGCAGGACATTGACCCTCTAGGTTAAAAAAAAAAAAAAAAAAGTTCCTGCCTGCCACCCTCACAGCGGGTTTGCGCCAATGCCTTGGAAAAGGTGTCGGGTTGCACAACTAGGAGGGAGATTTCTGCTCAACATCAACAGCTTCTATCGGAGCCTGACCTGCCAGCCGGAAAGAGGAGGTGGTGGGCACCTCAACCTGGCAGAGTAGGGGCCGGGCCGGGGAGGGACAGAGCTGCCCAGTCCTGGGAACCCATGATTTGGCGATTCTGCACCGCCCTTCAGTAATGCAGCCAGTAGCCACGTGTGACTGTTGAGCACTTGAAATAAGTGGGGACCCACTCGGAATTCCAGAGTTGGCATAAAGATTATTTTAAGCCAAAGACATTTGAGATTCAACAGATGCAGAAAGAAGCCGCCTAGGAGCTTCCTTTATCTGACTAAAACTTCTGGGGAATGAGGCTGCCCTAAGTCCCCTCATGGGGGAAGTTTTCTGGCCCGGAAGAAGACGGAAAGGCCACTCATACCTATACAGACAAAAATGTTCACAGACTTTCTTATCTCCTGTCTATTTTCTTACAAAACCATTTGTCTTTCCTAAAGAAACCTTTTTCCCCATAGAAGCCCTTCCTTTCCTCCCTTTTTCCTGTAAGTTAGGTATCTAAGCCTTTAACTACTTAACAGACGGGCTACCTCCCTCACTGGTAAGGTATGCATACATAATAAACTTTGTCTCCTGATAATCTGTCTTTTGTCAGAAGGCTCCAATCACAGAGCAAAAGAGCATAGAGGAAAAGTTTTTTTTTCCTCCCTACAGAGGCTAGCATGCCCTGATAGATGCATAAGTGTAAAATACACACAGGATTTCAAAGACTTAGCATGAAACAAAAGAATGTAAAGGACATCAATAACTTTGCCTATTGATTACATGTCGAAATGGTAAGATTATATTTTGGGTCAATTGGGTTAAATTAAATATATTAAAACAAATTTCACCTGTTTCTTTTTATTTTCTTAGCATCTACTGGAAAATTTCAAATAACATACGTGGCTCATATTATATTTCTTTTGGATAGAACTGCCAAATGTCAGGTCACCTTGTATGTGGGTTGGCTTTTACCAAGCAACATCAGCATATCTCTGTTAAGTGAATGCTCTGTGTCAGTCCTAGCAGCTTGGGCAGTGGGGGTGGAGAGGAGAAGGCACAGTGCCAGCCCTCAGGGAGCTGCCAAGCCCCTCTAGGCTTCCAGCTCAGCCTGGCCAGATTCTCCTATAGTCCCGCCTCCCCTCCTCCACGGGACAGTCAGGCCAGCAGAAGGCTGGGCAGAGGGTTCTGGGGCCTGCCAGGGCTCTGAGAACTCAGGGAGGGAGCTCCATGTGGGCCAAGGATTTGGAAGACAGTGTGGCCAGGGACCCTGGCTGGCCCTTGAGTGCTGTTCCCATGGCTAGGACCACAGATGCGCCTTTCAGCTGCCCAGTCCCTGTCCTCACTGCCCTGGCAGCAGAGCCCTCTGCCAGCTCTGCCCAGCACCATCTGGCTATGGTGGAACAGGCTCCCCAGCTCGCCCATCCTCTCTGTCACCTCCCATTCCCCAGGCCCTGCTTGATTAAAAGATTTTCTTGATAATCATTCAGGGATACAGGCTGAGGTCTGAGAAAGAAAGCTAGCCCAGGCTCCAGAAAAACGAGACAAAATAGCAAACTTCTGCAGCTGGTATTTCTGAGGAACAGCCCACACCTGGCCATTTAGAGGGATGGTCCTGGTTGGTATGACCCAGGTTTAACCCCTGCAGCTGATATGAATGTGACAGCTTTATAGCCCTGTAAAGCTAACCAGACCTGTGCGTAGTTAAACAACCTTATCTAACATTCCTTTTTCTACTCCTATATAAACTTGCTCGTAATAACAACAGCTGACGTGCAAGTCATGCTTATTGTGAGCCAGGCACTGCACTAGGATTTCACATCTGTTAATTCATTTAATTTGGGTTAAATTGGATTTCAGGCACAAAAACCCTATGAGGTAAGTACGTTTATGATCTGCTGTTCACAGGTGAGGAAGGTGAGGCACAGAGAGGTCACGTAAACTTGTTGAAGATCACACAGCAGGAAAGACGCAAAACTGGGACTGAAACTCAGGCAGCCTGGCTCATTATTTGTGCTCCACATCACGACATTACGTGGCCTCCCTCGGAATGCTGAAGGAATCAATTGTGTTCTGTTTTCCTTGACTAGTTCTCTTGCTAAACATTTATGATAACCTATGGCACATGTTCCCAAACCATGTCTGAGATTAGCTGTAACAGACTAAAAATGATGAGATGGGAAATTGACCAAACTCATAGGGAAGAAGAAAAAAAAAAAACAAATCCCGGAAGAATAAATCTTGCTACCATCCTTTGTCCATTTGTCTGTGTGGGTGGGCAAAGAAACACTATCTAAAACTGGATACAGTTTATTAAAAGATAAACTGCAGCTGAAGCTTGCAGCCTGGCTTGGTAGGTGCCCCTCGTTCAGTAAGATGCCCGAGCAGGCTCCGAGATGGAGACGTGTTAATACCTGGTCTGCAGAGGCAGGGGTTGGGGCCTAAATTGCCACGAATGAGAGCGAAAGAACAAGCGTTTCAGACAGGGGAGGAGACAGGTGTCAGGAGGGAGTGAGAAATCCAAGAAGATGTCAGCAAGCCGTGACCTGAGTGGCATGTAGCAGGACAGGAAACAGCTTATGGGTTTTCAAACAAGAATGGCTACCATTTCATTGTCCCCATTGCTTGTGCTGAGCTGGGATGTTGTTCTTCTCCATCCCCCGACCTTCCATCCAAGCCTAACATCAACGCTGGTTTGTGCCAGTCAGTGCTGAGGGGCTAAGGGGCCAGGAGGAGGGGGGTGATGCTGCTTGGGCAGGAGGGGACCTGGGGGCCACAGGCACCAGGTAAGTTGCTGGGTTGGGAGTCTGCCTGGAGAGACATAAGCCTCTCTGCCATCCTCAGAGTTACTGGGGGCACTAGGTCCCTGCAGTAGCCCAGTGGGCGATGCACAGGCATGCCCAGCCTGACATCAGTGGGTGCTGTCCTCCCAAGCCAGGTGTCCAGCACAGGGCTCTGTCTGCAGAGAGTGGAGTCTTTTCTCGCTCCATGTGGGCTGGCAGGGCCCTGCATGGAACCTCTGCTGAAAGCTGAAGACCTTGGGTTCCATGCACAGCTCTGGGCTGCTGCTCTAGAACCTCCTGAATAAGAGGAAGCCCCACTGGGCCTCTCTGGGCCTTGTCCTGTCTCCTGATTCAGCCTCCCACCTCTTTCTGGGCCACCCTCAGCCAGCCTCCTCTGGGCAGCGTGCCTTTGCACATGGGCCCTCATAGGGACGTTATCATGAGGGAGCAGACTCAAGTCTAGTTCGCTTATGTACACATTCTTTCCTATTGTTTATTGGCCCGTACACCAGACACATAGGTTTCCTAATTTAATCTCATAACATACCTTAAGGTATTTTTATTCTCGAGTTACAGATGAGGAAACTGAGGGGTCGGAGTGGCTGAGACTCAACCATCTGGATTGGACTGGTCTTCCAGGTTGGTGGGGATGGGATGGTGGCAGCCTGGGTCCAGGACCTGGAAGTGGAAGAGGGGATGAAGGGAGGTGGGTGCCCAGCAGGGATGACCCTGCAGGGGAGGTCCCCAGGCAGAAAGTGAGGAAAGTACCTTGGTGGGGGGTGAGCCACCCCACACTTCCTCCTCCTCTGGGCTGAGGAGAGAAGGGATCTGGCTGGTTGAACTTGGCATTCAGCCACCTAGGGACTGTCCAGGACAGCTGTCTGAAGGGTGAAGGGCTGGGCCAGCCCTGTCCCTGGCAGGTGGGAAAGGGTGAGCAGGCGACCACTGTGCTAGTTGCTTTTCATTCAAGAGCTCCTTCCCTCCATACCCAGTAAGAAAGGCATGATAGTCCCATTTTATTATTTTCTTTCTTTCTTTCTTTTTCTTTTTTCTTTCCTTTTTCTCTTTTTTATTTTATTTTATTTTTTTTGGAGACAGGGTCTCCCTCTGTTGCCCAGGCTAGAGTGCAGTGCATCACATCAATCATAGCTCACTGCATCATAGCCACAACAACCTCAAACTGCTGGGCTCCAGTGATCCTCCTGCCTCAGCCTCCCGAGTAGCTGGGATTACAGGTGCACGCCACCACACCCTTACAGCCCCATTTTAGAGGTGCAAGAACTGGAGCCAGCCATGTCCAGTGACTTGCCTGAGGTCACAAAGTTAGGCTGGTGTACAGCTAGGATGCAAACTTGCCTTTGCCAGTCTGGTAGAAGAACTGGGTATAAATAGAAACCCCAAAGCAGTGGGTGTCTGGGACAGGGCTGGGGGCTGCAGTGGTGGGGGAGCAAAACCGGAAGGGAAGGGGGAGCAGCGGGTGATTGAATGCCCCACTCCAATACCACCCCCCAGCATCTGCTTATTCTGGGCCTGGAAAGAGAGGCTAGGGGGCCTTTCTATGGCCCTTTTGCCTTGGGCAACCGCCAGGTCCTGTGGACACCCACAGAGGTTATGCACTCAGTACAGCAGGCCTGGCAGAGTGTTTGGAGGGTGGGGGGGGAGGAGAGAGAAAATAGGGAAGGAGGGGGAAGGAAGGAGGGAGGGAAAGAAAGAAGGAAGGGAGGGAGGGAGGGTGGGAGAGTGAAAGAATGAATGAAAAGCCATGTTTGCTTGTCTGTGCCTGGCTGGGTCCGTGTGTGTGTGTGCGTGCGTGCGTGTGTGTGTGTGTGTGTGTGTGTGTGTGTGTGCTGTGCACAACATCTTTTTTCTCCTTGGTCCTCTAAGCTCCTATGAGTCCCACCGGGTCAGGGCATGGTGTTGGGAGCCCCCTGACTTGCTTGACTCCTAGAACTGCTGCTTCCTGGCCGCACCATCCTGAGCAAGGTACTCCACCTTGGTTGTCCTCCTCTCTAAAATATGCCTGATAACCACAGCTCAGGAGATTGTTGTCCACTACAGTAATTATGAACTGTAAGGCTCCCGACCGATATTACCCTCATCACAGGAAGAGCCAGCAGCCCCAGGCGTCATCCACGGCACTGTGGGCTGGGGAGGTGCAGGCTGCAGGCTTGGGGGTGATGGGAGGGGCAGTGAGTGCCCCTGGCAGGCCTATATTGGGGGAGGGGCACTCTCCTGGTTGTCCCAGGCCACACAGTGCCCAGCAAGCATGTGTCCCCTGCACCCCACAGCCCTGAGGCTCACTTCCTCCAGGAAGCACTGAATATCGCTGTACCTGGGCTGTGCTGGGCTCTTCATATCCACAATCTCACTCGATCTGCCTGATTATCCCGTGAGTGAGGTGGCTGATAGTTATCCTAATTTTTATACCTGTGTCAACTGAGCTTCAAAGAGAGAAGTGACTTGCCTAAGGCAGCACAGCTAAGAAGTAGCAGAGACAGGATTTGAACTCAGGAGAACCGGGCACCAATCTCAGCTGCCAGCCCTCCAGCAGAGAGTACAGGTCCCCTCCCCTCTACCCCGCCCCAGCCTCGAGCACACGCTCAGGTTCAGGGAGGGCCCTCCTGCTCTGTGGGGCCTGTCTCAACTTGTCCCGGGGTGGGGAGCCCAGCTCCCTGGTGGAAGCACATCAGGTCACAGTGACAGTCCTGGCTCCCAGGGACTGGCTTCCAGCCACAGCTTTTGGGGGAGGCACTCTATACCCACTGAACCTGGAGGACAGGGCCAGCCAGTCAAGAAGCCCCTCAAAGTCCATCAGGGTGCTGGGGACCAGAGGGGTGGCAGGAGTAGGTGAGAGGTGGCAGGTCCCACCTGAGAAATAAAGACAGCTGTTCCTGGTTACAGATGGAGGCATGGGTGGCTGGGCCCCGGGAGCCTGAGCAGGCCTTTCATGTCCAAACCCAGATCCACCTGCCCACCACCTGCCTCAGCCCACACAGCCCAGCTGGGCAATGGGCACAGTGTCCTCAGTGCCTTCCCAGGGCTTTTGTCTTCACGGGCTGCATGCTGCACTTCTGGACACAAAGACCAGTGTCACAGGTGGGGTCAGGATGACCTCAGGCTGACACTTCTACCCTCCACCTAGCTGTGGTTAGCATCTCAGCACACAGTGCTGGGGATGTGGGTCGCAGGAGGCCCTGTGGACTTCCGGAGAGTTCTACTCAGAAGAAAACGTGGTGGGTAAGGAGGACCTTGCAGGGGACAGCAGGTGCCCCTTGATTGCCCACTGGAGACAAGAAGCCCTGTGAGTTTCCGAGTCCCTTCCCCTGATTGAACAAGCCCACCTCAAGGCCTTTGGTCCCCAGGGTTGTCCTGGCATGTTTCCTGGTTGTCGCCTCAGAATTGGGATAGGATTGGGGACAGAACTGGGGTGAGAGCTGGAATTAGAATGTTCTGGGATTGGGATGGAGATGACTGGGCTGAGCACAGCTGGGGGTGGGGGCAAGAGGCTTGAAAGCAGAAGAGTTTTATTGGAAGGACCTGTCTGCCCCCTCCCCACTCGGCATTGAGCCTTTGGAGGAAGGACAGACTGGGGAGGGGGTTTGGCTTTCTGGTCTCCCCACTGTGACTTGCAGAACTCCTTTCCAGAAAAGGGCAAGCAGACTTGAACCTGTACCTTCTCAGAGTCCTGCTGCCTCCCAGGAGCTGACCTGAGGACGGAGAGGAACAGGTTCACTGAGCGCTCACTGCCTGCCAGGCCAGATCCAGGTGCATTAGAACCTTGACCCCCTCCGCAAACCTGGGGGCACGATCGTCATCCCACAGTCAAGGACCCTGGCGCTCAGAGAGGTTAAGAGGCTTGCTCGAGGTCTCACATCCAGGAGTGGCAAGCTGGAATTTGGGCCTGGGTTAGGTGGCTGGTGCCCTTTTTTCTCCAGAGCATCCCTAAGACTCAATGCTAATGCAAGGAAGGAGACGGTAACTGGGGGATTCAGAGCCAGGACAGCGAGGCAGCAGTCTCCCAGCAGTGGGACTTTTCTAGATGGAGCTAGAGACCCATTTGGGAGTCAGGCTCTGCCCTGGCCAAGCCTTCTCTCCAGCTGCAGGGAGTATTTGTCTGTCTCCTGCTGCCCAGTCTCTAATCACGTGACTGGCCACAGCTCAAGGTCAGCCCCATCTGGCCTCTCAGTCTATAGGCCTGTCTGGGTCCCCAGCACCTCCCACCCCAGGCCTTGCTGTGCCGTTCACACTGGAGCCCCAGGCCTGGGCAGTGCCCTGTGGGCTCCCCGCCCCCAGTAAGGCCTCTCTCCTGGGCCGGGGCTGCCCTGTGTCTGCGGGAAGGAGATAAGAGGAGGCTTCCCTTGGATGCTCAGCTCCTGCCCCGTGGCTGGAATGCCACCGCTGCTGGCTTCCCACGCCATAGCACTACTGGTCACCACACACCCAGCCTCTTGTCATCCTCTACGGAACCTCTGTTGTTTCTGTGTTAAAGGAAACTGGAGAAGCTGAGCTCCACTGTGCTGTGGTGCCCCCTCCCTCCTAGGCAGCACCTCTCTTCTCCTTTTGTCTTTGCAGGAGGCCTTCTCTGACCCACCAGCCACAGGCCGTGCCCGGCCCCTGGCCTCAGCTCTGGCAGCCTTTACAGCCAGAGCCCATAATCCGGCCACCCTCAGGCCGGGCGCGGTGGCTCATGCCTGCAATCCTAGCACTCCGGAGGCTGAGGCTGGAGCATCGCTTGAGCTCAGAAGTTTGAGGTTGCTGTGAGCTAGGCTGATGCCACGGCACTCTAGCCCAGGTGACAGAGCGAGGCTGTGTCTCAAAAAAAAGAAAAAAAAATCCGGCCACCTTCAGCCTGACCATGGGCTGGGTTGGAGGCACTCTGCTCACTTCAAGGGCTCAGGGACTTCGAGGCAAAAGACTGATGTCAGGGACCGAGGGGGCATCAGAGGGTGAAGCTGGAGACAGTCCAGGCAGAAAGGGATAACCTCAGGCCAGGAGGCCCCTGATGAGGCCGAGCTGCTTTCTAAACCCGGCTGTGCCCTAGCGCAGCGGGGACTTCAGAGAGCACCCGCCTTCCCCTTGCTGCCTTGCCCCCGGCCACGCATGGTTCCTAACCTTGCACCAGCCAGCGGGCTCACAGAACAGGCAGAGATGGCTGACGAAGGTGTGTGGGTGCTGTGCATGTCTTGCCCTGGGCGAGGGTCCTCTCCCTCCCAGCCCCATATGCAACTCCCTGGCCAGGCTCCTGTGGGGGGCAGGGAGACTGACTGGGGCCTTCCAGCCTGGACTTGCCCCAGCTCTGGGCCCTGAGGTCACAGAGACCTCCTGAAACCCTCCCCAGGGAGTTGTTCACAGGCAGACAGGCCTGATGAGGTGCTAATTGCTGAGCTAATTGCAGCCTGAGCTTGCTGACAGGAGGTGGGACTGCGGGAGGAGAGGGGCTGCAGCGGAGGGCAGGGAAGGAGGCTGGGGCCCAGGGCTGGCACAGAGCAGGCTGTGTTTGCTCAGGAATTGTTGATTTATTAGCGATGAGCAGCTGCTTTGAAATGTGTCCTGCTCGCCTCCATGCCTCTGTCCTGGCCCTGGCTTTCTCTCTGGGGAAAGGTCTGTGTTCTGAGGCCACTGCTTGTTGGGAAGGTCTCATAGAGCACCTGGGAGCAGAGTGCTCTGCTCTGGGGAGAGATTGAGGAGCAGGGAGCCCCACAGCCTTTCCTGGGGACTCCAGGCCTGCTGCAGCCCAAGCAGACATGGCACTGGGCAGAGCTAGAGACAGTCTTGAGAACAGAGGTGACATCATTGAGCTGGGTCATTTTGGAGGGGCCTGGGGCTCACCTCATGCCAGCTCTGCCTGTTTCTGGACCTTGACTTGGGCCCTGCCCCTCTAAGAATAGCGGCTGTGTGGCCTCCGGAATGGGCCAGAGAGCCCAGGGACATGGACTTGTGCTCGGTGACTATAGAGGCCTCACAAATAGGAGACAAGATGACCTGTTCCCCAGACAGGGGAAAGGGAGTTGGTGAGCCCACCCTGCTGCAGCCAGAAAGGATAGGGCCCCGCACCCTCTTTTCTCCCCTGACTCCCCTTCAGAGCCCACCCTTCTGGCACAAGCAATTCTCAGCACCTGGACCTGGAGAGACTGGTCAATTAGGGCTAGACCCCAACTCACAGCAGGGCGTTATGTGGCTGTCACACACACTGGCCACAGCCCACTTGCCTAGGTGTCTCAGCACAGCCAGCTCTAGCCCATGTTTTTCGCCGCCACCCCCCCGTCCCCACCGCCCTCTGGGCTCCTTTCTGCCCAGTCGTGTCCTCTCCACTCCTAGGCCCCGGTTCTGCCTGACCTCCGCCCGCCAGCATCCCCTGCCTCACCACACCCTACCCGGGGCCTGCCCCGGACTGTTGGTCATCTGGACAGAAAGCGGGGAGGCCAGCCTGGCCCCAGCCGAATGCTCGTGCTCCTCCCAGGATGCTCTGAGAACTCAGTGAGATTACAGACAGGAAAGGACTTTGGTAGTAATAGTGGTTTAATAACTGTGATAATTGCTCCAATTTTATGAGTACCCATTCCCGTGTATATCTCCTCACAGCAACCCTCCAGGGCTGGACATTTTATTATCCCCACGTCTCAATGAGGAAACCAAGGCTCAGAGAGGCCAAGCAACTCATCTAAAGTAACCCAGCTCCTAAGTGACAGTCTGGGGACCCCAAAGTCACTACCCCTCACAACAGGAGGGGGTTGTTATTATTTTTTTGCCAGCCTATTTCCTTCCTCCTTTCCCCTCCCTCCCTGCCTGTTATCATCTGCCCGGTGAGCTTGCATCATTACTAGGGCCCAGGGGTCCAATTAGGGGGCTCCCCCAAGGAAGCTGACTGAGGCAATCCCTGCCCCAAGGGGGCCTCCCTGAGCTGAAGTTTTAATTAGCTGTCACTGCTCTTCCTGAAACTCTGACCTGCCTGTGGCTCCACCAGCCCAGGCTGGCCTTGAGACAGGAGGCAGGACTGACTTCCAAGCCTGCAGCTCAGCTGAGCTGCCCAGCACGGGAGGGAGGGTGTGGCTGGGCCTCTGTCCCACCTCAGCATTACCTCATTTAATCCAGTAAATGGATTATTAATAAAATAAATGGATTAAGTGACTTAATCCATTAAATGGATTAAATAAACCAGTTAATATTTGTAAAGCATTTAAAACAGCACCTGGTACAAGGTAAAGGCTATGTGTTTGTTAAATTATCCATTTGCCATCAGGGATTGGGGAGCAAGAGACTAGGGTGGAGGGCAGGGCTATTCTTGGACATGGAGGTGACACATTCCTGGGTCACCTGGCAATGGTGAGTGGCCCATGTGTGGGCTGTGGGCATCTGCAATGCTTGTAATCCTGCCCCCGGCAATGTGGGATGCTTGGGGCTCAGTGTACAGCCTGGCTTGGAGGGGGCATGCATAAGTATCGAGGGGCTATGTGCCAGGCGCTACACAGTGCTGTCACACACTGCACACTACCTCACGAGACGGGGCCAGCATCCCATTTGAGAGCCAAGGCACCGACGTGTCCAAGATCACGCAACCATGAAGAGGCGGAGTAAGATTTAGATCCTAAGTCCGAGCCCTGTACACTGGGAAATCTGATTCCCTGTGTCCCCCACCTCAGGCCACACCTACAGACCCAAAAGGGGGAAAAGTGCCCCTCTCTGCTCCCACTCAGCTTCCCCTCAACCTCCAGGAAACTTGAGGGCTCTGAGTGTGGCTGTTTGTGTTGAGGACCCAAGACCCCTTTCCTGGGGTGGGGCTATGGGTCTAGGCTGAGATGGTGACAGTTTCTGAAGCATCACCCCCACCCCTCCTGGGAGCAAGAGGCCTCCTGACCATGACCCCAGTCCCCCACCCCACTGGGCTGCTCGCCTCCGTCTCAGCCGCAGCGCTGTGCCAGTCCTGAGCTGGAGCCAAGCCCTCCTTGGACGCGGTTGCCTGGTAACCAGCCCTAAGTGACGGAAACCCCAGCAGGCCGCTAATGAGGGGGCAGCAGCCAACCACCTGGCCAGACCCTGCGGCCCTAGCCAGCCTTAGGAAGGCTTTGATGACAGTCCACCTGGCCTGCCCCACGGTAGGAGGAAAGGGTGCCCTAGCACTGGGGGAGGGGGTGTGGCAGGGCAAGGAGGAGCTGGGTTGGCAGCCCCCCAAAACCTTTGAACCGGGGAGCTGGGGGAAGATGATTCCCGGCGGAGGCCAAGGCCCAGCCAAAGCCAGGGGCAGGCGCTGGGCTGGAGTCAGGGTTGTGGGTACCGCTGCCCAAGCCCAAACCGCCGTCCTGGCAACAGCTGTGAAGGCTTGGCCCAGGGCACTGAGGCCGGGGGAGGGGATCCCCGGAAAGAGGCCCTGGCCAGGGAAAGGAAAGGAGGCGATCAGGGAGGCTGGCAGGAGGCCAGGCTCTGGGGAGGGCCAGCCTCCTGCAACACTGAAGGGGAATGCATCAGCCTCTCCCCCTCCGCAAGGGTCCCCTTCTCGCACCCCCACCCGAGGCTCAGGGCCTCCAAGGAGGGGGCTACAGGCAGCATGAGGCAGGCAGGTGGAGCTCAGCCAGGTGTTTTTCCATCCCAGGTCTGAGGGGGGAAGATGGGGAGGGAGGTGTGCAGACTGGACAGGCCTGAAGGAGCGCTGGCCTCTAGACCCGCCTGCCTGAGCTCCTGGGCATACAGCAGGCCCTCTCTGGGCCTCAGCTGTCCCACGCTGAAATAGGGGCTGGACACAGGCCCTTGCTGGTCTGAAGCTTGGCACCGTGGCTCCTGAGAGGCTGAGAGGGGAGGGCAGGGGTTTTAGAGGGGTTTGGGGCAGCAGAGGCTCCCTCAGGCTTTCATCTCTGGGCCTGGGTAGCTTTTCTGCCTTTCTTCTCTCTCAGATGTGCAGAGTCCTCCTTCACTGTTAAACTTTCCGTCCAGACCACAGCCTGACTCAACCCTGTGCTGAGCACTGGAGTCCCAGCCCAAGGGCAGCCCCAGTCCTGCCCCGGAGGAAGTACCTCTCCAGTCGAGGAGGGAAGCCAGGCTCGTCACTAAGCAATTTTAGCACATGGAGCTGAGGCTTGGATGGAGGCGAGTTCAGAATGCTATGGGGCCTCGGAAGAGATGACCAAACCCAGCCTGGAGTTCAGGGAAGGCTTCCTGGAGGAGGGTTCCTGAGGCAAGCCTTAAAGGCCAACAGGAATGAGTACAGAAAGCCAGGTAAGGGGCCAAGGTGGAGGGAGAGCATATTCCAAAGGGTGAAGGTATGTCCCCCAAGGAACTGTGGCTGGCTAGGGAGGGACAATCCGGAGACATGCAGAAGCCAGAGTGGAGAACTGGAACCTGGGGCACTGAGGAGCCACAGGAAACTCCATGCTGGGGTGACAGGGTCAGATATGGGCATTGAAAAGACCTTTCTGGAGGGCTCTGAAGGGAATATCTCCCATCGCCTCCAGCGCCAAGCCTCCAGTGGCTGCACTCTGGCACCGCCAGGATGAGGGACATCACGGTCCCCCACTCCCCCAACCCAACCCAAGGCCCAGCAGCCCTATTCCTGAGGCCTCTCTCCTGCTGTAGCAGCCCTAGCCCTGCACAAGTACCCGTCGCACTGCAGTGCATGGTCTGTTTTAAGTCTGTCTCTCACTGCACGGGGAGACAGCACTCGGGGCCCATCCACTCTTGCACCCCCCATGCCAGCAGAAAGCCTGGGGAGCCTCAGCATTTGGTGGAGGGAGGGATGGGAAGGAGAGAAGGAAGATCAGTCCACCCTGGCTGGCAGAGAGTGACCCCTCCCTGCAGGGAGTCCCTAAATTTTTGTGAATGGGCTTTTTGTTCCTAGCCAATAGGCCGGCAGATACAGTCCTCCGGAGGTGCCCATGAAAGCCCGTACCCCTTTCTCAGTCTTCAGGATTCCCCTCTGAGTAACTCTGATTTCCCCCGGAAGGGGGGGTGGGGCTCCTTTGGAGTTTGGGAGGTTCCCCACTGCCCACTCACCCTGGCAGAGCAGCAGGCGACTGCCACCCGCCTCCCTGCACAGGGAAGCTCTAGTGTGGCAGCACACTTTTGGAAAGTGGCTCACCTCAACCCCATCGGATCCCATGACCCTGCCCCCACCCCCAGGTCCTATCCAGCCCAGACTCCCTAAGACAGGCCAAGCTCAGGCTGACAGTCACAAACACAGCCCAGCTTCAGGTTCGGCTTGCTTAGGTGGCAGAGGGTTCTGACCACCAATTGTATCTGAGCCTTCCCTCAGAAGGGCTGGGAGTCACATAGCCTTGGGGGCAGGGGGAAATCCCAGCACCTCCATTTCTTAGTTATGGGGACAAGTGTCCTCACCCCTCCTCCTCTAGGGCTACCACTGGTTGAGGGCTGACTATAAACTAAGCTGTGAAGTCACTGGAGCCCTGTAACATGTAACCGTGCCCATTTGATGAAGAAACTGAGAGGTGAAGGGGCTTGCCTAAGTCACACAGCTCAGTGGGTCAAACCCCAGTTTGCTTGTTTTTCAAACTCCTACCTCATATGGGTGTAAGAAGTAAATGAAACAATATCTATGAAATGGCTGGCATAGGACCAGGCTCCAAGTAGGAGCTCCTTGCCCTGTCCAACCACTGAGATGTTCCTCTTCTGGTTGGGGAGAGGGAGGGATGAGGAAGTAGAGAGGGCAGAGAGTGCAGCAATAGCAGTCTGGGGAGCCTTCCTGGAGGAGGCAATGTCTGTAGTTACGTCTGAAAGGATGGAGGGGAGCATTGCTGTGTGTCTTAGGGAAAGGTGCCACACATCTCTGTTTCTCTGCCTGTACAGTAGTTGCCAGTTCCACCTCTCCCTCCTCTGGGGTGAAGGAGCTCCTCTGAGGAAGGAAAGAGATTTGTAAATAGCAGGTGTGGCCTCATTAGAGGGAGCTACATTGTTATTAATAACCATAACATAACGAGCTGAGGTTCAGAGAGCTGACCTCTTACCTCACTGTCCCAGAGAGCCAGGATAAGTAATCAGTGTCTCCAGTGGGGTGGAGGAGGAGTACGTGTGTGTGTGCCCCATGTGGAGCCTGTGCAGACCCTGTGGGGTGGGGTAGGGGTGGGGAGAAACCTCCTCTCCTACACTACTTATTTCTTTGTTAACTCCACCCATGAGGACCACATAGGACAGACTGTTCCCTTCTCTGCTTTTATGTACATTCTTCCTTCCAATTGATATACCACTTCTCTCAAGACCACAGTACTAATAAAAACATGCAGGGGCTCCCAAGACAGTCCCCTTGTGTGGACACGACCCTTCCAGTAGAGGAAAAAGGCAAGGTCAGAGTCTTGAGGAGCTCACAGTCCACGGACGCTCCACAGAGCTCTCTACAGCTCACAAGCAATTTCCCACACTGATGTTGCTCAACACTTACACTGTCAATAAGGCCAGTCTTTCACTGCTCCCATTTTGCAAGGAGGGAATTTGAGGCTCAGGAAGTTACAAAGTAGCTCCCAAGTCCCCCAAACTGTGTCCTTTCTTTGGTAGTCCAGGCTGTTTAAGTAATGCCAAAAAAGAATGGACAAGATACTGATTAATGGGCGTGCTTTCTTTGCCAGGTGTCCCTGAATCCACACGAGACGCAGGGGCTGCAGAATCTTAGTTGATCCCTAGGGTCTGACCAGACTCACCCTGGCCTGGGTGGGTCCCACTTGGGCTCAGAGATATTGGAGAGACCACCGGGCACACCTGAGTGCACAGGCTGAGAGTCCTAGACCCCAAGAGCTAAGAACACGGCCCTCCTCCCACCCTGCCACCCCCACCCATCCCACACCGTGGGGCTGGGGTGAGGAGATGGGTGCTATGCCGGGGTGGGGGATGGGAGCTATGCAGGGGAGGAGGGGGAGAGGGAGCAGAGTTGGTGAGCAGCAAAAGTGGGGAAGAACAGCCTGTGACCCACAGGGCTGCAGGCTGGGGTTAAGGCTGTGAGGCTTGGCGTGACCCCTAGCTGTCAGCACATGAATGTATTTTCCTGATGCTAAGGTGTGGCTGCAGGAAGATCCCCAGCCTGGGAACCAGGAGATTTGGGTTTTTGTCCTAGCTTGCTGTGTGACCCTGGGAAAGCCCCAAACCTTTCTGGGTCTCTCCTCCCCAAATATTTCCAGACGTTAAGGTTCTTCCAGCTCTAATTGGAGTGACACTCTCCCCCCTCTCCCCAGGTGACCTCACGTCCTCTTCCTCTTCCTACCTGCAGTGTCCAGCCCCTCCTCTTCAGCTCCAGCTGCTTCGTGACTCTCTGAGAACCTGCAGCCTCAGGTCTGCTCTGCTCTGACTCAGGCAGCCCTGACCTTTGGGATTTGAGGAGGTGGCCTGGGTGGTTTTGCCCCATGAACTTACTCTGACCTTTGGCATGTCCACCTGTCCTTCCCTCCCCCACTGCACACACCTGTCCCCGGCCCTCAGGCAGCCCAGGAACTTCAAGGGACTAGATTCCTTCAGGTAAACTAGTAGCACTGAGGGGCCCTCACCCACAGTCAGATGGCCAGAGAAATAGGGCAAACAGGGGCAGCCCTTCCACCCTCCAGCCCCTCTTTGCAACATACCATCAGGCCTGGGAATGCTTCACCCCCCTTGGCCTCCCGGGCTGCACGTGCTCAGGCCTGTCTTACTGCGGAGACTTGCGGCAAAGGTTTGGGGATACCTAGTGAGGCCATTTAGCAACGCCCCCTCTCCTCCCCAAGCACTCTCACTTCTGGCCTGCTCCAGGGATGGGGACATCCCTCCTTCCTCAGACAGCTGCCAGGCCCTAACAGGGGTTGAGATACATTTGTCTGGAATTTGCCCATCTGACTACACCGAAATGAGGGGAAAAAATAACGAGCCCTTCTACAGCCCCCTGCTACAACCAGTGCAGGACAAGGGAGTCAAGAACTACTGGGTGCCAGATATTTTAGTACAACCCTCCTATGCCTTAACAACACCTGCACTGGGAGGAAGATAGAACTCCAGTGCTACACATAAGGAAACTGTAGCTCAGGGGTCAAGGGGCAGGCACAAGGTCACATAGCTAGAAAGTGGCAGTGAATGACTGATCTAGCCGAGTGACTGCACAGGTTCGCGGAGCGCGGCGGGTACGCAGCACAGCGGTGCCGGGAGAGCTGGCCCACGCAGGCCCTCCGCCCTGCGGGCCCAGGGGAAGGCAGGTCCCAGAGGCGCGGCCGGGCTCTGCCCCCACCCCGCGGGCCGCCCCGCCCCCGCCCCGCCCCCAGCCCGCCCCGCCCGGGACCGCAGACGGCGCCCGGCGGCGGCGCGAACAGCAGCGAGGAGGGTGGCTCCGGGCTCCGCGCTCACCGCGACTTCCCGCGCAGGGCCCGGCCAGACAAGGACCCGCGGCCTGGGCGGCGCTGGAGGATGCAGTCGCGGCTGCGGCCCCGGGGAGTGGCGGCGGGAAGCCCGGCGCCCTGCAGGTAGGAGCTCGCCCGCTGGGCGGGCGCGGAAACTTGGGCCGAGTTTGCGGGCGGCGCGTGGGGAAGGGGTGGGTGGTGCTGCCCCAGGGCGCCCCTGCCGGCTGGCCCGGGGATGGAGCGCGCCGGGCCTGGCCGAGGTGCTGCGTCTTGTGGCAGCGGCCGGCCCCGGCGGGCGTGCTGCAGGGCGGGGGTCGCGCCGTGGCACTGACTGGCCTCGGGCTTCGAAGCTCCCGGGGCCTGGTGGCGCGCTGGGGCTCCAGCATGGCCCGGGCGCCCGATCTGGAGATAGGAGCGCGGGCCGAGCCCTCGGGCCTCCCGCGGGGCCCGGCTCACGTGGATTGCCGGGGCGGGGACGGGGGACTGGGGGCTGGGCCTGGGGGCGGCGGGCGCTGAGGCGCCGCGGGCCCTGGACGCACCCTGCTGGGACGGGACGGCCCTGTGGTTTCCTCGCCACCGCTTGACTCACCCTCTGGCCCCAGCCCAGGCTGGCGGGATCGCCCCGAGGCGGTGGCTGCCCGGACTCTGCAGCCAGGCCGGCCCCTGCTCCGGGACCTCCCGCCGCCTGCGGGCGTCCGTCCGCGGGTGGGTGGGTGCGCGGGGCCGCCTGCGTGCACACATGTGCCCGCGCCCGAACGAGGGGAGTCGCAGTTCTGGAGTGGCGTGCGTGCAGATGTGGGCCATGCACGTACGTGCAGGCATGGGTTTGCATGCGTGGCGGCGGCCTGTGTGTCAGCCTGCTGGGGTGCACGTGCGCCCCAGAGCCGCCGGGAGGGGCTCGGAGACACCCGGAAGCCCGCAGGGTCCAGTGCGCGGCAGCCCCAAAGCGAGGGCGGCCGTGAGTCCCAGGCACCAGAGTTATGGGCAGGGCGGATAGGGGAAGGGGACGGAGGCCGCTCCTGGGACCCTTCCCCCTCCAGTGGAGGCTGTGGGCCGCCCCAGGCTGGGCTATAGCTCTGGAGAGCCCGCAGCCTCTGCTGGGGGATTGGGAGGTGTGAGGACACCGGCGCCGGTGGGGTCCGCCTCTGGGCAGGAACCACGCTCTTCTTCCTGGTCTCTCCCAGCGTCCGTCCCGAGGCCCCAAGGAGGTGGAAGTGGGAACTGGGCCACGGGGCTATTTGTTTTCCCTGCTGTGTGGGGCAGGCGTGGTGGGCTCTTCTGGACCCTGCCCTGGATCCTGGCTGGCAGGACCAAGAGAACCGCTCCCGGAGGTGATGTGAGCCTGCTCCCTGGGTGGGGCTCTGCCCTCTCCAAGTGCCTACGGGCCCCTCAGCGTGTGGGTCAGGGAGGGAGGCACCTACATTTTGGCTAGTCTCGAATCGGGGAGGGGCCTCACTTGAGGGAGTATGTACTGGGCTCTCCATCTCCTAGTGACAGGAGATAAGGTCACACCCCTCAGCGTTGTCTGCTGGCTCCCTGGAGCTCCTGCCCCTCCCCCCCAACTCCTCAGGCTCCCAGGTGTCTTTGTATCTGTAGGCTGGATCCCAGGCGCGGTCTCAAGCAGTCTCCAGGGCAAAGGGCACTCATTGGGCTGAGCTCCGGAGAGAAGGACTCCTGGGGCTGGGGGTGGGTATGGAGCAGGCCCCAAGGAGCATGTGGGGGAGGTGAGACAAGAGCCAGCACTTAATTAACCTAGAGCCTCCCCGGCAGGGCTCAGCACCCCCCAAACCGTATGACTCCTTAAAACATCGCTGGGGAGTGAGGTCGGGCCTTTCCCCCAGGATGCAGGTCCCTGTCATAGGGCACTGGTATTGGTACTGTCACCTGTGTCCTGATGACCCTCCTGTCTTCTCCAGGCTGGCCTGAGGTGTCAGATTCTGTCTGGGAGATGAGTCACCTTTCTCTCTGAGAGTCCTGCCTGGGCTTTCTTGGTGCATCAGGCTGGGGTGGGAGTGGGCGTTCATTCCCATGCTACCCTGGCCTTTCCTGTGCCCAAAATGTAGTGGTCTAACTGAGTCTGTGGCTGTCATTGGCCACCAGCCAGAAGGGACCAGAAACCTGTGATACTTGGCCTGTGGCCTAATCATAGCAAGGTTGAGCTGATCGATCCTTTCTAAGCCACTGAGAGTTTCAGGGAGCAGGGTGCTGGCCGGGGGAGGTAGAGGCAGGTCAGTGTGGCCCCAGCAGACCGCCTTCAGATGGAAGCCCTCGTGGGTCATTAGGTGCCTGCTGCGCTGAGGAAACCCATGCTTGACCTCTGTGGGCCTGGGTCCCCATCCTTGGTCTTGCCTTAGGGTCCTAGTCTTTCTTGGCACTTAGTTTTTCAATCAACACAACGGGAATAGTTGCCAGCTAGCCCTGGGGCCTCCTTCCCTGGACTTTCTCTCTCTCACACGCACGCCCAGTCCCTGGTGCTGTCTTGCCCCATGTGCCTTGGAGTAGCCTTGTGCGGCTTCGTTGGCTGGGCATGGACACGGCTCTCCTCTGGGGCCTTCCCACCGGCACCACAGCGCCATCTGCCGGACAGCCCTGACCCTCCTGCTGAGGGGGCGTGGGGCGTGGCTTGCTCCGGCCACGCCCCCAGTCGCCTGTGGCGGGCCTGCCCTCCAGAGCCAAGCCGGGCATCGCTGCGTCTGGCCCTTGGCCCAGGGCCCTGAGTTTGACGTACGGCTCTGTTATTTTTTCATGAGACGGGCAGGTCAGGGCAGTGTCACAAGAAATCTGAGAATCTGTAGGCAGTACCCAGACCCCAGGTCTTGGCTGCAGTGGGCATCTTTCCACAGGAGCCTGTAGCAGGAGGCAGGCGTGGCCTTTGTTAGTGACCTGGGATGCGCGGGTCTCCTGTGAGGAGGCGACAGGGTAAGCCGCGCCAGGTGAGCCTCAAGCTGTGCCGGACAAATCTGAAGCCCCGAGGAGAAGGGGTCTTGGCAGTTGCGTGTGGGGAAACGGAACAGAAGGGGCTCCTGGAGCGAGGTGGGTGGGGTGTGTGTAGAAGAATCCACTAAACGAAGCTTCTACACCTCAATAGATAGGGTTGGAAGCCCCCCCCTCCCCGCATTCTATGGCGCATGCGCGCGTGGTCTTCACTGAGCCTCAACTCAGCGCCAGGTTCTCACGGGTGGCAGTGGGCGCCGCAGTCCTTCATCCCTTGCGTGTAGCCTGTGTTTCTGACAGCCCTGCCTTTCTCCCTCTCCCAGGTCGGCAGTTGAATAGCAGGGACCCGGAAGGGCTTGAAGCCTTCACAGCAATGGCGGAGAAGCGGCCACTGGGGACTCTGGGGCCTGTGATGTATGGGAAGCTGCCTCGCCTGGAGGCAGACTCGGGGTCTGGGCACAGCCTGCTCCCGTCTGCTGGAAGCCAGGACCGCTGCAGCTATAAGGAAGCCTACTTCTCCTGTCCCATGGCGGGTACTCCCAAGGCAGGATCTGAGCGGATGGCATCCTGGACCCCATACCCAACCTTGTACCCCCCCAGCATGGCAGGACCTCCACTTCGGACAGACAGCCTGCTGACCAACTGCCTGCTCTACCGCTCACCAGCAGAAGGCCCTGAGAAGATGCAGGACTCCAGCCCTGTTGAGCTCCTGCCCTTCAGTCCCCCGGCTCATTCCTACCCAGGCCCGCCACTGGCAGCGCCCAAACCTGTCTACCGAAACCCTCTGTGTTATGGGCTCTCGACTTGCCTGGCGGAAGGGGCAGCAAAGAGGCCACTGGACGTTGATTGGACGCTGGTGACTGGGCCTCTGTTGCCCTCAGCTGACTCACCCTGTTCTCTGGCCCCGGCTCCTGGCAAGGGCCAGTCCCTGGATGGCACCTTCTTGCGTGGGGTGCCAGCTGAAGGGTCCAGCAAAGACTCCTCAGTGAGCTTCTCCCCATGCCAAGCATTCCTGGAGAAGTATCAGACCATCCACAGCACAGGCTTCCTGGCCTCCAAGTACACAGGTCCTTACTCTGGGGACCCCAAACAAGCGATGTCCAAGGGGCCCTCCAGTCTTTGGACCCAACCAGCCCAGCCGCTGGGGCCACCCTGCCAGGAAGTCATGCCCACCCACTACCCACTGCCCCCACCTCCACAGGCCCTCCCTTGCCCTCCAGCCTGTCGCCACCCAGAGAAGCAGGGCAGCTACAGCTCAGTGCTCCCACTGCAGCCCCTGGGAGCCCACAAGGGCCCTGGGTACCAGGCTGGTGGGCTTGGCAGCCCCTACCTGAGGCAGCAGGCAGCCCAGACACCCTACATGCCCCCAGTGGGGCTGGACACTTATTCTTATCCCTCCGCCCCGCTCCCAGCACCCTCACCAGGCCTCAAACTGGAGCCACCTCTTGCTCCACGGTGCCCACTGGACTTTGCTCCCCAGACCCTGAGTTTCCCTTATGCCCGGGATGACCTCTCTCTCTATGGAGCATCCCCGGGGCTTGGAGGGACACCACCTTCCCAGAACAGCATGCAGGCTGTGCCACAGCCTGGTGCCTTCCACCGGACATGCCAGCCTTTGCCAGCCAGCGAGCCATGTTTGGAGCTTGTGAGGGCTGCAGAGAAGCCAGCCCAGGAAGCCGGAGAGAAGACATGGCTGCCTAGCTGCAGGAAAGAGCAGCTGCAGCCCCGGCTTAATGAGCACCCTGGGGCTCCCATTGTCATCCGGGACAGTCCGGTTCCCCGTACCCCACCAGCACTTCCCCCCTGTGCCCAGGAGCGCCGGTCTCTTCCACAGAAGGAGGGTGCGAGGCCCTCCAGCTCTCCACCGATGCCTGTTATCGACAACGTCTTCAGCCTGGCCCCCTATCGTGACTATCTAGATGGGCAGGCACCCGAGGCCACAGCTGAGCCTGACTCGGCTCCAGCCTCCGATGAGAGCCATGACAAAGGCTGCAGGGGGACCCTGCCTGCCCAGGAGGACCCCTCAGGGGCTCACTGCTCACGTAAGGAGGAGGTGGCCCTGGACTTGAGTGTGAAGAAGCCCGCAGCAGAGGCGTCTCCCATCAAGGTCCCTAGTCCTGTGGTACATGCCAAGCCCACTGAAGCCATGGATGTGCCAGATGTGGGGAACACAGTGTCAGATCTGCCAGGCCTGAAAAAGATAGTCCCAGAAGCCCCAGGGTTGCCACCAACCACAGAGGCCATGCCAAGGACCAACTTCCATAGCTCTGTGGCCTTCATGTTCCGAAAGTTCAAGATCCTCCGACCGGCACCCTTGCCTGCAGCTGTGGTCCCATCCACACCCACTTCAGCTCCTGCCCCTGCTGCTGCCCCTGCCCCTGCTCAGCCTGCCCCCACTCCCACATCTGTACCCATTGGACTGCAGATTCTCGCTCAGCCTTTGCCTGTGGCCTGCTTCAACCTAGCACTGCCCAGCCCTCCAGTGGCTGTGGCCTCCCCTGTCCCCACCCCTGCTCCAGCTCCATCCCCGGCGCCGGCTCCTGCTCCTGCTCCAGTTGCAGGCCCCGCTCCAGCATCTACACCTGCCCCCGCAGACTCCCCAGAGCAGCACTTTACGGGGCTGCACGCGTCCCTGTGTGATGCCATCTCAGGCTCAGTGGCCCACTCCCCACCGGAGAAGCTGCGTGAGTGGCTTGAGACAGCTGGGCCTTGGGGCCAGGCTGCGTGGCAAGACTGCCAGGGTGTGCAGGGGCTGCTAAGCAAGCTGCTGTCCCAGCTGCAGAGCTTCGTGTACACACAGCGGTGCCCCTTCCCCCACGTGGTGCGGGCCGGCGCCATCTTCGTGCCCATCCACCTGGTGAAGGAGCGGCTCTTCCCACGGCTGCCACCTGCTTCCGTGGACCACGTGCTGCAGGAGCATCGCGTGGAGCTGCGGCCTACCACGCTGTCGGAGGAGCGGGCCCTGCGGGAGCGTGCCCTGCACGGCTGCACCTCGCGCATGCTGAAGTTGCTGGCGCTGCGCCAGCTGCCCGACATCTACCCTGACCTGCTGGGCCTGCAGTGGCGCGACTGTGTACGCCGCCAGCTGGGTGAGCATGGGGCAGCCCCAGTAGCCACCGGAGCTGTGTGAGCGGGTGACAGGTGTGTGCGCAGTGTGAATGGGTCATTGCCGGGGCTGAGTGGTTCTAAGAACTTCTGGGCAGTGGGGGCTGGCCTTCCAGGGTGGGCTTTAAGGACCCCCCCACATGTCCCCCCCAGGCATCACTGATCGCAGTCCTTCGTAGGCTTCTGAACAGCCAGCTGCTCTGACCTGTGGGAACTCTGTCTCAGCCTCCCCTGGTGCTGCACCTTCCTGCGTTCCCTCTGCCTGTGCCTTTCCCATCTTTGGTGCAGGCTTCTCCCTTGGTGTTCCTGGGGCTCCGGCCATGCCCCATTTCTGTCTGAGATCACTTCCTCCTGTCTGTGTCCAGCCCGGCCTCTCCTCGTCTGCGCTCTAGCCCCAGATAACCCACAGCATGCTGGACTCTTGCACCTGTGTGTCTCTGCCATGCTGACCTCATCCTAAATCGTGCTCCTGAGCTTCCCCTAAGCTTACCCCCCACCCTAGTCTTTCTCTTCTCAGTGAAGGGCACCCCAGTTCACAAGACCTGGCGGGGCCCCCACCCTCCCACTCCATACACCCCTGCCTTTGGAATGCATACTTTCTCAGTTCTCCGGGGCACTTACGCACACAGAAGTGCGCCCCTAGGTCAGAACACTTTTGTGGTTTGCTTTCTCTCTACTAAATGATGTCTGGTGCTTATTTTTCTCCAAACTGTCTGGGGTTTTGGGGGGTTTTTTTTGTTTTTTTTTTTTTTTTTGAGACGGAGTCTCACTCTGTTGCCTGGGCTAGAGTGCTGTGGCATCAGCCTAGCTCACAGCAACCTCACACTCCTGGGCTCAAGCAATCCTCCTGCCTCAGCCTCCCAAGTAGCTGGGACTACAGCCATGTGCCACCATGCCCAGCTTATTTTTTCTATATATTTTTAGTTGGCCAGATAATTTCTTTCTATTTTTAGTAGAGACGGGATCTCACTCTTGCTCAGGCTGGTCTCGAACTCCTGAGCTCAAACGACCCACCCACCTCGGCCTCCCAGAGTGCTAGGATTACAGGCGTGAGCCACCACGCCTGGCTGGTTTTTTGGGTTTTTTTTTTTTTTTTCGGTTTTTTTTGTTTGCTTGTTGTTTTTTATGTTCGGGAGGACCACACAACCACAGTGTTGTAAGGTGCGTACGATCACATTTCTTCAGCCAGGACCCTGGTGATGGGATCAGGTGGTTTCTGTCATTGCCTCTCCTGCATCAGTACACCTGGCATGGAGGTCCCCTCTGTGGTCTTTCTGCCCCTTCTGTCCCCATGTTCCCACCATCCAGCCTCTGTCTGGGCTGTTTCCCTGTAGAAACTGCTCCCAGTCCCAACCACATCCTGGCAGCCCTGCCCAGGGCCTTACCTGGTCAAGCTCGAGGTCAGGGTGAAGGGCCCCAGGCAGTGAGGTGCAGGCATGGGGGTTGGCTTCTGGCTGACCAGCACTCCCAATCCCTGAACACTTAGGAATTTGGGGCAGATGCCTTAATGGGGTGCAAAGAAAATGCAGGTGCAGGCGTTTTGTTTCTGAGTGAGAGGGAGTGCAGGTGGGTGTCCTGCATCCCCCAGAGCCCCTCGGCCCAGCCCTCTCCCTGTACCCCTGGGCTGTCGGGGGCCCAGAGAAGCTCATGTCTGCCTTTCCTGGTCTGCCTGGTAGGCGGTGGAGCCCTGGCACCCCACACAGTCCCCTCCTGCTCTGACTCCAGCCTGCAAGGGTCCGGGGCCTGGTAAGAAATGACTGGGGCCCAGTGTCCGGCCACTGGCTAGAGTTTGGTGCCCCTGTCCCACTCCCTCCCCCCATCCTTGGAGGCCACCCTTCCGTGGGTGCCCTAGACAGTTACTACTGCCTTCATTTCTCATGGGTGCCTGCACTCCCCCAGTGCTCCCCCTCTCAGGAGGAGTGCTCTGGGACCCTCCTCTGGCCCTCCACCACCAACTCCAGGTGGCGCTTTCAGGGCCGGCCCTGCCCCGTTGGGCTCTGGCTTCAGCTCTGCAGGTGGCATGCAGAAAGGTGGTGGCTCTCATGGATGGCAGGGCCCTCTCTTTCTATGCTTTGGTTTCCCCATTTGTACACTGGGGCTTTAGACCAGGCCATTGGTTTCCTGGCCTGCTGGGCTCCTTCCCTCTCATCCTTGTACGCAAACAGCCTCTCCTGAGCAGTGCCCTCATCGGATAGAGTTCTGGTGTCACCTGGGGACAAATGCCTTTTTGGCTTGGATGGTCTGGCCAGTGGGCACATTTGGGGAAGTGTTGTGATATCTGTGACCTTGCAGGTGCCATGCTGGCCTGGGGCAGAGCAGAATCGCTGTTCTGGATGGCTTTAGAGGCCATGAGGTGGGACCTGAGGATGTGGGGTCTTCAGCCTGACTATTTGTTCATTTTCCAGGTGACTTTGACACTGAGGCTGGAGCTGCATCCCCCTCAGAACCCACCACGGCCAGAGATGAGCCAGAGAGCCTAGCCCTGGCTCGGAAGTCACCGACCCCCAAGGTCAGGAAGCCAGGGAAGAAGCCACCAACCCCTGGCCTGGAGAAAGCAGAGGCAACTGCTAGGGGAGGGTCCCGTGGTGCCTCACCTGCCCCTGCTGCCAGTGCCAGCCCGCCCGGCCCCACGCTGAGGGCCCGCTTCCGCAGCCTGCTGGAAACTGCCTGGCTCAATGGCCTGGCGCTGCCCACTTGGGGCCACAAGCCCTCAGGACCAGACCGGCCCTCACCCCGCCCACAGCTGCTGGGTGGCCAGAGCCATCACCTGTAGCCCTGGTGGCCGGTGCTGTCTGGGCATCTGTCTGGGACTCCCTTCTGCCTGTCTAGTCCTGGGCCAGGAGCGAATGCTGGAGCCAGGGCAACTCCTTTGGAGGGTCCCCAGCTTTCACCCTGGGCCTGCCCAGACCGGGCTGAGGGCCCCTGAGCTTTCAACTTGAGGGTCTTTATTAGATAGGACCACTTCCTATTTCTTCCTAGAGAAAACACGTGGGCTTTGGAGCCAGACACATCTGGGCAGGACACCTCCCCCGTGTTGAGCCCTCATTCCCCATTTGTAGAATAGGACAACACAGCCTACCTCACGGGGTTGTTGTGGGGACGATGCCTGACACGCCCCTTACGGTTTGGTCTCTGCTTCCTCCCTGGGGCGGGGTCTGGGTGAGGAAGCCGAGGCAAGCAGAACCTTCCTGTAGAGTCTTTACGTATCATAGGACTTGCTGTCTTAGAGTGTGGTACATTGTCCAGTGTGTATGACTTACGGGAGTCACCCCCCCCCCCCCGCTCCCCTCTGCCCCAGCCTGGAGCTCCCCGAGGGAGCCTGCTGTCCCCCCTCCCCATCCCTGCTGCTGGTAGGGGACAGGCCTGGGGCTGGCATCCTTATTCTGGGCCTGCTGCTGCCACCCCTGGAAGCCCCAAGCCTGTCCCGAATCGACATCAGTGACTTCCCTGAGCTGCCTCTGCTACCCCGTGCACTATCCCTGGAAACCTGTGTTTCTGGAAGCCTGGCAGCTGCAGGGACTCAGGGACTGGAGCAGGCAGGCTGAGTGGCAGCTCAGTCCTAGGAGGTCTCCGCGAAGACCAGGACTGGGGACTGTGGCATTCCCCAAGCCAGAGCCTGGCAGCCCTGCTGTGGACCACCTGCCTGCCGAGTGCTGACTGAGCCAGAGGCTGGCACGAGGGGCGTTGGCCTTATTTCCGGGTTTGTGAGGAGCCTGTGGGCCCTGGAGGCAGGCCATTAAAGCGTCTGGGTTGTTTTTGGAACAGGGGCCTGGCTGTGTTTGTGGTGGGGTGGCTTAATCCTTTGTCACTGTGTGCCTGGCCTTTCCCTGACCCAGCCTGGAAGGTGTGAAGCATCCTGAGCACTGCTGTGCTGGCTGGCTCTGGCCCGCGGGTCCTGGTGGGGGTTGGTCAGCGGCCTACTGCCCAGTGAGAAATGCTGGTCACCAGATGCCAGCACTTGCCCCTCTCCCAGGACCAAAAACCTACCCTTCTCAGTCTGACTGGAACTGTCACTCCCTCCTCATGCTGGTGACCGTGCATCCCAGTGACCTTAGCTGGTGGGCCATGGGCAACCCCTCCAGAGACCCTGCCCTTGCTGGGCTCTGGTACCACAGGGCAGCCGGGGTGGCTTCCTGGGTCTGGTTTCCTGCTCCGCCTGGGCAGGGGCCAGTCCTCGAGGGCTTGTTAGGTCTACCCAGCGTCTAGGTGGGCCCACGCTGTCCCTCCTGTACCAGCCTAGCCTTGCACTGGGCCGGGGTTTGAAGTGCTGTACACTGTACCAGAAGAGTTACCTGGCCTGTGAGGGGACAGGCAACCACAGCACACTCTGGCCCCTGCAGTGACAACCCTGGGGGAGGGATGCTATGGAAGCTGGAGGGAGGTGTCCTCGGGTACCAGAAGAGGCCATGCCTGCACAGGGCCTTAGAGACAAGTATTAATAGGAAGTAGCTAGGACACACACCAAGCAGGGTCTGAGTAGGAATCCCGGGCTGGGGGAAGGTGGGGCTGGGAAGCCTGGCTTCAAGTCCATGGTCATACCCCACAGCTTGCTCAGACCCACAACCTGAAGAATAGGGTGTGGGCCATGTGGTTTGCAGAAAACTGAAGGGCAGAGTTGGAGTCACTTAAGGCTGCTCCCGTGAGGAGGAGAGAACTGCCGAAGAGGGGGAGCGCGGCAGGACTGGCCTCCCCAGCCCTGGGCAGCCCACTGGCACATCCACCGCCTCCCAGGACCTTACCGGCTCAGGCTGTCTTTCCTTCGGTCCCCCCTCCTCCCTCCCGCCCTCACGTACCTGTGCCCCTGCCACACGCTGGCGTGTTACTGAGAGTTCAGCACTTGTCCTCATCAGAAGAACGAGGACAAGTGGTTTGAGGAGAAGGCAAGAGTTTATTAATTTTCGGGCAAATGAGGCTGGCAGACTCCTGTCTCCAAGTACCAACGTCCTGCCTCTGAGCAGAAGTACAGAGCTTTTAAAGGTTCTGAATCATCTCATCTTCAGCGAGACTCCACCAGGACGACCCCCCTCGAGCCATCTCCTGTGGCACAAAGGACACTCCCTGCCCCTCCCCACCACTGGCCTGAGGCAGGGATGCAGGGTTTTAGTTCTCAGAGAGGGTGAGGGGTTTTGAAGGGACAGAAAACACTTTAACCCTTTTCCAGGCCCTGCTCTGTGTTGCAGGTGTCTGCAGGGCAGAGTGAGGCCTGGGACAGGCCATCTGGGAGCAGGGCCCACCTCTGACCTGACTGGCTGTGTCTCTTCTCCCCCCTGCAGTTGCCTTGCTAGAGACAGGGGAGCTTCCAGCCCATGGGGCCAAACCCCTAGCCCAGCCTGCTGCTCCAGCTGAGGCCTGGGGCGGGCATGGCTGTGAGGAAGGCCACTGGGAAGCCCCAGCCAGTGGACAATGGCTACTGACTTGTCCCTGGGCAGCTCCCCTAGACCCCACCTCCAGGTACCCCCAGAGAGGGAGCCCCCAGTGCAGCCCTTCTAGGCCCCCTCTCTGCTTCCAGAGATGACAGCCCCAGGGCCAGGGACGGTGCTGCAGAACCCCTCCTGTCTCCTCTCCAGCTGGACACGAATCCCTGTGCTGGACTAAGGGTGTGCGCTCCACGAGTCAGTACACTGCCACCTCCATGGGCACCCCAACTCTAGGCATTCTGGCCACTGCCACTCAGAGGCACCTGCAACCACAGAGCTCTCCACCCCTCCCTGACGCACAACCCCAGCCGGGGCCAGGCCAGCTCACTCCCGCCCCC
>CM052442.1:113196139-113250800 GCA_028533085.1 Varecia variegata | reverse complement strand
AATAATAATTTTGAAATTAAATAAAAAAAAAAAAGATTGGAGAGGGAACCTGCCCTTCTGCAGGGGCTGCTCCCTGGGCAGTGGAAGAGACTGGGGTTCCAGCCTGTGCAGGGTAGAGTCCAAACCGATACCCTGCCCTCTGGGGCTGGTGGCACAGGAACAGCAGTGTGGGGTGGGTACAAGGGCAGAGCCTGAAGGAGGGCAGCACTGGCCCCCTGACGCGGCAGCGGGGTTAAGGGCTGGCACTAGGTGGACCAGCACCTTCTGCGGCCCAGGGGTCTCCGAAGAGCAGCTCCAGGCGGTGTGGCTGGAGTGGACTGACCGGACCTAGAACTCTCCTGACTTGGGTGCTGAACTGCTGTCCCTTTTTGGATGGCACAAGCCTGCATAAGTCTTCCTATCGGGGAGCCCGCAAGAGGAGACGCTGGGCTTCCTGGCCATCTGGGGGTAAAGCTGAGCATGTTTGCCCCATGACTTGTGGGGACAGATCTCATCATGTACGTGAGGACTAAACAGATCCTGGGCCATAGAGGTGACTAGACCCTCCCGTCTCTCTGATCCCAGCATCTCACCTCTCTCCAGCTCCCCACAAAGCTTCACGTCCACTTCCTCTCCGTGGTCCCAACACGTGAGCATTTGTTGTCGAGATGAGATTCTGCCCACTCTCCAGAAGGGGGACACTGGGGCCTGGAGAGATCAAGTGGCTGCTGGCCCAGAGACACACAGAGATCCCCGCTCGGACTCGGACTCACCATTGGCCACGATGCTGGATATCTGGAGAGGAGGCTCCATCGTGTTTCGGGCCAGGAGATCGGCCAGGCCTTGGAGGTGGGCAGGGTTGGGGGTCTGGAACTTGTATTCGAGGCAAACACCCACCCACTGGTCTGCGCTCCTGGGGAGGTAGAAGGGGAGAGTGCAGGGTCGCAAGCTCTGCCAGCATATGTCTCTAGAAGCAGGTGTAGTGTCCCCACCTGCCCTGTCCCCAGGGCAGAGCTCTGCATGACTAGCTGGAGCCACCTGGGTAGCCCCCAAACCCACGCCTCCTGTGTCCTGGCTCTGGGTCACAGAGTGGAGCTGTCCCCTCTGCCCCAGGGCAGCCCCCAAAAGAGATCAAGGTGAGTGGGAAGGAGGGGGGTTGACCCACCTGAACAGGAGCGGGGGCCTTTCTTGGGGATGTACCTTATAGAACTCTGACACCAGGGGTGTGACCTGTGGGGAGGCCTGGAGGTCAGTGTGGGCCTGGGAGTTGTCTCTCCTGAGACCCAGCAGGGTGGGGACAGGTGAGGCGTGAGGCAGGACCTCAGAGTGAGCCCCTCCTTCAACATGGTGTCCTGGTAGGGGTGTCTGCTCACAGAGCCTGGCTGTGCTCCCCCCGGACCGACAGCCCGTCACCTGGGCAGGGCACCCCGCTTACTCGGGCCTCTGGGACACTGTGACTTCCCCACAGTGCCTTGGCTGGGTGCTGCCTCGGTGGGGGACACTGTACCAGAGGTGCCTGCCTTCAGGCAAGGCCAGGAGAGTGTCCCAGGCCCCAGAAGCAGGGGGCCGAGAGGCCACCTCACCTGTGGGAGAATCTGGCCTCTCAGCAGGACAAAGGGGGAAGAACCAGGTATGAGGAACTGGGGCGGGAAGGGCCTCATGGCTGCAAAGCTGATGCTGATGGTCTCCCGGGCCAGGTCGGTGAGGCTGCACCTCACAGAGCCATTTGGGGGCGTTCAGGAGGCCCTAGGAGCCTCCTCACCCACCTCACTCTGCTTCAGGGTCAGGGCAGGAGTTGGATCCCTCCTAGGGAGCCCGCCCAGCACCCCCTGGGGGCAGTGAGCAGGCACTGGGGCAGGGGCGGGGGGCAGGCTGGGGAGGGGACCCATCGTCAGAGGCGAGGCTGTTCTCAGCCAAGGACAAGTGCCCCAACATCTGCCTTGAGGCCTTCGCTTTGCAGTACAAAGTCCAGAGGACGTCACAGACGGAGGGGCTCATGGCACGGCCCCCAAACGCAAGGGAGGCATTCATGGCTACAGAACCAGGCCTGTGGGCAGAGCCACATCCTCATCGGGGGTTCTGGGGGGCAGGCAGGGCCCTGTGGGCCGGGTGGGGGCCTGGCGGGCGCGTGAGTCGGCACCCCAAGGCAGGGGAGTCCACAGGGGAAGCCATGGGCTGCACAGAGGAGAGCCTCCCTGTGTGACTCAAGGCAGGTCACGTCACCCCTCTGGGCCTCAGCTGCCTCCTCGGTAAAATGGGGATGATGATCCTTTTCCCAGAGGACTGTGGTGAGGCCTGAATGACGCAGCCACCAGAGCACAAAGCAGGTGCCAGTAAAAGTGAGTTTCCTGGACACCCCACCAAGCTGGCTCACACGGGAGTAATACTGTGAATCCCACCGGGGAGAGCCCAGGGCAGGGTTACCCAGCCAGGCCGCAGCTGGCTGCGAGCTCCCAGGAAGCTAGTCTGGGCCACACCGAGAAGAACAGGTCAGCCTAGCTCACAGCAACCTCAAGGATCCTGGGCTCAAGCAATCCTCCTGCCTCAGCCTCCCGGGTAGCTGGGACTACAGGCATGTGTCACCATGCCCGGCTAATTTTTCTATATATGTAATTTTAGTTGTCCATAAAATTTCTTTCTATTTTTAGTAGAGATGGGGTCTCACTTTTGCTCAGGCTGGTCTTAAACTCCTGAGCTCAAACAATCCGCCTGCTTCGGCCTCCCAGAGTGCTAGGATTACAGGTGTGAGCCACCACGCCCGGCCTGAAAGATAATTTTTTAAACAAGTTAAATCTTGACTCATGTCATATAGACAAAAAATGAACACACGTTAAAGTTTGTATTTAACTCATTATTAATGAGGGAACCAGGCAGATGTTAGAAGCAGTTCAAAGGAGAAGACAAAGAAGCATAAATTTATATGGAGTAAATAAATTTACAGATGTCAAATTAGCTGTTTCCACTGGGAGAGGGAGTCGATGTAACCTCCACTGGGCAATTTATTTGCATGATAACAGACATGAATTATTTTGCATTGTTGCTCTCTGTCATCTATAAAGTACAGAGTTGGAAAACAGCTCAAAGGCAGTGAAAGGCTAGAATCATAGTGCACAAGGGTGCACTGTAATCAAAACAATCTATAGTTTTCCATTAGAAATATCCAGTGATTTTTTTCTTAGCGCAAATTTCCCTACAGTGCTCCCACCCTCTGAGCCCTGGGGCAGGAGAAGAGGGACCCCGGGAGTATTGGAGATGTCAGGGAGGGCTTCCTGGAGGGGAGGAGAAGACGGGGAGGGAAGGAGAGGCCACTGGTAGAGACCACCGGTTGTCCCCAAATAATTCTTCTCTGATTTGTTAAAATAAGTAATTGGGAGGCCATTAGACTGAGGTGGTTCTAACACCCCAAGTTTTTATGCAAGCAAATTGAACCCCAACTCATCGTGAATGGTCATATTCTAAGAAAACAAAATTTAAGCTTTACCAAATCAGAAACTGCGAACTAACCTCTAACTAGGGACAGTAGGCTGCTGCTCAATTTAAACCAGTCTGAGATTTTCTTTGCCTTGATTCCATGTACACCTCATCAAAGGTTTCCTCCCGTGCCCTCCAGTGGCCGAGCCCCCAACTACCTGCGGTCTGGCCCTGCCTGATTCGTGAATTGCTGTCTGCTCAGACAAACTCCTAAAATTGTAACGTACCTAGGTTTATTTTTTTAACACACTCGTAATTACTCAGTATCCCTGATGTACCCAGGCCTGCGGTGCTTGGGAATACAGACTACATTTCCCAGCCTCCCTGGAGGATGTGACCATGTGACACAGTTCTGGCCAATAGGATATAGTGTCATGTGGGACTTAGAGAAAGTGTCCCCAAAAGGAAAAGGTGTTATTCTCTGCCTTTCTCCTTCCTCCTGGCAGGAATGTGGAACTCAAGCTCTTGCACTGTGAGGTAGAGGCTGTGAGTGGAAGACGGTGGAGCAAGAGGAAAGAAAAAATCCTCGACATCCTTGTTAAATCACCTTTCCAGTTGCGGACTGCCACCTCCAGACTCATTTTGGTATGAAGGAGAAATAAACTTCTCTCTCATATAAAGCACTATTATGTGGGGTTTTGTGTACTTCGCTGCTCTAACTCTGACTTATACACTGTGCTGGGTAGACACTGGGACACCCCCACCCCACGTGGACAGCACCCACTCAGCGGGCGGCCGGGGCTGACCGGTGGGGCAGAGGGCGGTCAGTGCCCGGCTTTCCCCTTTCGGCCAGGCTGCCCTTCCCAGTGCTCTTGGCCTTCCCTGATTTTCTTCTCTTTACCCTCCCCATGTCTCCACAAGAAGAAAGAAGCCTCCACTGCCGACGGGGGACCCTCACCCGACGGGGGACCCTCACTCCTCCCAGGCTCACTCCACCTTGATGCTTCTGCGCCTGACTCCAGGGGTAGGCAGTATGAACAGCCCATCAGCCAAGCAAAAAATCGGAAAAGCTGTGCAATTTTTACCTTTAATAAAAACTCTGGCTGCATAAAAACGAAAATCTGCTTGAAGACATCACGGAGTTAACACGATAATGAAGAATTCTTAAACCAAGATCTGGAGAAGACAAAATCCAGATGTAAGCTTAGTACTGGAGCTGCTTTCCCTGTGGGGACGCTTGCCCACTCTAAACAAACAGCTGAGAAGCTGAGCAGCACTTTGAACAGCCTCTAGGGCTATGGGGACAAAAGTTAGGGGTCCAGGGCTTGCCAAAGCTTAGGGCGGGGTGTTGTGTATGGCTCTTGTAAACCCACAGGCCACAGGCTTGGGACACTGAAAGGCTATCTGGAAGGAAACCGAACCTCATATGGACTGCAGCCCAGCTTTGAGTCTCAACCCCCAAAATTGGATTTAAAAGTTTTTGGATTGCTAGTCCATTCAGGTATCTGCAACAGGAAAACAAAATTGAAACTGTCTACATTAAAATAATGTAGAGCCATAAGGTATAAATAGTGATTAAAGTCTGATTTTTATAAAAGTATAGATATAGCCAGAAGTTAACCAGCCACTGTTCTCTAACTTCCTTGCTGCTATAACTGGTCACTGCTTAATGGTACTATCCTCCCTGACAGGTGCAAGATTTGTGACTCCCCCATGACTTCTACAGATAACACTGCCATTGTAAAGCCCAAGGACTTGTGCTTCTCTAGATAACATCACTCTCATAAAGCCTAAGACTGGTCTTTTTTTGTTGTTGTTGAGACAGAGTCTTACTCTGTTGCCCAGGCTAGAGTGCGGTGGCGTCAGCCTAGCTCACAGCAACCTCAAACTCCTGGGCCCAAGAGATCCTCCTGCCTCAGCCTCCTGAGTAGCTGGGACTACAGGCATGCGCCACCATGTCCGGCTAATTTTTTCTATATATATTTTTAGTTATCCAGCTAATTTCTTTCTATTTTTAGTAGAGACGGGGTCTCCCTCTTGCTCAAGCTGGTCTTGAACTCCTGAGCTCAAACGATCCGCCCGCCTCGGCCTCCCAAGTGCTAGGATTACAGGCGTGAGCCACCGTGCCCAGCCTCTGATATTTTAAAATTAATTTAAAAAGTAAAAATATCAGCCAGGCATGGTGGCACACACCTGTAGTCCCAGCTACTCGGGAGGCTGAGGCAGGAGGATCACTTGAGCCCAGGAGTTGGAGGCTGCAGTGAGCTACGGTGATGACTCTGCACTCTAGTCTGGGTGACAGAGTGAGAGCCTGTCTCAAAAAAATAAATAAATAAAGAAAGAAAGAAAAGAAAAAGAAAAGAAAAGAAAAGGAAAGAAAGTAAGAAAGAAACTTTGAAGAAAGAAAATGTCAAGCTTAAGCCTGTCAGCTCAGAGAATGTTGTGGAAACCAGAAAGCCTCCATGACAGGATTTAAGAAAACTTCTCCCACCCCTGGAGAGCAGAATGGGCTGAAAGTTAGACATGGAATTGAACTATAACAATGACAGAACTGCAAAGGATTGACTGTAATGAGCCTCTAATGCCAACTTCAGGGCCCCTGATAGAAAAGTCATGTGATCCTGACACCTGGTATGGGGAAATTTGAGTGGATGCATCTTAGAACCTTGAATTTCCAGTCTCTCCTGAATGCTCTGGGCTAAAAGGAGCCTCGCTCCACCCCCCACGCCCCCACCCAGGAGAAGAGCAATTGCCCCTTGCCTGGAGACTAGACAAAGACCACCCAGTGAGATGTATGTCTTACAGAATATGAGGTGTGTCCCCCTCATTGCTGCCCCACATTGCCATGGATCAATGACTAGGGTCAGTCCTCATCGCAGCCCAAGATCAGAAGCACAATCTGCTCCAAGGGAAATGACTTATTTGCCAAGACAGTTGAAGGAGCTGTTGAGTATATCCTGGTAGAATCTGGGAGAGGTGGAAAAGGAGAGGCTATGACAGTGTTGGATCAGTGGTGGAACAAAAGGCTGTATGTGTGAGAATTTACTGACCTGGGAGCTCTCTCCTGTGACTAGGAATGCTGGAGATACTTCAGAATTCTGGCCCATCCAGAGTCTCCACTCTTGGAGTGTCAGGTCTTGGTGAATATCCCAGACATTCAGATGAGGGCCTAGAAGTCTGCCTTGGGATTAAGGAAGATTCCCTAGAAATAAGGGCAAAACTGAAAACAACTCACCCTAACAAAACCTAACCCATCAGTAATTAATTCCCTCCAGAACAAAACTCAACACTATTTGGAATAAGATAACATAATCCACATCTCTACAATGTATGTTCACAATGTCTAGCATATCAAAAAATATTTATTAATACTAGACATGTGAAAAAGAAAAGGTATCCTAAAATTAAGAGAAAAACCAGTCAATACCAACAGACCCATAAATGGCTCAGTTATTGGAATGAGCAGACAAGGGCTTTAAAATAACTATAGATATACATTAAAGAATTTAGATAGAATTTTTAGTATAAGTATGTCCTAAATATGCATGGCACATGCTTATACTAAAAATTATTATTTGTCAGAAATCTAAATTTAACTGGGCATCCTGTATTTTATCTGCCAACTCTACCCCAAAGCCAAGGAGGAGAGGATCCAGAGTCCCAGTCTCCTGCAGGTGACCTAACCCAGGACAGGGCCTGGCTGGGGGGAATTGTGCATTGGATGGATTAGATACTCTCAATCATTTACTGTGTCAACAGTTTTGCCATACCATACAGTCAATATTATTTTTATTTGTTTTTGTCTAAATCAACTTTTTAATTTTTTTTACTTTTTGTTTTTTAATAATTATAGATTCGGAGGAAATTTCAAAGATGGTGGAAAGGTTCCATGTACCCTTCATTTAGTTTCCTCCAATGATTACATTTTACATACATATAGTACAATATCCAGCAATGTTCTATGCATAGGTCTACGTCATTTTGCCACATATGTAGATTCACATAACCACCACTGTCATCAAGATACAGAACTGTTCCATAACCACAAAAATCTCTCTCCGGCTACTACTCTGTAGTCACACCTACCGCTTCTCCTCCACCATGCCTATCCCCTGACAACTACTAATCTGGTTTCCATTGCTATAATTTCATCAAGAATTATATAAATAGAGTAATAGAGTATATGACCTTTCGAGACTGGCTTTTACTTGGTATAATACCCTTGAGCTCCATCCACATTGTGGCATGTTCCTTTTTCTTGCTGAGTAGTATTTCATACTACAGATTCACCACAGTTTGCTTAACCATCCACTTACTGAGGGATATTTGGTTGTTTCCAGTTTGGGGCTATTACAAATTAATCTGCCATGAACAATCATGCACAGGTTTTTGTGAAGAAGTAAATTTTTCATTTTTCATTTTTTCTGGGATAAATGCCCAGGAGGAATTGGTCGATGGTATATAGAGCTATGCTGAGTTTTTAAAGGAACTGCCAAACTATTTTTCAGAGCGTCTGTACCATTTTATATTCCCACCAGTAACGTATGAGAGACTCAGTGTAGTCTGGATCCTCACTTATCACTGCTTTTTATTTTAGCTGTTCAAATCTTACCATGATTTTAATTTGCATTTCCCTAATGGTTAGTGTTGTTTAGCATCTATTCATGTGCTTTAAATCAATTCATTTTTAAAACCTAAATAAATGTACTTAAAAAGGAAACTTCTGATGAGTGGTTCTCAAAATGTGGTCCCTGAACCAGCCACATCAGTATCACCTAAGAACTTGTTAGAAATGCAAATTTTCAGGCTCTACCCCAGACCTTCTGAATCAGAAACTCTGAGAAGTGGGTTCAGCAACCTGTGATTTAACAAGCCCTCCAGTTGATTCTGATATGCCACATTTTATTTTTTTAATTTTCAAATTTTTTGTAGAGATGGGGTCTTGCTATGTTGCCCAGGGTGGTCTCGAGCTCCTGGCCTCAAACTCCTGGCCTCAACTGATCCTGCTGCCTTGGCCTCCCAAAGTGCTGGGATTACAGGTGTGAGCCACCATGCCTGGCCTCTGATATACAATAAATGGAAAATCAGTATCATTTACTACAAACAGAAGGTCACTGTATAAATAAATGCAGCTGCCTCCTAAAGTGTTCTTGTGGAGCACTAGGTCCACACACCGCACTTTTGGGCAGGGGCTCTGTTCACAGAGATCATGGCGAGAATGCCTCTCCCCTGGAGCTGTGCAGGGCACATGCCACAGCAGCTTTAGGTGGCGTTTCTGATTTTGGGAAACACTGACCTAGTCCTACCCACACCCCTTCCAGCCCTTAATTCAACCAAGAAAATCAAGGCTCTGAGGAGGGTGGGACTTGCCCAACGTCACCCAGCAACAAGGTCACACTCCCCTATGGGGGGGGGTTGCACCCCTGCTGGGACATCAGGGCAGGGCCCTCACAATGCCCAGACTGTCTAAAACCTGCCTTATTCATCCCTGAGTGAAAAATCAGGTTCCAAACCAGAATATGGGGTAGGATACTATCTTGTGAAATTTATATTTATAGTTGCATGTACATAGGGAAGAAAGTCAGAAAAGACTGTAGAAGCAGTTATGTGGGGAGAGAAGGGGTCAATTTTTTTGGTTTTTAAAATTTTCTATATTTTTTATTTTTATCACAGTAATGTCTCGTTGTATAATCAAAATGTACTAAATATCGTTTTAAAAATTGGCATGGGCCGGGCGCAGTGGCTCACGCCTGTAATCCTAGCACTCTGGGAGGTCGAGGCAGGAGGATAGCTCGAGGTCAGGAGTTCGAGACCAGCCTGAGAAAGAGCAAGATCCTGTCTCTACTAAAAATAGAAAGAAATTAACTGGACAACTAAAAATATATAGAAAAAATTAGCCGGGCATGGTGGCACATGCCCGTAGTCCCAGCTACTCGGGAGGCTGAGGCAGGGGGATTGTTTGAGCCCAGGAGTTTGAGGTTGCTGTGAGCTAGGGTGATGCCTCGGCACTGTAGCCTGGGCAACAGAGCGAGACTCTGTCTCAAAAAAAAAAATTGGCATGAAGCCTTTACCTGTGACCCACCCAGGGCCTATAGTTGGCAGAGTGAGGAAGCCTTCCAAACAGAGTGGGCCCTGCCTGCCCCAGGTCCACGCCCTGGGCCTGTGCACATGCCGGGCCCTCTGTCTGGACACCCTCACTCCCTTGTTGCCTCCACCTCCCTCCACAGTCACACCCACTGCCACCTCCTGCACATGAGGCCCTCCCCTGCATCCAGCCCCAGGTGCCCCCTAACCAGAGGACGCCTCGTGGTCCGTGAGTCTGCCTGTCCGTCTTCTCCAAACAGAGGGGAGCTCCTCGGGACGCAAATCTGCTTGGCCCATCACCCCAGGCTGGCATAGGAAAATGCTCAGCGGATATGTGTTGAGTGAATGAGTTAATGAATGAATGGATGAAGGTGGAACTAATCCCCCAAAAGGTGATTTCTTAAGGCCCTTCTCCAACTAGTGCAGGTGGGACCAGTTCCGCTTTTAACAGCCCCCAGGGCAGGGAGGCCAGGTGTGTGTGGGAGGAAGGATATGCCAGATATCATCTTTAATTCCTGAGAGAATCAGTGAGATGGTAGAGCTAGTTCAAGGGGCATTTTGAGAGACAGTATCTATGGTGCGCCAGGAAAGCCATTTTGCAATGCATGCTGAGTTAGACACAAAAATTGTTAACGTCCTATAGGGAAATAAATCTCTCATCTTTGGGGTTATCTTTTCTACAACAGAAATCTGTAAGTTAACCTGTAACTTCTCAGGTACATTTTCCTACATTAGTGATTTTCAAATCGTGGTCCCCAAACTGGAAGCCTCAGCATCACCTGGGAACTTGGAAATTCAGATGCTCAGGTCCCACCTCAAACCTACTAAATCAGAAACTCTGGTGTTGGGCTTGGCAATCTCTGTTTGAACAAGCCCTGCAGGTGATTACGGTGCACTGTAAAGTTTGAGAACCACTGCTCCAAACAATCAAATAATCTGTGTGTGTAAAACAAGTATCTGTGAAACAATGCTCCAGTGTGACATTAAAAGGACAAGCCACCCATCTTTTTGCCTTATTTCCAAATTTAAATAATTTTTCTGTTTGATGTTGTTTGCTGTTTGCAGTTTTGTTTTTCAAATACTCTATCAGCTTACAATAGTTTTCATCTATTCCTAATTTTTACTTTTTCTCTTTTTTAATCAAAAGTGGTTTTCCAAATCTACCCATTTTTTCTCTTTTTAAACCTATTGATATGATGAAATACAATTGGAACCATTCTTATGCTCTTAAAATAAAAATCTTAGATTCAACACAATTCCTATCAAAATACCAACATCTTATTTCACAGACAAAAACATAACCCTAATTTCATTTGGAACCAGAAAAGAGCCCAAATAGCCAAAGCAATCTTAAGCAAAAAGAACAAATCTGGAGGCATCACATTACCTGACTTCAAATTATACTATTATACAAGACTATAGTAACCAAAACAGCATGGTACTGTACAAAAGTAAAGACATGGACAGATGGAACAGAATAGAGAACCCAGAAATAAACCTATGTAACTGCAACCAACTGATCTTTGACAAAGCAGGCAAAAACACACATTGGGGAAAGGAAGCCCTATTCAACTAACGGTGCTGGGAAAACCGGATATCCACATGCAGAAGAACGAAACAGGACCCATATCTCTCACCATATATATACAGAAATTAATTCAAGATAAAGACTTAAATTCAAGGCATGAAATCATAAAAATTCTAGAAGAAAACATAGGAAAAACTCTTCCATATATAGGCCTAAGCAAAGATATTATGACTAAGACCCCATTGGCAAATACGGCAACAAAATAAATAAATAAATGGGACTTAATTAAAAAGCTTCTGCACAGCAAAGAAACTAATCAACAGAGGAAACAGGAAAACTACAGAATAGGAGAAAATATTCGCAAACTATACATCTGACAAAGGAATAATATCCAGAATCTGCAAAGAACTCAAATCAGCAAGAAAAAAAAAACAACCCCATCAAAAAAATGGGCAAAAGACATGAACGGAATCTTTTCAAAAGAAGACAGACAAATGGCCAACAAAGTTATGCAAATATGTTTAACATCACTAATCATAAGGGAAAAACAAATGAAAACCACAGACAGACATCACCTTACCCCTGTTAGAATGGCCATCATTAAAAAGTCAAAACACAACAGATGCTGGTGTGGATGCAGAGAGAAAGGAACGCTTATACACTGCTGGTGGGACTGCAAACTAGTACAACCTCTGTGGAAAACAGTGTGGAGATTCCTCAAAGAGCTAAAAGTAGACCGACCATTCCATCCAGCAATCCCACTTCTGAGTATCCACCCAAAGGCAAAGAAATAATTTTATCCAAAAGATATCTGCACTGGAATGTTTGTCGCAGCACAATTCACAATTGCAAAGATAGGGAATCAACGTAAGTGCCCATCAACTCATGAGTGGGTAAAGAAAATGTATATACATACATACACACACACACACACACACACACGCCCTGGAGTATTTCTCAGCCATAAAAAGGAATGAAATAATGTCATTTACAGCAATTTGGATGCAATGGGGACCATTATCCTAAGTGAAGTATCTCAGGAATGGAAAAATAACCACCACATGTTCTCACTAATAAGTGGGAGCTAAACAATGGGTACACAGGGCACAAAAAAATGTAAAGGACATTGGAAACTAAGAAGGGGAGAGGGTGGGAGGAGGGTGAGGAATAAACTTATCTGTCAGGTACAATGAATAGTGTCCTGGTGGCGCACACTGAAAGTCCTGACATCTGCATTATACAGAGTATCCATGTAACAAAAACACTTGTACCCCCTTAATATTTTGAAATAATTAATAAAAATTTTTCTGTGACATGATGTAGAATTTTAACACCCTTTGCTTTCAACAGGCTACATTTATGATTTTTTTGAAGAACTCTGTATAAATGAGATCCATTTTACTATGAACTGGGATGCTTTCCCTGACTTTCTATTTGATGGAGCAGTTTAACTGTGTCATGGGCTCTGTCTGTCCTTTGAAAGCTTGAAAGGGGCTGGTCCGATGGTAGTGGGTTATCAGAACTTATTAACATTAGTTTCACTAAAGTTGGTATTCAACCTCCCACTGCTAAATTTGACTGGCTAACAAAAAATAAAAATAAAAGAAATAAAATAAAAAATGAAAGCTTGAAAGTCTACAATAAAACCAGCCGAGCCTGTGCATGGGTGGGCATGGAATTGAGGAGAGAGCTCAAACCACAAGCGGCTCTCTGTATCCTTGGGTTCCATCCGCATCCCTGGATTCAACCAACCATGAATAGAAAATATTTGAAAAAAAACAATAAAAACGAATACAATTTTTTTTCACTGAAGACAATTTATTAGAATCTGTTAGAGGCACACAGACAAATATTAATTAAACCAGAAGTGGGCAATAATAGGTGCCATTCTACGGGGAACTGTGTGCACTTAATCATCATCATGTCTTAGCATTTTGATCTTCTGTTTATGTCGCTCAATTTCTTTCTGCAGACGCTCAATCTCCCTCTTATGATGACCAATCTCATCTTCATGGTGTTGTTTCAAGGCTGCCAGTTGTTCTCTAGTCCGCGCCCGGAAATATCGATCCTCTTCCGCCTGCTCTCTTTTTCCGAAGGCCCCACCAGCTTCCCGGATCGAGCCCGCGCCCGAGCTCGAGCTCCTGTCGACTTGATCAGACTGATCCCAGCCGAAGCCTCGGGCTTGCACCGCCTTCACGCCCCACATGCCAAGCCGCGACCGCACCGCAGACACCGAGACTGCCATAGTTGCTAGAGCGTCTCCTCTCCCGTCACCGCAGCAACAGCCTCTCTGCACGCGCTAATCACAATTTTTAAAACTACAATAAAACAGCTATTTACATAGCATTTACATTATATTAGGTATTATATTAATAAGTAATCTAGAGATGCTTTAAAGCATATGGGAGGATGTGCTTAAGTTTTACGTAAATACTAAGCCATTTCATTCATGGATTTGAACATCTGTGGATTCTGGTATCTCGGGGTCCTGGAACCAATACCCTGAGGATACTAAGGGAGGACTGTGTTCAATTTCTTCTTTGGTTATTAGTCTACTCTCTAGTATGTTTTTGTTGTTTTGTCTTTTTGTTTTTACCTCTTCAAGTCAATGTCAGAAACTTCGTTTTCCTAGACCATCCATTTGCTCAAAGTCACCAGTAGGCAGACTACTGCAATTTAAAGCAAGTAATTTTTTTCCTATCAGATTGGCAAAACTTAAGTATCTAATGTTGGTGAAGATGTAGGAAAAACTTTTCCTGAGCATGTAAATTGTCACAGCCCGTTTTGCTAGGCACCTAGGAGGAGTCATCAAAATAAAATACCCACGCGCTTGAAAGAGCTATCTGGGGGTACTGGTAACGTTGTATATCCTTAACTGGGTGCTGGGTATGTGGGGTGGACAGTTTATGAAAATTCATTAAGTTTTATAATATGTATAATTTTCTGCATGTATACTGTATTTCAATAAAGTTTTTAAAAATATGTCCTGCCACAGCCCACAGCTATTATTAACATAATGGTATTGCTTAAAGGTGGAAAACATGAAAATGACCTGAATACCCCGGCTCCTGGGATCCCGTCCCCTTAAGTTAGACAAACGGAATGACTTCCACGCCTTCTTTGTCACTGCCTTGATTCTGGCGTCAGTTAAACCGTTTCCAGGGAAGAGTTCTGGAAGACAGAGGAGGCGGCTCTGGCATTTCTCCCCAACAGCTCCAGCCGACAGCAACCGACTCCCACCCTCCCCAGGGCAGGCCCCGCCCTCCCGGACGTTGTGAATCCGAGTCACGTGATCACCGGATCAGCTGACCAGGCGCAACCGGAAAAAGAAATTCCTGGGTTCCGGCCTCTTGGCGCGATGGTGAGGGACGGGGGGTGGCGCGAGGGAGGTGATGCTGGGGTAGGACGGGTGGGGCGCCGGTGGCTCTGGAAGCGAGGAGAGGGGGAGTCTGCAGGCCCCTCCACAAACGCTGTGGGTGCCGTCGTGGGGGCCGAGGGTCTGGTAGAGAAAAGTCCGCCGCAGCCCTGCTTCTGCGCACTGCAAGGGGGACGGATCGGGCCAGCCGGCCTAGAGTCCAGGGTGCTTCCTTGGCAGACCAGGAACTGGGGCTTGTCGGGAGCGGGAGCCCTTCCAGGCCTCCCCAGCCCCCAGGGTGCCCACGTCCCCAGCCCTCTTGTGGTCCTTGAACAAGAACTTGCTTAGAGTCAGGCTGCTTCTCCCACACTGTTAAGAAGCCTCGCTACTCTTTCCGGAGCTAGAAAGGAGTAGTTTTGGTGTTGGGATTTCCCGATTCATCCATCCATCCATTCATTCATTCAGTAGATACGTTGTTAGTGCCTAGTCTATACCATGCAGTGTGCCAGGCAGTGGGACTTCAGCTGCAGGAGGTGAAGTCAGAGGCTTGAATTGCCAGTGCTAGTTAAGACTCCAGGGGCAGAGACCGAACTGTACCTTATATATAGTGTTAGGGAGGCTTCCTGAGGGAGACATCAACTTGGGGTTGGGGAGGGCAGGGGAAGCTGCCTGGGTGCAGTACAGTTGGTGTACCAGGGGTTGGGAGGCAGGGGGAGGGGAAGTGTGTCCTCAGACAGGGAACAGCATGTGCAAAGGCTTCAGGTGAGAGCCAGCGTGGCTGCCTAGGTATGAATGCATTTCAGCTAGCTGAAAGAGTGTAATCTGGAGGTTATTGAAAGGTGAGGCTGGACAAGTAAACCAAGACCAATCTAGGCCTGGCACGGTGGCTCATGCCTGTAATCCCAGCACTTTGAGAGGCGGAAGTGGGAGGATCACTTGAGGCCAGGAATTTGAGACCAGCCTGAGCAACATCCAGACCCCATCTCTAAAAAAACTTTTAAAAAATTAGCTGGGTGTGGTGGTACATGCCTGTAGTCCCAGCTACTCAGGAGGCTGAAGCAGCAGGATTGCTTGAGCCCAGGAGTCTTAGGCTGCAGTGAGTTATGATGGTGCCACTGCACCCAGCCTGGGGCAACAGAACGAGAGTGAGACCATGTCTTAAAGAAAAAAAAAAAAAAAACCACACATTTTTGGGGTCTTGGATCACCGTAGTCAAGATAATGAACATAGCCACTGGTGCCCAGAATTTCCTTGTGTGAGGGGCCACTTTAGAAAGTCTGATAAGGCAGGGCCCGTCTGGTCAGGTGTCATTTGAACAGAGATCTGAATGAAGTGAGGGAGAGCAAGCCACGCTGAGGGCCATCAGGGACGAAATGGGAGCAGGGTATGGGGAAGCAGTGAGAGAAAACATGCATGTCACGAGGCCAGGACTCCGTTTTACCCCCTGCTGTGCCCCCAGCACTTAGAACGGGATCTGCCCCATAGGGATCTGCCCCAGAGAAGGCACTGATCGATGTTTGTCAAGCAGATGACACCTGGAGTAGGCATCAGAACAGGGTTTGGTGGAGGTAGGTCAGGGAGCGAGTTCTCTAAACAGCCTGGTGATGGGGAGAACCAGAGGCCAGAGGGTGTCCGTCTCGGGACAGGGATCAGGGGTTCCTGTTGAGCAATAGTGTGGGCCACGCACACATGGATCCTGGCCCCACCTGCGCCCTCCCTCCACCCTGATCACCTGCCTTGCTGCCTTGCAGAGGTTCCGGTTCTGTGGTGATCTGGACTGTCCCGACTGGGTCCTGGCGGAGATCAGCACACTGGCCAAGATTGTTGAGTGCATGGGGGCTACGTGGGGGTGGGGGAAGGGCATTGGGACTGGGGGTTATGGGGGTGGGGGTGGTGAGGTCCCTCTGGAGTTGGGCCTCAGTGCTCTTGGCCTGTGCTACCATGCTGTGTTACCTTGATGACTTGGCTGTTCCCCTCTGAGCCAACCCCAGCACTGAGGGGTGAGGTGGGCCAGTCTAGCTGATTGGAAGACTTCCCTTCCAGTCCTCTGTGAAGCTGCGGCTGCTGTGCAGCCAGGTACTAAAGGAGCTTCTGGGACAAGGGATTGATGTGAGTACAGGACCCAGCACCCCATTGTCCTGTGACCTTATGACCCCTACTGCCCAGAAACTGCACCAGGCCCGGGGAGGGGGTGAATGCAGCCTCTCGACCTCCCTGGACACCTCCCACTCTTCTCTCCAGCCCAGCCTATCCTTACACGGGATCCAGGCTGGGCGCGAGGGGTTGCTCTGCAGGGATCTGTCATCTCCTGAGGGTCTCCTTTCCCCATAGTATGAGAAGATCCTGAAGCTCACTGCGGATGCCAAGTTTGGTGAGTGCCCCACTGAGCCCGCAGGCCTTGGGCAACCCTGGGTACTTGGCCAGTGCCTCACACAGAGGCCCCCTCCTCCCTGCAGCCCTCCCTGCCCCACCTGCCTCAGTGGAGGAGCACGAGGGGAAGAAAGACGTTGACAATCTCACCCTCCTGTCCTCTGCCAGCTCCTGGTGGAGCAGCAGCAGTGCCTTTGGCTCCAGAGGCCTAGGGGCTTTGAGCCAAAGATAACAGGGCAACAGGGAGGTGGCAGGAGCCACAGTAACACCCCCTGCCCCACCTTTGGTCCCCAGAGTCCGGCGATGTGAAGGCCACAGTGGCAGTACTGAGCTTCATCCTCTCCAGTGCGGCGAAGCACAGCGTCGACGGTGAATCCTTGTCCAGTGAACTGCAGCAGCTGGGGCTGCCCAAAGGTACGGGGTCGCGCCGGGCAGGTAGGTAAGGTATGGGCCAAGGGCTGCTGGAGAGCAGGCCAGGCCATGTGACCTTGAGGTGTGCCCTGCCCTCTCTGGGCCAGAAACCTGCCTCTGCCCCAGCCACCACCTGCTACTTCAAGAGACCTCCATTCTGCCCGCAGAGCACGCGGCTAGCCTGTGCCGCTGTTACGAGGAGAAGCAAAGCCCCCTGCAGGAGCACCTGCGGGCTTGCAGTCTACGCAGTAAGTGTGGGGCCAGCCAGGGTGGAGTGTGGGCTCCATTCTAGAAGTTACATGCGGCGTGCAAAGCACCAGTCCTCAGAGAGAAGACTTAACTAGGGTCACACAACAAGCAGCTGCAGAGCGGGGACCTGGCCTGGCTCTCCTGACGCCAGCCCAGGTTTCTTTTCCCTGGGGTCCGAGGTGGATAATGGAGTTCTGAGTATTGAGCAGCTGCCCTGTTCCAACCCAGGGTCAGACGGATGAGCGCTGCTTGGAAGCCACACAGCCTTGAAGGGGCGCGGGCTGAGCTCGGGTGTGGACTGAGGGCTGCCTGGCTTGCCTGCCTGTGATCCCGAGAGCCACCCCACCCTGTCTCACAGTGAATAGGTTGACCGGTGTGGGCTGGCGGGTGGACTACACCCTGCGCTCCAGCCTGCTGCAATCCGTGGAAGAGCCCATGGTACACCTGCGGCTGGAGGTAGCACCTGCCCCAGGTGTCCCGGGACAGCCTGTTGCCATGTCCCTCTCAGCAGACAAATTCCAGGTCCTCCTGGCAGGTGAGGCTCAGCTATGCCTGGAGGGGTAAGGGCCCTCCCAGGTCTGCCTGTTGCCTCCCACCTGCCCACCTCTCCCCCCTGCAGAACTGAAGCAGGCCCAGACCCTGATGAGCTCCCTGGGCTGAGAAGGGTATTCCAGACTTGTGTGGAACTGTCCTACCTGTGCGGAGTCACTGCTCTCTGAACCTCAGGAGGCGGCCCCAGTTCCAGGACGCTGGGGCCAGACCTGTCCCCTGCCTCCCAGGTGCGTGGCTGCCCGGCTGCCTGCTGCCGATTCAGTACAGGGGCCGGAGGGCCTTTTCCAGCACTGCCTCGTCTCCCTTGGAAAGGCATTTGTTGACATGTTTTCATGAGCAGGAAGAATAAACAGAAGTATAAAGGAGTGTGTGCATTGGGTGTCTTTCAAGTTCAGACCCAGGGTTTTTGTGAGAGAGACCAAGGTGTCGTACAGACCTCCCTGTCCTATTGCTCATTTTCTTTTCTCAGGTGCTGATTGAGGCGGGTCAGGAGTGAGGCAGACTGGGGACCAGAATGAATCAGCTTGTCTGTAGAGTGGAAAATCAGAGTTCTAGCTCCCAGGCCTGGGATGCTCTTGGCTCTGCCCTCTTTACGTTGGCCTTGTCCTCAGGCTGGCAGCAAGTGGGTGGCCCCAGTGCCAGGTACCCCATGTAGAGAAAGGATAGAGCCCTTATCTCCCTGCCGTCTTTAGGGTTACAGAAGCACGTGCCCGAACCACTCATTGGCAAGAGGAATGGTGTTAGGGACTGAACGTTCATGTTCTTGAGCCCTGAAAGAAAAGAATTGTCAACCTGATTCCTTATTCAGTGGAAATTACTTCAGGAATAAAGGTGGAAATCAAGACATTCTCAGATGAAAGACAACACATAGGTCACTAGTAGACCTAACCTTAAAAAAGTGGAATGGCTGGCCGGGCGTGGTGGCTCATGTCCATAATCCTAGCACTTTGGGAGGAGGCAGAGGCAGGAGGGGTGCTTGAGGCCAGGGGTTCCAGACCTACCTAAGCAACATGGCGAGACCCCATCTCTCTACAAAAAAAAATAGAAAAATTAGCCAGGTGTGCTGGCATGCACCTGTGGTCCCGGCTGCTCAGGAGGCTGGGGCAGGAGGGTTGCTTGAGCTCAGGAGTTTTAGGTTGCGCCACTGCATTTATTCTAGCCCGGGGGACGGAGCGAGATCCTGTCTCAAAATAAAAAAAAAAAAGTGGAATGGCTAAAGATATATCTGTAAACAGAAACGAAATGATGAAAGAAGGAATCTTGGAACATCAGGAAGGAAAGAAGAGCAATGAAAAGAGTTAAAAATTTGGATACACAGTAGCCTTTCCTTCTCAGGTGTTTTAAATTAGGTTCCACAGGTGAAGCAAAAATCATCATACTGTCCAGGGTGTTTTATGTAGAGGAAATATTTAAGATTATAAACAGGAGAGAGTAAAAGGAGGTAATGCTTCTACACTTTACTCAAACTGATCAAATGTCAACACCAGTGAACTGTGACAAGTTACATGTGTATAATGTAATAGCTAGAACCACCACTGCAAAAGCAACGCAGTATAATATACTCAAAAACAACACACTCATCAATGGACAGTGGATTAAAAATGTGGTATATATACATAATGGAATACTATTCAGCCTTTAAGAAGCAGAAAATCCTGTCATTTGCAACAACATGGGTGAACCTAGAGGACATTACGCTAAGTAATATAAGCCAGACACAGACAAATGCTGTATTTTTCAAAAAGTCAAACTCACAGAAGTAGAGAGTAGAGTGGTGGTTAGCAGAGGCTGGGGGAAGGGAAGACAGAGAAAGGGCAGATGTTGGTCAAAAGGTGCAAAGTTTCAGACAAGAGGAATAAGTTCTGTTGATCTGTTTCATAGCATGGTGACTATAGTTAATGTGAATTTCAAAATAGCTAAATAGAGGATTTTAAATGTGCTCATCACAAAGAAATGATAAATATTTGAGGTGATGGATCTATTAATGAGCCCGGCTTGATGATTCCACAATATATACATGCAACAAAACATCACAGTGTACCCCATAAATTTATACAATTAATATTTGTCAAAAATAAAATGAAACAAATATAGATAAGTCAAACTGGTATTCTAAAAAATGTTCAAGTAGCCCACAGTTGGGCAAGAAAAAACAAAAATGAAAACAGGGAATAAACAAAATATGGTAGACCAAAAAAAAAAAAAATCACAAGAAATGATAGCTTCATTCCCTCTTCTGTGTTGTCACAGAATTCCCACAGATGCTCCTGTTAGTGCTCTGGGAACATCACATTGTAATTTTACTTCAACTCATTTGCCTCTTTTAACAGCCTGAGTTTCTTAAAGATGGGAATTGTGTTTGTTTCCATGTTTGTATAGCCCCAATACTTAATAAAGTATTCTTTCAATAAATAGGAGGGGGAAAAAGGACTGCAATGAATTTAAAGATGTTGAATGAGCCTGGGCAACATAGCGAGACCCTGCCTCTAAACAAATTTTAAAAATTAGCTGGGTGCGGAAGCTTGAGCCTGTAGTCCACGCTGCTTGGCAGGCTGAGCTGGGAGGATAGCTTGAGCCCAGGAGTTCAAGGCCAGCCTGAGTGATATGGTGAGTTCCCATCTCAACAACAAAAGATGTTGAATGTGAAAAATCCATGAGTCCATAATGATCTCTGAAACAGCGGTCCCCAACCTTTTTGGCACCAGGGACCGGTTTCATGGAAGACAATTTCTCCATGGCCTGGGGGTGGAGGCGTGGCGAGCAGCTGTAAATACAGATGAAGCTTCACTTTGCTGACTCCTCTGGTTACACACACACACACACACACACACCACTCCCCCCACCCCCTGAGCCGCCCCCCTGACCTGGACCTGGATGGGGGCGTGGGGAGGAGGGATGGTGGCAGAGCTCTGTGGCCGGGTCCCTAACAGGCCACTGGGGGATGGGGACCGGAGCTCTAACAGAAAAAGTCCCTCTGGAAACCAAACCAATCCTAATTTGTCACATGGGATGTCATTATTGCACCAAATTCTTAGTCTGGAAGTTGATAAAGGCAAGGAATTAAGAGTTTGTCCTGTGTTTCCAGTATTTCAGGATAACCCCTCAACGAGGTTAAGCTATACTTTACACAAGAATTTCACCTAATGTATAAGGAATGACAGAATTAGAAACTCACCATTTATAACTCCCAGTTAAACACTTGATTGAGGCAAGGATCATCAAAGGTGCTAAAACCCTTAGGTGAAAAGTTGATGTGAAACTGCATATTTTCGTGGTGCTAGGAATCACCCCACATAAACAACCCAAATGTCCCTTAACTGGTAAACGTATAAACAAACTGATGCATCTACACAATGGCATGCTACTCACTGAAAAAGGAATGACCTGGCCAGCTAATCACATGGATGAATCACAATGCCTTATGTTAAGGGAAGGAAACCACACTCAAAAGGCTATGGGTGGGGGATGTTGACTACAAAGCTGCAAGGGCAAATTTTGGGAGATGATGAAATGTATTCTCTCTCTCCCTCTCACTATTGTGGTAAGAACACTTAACATGAGATCTCCTCTCTTAAAACAATGTTTAAATGTACAATACAGTGTTGTTAATCATAGGTGCAATGTTGTACTGCAGATTTGCATAACTTATTCATCTTGCATAACTGAACTTTGTATCTGTTGAATAGAAACTGCCCATTTCCTCTTCTCTCCCCCTGGCCCTGCCGCGGCTCCTGGCAACCACCATTCTACTGGCTGCTTCTATGTGTTTGACTATTTTAGATATTTCATATAAGTGGAATCATCCTTTGTCTTTCTGTGACTTACTTATTTCATTTCGTATAATGTCCTCAAAATTATCCATGCAGTTGCATGTAGCAGGATTTTCTTAAGACTGAATAGTATTCCATTGTATACTACATTTTATCCAATTTTAAATCTTTTTTTTTTGAGACAGAGTCTCACTATGTTGCCCGGGCTAGAGTGAGTGCCGTGGCGTCAGCCTAGCTCACAGCAACCTCAAACTCCTGGGCTTAAGCAATCCTTCTGCCTCAGCCTCCCGAGTAGCTGGGACTACAGGCATGCACCACTATGCCCGGCTAATTTTTTTTTCTATATATATTTTTAGTTGGCCGGATCATTTCTTTCTATTTTTAGTAGAGATGGGGTCTCGCTCTTGCTCAGGCTGGTCTCGAACTCCTGAGCTCAAACAATCCGCCTGCCTCGGCCTCCCAAGTGCTAGGATTACAGGCGTGAGCCACCGCGCCCGGCCTGTATACTACATTTTAAAAATCCATTTATCTGTGGATGGACATTTAGGTTGTTTCCACACCTTGACTACTGTGAATAATGCTGCAATTCTCTCTTGATTATGGCTGCAGTTACATGACTGTATGTATTTGTCAAAACTCGTACTCTAAAAAGGTGAATTTTACTATATGTAAATTACACCTTAATTTAAACAAACATCGAGAACAGCGAAACGAAGAAATTACTCCATAGATTACTTACTGGTCACAAGATGTGACACATACCTTTTACAGTGCAGAGGCCTGGCTGTCGAAGCCTCAACCTTGATCCATTTCAGCCTCACTAAAGTGGGACAACTGGCTATTGGGTACCTCCTCATGTGCTGCAATTCAAAGTACAGAGCAGCACCTAGCAGGTGTCCCTCTCTATATATAAGCTAAGCCTTTAAACTGCTAGGGTGCAGGAAAAACTACAGATAGAGGAACAAGTTAATGACACACTGAGGAAACATTCAAACAAATCCAGTGTGTGATGGAGTATGTGTCTCAAAGGACAACTGCCTTGGACTCTTCAGAAAGGTCAGTATCATGATTAACCCCACCCCCAACCCCCAAAAAGGGTGGGCTGGGCTAGGTGTCTATAGTCCCAGCCTCAGGAGGCTGAGGCAGGAGGATCGCTGGAGCCCAGGAGTTTGAGGTTGCTGTGAGCTATGAGGACACCTCTGCCTTGTAGCCCAGACAACAGAGTGAGGCCCTGTCTCCAAAAAAAAGAGGGGGGTGGTGGATGGAATGACATGGTTCCATCTAGATTAAAAATGATTAAAGAGACTTATAATCCTTGATTGGAATTTGTGTTAAAAAACCAGCTATAAAGACATTTTGGGGACAATTGGGGAAATTTGATTGTGGACTAGCTATTAGGTGATATTAAGAAGTTAACGTTAACTTTATTAGGTGTGATAAAGGTATGGAGGCTTTGCAGGAAATTGGGTTTTATTTTTATTTATTTTTTAGAGACAGGATCTCGCTTTGTCACCCAGGCGGGAGTGCAGTGGCATCATCCTAGTCCACTGCAGCCTTGAACTCCTGGGCTTAAGTGATCCTCCCACCACAGCCTCCCTCACAGCTGGGACTGGCTAATTTTTTCCCATTTTTGGTAGAGACAGGATCTCACTATGTAGCCCAGGCTGGTCTTGAACTCCTGGCCTCAAGCGATCCTCCCACCTGGGCCTCCCAAAGTGCTAGGATTAAAGGCATGAACCACTGCGTCCGACCTGGAAACTGGTTTTCAGAAATGCATGCTAAAGTATTGGGGGTGAAATGTCATGATTTTTATAATTTGCTTTAAAATACTTCTGCTAAAATAAATGAATAAAAGATGACGGGAGGAGCAGAAGCAGTATGAAGGAGGGGAGAAATATGGCTATGGGTCAGGCAGGCACTTAGAATAACATGCAAACTCCCGACAGAGGTCGCGGTGGAGGGGGGCGCCCACCGGACCTGACCTGGACCATGCTTGCCTCTCTGTCCTCACCTCCTGACACTACCTCCAGCTACGCGGGACTTTTTCAAGTTCTCTCAATGGGCCAGTCTCTTTCTCACCTGGGGGCCTCTGCACTGGCGCTAACTTCCGCCGGGCCGGCGTATTGCCTGGTCCTGGCCTTTTGCAGGCTGGCTCCAGACTTCTGAGCCTGAAGGTCCCTGCAGAGAGGCCGTCCCCCCCAGAACTATCTGAAGTGGGTTCTACTTCTCGGCTCCTGTTTTTTGTTGCTTGGTGGCACTTCCCACTCGGCAGGCAGTCATGTTTATGTTTACGTGCTATGTCTGTGCGTTGATGCTTAGCATCACCACCGGTCCCCAGAGCGTGTGTTTATCGCACACCTGTGCAAGCCCTGCGCACAGCTGCAGGCCCCACTACACGGGGCATTGCTGCAGTTGACTTCCCCCAACCACAGAGACAGCTGCGACCTGGGACCTCAGACCTGACCCAGATTCCGCCGGCGCTGGTCAGTGAGAAGCCAGGCTCCTCCGCCACCTCCCAGCCAGGTGACTGCCCCAAAGCCTGCCCACACCCTGGAGCCCCCCCAGCTCGGGTTCTCCATCCCAACAGTCTCTGCCGCCTCCCGGAAAAACTACAATTCCCAGCAGGCGCGGGGCGGGGGCGGGGGGAAGCTCACACTCCCAGCGTGCTCTTAGGCGCGGCCCGCCCCTGGCATTAACCCTTTGGTGCTTGCAGCCTGGTGGGGAGCCTACCCGGCGGGGGCGAGGTGGGAAGTGGGAGTGGAAATACGGGGGTGCGGGACTGGCGCAGCGGGGCTGAAGAGGATGGGATCCGGCGGCCCTGGGGAGGAAGGGGTCCAGAGTTAACAGAGAACACAGTCCCAGTTGTGGACACGGCGGGCATAGAGCACCGCCCTTCGCAAAACTAGGAATCTGGAGGTTCACCTTTTCCTGCAAATCGAACCATTTCGGGACCCTGGTCCGGGCGGCGCTGAGCGGGCGGAGGGCGAGGTAAAGGCGTCTGCCGTAGCTAAATGCCCCCCTCTACCCGGCGCACACCTTCGCCTTCGATCCGAAACGTCCGGGGGCAGAGGAAAGTCACAAAGTGGGCGAAGGTGAGGACACGAGTACGGCTCCTAGGGGACCGAGGCGCTCATGTGCGCTTATCCGACTCCCGGCGACCAGGGCTAAGAGCTGGGGAGCGCTTCCTGGGTCCCTGCCCTCCTCCCGGCGCTGGTGCACTTGTGGCATTCCCTCCGTCTTGTCCTGGCTCCTGCCCTGACCCGAGCGCGGCCACCGGCGGGTGACAGGCTGCGAGCTGGGCTCATCGCTTTGATCTGTGCGTGGACAGATGCAGGCGCCTCTAAGCGGTGGGGTGATGAGCAGCAGAGCTCACCCTGGGTGGGAGCGCAGGTGGGGGCAGCCCTCAGAGAGCAAGAGCCTTTCAGATTGTGGGAGTCCCGGGAAGAAACGACAAGACAACGTGTGTGGGAGGGGGCTGCTCCCCCAGATAGGGAGATGGGGGCCAAAGACGGAAAGAACAAGTGAGTGACAGCAGCCTGGGCCCAGCAAGGGTTTGGACTTACTCTAAAAGCACCAGTGGTAGCGGGTGGAAGGAAGGTATTAATGAGCAGGGCAGAGGCCTGTTCCCTCCCCAGCCTGTGCTCCCCATGCCCTGGGCTGTCCCAGCACTCTCAGAAGAGGGCAAAGGTGCAAGACAGGGACTGTGGCCAGGCCAGCACTTTCCTACCAGTCCAGCTGGCCACACCCCCCTCTGATGCTGAGTTCTCCTCTGTAAAATGGGGGTGACAATTCCTACCTCACAAGGTGCACACCCGGCTCAACCTGCTGTCCTCTTGTCCCCACAGGACCCTGCGCCCGCCCCTCCTACAGAATGCCTGAGGGCCCTGAGCTGCACCTGGCCAGCCACTTTGTGAATGAGGCATGCCGGGGGCTGGTGTTTGGCGGGTGTGTGGAGAAGTCTTCTGTCAGCCGCAACCCCGAGGTGCCCTTTGAGAGCAGTGCCTACTGCATTTCAGCCTCAGCCCGTGGCAAGGAGCTGCGCCTGACACTGAGCCCCCTGCCTGGGGCCCAGCCCCCACAGGAGCCACTGGCTCTGGTCTTCCGCTTCGGCATGTCCGGCTCCTTCCAGTTGGTGCCCGGAGATGCGCTGCCACCCCATGCCCATCTTCGCTTTTACACAGCTCCACCTGGCCCCCGGCTCGCCCTGTGCTTTGTGGACATCCGCCGATTCGGCCGCTGGGACCTCGGGGGCAAGTGGCAGCCGGGCCGAGGGCCCTGTGTCTTGCTGGAGTATGAGCAGTTCAGGTAGGGCCAGCACCAGGTGGGATAAACACAGTCCTGGGCTCCAGGCCTGGCTCTGTTAGTGCCTTGTTGGCCAACGAGGTGTGAGTCCCAGCCCCCTCTGGGCCTCAGTCCCCCAGTCCGTAGACCAAGACAGTGTCCCTGCCCTGGGTCAGCTCCCTGAGCCAACAGACGTGGAAATTCAAAACTGATGTGGGGGCCGGGTGCGGTAGCTCACGCCTGTAATCCTAGCACTCTGGGAGGCCGAGGTGGGAGGATCGTTTGAGCTCAGGAGTTCGAGACCAGCCTGAGCAAGAGCGAGACCCCGTCTCTACTAAAAATAGAAAGAAATTATATGGACAGCTAAAAACATATATAGAAAAAATTAGCCGGGCATGGTGGCACATGCCTGTAGTCCCAGCTACTTGGGAGGCTGAGGCAGTAGGATCGCTTAAGCCCAGGAGTTTGAGGTTGCAGTGAGCTGTGATGATGCCACTGCACTCTAGCCTGGACAACAGAGCAAGACCCTGTCTCAAAAAAAAAAAAAAAAAAAAGCCTGAGCAGGAATTGTTTCAAGGGGGTGGGGAGGGGACTGCCTAATGACCTGGTTTTTTGTGGTCTTACATGTGCTGCCTGCCCACTGCTCTGTGTCCTGTGGTCTCCTCTGTGACTGTTCCCTGCCTGCAGGGGGGTATAACAGCCCCACCTGGGATGTGATGCAGGCCACCTAAGATACCACAGTGTTAGCCACTTCCTTTCCTCTAAAGAGGAAACGTGTACGAGTCTCAGCTCGTGCCAGGACTTGCTCTAGGTGCTGGGGGCACAGCAGTGAACAGACGAATGTGGTCCCTGCTCCCGCAGAGCCAATGCTCAGACAAGGTAGGGGAGCACAGAAACAAACGAGAGGAATTCAAACAGACAGAAGCCAGAGGAAAAATCCCACAGGCCAACGAAGCAGAGAATGACTTTTGGCCGGGTGGGGGAGGGGCACAGGGGAGGTGCCATTGGAGCCAGCCAGGTGAGCCATAGCTGAAGGCATGAGAATCAGAGATGCAAAGGCCTGGAGTAGATCTGGCTAGTGCCCACTTCCTGGGGGACGTTGCGCCTCCAGTTGGTTCTTTGGAGACTTGGTTGCCCGTGGGGTAGGTCAGGGGCATCTCTGATGCCACAGAAAGCAGTTGACTCCTGGCTTTCCCAGGCCTGAGCCCCGAGTGCATCCCCCAGGAGACGTCTATCCGCGGTCTTGGATTCCCCCACTTCATCCTTCCTAGGGAGTCAGGCCACGAGCTAACCCTGCCAGCTGGCTCTGCAGCTTCTCTTCCACCACGAGCACTTTGGCTGTTTCCTTGTTCCTACAGCCAGGGCGTGTGGTGATCTCTTCCCCTCAGGGACCAGAGCACCACCCTGGCTAGCCTTCCACTCGCACCTGTACCCCAGAACTTGACTCCTGGCCCCTCCTCACATTCTCCTCATGCCCAGCACTGAGTCCCTCTTGCCATGGCCCTTTCCACAAAGAAATGAGATGCATTTCCTCTTCATGCGGGTGAGCTGAGACCCATGACCCTTGGAGGTGGGGTGGGGGCTGCCGGGCACTCACCAGCCAGGACTCGAGACCACACACCTGCTGCACAGAGACACACAGTCTTCAGGGTCTTGAGGAGAGTGGAACCCACCAACGTCAAATCCACATGTGGGTCAGACGCGGTGGCTCACACTGTAATCCTAGCACTTTGGGAGGCTGAGGCAGGAGGATCGCTTGAGGCCAGAACTTTGAGGTTGCTGTGAACTATGATGACACCACTGTACTCTAGCCCAGGTAACAGAGGAAGACTCTGTCTCAAAAGAAAAAAGAAAAACAAATCCACATGTGGGCACTAACCCACCACAAGTCTTAGGGAGTTCCAGACTGCAGACACATCTGAGGTCCCGTGATCACCTTGTTCTCAAGTTTCCTAAGGAGTCTGAGGCACTTTGGTGATAAACACACAACCACACATACAGACTCACATGTGTTCCCTTGAACACATTGGTTTTGATCAGTATTTTTCACCTTTCACAATGAATTTAAATCCCATATTATTCCCATTTAACAGATAGGAAAACTGAGGCAAACATAGGGGTAACTGGGACTGCCAGTTTTCTTCCCCTTGCACCCAGAAACAAGTTCCCTCAGCCCTTCCCCCATCCCATGGAGGCAGGGATGGGTCTCATGCACCCAGGCTGTGTCCCTCCAGGGAAAACGTGCTACGAAACCTAGCGGACAAAGCCTTTGACCGGCCCATCTGCGAGGCCCTCCTGGACCAGAGGTTCTTCAATGGCATTGGCAACTATTTGCGAGCAGAGATCCTGTTCCGGTCAGCAGGCAGGCGGTGGGCACCGGGGCAGGGGTGGACCAGGTGTGCCCACCTTCCCCACGGCTTAGCAAGGCTCCCTGTCCCCACCCCACGCCAGGCTGAGGATTCCCCCCTTCGAGAAGGCCCGAACGGTTCTGGAGGCCCTGCAGCAGCGCAGGCCGGTGAGGGTACAGAGGGGGATGGCACACATGGGCTGGCGCACTGGCGTTGACATGGGCTGGCAAGGGGACGGGTTGAACCAGCTGTCTCCAGCTTAGCTCCACGGCGGGAGGCAACGGGGAGGATGGACAGCCTAAGGCCCTACCGAGCTGGGAGGGGAGATGGGCCTTCTGAGTGGCCCTGCTCTATGCTGACAGCAAGGTCCTGCCCTTGCCCTTCCTCAGAGCCCGGAGCTGACCCTGAGCCAGAAGATCAGGGCCAAGCTGCAGAATCCGGACCTGCTGGAGCTGTGCCACTCGGTGCCCAAGGAAGTGGTCCAGCTGGGTGAGGCCTGGGGAGGCAGAGATGGCAACAGCCTCTGCTTCAGCATACTGTGTAACCCCAGGGCGGTCGTTGTCCCTCTCTGGGCCTGACTCCCCACCTGGGGGATGGACTAGGCCTCCTCCCTCGTCAAGTGTCTGTTTCCTGCGAGCTGCTCATGAGACAGTCAGGAGGATTCTTAAACCCAGTCCAGGATGGGGAAGCCATGACCCAAAGGGGGAAGACACCAGCCGAGGTCACAGCTGGAGGAGGGAGAGCGTGGCCCCTGACTCAGTCCATCAGCTGGTGTGGCTGAGGCCTGAGCCAGGTCTAACCAGGCTCCCCACCTCTCCCCGAGTCTGCTCCCTGATCTCCGCCCCGTTCCTCTGTCCCACAGGGGGCAAAGGCTATGGGCCGGAGAGCGGGGAGGAGGACTTCGCTGCCTTTCGAGCCTGGCTGAGGTGCTATGGCATGCCAGGCATGAGCTCCCTGCAGGACCGGCAGGGCCGCACCATCTGGTTCCAGGTTTGGGCCCCACTGCTCACACAGGCAAATGGAGACCCCAGGGCAGCTGGTGAGGTGGAGACCTGTGGTTGCAGCAGGGCAGGAGCTGGGGTCTTCTCCAGGTGGAGGTGCCCAGGGCCTGTGTAGGCCTCCCAAGGGTCACAATGCTCCTGAGTGTCTTCGTCCTCCCCATGCTATGCCCCTCGCATCCTCTGAGTCCCAGGATCTCAGCGAGTAGAGCAGCCCACGGGCGAGGCAGCTCTGTTGACTCTTGACATTGGAGGAGGTCCCAGTTTCCTTCCCCTTGTGCCCTGGAAACAGGTTCTCTCAGCCCCTCTCCCCCATCCCAGGGAGGGCAGGGATGGGTCTCATCACCCAGGCTGCGTCCCTCCAGGGAGCAGTGCTACAAAACCTAGCAGACAGGCCTCCTAGGTGGTTATACTGCTTTGGAAGGATGTGTGTTTGAATCCTGCCTCTCCAAGGAACACTGCCCCTGCCCCAACCCAGGGTGATTTTTGAACTGTCCTCATTCGATTTTAGGGGGATCCTGGACCCCTGGCACCCAAAGGTAAGCTACTCCTAATGTAATAGGCTAAGAGAACAGAAAGGACTTCTTGTCTGCAAGGGCTCCAGCACCCTTCCCCTCCACCACCCCCTCCAGCCCTGGGCACCCCCAGGCAGAGAGGGAGTCTGGAGAAAGGGGCTGGGGCTTTAGGACCCTCCAACCATAGCACCAGTGTCCTGCAGGGCGCAAGTCCCGCCAAAAGAAATCCAAGGCAACACGGCCGAGTCCTGAGGACAGAGCGGAGGTATGGCCTGCTCCTGCGCAGCCCGCTGCTGCCCTGGCCGCACCTGGGAAGGGGCGGGGGCATGGTGGGCTAGGCAACCTCTGAACTGCTCTCTGAGCCCCTCAGAGACCTGTGTCTCCTCTACCCAGAACCCTCCACCCCCAAACAAGGCCCCTTCCAGGACACGAAGGGCACGGAGAGACCCTCCTGAGAAGACTGCAACCCAGCAGCCTGAGGGGACCAGCCTCCAACAGGACCCCGAAGCTCCCACAGTCCCTGAGAAAGGGAGGAGGAAGGGGCGACAGGCCACCCCTGGTGGGCTTTCCTCAGCACCCGCCTCTGGGGAGGGAAGGGGCACCACCGACACTGGCTCTGCAGGAGAGGATGGGACGGCAGTGCAGGACCCCATGGACAAAGTTGGGAGGGAGCCCGTTGGGACGCTAACCTCGCCCGCTTTCTGCTTCCGCCCAGGCCGCCGCCGCAGACCCCGGAAGATTAAGGCTGACGCTGCATCCTTGGTACCAGAGGGGACCTTAGCCTCTTAACAGGAGGTTCTTGCTTACAGCTAGCCTTTCCCGCCGTCTTGCCCTGAACCTGGGGGCCTGTCTGAATTCCCAGAAGCAGGCGGCATCTCAAGGGGGCCGTATGCCTCAGGCCCCGTGGCTGTTCCCTGCACAACTGCGATGTTTTTAATTGTACCCAACCTTCCATATTTTTAAAGCCCACGTGAAAAATGCTGTATTTTTCATAAACTGATAAATTTGAACTTATTGGCACTTCTTGGGTTGGCTGCACAAGGTCTGCAGTGGCCAGGTTGGAAGGGCCTGCTGCCTGGCTCTGGGAACAGGGGGTCTACTTTCTCAGCAAGGCAAACTGAGCCCTCATCCCAGACCTCAAGGCTCTGGCTATCAGAGGACAGTCTGCCTTTGCAGGGACAGCCCCTTAGAGGTGGTACTGAGACCGTGGCCAGGCAGCCCAGGATCCTAAGTTCCTCCAGTCCAGGATTCTTAGGGCCTATGGCTGCTCCCCGATCCAGCCAGAACCACACCCCCCCCCCAGCCTCCTCTCCAGCCCCGCACAGGAAAGGAACTTGTTATTTCATGGTCTCCAGGCAAGCTTTTGGTCACCCGAGGTCCCCAATCTCTCGTGGGAGCTGCAACACAGACCTTGCACACACAGGTGCCCGAGATCTCCCCCCGGCCCCCCAAGCCTGAGGATGGACCCTAAAGGGCCTGAGCAGGGGCTACCAGCGTGGTTCCTGATCCAAGGATTTATTACACAAAGAGGCGACTGATCAGTGCTTCACGATGGGGAGGCAGCAATGAGGAGCCCCCAAAGCCTTCCACAAACAAAACCCCACCCCTAGGGACTCAGTTTTCTGGAGGCTGAAGCACGAGCAGCAGGGACTGCACTTGGAAGGGAGAAAAGGTGAGCTTCAGGCGGTTGTCCTGAAGGGGCAGGTGGCCAGCAGGATCTCGCCGCTCCAGGAGGTCACAGCTGGAGAACAGGAGGGGCCGTGAGGGCTCTGTGAGGGCGGGACTCCTACTCCCGCCCCGAGCCCGCGCCGGGACTCACAGGATGGCCTCCTGAACGGGCAGCGAGGTGTGCAGCCAGCAGTCCACGTGGCTGCCGTGGGCCTCATACAGCCTCAGCACTAGCGCGCGGCTCTGGCTCTCGGGGCTGGTCTCCGCCTGGGGAGGGAGGCGGGCGGTGGGCGGGGCTGGGGGGCGGGCTCAGCCCGGAACCCCGCCCCCAGCTCGCCCCGCCCCTTGCCTGCTTGACAGTCTCCAACATGACGGCAGGAGAGGACACGGAAAAGGCACTCCAGGAGGTGGCGGGCGCTGGGCCCGGGACTGGCAGCGCCAACAGGGGGAAGTTGAGGCTGTAGGCAGCACGGATAACCCCAGCATCCTGAAAGGAGCCTGGGGTACAACCGGAAAGCGACGCTGATGGAGAATGGGAGCTACCCTCCCAAGCCCCTACAAGGGGCAGAGGGTGGGCCAGGCTGCTGGGGTTTGTGCTCAGAGAAGGGCAGAGGTGTCTAGGGCTGCAGGAGGGCCCCCCATCTCCAGCGCTCACCCTTGTGTGGCATCAGTGCATAGGTGAACTCATGGCGTCCCATGTCAGCAGTGGCGTCAGGGGCCTTAGGCGCCCGCAAGCTGAGGTGAGGAGGGTGGGTATGGACCGGGCCGAGGCTGCTGGAGTTCCACCCCAGGAAGCCCCACACCCCACACCAGCTCCCGGACCTGCTGGGTACCCACTCACAGCGAGAGGCTGAGGACGCTGCCTCGAACTGACGCGCCATACTTGCAGTCGTTGAGCAGGGCCAGCCCGAAGCCATGCTCTGACAGATCCATCCAGCGGTGGGCCCACACCTGGAGGGCAGATCCGAGACCCACTTGGTGGCCCATGCCCCTCCTTGTGCTCCCAAATTCCACAGCTCCTGTCACTAGGGTGAGAACAAGCTCTGGAACCACAAGATTGAATTCCAGCTCCCACGCTAGGAGGCCTTGGGCATGCCACCCAACCTGCCTAAGCCTCAGTTTCCTCATCTGTGAAATGGGGATAAATGATAGTACTTACCCACCAAATGGTCGTAAGTATCACACTAAGTGGAAAGCATTGAGTACATCGCCTGGCCCACATGTTAGGAAGCAGCAATGTTGATCATCCTCCTCCCCACCCCACACCACACACCTAGTCTCTCCCCAGCCAGGGAGGAGTCCAAGCCCACCCCCACCCCCTGCAATCTCAGACCTCAAATCGAGCCCAGTCCCAAGAGGTGTTGTAGTGGGTGGGCCGCTGCAGGTGCCCAAACTGGATCTCATAGGTGGCCTGGGGACAACGCACACGGGCAGGGAACTCCACCTTCAGGAACTTGTGGGCCTCGTGCCAGTGCACCTGGGGGTGGGATGGAAGGTGGGGGTGAGGGAAGGGAGAGACACACACAGGCCTGGGGCTGGCACCTTCTCACGAGGTGCACCTGGGGAAGATCACCACCGCCACCCTGCCCCTGCTACCTCAGTATGGAAGCGGACATAGGGGCAGCCAACATCCAGCACCACCTCCTGGCTGAGCCGACTGTTGGGGGTGATCTGCAGCAAGAACCAGGCACTGCCCCGCAGGCCGCCCTCGGTGCCCACTGCCAGCGTCCCTGCCTGGCCCAGCACGGGCTTCCTGTGGGATGGGGGTGGGAGGCACTGAGCCAGGGGGGCTCGTGTTCCCAGCACCCCACCACCCCCAAGTCCTGCCCAGCCCATACCGTGTCTCTAGGTGGTAGTCCATGACGTCCCAGGCGTCCCAGTACAAGGGCACATCATCAAACAGCACAAACTGGTTCCCCACAGCACCCTCAGCAATGGCCTCCCTAGAAGGACGTGGGGATTGGTGCTTTACAACCGTATAGCTTCGCTCTCTCCAGCTGCGCTTAGTGGGGCGGGACAGAGTGAACAGACCCGGGGGACAAGGACCCCTAGCCCACCCTGCCTTGTTCTATGTGTGGGTCCCAGCCCAGAGCCACTGTGGGCTGCTGTGGGCAGTGTTGTGGCCATGAGACAGAGGAAACGGGATCTGGGACCCACTTGCTAGGCACTGGGAAAGGACAGTGAGGAGTTGGCACCTGCCAGAGGCCACCAGGACCAAGGATGTCAGGCGGCCAGTCGGGTCCAGCCTCACTCGAATGATGCCATTGTCCAGAGTCACGGAACCGTCAGTCTTGGTGAAAGGGGGCCGTGAGGCTGAGTCTGTAGGGGCTTCACCCCCACTCCCTCCCACCCCCATTTTGCCACTTGCTCCAGGTCGGAGCTCGGGACCCCCAAGTTGTTAGGTGCACCCCAGGACAGCTCTTGCCCCGCAGGACATGCCGGGACTCACCTCTTGCACTACGAACACAGGCTGCTGGGGCAGCAGGGGCTGCAGCGAGGTGGGGGCAGGAACAGGAGCATAGCCCATGCTGGGCACTGTCACCAGGGCTGGGGGTGAGGTCTAGGCATCAGCGCAGCCTCCTGACCTTTCTAGAACCTCGCTCAGGTCGGGGTGAGGGTGATGGAGGATGTGGCTACTATATTCCAGCCTGGGGCACCCCAAGGCAGAGATCCCCAGGGGTGTCCCTGACCTCGTCTATCTGGCCTCGATCCCTCCTGAGGTAGCAGCAACCCTTCCCTCAGCTCGTACCTAGGCTGTGGGCCCCGCCGGGCTTGGGCAGGGCCAACACTTCCGTGCGCTTCCAGGGCAGCGTGTTGACAATGAGGAGGCCCTCGGGACCCGGTTCCCCAGCACACAGGGCTGTGGCTGCAGTGCTGAGCAGTGCGCTGCCATGGGAACGAATGTCTGAGGAGAGATTAGCTGGTCATGGGTGGGCAATGGGTCTGGGATGACCCCTGAGTGTCCCCCTGGGGCTGGAGAGAGTGGCGGGACTGCTGTCAGCCTCACCTGCGTAGTGGCACATGGCATCCTCTGCCACCAGCTGGATGCAGCTTCCAGTCACCACATCATGGAACTGGTTCAGAAGCAGGAGCCTGCAGGGGCCAAGGACAGGGATGGGGAAGGCCAGGAAGGACAGCCACAGAAGGGTCTGGGGTGAGAGCTCAGGTGGGCGGTAGGGGCAGAAGCCAGGCTGACCTCCAGAGGTGCTGCAGCTGGGCTGCTGGGTACAGGAACTGGGTGCTGCGGGCCAGGGCCAGGCTACTGAGCAGCTCCACGTCATGCAGGATCCGCTCACACTCCCGGTTCCCCTTCTTGATCTGAGCCCAGGTGGGAAGGTCAGTCTGGAGTCTGCTTAAAGGTGCCAGATGCTTTCCAAAGCCCTCCCTTGCTCAGAACCCCTGATGGCTCCCCAGGGCCTCCTAGATAAGGCCTTTTGCAGGTGACCGGACTCAAATGACCTCCCTCTCTCCCCCCAGCCCAACTCCTGTTTCTTTAGGGATGCTCAGTCCTGCCTCCTCCAAGCTCTCCTGACCAACCCAGCTCTCGGTACTTCTCTCCTCCAAGCTTCTCCCTGGAACATGAGCCTCTTCCCCCGATCTGGGCTGGGCTTTCTCCCCTGCTTCCTTCTCTGACCCTCTGCAGATCAAGGGCACACGCTCCCTGCTTGACTCCACAACCTGCCCCTGACCTGGGCATGGGTGGTGTAGGTGCCATTGTGCAGCTCCAGGAAGAGCTCCCCGACCCACGTGCACAGCTGCCCCGAGTCACTCTCCAGCGCCGAGAAGAGTTGCTTTGGAGAAGACAGCTGGACCCTGAGGGAAACCACAAGCCTCGGTGGCTTACCCTTCTATGCCAGAGTAGACAATCGATCAGTCCCAACAGAGAAGAGCTACTCCAGAAAGCTCCCCATCCACACAACGCCAGCCCTAGACACCCCAGGAGAGCTGCTCTCTCTGGTGGATTCAAGCTTCTTCCTCTTCCCACCCTCAGCTTAACCCCAGCCCACCCCCAGGGTGGGAGTTTGGAGGAGCCGGTGGACTGGAGCAGGACAAGGCCCAGCGGTGGGCTTGGGCCACTGTCTGAGCGGAAGGCAGGGCTCACAGCAAGGCTGAGGGTGGGGGTCAGGAGAGCTGAGGGCTGCTGGAGGCCCGGCCTGACCTGGGCAGCCCATCGGTATTGCGCAGCCGCGTCAAGCGGTCCAGCATGGTCTGGGTGGGGCCGCCGCCCCCATCCCCGAAGCCAAAGAGGAAGGCACTGTGGTTAGTCCTCCCCTTGTCCCGGTTGTTGGTCACAGTCTTCAGCACCTGGACAGGTAGGGGCAGGTCAGTGTGGGTCAGCCTAGGACAGGCCAGCCCTCTCCAGCCTGCCCCCACCCCCACCACTAAGTATCCGCTCACCTCGTCCACGTTGCCCTGCATCCCATAGGAGTCGCCAGGTGGAAAGTGGACCAGTACGTGGGAGCCATCCAGCCCCTCCCAGAAAAAGGTGTGGTGCTACCGGCAGGGAAACAGAGGCAGGAGAGAACGGCCAGAGTCAGGGCTGAGGCAAACTCGGTCCTGCCCCTGCCTGCTGGGCAACCGTGCTGGAGGCCCATCCTCTCTGGGTGGGGGTTTGGTGGTCTGTCCGGGACTCCTCAAATAAGCCTGGGAGAAGGTGAACGGGCCATGTGGGACGGAGGCCAACTCTGACCCTGACCCCCCTGGGTCTGCTCACCGGGAAGGAGTTCACCAAGTTCCAGCTCAACTTCTGGGTCAGAAAGTGCCTGATGCCACAGCCACGCATGATCTGGGGGAGTTGTGCTGAGTAGCCGAACGTGTCTGGCAGCCAGAACTGGAGGGAAGAGGGCCCTCGCAGGCTGGGAACCAGGGCTCAGGTGGAGCCACCCCAGCCTCAGCCCCTCAAGGCCTGTGGGTCAAGCACCAGCCCTCCCTGCCCACAGCCCGGTGCAGCAGCTCCCAGCCTACCTCAGTACACATCTTCCCAAACTCCTGCAGAAAGAAGTTCTGGCCCTGCAGGAACTGCCTCACCATAGCCTCTCCACTGGGCAGGTTCCCATCCTGGCAGTGCGGGAAGAGGGAGGCCGGAGCTCAGGCCAGCCCCATTCCCTGCAGGAGAAGCTGGGGCTCCTCTGACGCAGGAGTTACAGCCAGGTCCCAGGAAGTGTCCCTCTCCTCGCTTCAGGCCTGACTGTCCATCTGCCTGAGCGAGGTGCCCAGGACTGGCCACGCAGACAGCCTGTCACGGTGCTGGAGACCCTCCTCGCCCTTGGAGTCTCAGGCCTTGGGGCTCCTGGGACTAACGAGCCCTGTCACAGACAGGGTATGAATGGCCTGCAGGTCACCAGCACAGCCGAGGGGGGCCTGGCCCACAGGAGGGAAGGCCATAACCATACGGACCGAGGGAGGTCCCAAATACACTCACCATCTCCACCCAGGTGCCCCCCACGGGCACAAACTGCCCGCGGCAGGCAAACTCCTGGAGCTGGGCGTGCAGACCGGGGTAGTGGCTCTTCACCCACTCGAGCTGCTGTGCCTGTGGGGCGGATGGGGTGGGACCTGAGCCAGCAGTGACGAGGACCCCACCCAGGGCCGAGCATCTGGGGCCCAGTGAGTGGCTGAGGGTGGGGAACAGACCTGCCCCTCAGGCCTGAGAAGCCCTCAGAGAGCCCCAGGGAGTGCCAGGTGCCTCCCCTGCCCCCACACCGCTGTCCCTCTGACCTGGGAGCAGGCAAAGATGAACTCAGGGTTCTGTCCCATGAGCTGCACAGCTGTCACCCAGCTCCGGGCACATTTCCTTATGGTCTCTTTGAAGGGCCAAAGCCAGGCTAGATGGGGGTCGGGGGTGGAGGGAGCAGCAAGGTCCTGACAAGTCTCTAGCCCCACCCCTGCCCCGGCATCCTGACCAGGCCTAGGGTCACCTATTCCCTTCTCCCGTCCCCAACCCTTCACTCTCGAAAACCTTGTGGCATCCTTCCTAAGCTGTCACTTCAAACCACTCCTGCAAGGGGGGAGGAAGAAATGGAGAAAGGAGGCCGGCAGGGTCAATTTTGGAAATGGAGGCCCCTAGCCGTGGGATAGCCTCAGTCTGAGGCTGAGATGCCTTCCAGAGGATCCCATGAGAGGCAGCAGGAATTACCCTGCCCTTGCACGTGCTGAGGATACGCTGGCACAGGGGGCACAGCTCCCAGGATGGACCTGTGTGGCCCTGCTGTCCTGCGGGAGGCACGACAGCCTCTCCTGGCCCTAGGCAGTTCCTTCCTTACCATCCCGGAACCCCCACCCCCTACCCCACATCTTGGCACAGCAGAGAAAGCCCTTGTTCTGTGATTCAGAAACTTTGCTTGCGTCACACTCAATACCTTGGGGAGCCTGCTAATCACGTGGCTCTCCCATAAGCCTCACAGACACGGCAGATTCTTCAGGTTCAAAATTGAACTCCTGATGCTCCCCAGGAGACCCGCCCCCTGCGTTTGAGCCCCCATCTCAATAATTCCACATCACTCCTCTCTGAGGACTTGGGTACCCTTGTCAAACTCCTGCCCATTCTTGCTCAGTTCAAGGTCACCTTGTCCAGGAAGCCTCTCTGGAATCCCCCTAATCCAGCTGGGTTAGGTGACTCTTCTGGGCTCTCTAGCCCCCCACACTTACCCTCACCGTGGTACCAGCCGTGCCTGCCAATTCTATGATCACCAATCTCTGGAATCCTACCCCCCAGTATCTATTAATAGCATGGGGCCCCAATGGCATCAGATTTTGTCAAAAGAACAAATGAAGCCATAGCTAACAAAGCCCACAGTCACCCCCCAGCTCCATCTTACAGATGGGCAAAACTGAGGCCCAAGAGGGGCAAGAGCTTGCTGAGGATCACGCAGTGCTTCAAAGGCACAACCAGGGATTCCCGGGCATTCCTGCCTCTCCAGCCAACCCAACCACCTGCCGGCCTACCTGTATCAATGTGGCAGTGCCCTGTGGCATGGATGGTGTGTTGGCTTTCACCACCACGTTGGCCAAAGAACTTGGACGCCAGGGCCCGGGCCACTGGGAAGGTCTCGGGCCGGGCAGGGTCACACACATTCACCATCTGGTTAGCCGTGTACAGGGCCTGGAAGCTGCGCTGGTTGTCCTCCCCGAGACCCTACAGCAAGGTTCTGCCCCTTAATCCCCTTCTCAAGCACGGCCTCCAGAGCTAGGGTCCGTGGGGGTCTCCCAAGGGTGTTCAGCAGAATGCCCCCACCTCCACCCCTTTGCTCCTGCTGCCCCCCACCTCAGCACAGGCTCCGCCTCCCCTTTACACAGGAAAATCCTCTCGACCCTCAGGGAGGAACCCTCTTCCTGCTCTGGATTCTGAGTCTCACTTATCTGACCCAAGAAACAACCAGCCTAGAGCAGGGATCTAGGGGGTGACAGGGAGAACGGGGGTGTCGAGTACCTTGGCTATGCCCAGTAGCAGCTCCAGATCCACCAGGAGCTTGTGGATATCCCGGTGGAACACGGCCAGCTCGGCCCGGCTCAGCTGGAACGTCTTCTCGGGATCAGGGGCTGCAATCATGCTTCCCTTCCCAGCCCCCAGCAGCCCATTGCAGGCCACTTCCACGTAGAGGGTCAGGCTACAAACATGAGGAGGCAGCCTCAGGCCAAGGAACTGGCAGAGGACTCTGGGGACTTGGGGAGGGAGCACCCAGGAGGCATCCATCTGACCCCTCCCCATTCGCCTCCAGGATCCACCCTGCCGAGGACCCCACAGTGTGTCAGCTGTGCACACCAGCTGCCAGGTAGAAACACCAGACTGAATCCTGCTGATGAGTGGTCTGCCTTAGTCAGGGAAAATCAGTAACAAAGTGTGGAACTGTGTGAATTACACTGCTGTTTTAGCCTTCTATTTCCCAAGCTGTCTTTGCAGAGCACTGCCCTGGTTTGGAAACCCTCTTCGAATATTAAAAGCACCTTTGGATTTCCCAGGCTGGACCTTCTAGACCCCAGATCCATCAGTCAACATGGGGTGGGCCTTTCACTGGAGAAGCCCGAGAGGTTGTGGTGCTGCTCTGCTCAGACATCCTCAGGGAAGCCCTCCTGACCCTCCTTCTATCCCTCCGCTAAGTCTAGAACAGATTCCGTATATCTAGCCCCCAGAATTTTCCTTCAGGGCCCTCATCCGTTTTGTAATTATATGAGTATATCTGTCTTCCTTTGCTGTCAAGGATGACATCATTCAACACCATATTCCCAGTGTCTGGAGACATCTCAAACACAGTGTTGAATAAAATATAAAATACACTAATGCCTAAGAAACATTTTTAATGGTGTCATAAAATGCCCATGGTATAATATGGAATGTAAAAAGTCAGGATGAGAAATATCAAAGAAATATGATCTCAACTAGTAAAAACTATGCCTGAAAGAAATACTAAGAACGTGAATGCTGAGATGTTAATGATGGTCATCTCTACTCTAGGTGGTGGGATAATAGTAGTTATTTACTTCTTTGAGTTTTCTGTACTTACCACAATAAAGCAAACGTTATTTTTATAGTTAGGAAAGAATCATGCTTTCTAAAAGCAAACTGAGATTTGAGGACGGTTGTGCTGGAGGTGGGGTACTTCTGAGATCACTCTAGGCCTCAGCTCCTCCTTGCCTGCTGGTACCCCTCCCCCACAGTATTGGTAGACCAGCGCACAGGGACTCACCCACCTTCGGGGGTCTCCTTCCCCCAGCCTGTCTGTCAGGATATAGCTGGTCTTCTCACCCTCTTTGGTCAAACCCTGGCAGGGAGTGGAGTGAAAGATGGGGCCTGAGGCCTTTGGACAGTTCAGGTGAAGCGTAAACCAAGGGAAGTCAGGCCTTTCCACCTGGTCCCCCGCTCTGGGTCCTCTCTCCCAAGCAGGGCCAAGATTGACAAATCAGAGACCCCTGGTAGCAGGTGCCCCACTTCCCACAGCAGCCAGCACCATGACCACCAAATAATACCTGTTTACCAGTGGAAAAGCCCATGGTCTTTTTTTTTCCTTGAGACAGAGTCTCACTCTGTTGCCCGGGCTAGAGTGCTGTGGCATCAGCCTAGCTCACAGCAACCTCAAACTCCTGGGCTCAAGTGATCCTCCTGCCTCAGCCTCCCGAGTAACTGGGACTACAGGCATGCGCCACCATGCCCAGCTAATTTTTTTTAATATATATTTTTAGTTGTCCAGCTAATTTCTTTCTATTTTTTAGCAGAGACGGGGTTTTGCTCTTGCTCAGGCTGGTCTCGAACTCCTGACCTTGACCTATCCTCCCGCCTCGGCCTCCCAGAATGCTAGGATTACAGGCGTGAGCCACCGCACCTGGCCGGAAAAGCCCATGGTCTTTAAGGGCCGTGGACAGGAGTTAGGAGGCCTGGGTGTGGCTTTTGCACTCCTGAATAAATATATGAAGGGAAACTCTATAAAGTCAGGGATAGGTTTGCCTCATTCCCTGCTACATCCTCAGTGCTTAGCACAGGGTCTAGCTCAGAATAAACACCATGAGACATGTGCTGAGCCAGAGAAGGGAGGGAGACAATGGCTCTGCCTTCTTTTAGCACAGGAAGAACAGTCCTAACCCCAGACTGAGAGTCAGCCCAATGTGAAATGGAAGCTGTGTGAACCTGAGCAAGTAAACTAACTAACCTTGATATATCTCAGTTTCTTAATCTGTAAGTGGGCATAAAGAGCTACCCCAAAGGATTGTAAGGATTAAACCTGATACGGTTGGATGCATGAACAAGACACTTAACAGTGGTTATATGTGGGGAATGGGATAGGGTGGTAAGGAGAGATTCATTACTTCAGGGGAAGAAGACTTAAAGTTTTTACTTCCTACTATCTAGAACTGTTTGAAACAATTTTCCCCATAAGCATGAATTACATACAATAAAAACTGGTTTATTGAAAACTAGGGACCAATTACACAGAAGCCCAAGGGGCAATTTCCCTAGTACCGAAATCCTGATATCGCCCTGCAGACAGAGCCACTCAGCTGTGGCTTCTCCAGAGATGAGGGCTGAACAGTGGTCACACCTGACCTTAGGGTTGGGATCCTCACCTGGACAGGTTCCCCATCGCGCCACACCAGACCTTCTCCATCACTTTGCCAGCAAAGGTGAACTTCCTGGCCCACCCATGCCTCTGGGATGGTCAACTCCACCCGGAACCAGCAGGTCCACCATCTGCAAGAGAGCCCCTGTGATGGGCCTAGAGGTGGAAATCCTGTCCTGAAATACTTTCTTGAGTTAAAAGGTCAGCAAGAGATTGAGACTTTTTCCAAGAATCTGTAGCATCAAAAGGGACTCAGATTTGAGCCACAAGATAGAGGCAAAGGCTGGGCAGCAAGGTGAGGGAAAGAGGCAGAGAAGTCAGGGGTCCATGATCCGACCTCGGGTGCCCTTCCTAAAGGGTGTGCAGACGGTGGGGATGGAAGGATGGAAACTTTCCCCTCAAGACTCTGAGGGACCAGGGTGCTGTTCCCAGCAGAGGGTGCTGCTCTATCTCTTGTAGCTGTCTAGGGCAGGTGGCCAACAAAAAAGGCGTGGCAGGGGCTGGGTAGGGTGCCGGGTGTGGGATGTGGCCTTCCCTTAGGCCCGCGAGCTCCTCCCTCCCGCTCCGTGTTACCCACGTCGGTCCGAAGCTGTCGCCGACCTGCGCCGGGCTGAAGTCCTGCCGGACTGCCTCCTGGTAGGGAAGCCTCTCGGGCGTCAGGAAGCTGGAGAGCGCAGCCACGGGGCAGCTTTCCCCAAAGAGCCTGGGCGGGAGGAGCCGGTGGGCGCGCGCTCGAGGCCTCCCCTTTTCCGACCCTGGGCCAGCCGGCCGGTGGGGACGCGCTTTCCCTCGATCCGCCGCTGAGGGCTGGCTGGCAGCCCCACAGCACATCCCACCCCCTACCCCTTCCTCCAGGGCCCCTGCCCTGACCGCGGCGGGCACTTTGTCCCGCGGCCCAGGTGGCGGCAGCTTAGGTTTCCCCCCGGAAGGCTGAGGCGCACGGATGCGGGCGGACGGCTACCCAGATGAGGTGCCACACCTGCCGCGGAGGTTACAGTCGGTAAAATAGAGCGGCGACACGAACTTCTCCACCCGCTCCAGCGTGGTGCGCCAGTGCTTCAGAACAGGCGCCCCCGCCATCACCGCGCCCCAGCTCCTCTCCCCGGAAGGCCCCTGGCATTGCCGGCGCGGTCCACCGACTGAAACCAAAGGTTCCGGCATCTGAAGGGCGCCTTCCAGCTCCGGGCAGCTTTTCCTGCGACACCAGCGGCTCTTGGAAGCCCAGCTGCTGTCCGAACTTTGAGCCAGGAGTTGAAAACTAGAAGCTGCGCTTTGGAGGCTCTCCTCTCTCATCCAAGCTAGTTGACTATACGGTAAATCCCTAAATAAAATTTTCAGAAACAGCTGGGTGCAAAAAACAAACAAACAAACAAACAAAAAAAATGGCAAATTTGACGATTAAAGCCCCCGAAGGTCCTGGGACACAGACTTGGGACCATTCGGCAGAACGGGCAGGAACCTTGGCTGCTGCAGACCCAGCCTCAGAAGCAGCAATCAGAGACCACTTACTGGCTCTGGCTACGTCCGTGAACACGAAAACCGGTGTCTGCTTAACGTGGAAAAAGGCCGCCCAGGATGCGTGTTTTCATACTGACTGGAGGATACGGTGTTAAAGAGCAGAGAGGATGAGCTCCAGTGACCCTAGCTTCCTCTGTTACACGTTTTAATTCATGTGTATGTTGCTAACTCTTGCCCATCACCAGAAACTCTGCAAAGATTTTGAGATAGCAGATCACGGTCATAGCATTGAAGAGTTCCATAGAATCTTCCCTGTAATTTCACCGGATAGGTCTGTAGAGTCCAGGGAAGCCCTAATGCAGAAACAGACCTCCAATTTCATTCTCATCCCAAGTATTCCACTGACAACTTTACTTTTTTCCTCGTGGGGTTGCCAGAGTCCTTTGTCTATAAAATCATTAGGAAGAAAAAAATATATACACAACATTAGCCCTGATATTTTAATGGAAATACTGACCAAGTTTACAACATTTCAAATGCCAATCACATGGAAAGGTAACTAAGTACAGAATACCAAAGGTGATTTAAAATAAAGAACTTTCTGCTGTATATAATGCAGGTTGGGTTTAGAGCTTGGAGCTTACATGTCAGACAGCAGAAGAATAAAAATGCTGCTTGTGAAAACCCTGGCTGCAGGTAAAGCTCCCTCTTCTGTTGGTTGCATTGGTGGGGTTGGGGTTTTCTCCTGAACTGGCCATGAAACCCTATCATTCTGACCTGCAGGCAGGTGCTCTGGAGCTAACAGTGTGTGTGTGTGGGGGGGGGTGGGAGCAACAGCTAGGGCTGCCCTGGTCACACCCCATCAATTTCCCCTGTAGTTCCAGGTCAACATCTTTCTTGAGGGAGCACAGGGGGATAGGAAAATTGTCGCATAGAACACCTCAAGATCTCTTCCCTTACTGAACACATTACCACTCTACCTCCAAGTCAGGCACTGTCCCAGCTTTGCCCTAGAATATCCCTCTCCCACAAGACTCTGCCATGCTCTACTGTGGCCCACAGTCTTCTGTCTGCCTACAACAAAAATGCTTAAAATCAGAGCAGTCTACCATGTGTCTTCAAAGTCCAGGAGCCAAAAAATTTGTTTTTCTTTTTGGTGGTGGGGTTTTAATTAAAAAACAAAAACAAAAACAAAAATCCACACATATAACACTGTTGGTTACAACTAAGACTAGGGTAATAGTTGCTGGAGAAAAATCCAGAGTACTGGGAAGGACTCCACCGGTCTTTGTTTCGAAAGTCCAGGCTAACCACATATAAAAATCCTAATCACTCATGTTTAAATGTCTGCCAGTTTAAATTTATGTAATTAAAAATATATATATCACATGTGCAATTACTAAGGAAATGTATCAAATCCTCTCCCTCCCAACCCCATTTATACCACACACCTTATACACATTTCTTTCAAATACTGGCTTGGTATTTAAGTTGTTCACCCCCATCCCCAATAAGGATAAGAAAAAATATATAGAAATACAAACTACATAGCTTGACAACTTACCCAAATATAAAATATTTTCAAATAGCTGAACAAGGGAAAAAAAACATTTACTAAAAGAATGGAAGTATTCTATATTAAAATTTTGGAATATTTTGATTTGAGACAAGTGCAAGTGACTTAATTATTTAAAATAAAATCCTGTTCGTACCCTGGATTAGAAACTGAAGCCAAATTCCCTGCTTCACAATAGTTCTCTGGTGAGGACAAGGGACTTGGGTTGAGAGTTTATTCCTTAAGTAAGAACCAAGCTTTATTTATTTACAAAAAAAAAAAAAAAAGAAAAAAAAAGTTGGGGGTAAGGGAGGAAGACAAGTTTTACACAAAAGTACTACAATGGTAACTCCCTTTGGTAAAAAGTGTAATAAATGTCTTGTACATCTGTTCATAGGTACTAAATCTGAAGCCACATAGTACTATGGTACACAAGAAGCTAGAGCAGTTATGCTAGCACATCAAAGCATATTTCTTTAATAAAAAATTGACAGTATGTACATTATTTACAAAAAAAAGAAAAACGAAGTTAAAATTGTGTGTGTGTGTGTGTGTGTGTGTCAGAGAGTAAAGCTGGTGGATGGCACTAGGGTAGACTAGTAAAGAAGCAGGTACAAAACAGTTCCACGGGAGCTAAAAAGGATGACTGATTTGAACTTGAGGTTGAGAACCAAAGGAGAGAGAAAGGGTGGGCAGCAAGGGATTCATCAGGAATCAAATCCACAAGATGATCAATTCCAAAGCCAAACTGCAGATCCCAGGTAAAACCTAATGGGTATTCTTAAATGTGCTCAGGTGACCAAGGGAAAAAAAAAAATCAAATCCAGTTTTTTTTTTTTTCCTTTTGGGGTAGAGGAGAGGAGCAGTGACCATCACAGTTATAATCCATCTGAGCATTAAGTCCTTCCCCAGCACCTCCATCCAGCCAAATATGAACAGCATCCAGTTCCCTCATTGAAGGTCAGGCCACAGGAGACTCCAGTCTTAGCTCTGCTGGTGTGTGCAAGCAAGCTGCTTGTCTCTGTGCTTGCATGGATTTCCTTCCCCTCCAGGGCAGGCTAATACCTAAACCCCCTTGGGAAAAGTTCCAGCTCCACCTTTATAAAGTATTCACGTTTCTTAAAGGTAGCCCACTTGGTGCCAATTTGCACCAGCCACACACAGATCAGGGTGGCCATGTCCCAGAGAGGCCCAGTGAGGCTTGAAAGGCATCTTCCTTGTTTCTTCGACGTGTGTGAGTATACATGCTCACACACACACACACACCCTCAAGTTATCTGCTCTGGCTTTGCAGTTAAGGGGCTTTGAATACTGTGCCATATTTGACACGATACTTGTTAATGCTCACAAAATGCAGGGTCTCTGTATCACAGGTGGTGGTACAGGGCACCAGGCCCTCCAGCCCCTCACCCATGAGCCACTTGCTGGTCTCTGCTGCCATTTCACGGGGCACATGCTCCTTGGTCCATTTATCTACCCAGGCCTGGAACCTCTGATGTAGACGCTTGCTTACACGCTCATGGGACTGCAAAACAGAAAAAGAGGACAAAAAAAAAGAAGTAGGACCAAAAAAAGCCCTTCAAATACAAAGCCCAATTTTCTCCTAAAGTAGCAAAGATGTGGACTCAAGTCTTAGATACTACTGGTTAGTTTTAAAAAAACAAAAAGGGGGAGAAAACGATTCTGTTTAAAGAGGAGAATTGAAAGAGGTAAGAACATAGAGCATGTTTGAATGCTCTATGTTCAATAGGAAATTAAAACCCATAAAGCCCCCAAGAAATGCCAACATAGGCTCTGAGAACAAGCTCACTGTTCAATTTTAGCATACATCAGTTATAACCTGGGGAACATGTTAAAAACACAGGTTTCCCTGGTTCTGCCAATCTGCATTTTAAACCAGCAACCCAGCTAATTCTAATGTATGCTGGGTGAGACACAATAAGCCACAGCCATTGGTCATTTCTGTCAGCATGGGTAACATTCACTTCTAAAGACAGTGTGAAGCAAAGGGCTTAAAACTCACTCTTCCTTCACTGTATTACCCCACCCTGGCCAGCAGACCTTCAGTGGAGCACTATGTTCCCACCTACACACTCGGCAAGTATTTACTGGAGCCCACGTGCAAGGTATAGTAGGGGATACAAAGATAAAATTGGTGTTGCCCAGCTCCCCAAAGAATTTGAATCACAGATATGCAGACAGACACACAACACACAGCAGTTACACTCAGTGCCAAGAGAGAAGTATAGTTGACACTTAACACGGGTTTGAACTATATGGAGCCACGTATATACAAATTCTCTTCCACCTCTGCCACCCGAGACAGCAAGATGAGCCTCCTCCCCATTCCTCCTCTTCCTTGTCCTACTCAATGTGAAGATGATGAAAATGAAGACCTTCATGATGATCCCTGTTCACTTAATGAATAGTAAATATATTTTCTCTTACTTACGATTTTCTTAACATTTTCTTTTCTCTTACCTTGCTATAAGAATATAGTAGATAATACATGTAACATACAAAATAAAATTAATAAACTGTTTATACTACTGGTAAGACTTCTGGTCAACAGTAAGCTATTAGTTTTCAGGGTGTCAAAAGTTATACATGGATTTGACTGTGTGGGGTGGGAGAGGGGTCAGCACCCCAAGCCCTGCATTGTTCAAGGGTCAACTGTACATTAAACTGCTTGCCCAACATCTCCCCCTTGAATGTTTCCTAGTTCTTTCAAACTTAACGAGTTCAAAATAGTGTTTCACCTGCTCCCCAAACCTGGTAACCCTTTCCTATTATCAGATGAACCCCTAAACTTTCCACTTACGTAGAAACAAAAAACTCACCAACCCAAAAATCAGTCAGGCATCAGCCTTGATGTCCTCCTTTTGTTTACCTTCCCCACATTGATCCAGCATCACATCCTGTCAATTACATCTCTAATTTTTTTTTTTTTTTGAGACAGAGTCTCACTCTGTCACCCTGGGTAGAGTGCAGTGGCATCATTGTAGCTCACTGCAACCTCAAACTCCTGGGCTCAAGCGATCCTCCTGCTTCAGCCTCCCCAGTAGCTGGGACTACAGGCATGCACCCCCACCTCCAGCTAATTTTTCTATTTTTAATAGAGACAGGGTCTCACTCTTGCTCAGGTTGATCTTGAACTCCTGAGCTCAAGCGATCCTCCCGCCTCGGCCTCTCAGAGTGCTAGGATTACAGGCATGAGCCACCATGCCCAGCCACAGAACTCTAAATTATATCTACAATCTAAGTCCTACAATTCTACTGTCATCCTAGTAGTATGGATGGCCATCACATCTCATTTGGACAAGAGCAGCCTTTTGAGTACTTTTCCACTCTGTACCCATACCCACCCCCATTCTACTCATAGCAGTCCTAAGTCCAAGCTATCTTTGTCAACAATGTCTCAAAGTACCTCTGACAAAATCCAAACCATGGCCTACAAGACAAAGTCTATGCTGTCTATCCTTCTAACTTCATAGAAGGTATGAAGGCAACCTTGAGCCAGAATGGTGATTTTAGTTTCTTTAACATGCCAAGTCCTTTCCTCTCTCCCAGTCTTGTACTTGCTGTTTTCTTTGCCCTCAACTTTTCACCAGGATAGCTCCTTGTTATTTTTCAGGCCTCAGGCATCGCCTCCTTAGAGAAGCCTCCTCCAGTGAAAGCAAGGCCTGCACGCCCGTTACCCTTGACCACTTTATCTGATTTGTTTCTTTGGTAGCACACATCACATTACCCTCTTTGTTCTACTTCATGGTGGTAGTCCCAAGGCCTGGCCCAACACATGGTACATAACTATACCAAGAAGATTTCAAAATTGAGATATAATATGGAAACAGTATTCAAACATGCCAAAGATCAGATACTGTCTGAAATGTAAATGCTGAGAGTAGCTTCACCAAAAGGTACCACCAGGCATTTACCTGCTCTTATGGGTTGAATTGTGTCCCCGCCTCTCCTCACTAAATTTATATGTTGAAGTCCTAGTTCACAATACTCAGAATGTGAGCTTATTTGGATGCACACAGGCAGCATATGAAGATAAAGGCAAGGATCTACAAGCCCAGGAATGCCAAAGATGGCCAACAATGCATAAGAAGCTGAGAGAGACCTGAACACATTCTCCCTCACAGCCCTCAGAAGTAACCAACACTGCTAACACCCTAATCTTGGACTTCTGGCCTCCTAAAATACGAGACAATAAATACCTGTTGTTCAAGCCAGTCTGTGGTACTTTGTTATGGCATCCTTAGCAAACTAATGTGCTTTCTCAATAATTCTCAGCTTCAAAAATAGGTTTTCATAAAGAACAAGAAACAATCAGAAGACTCTGGGCCTCCTTGTTCCTAGCTGGTCCTAGTGGGGGAGAGAGATGTGTAGAGAAATTCCAGTTACTGGTTCTCACCTGATGAGCCCGGAGCAGGGCAGTCCTCCGGTACATGTAGTCCTCTGACTTGATCACATACACCATCTTGTAGGAATTCAGCTTGAATCTACATTCTAGCTTATCCAGGCTATCCACATTCTCCATGGTCTTCTTGCTGTTTCCTTCCTTCCCTTCCTTTTCCTGCTGCTCTCGACCTCGCTGACACTTCCGGATCCGCCGAAGATTCCTACAGAGCAGAGGAGCCCTACAGGATGAGAGCTTGTCGGGACAGATTGCCGCGACTCCCCCGCAAATGAGTTTTCCTTATTATTTAGTTACATACATACAAAAACGTTTAATGGTTTCATTGTAAAAAAGTTTCAACTGCAAAGACACATAGAAAAGCAGAAATCTTCAACAAATCCCCTACTCCCACTTCTCCAAATCCTACTTGCTTTGTCAAAGGTAGCCACTTGTTAGCAGTTTTAATACAAAACTTCTAGGCCTCTGTGAATTTACATATGTAATTACTCACTACAGTTCTGCTTTGGGATTTGTTTTTAAGACAAAATAGGTTCATACTACGTATTTTATTCTCAACTTTTCATTTAATGTCATGAAGACTTTTTAAATTTCACTATATAAATTTGTCTCATTCTCTTTAACTGCTGCAGAGGAACGTACCCCAATTAAATCATCCCTTAACAGCCGCTCTCAACTGAGGTCCTTATCTGAAACACATAAAATTATTTGAATGCCTATTTTTAAAAATTCTCCCAAAGATAGTATAAACTAAGGCCATTCTACACACAAAGGAAAGAAGATAATTCACAATCACTGGATGCCCTATGGGCAGGTACTGAATCTCTTCCACATCCAGTGGAGCAGGGCTATCAGCTAGAGAATTATTGCTTCCCATACTTTGCTATTAAAAACACTGCTTCATTGAATATCTTTGTATACATGTATTTTTATAGGACAGCAAGTCTTTGGTCCAAGGACTCTTGGGCATCCCCAAGACCCTTTCAGGAGATCTGTGAGATAAAACTATTTCATAATAATACTAAAACATTATTTGCCTTTTTCACTGTGTTTCATTTGCACTGGCAGGGTAAAAGTAATGGTGAATAAAAATGCTATGGTGGCACCAAACTGTACTTTGAAGTCTTTGTATTAGAATCTGACCATCCACTGGCATTAAGTGAAAAAGCCAGTTTCATTTAAGAATGTCTCTGATGAAGCAGTAACATATTTTATTAAATCCCATCTTTTTAACATGCTGTACGATAAAATGTAACTACACATAAAGTACCTTTGTGTAATAGAGTACAATGGTATTCCTGAAGAAAAGCACTTGAGCAATTGCTTGAGTTGTAAATGGATCACCATTTTAACCTGAAAGAATGACTGACTAAACTTAGCTTTGGCCAAGGATTGGCAGATATTTTCTCAAAAATGAATAAGGGACCTATCACTCGAAGGAAAACAATGCTGCCAATGATAAGATTTGAATTTTCAAGCAAAACTAGGAATTTTGGTAAAACTGGTATCAGCCGCCCCAAGCTTGACAGCTTCCCAATACTTGAAGATGTATTTGATAAAAATCAATGGTGATATTAATGAATGTGATTGGGGGGGGATTGTAAAATGTGTCAACATTTGGTAGGTATGCATAACTTAGTGAGCTAGTAGTTTCCAAACCACCAATTGCATGAAGTTACAAAATCATGGATGAAAAAAGATTCAAAGTACAAGATAGCCAATGAATTCTGACAACTATATGAAAAGCTCATTAATATTTCAATTCATATTGCAAGTAGTCTTTAAGAAACTACCACGGGTAGACTTTTGTTGTCATATCAAAGAAGAATATCCACAGTTACCAGTTTCAGTTTTAATTTTTAACATGAGAAATATTACTAGTACAATCCACATAAATAAAAGCTCTTTGGATTACTCAAGCTCTAAGAGTGTAAGGGGTCTCAAGGCCAAAAAGACTGAGAACCTTAACTGTAGGAGAGAAGAATCATTAGAAACTGAAGTTGTAGGGTTAATGTTCTACACATTAACTGCCCTGCCTTCAGAATGATTGTATCAATTTCTTTCTATTTTTTCTTACAATATATTGGAGTGCCTCGCTCTGCAATACAGATTATAAATCTTTTAAAAACTCTGCCAATCTGGTAAGAAACACATGATGATATGTATGTTTATTGTAACATTTCACAAGCATGTAGACTGTGTCTGTTTTGTTGAGAGGAGGACCTGGCACAGAGCAACTACTCAAAATCTGTTAAAAGAATCAATGAATAGAGAACTTGGCAGGGCCCTCTTTGCTGGTACCCTCTTTTCCATGTTCTCATTACGGGACTAAGTCTAGTAATACCAGGATGATAACATTTTGGAAACATAAGACTTCAATTCTAAACTTAAAAGTTTAGAAGTAAGAAAGCCACTCTACTGATTTACTTTCTACTTCTGAAATTCGTTCTGCATGCTGAAAGGATCAGCATTACAAACTGCCCGTATATAGGGGGAAAATTTTTAAAATTGTGTGCAGAAAAACGTCAACAGGCCGGGTGTGCAGGCTCATGCCTGTAATCCTAACACTTTGGGGGGCCAGGAGTTCAAGATCAGCCAGAACAACACAGCAAGCCCTCATCTCTACAAAAAATAGAAAAATGAGCCGAGCATGGTGGTGCACACCTGTAGTCTCAGCTATTCAGGAAGCTGAGGTGGGAAGAAGTTTGAGGTTGCAGTGAGCTATGATGACGCCACTGCACTCAAGACCCCATCTCAAAAAAAAGGCAGGGGGCGGGGTGCGCAGTTAACATAGCAGGACTAAGACTGCTATCCTTTGAAAGATCTGCTTATAAGACTGGCCCTTGGCTGGGGTCTGGGATCTTGGATTTTGGGGAACTTTCCACCATTCCCTAAATCATGTTAGTGGCTCACTGTACCTAAACTGTTTTTGTACAAACTGTCTGGCTTATGTTGAAAACCTGCTTTCCTTCTGAGAGTTTGGAATTTTGGTATATGCTAGGCACAGGGTGCCTGTATGACTCGAACTCAGTAAAAACCCTGGCACAGAGTCACAAATGAGCTTCCCTGGTAGACAGGATTTTATGAGTGTTGTCACAACTTGTTGGAGGAATTAAGAGCGTCCTGTGTGACTCCATTGGGAGGGGACTCTTGAAAGCTTGCTTGAGCCTGGCTTCCTCCAACTTTGCCTCAGGCACCTTTTCCCTTTGCTAATTTTGCTTTGTATCTTTTTGCTGTAATAAATCATAGTTACAAGTGTGACTACACGCTGAGTCCTGCGACTCCTCCTCCATCAAACCTTGGAGACTCCAACATACATTCACATCAAATGTAGGGAAGTAATTGCTGATTCTTTAAAATTCTCACCTCCAAGCCCATGTTGTAACAGCCATTCAAACCTTGCAATAGCATCCTCAGCAGATAGAACAAATGAAGAGAATATGTGAAAACCAAGAATCAGAAGGTAATTTAACTCCCCATTCCTCAACCATGTACAAATATATAATGCTCACAAGTGACTTGGCTCACTTACCGCGGGAGAAACACTGGTTTCTGTGCCAGATGTTCACGAAGCTCAGGAGAGGTAGTATCGGAGTTCATGTATCGCTCCACATAGTCTGACCAGCGCTAGGATGGTAAACACAAAACAGAGGTGGAGGGAAATCACAAAAACTGAGCTTCATCCTCATCAGGTAGTACAGTAAATCCCATGACAAAAATGTCTGAAACCGATAAATTTCAAGATCAATAAAGTTCCTTTCTATAATGACATGCTTTTTACTTGGTATTGGAATATAGATTAAAAATTCTGTTAACAATACCACACGTTTCTCTGACATGCTAAAGTTATCAGAAGTCATAAATGGTTAGAAGCTGGCTCACTGACAAGTTTTATTTCCCCACAGAGGGCTTTGTTAAAGAATAGAATGTATAGTGGCAAATGTCTGAAAATCAGTATTCTTCACATTAAAATACGGATTTCTGGCATCTCTTGGGGAAAAAAATTGAAAGATCTGGCAGCCCCAAGCCAATATTCCCACGATATATATCCCTCCAACATCATACATATGGCCTATGTCTCCTATTTACGTTACCTGCCAGAGTCAACTATGATAATCACATTTCTCTGTCTACTCTGTGGGTTGGGAACTCCTGGCTTCATCTGCCCAATAAAAAGTAAACATGACCCAAAGGGTCAGGATGACACTGGGAAGATGGCACCTCATTTGTTGCTTCTTATACTTCAGGAAAAAATAGGAAAGCTGCCAACCATGAGACTTCCTAAGAGGAGATATCTCTACTCAGTGAAGGATGAGGTTAACATCTATAACCAGGCAGCCCTTCTATTCAGTGGAAGACATGGTTACAATGACCTATACACTTGAAGCATCCAGGTCCTAATCCTTAAACAGGCCTAAGGTAGCTTGGGCTTCGAGCAGATAACGTGACTGGGCAAACTCTCGGGACACGCCGGCTCTGCCCAACATAAAGGCTTTGTGTATACTTGCCCATACCTCTGCTTCCACGGGGTCATCAGAGTTCTCCTCTTCTGTGTCCAGAAGCTCAATGGTCAACTGAACCTGGCCTTGGCTTTGAACGAACATAAGCTGCAAATGAGAAACTGAGAGTAAACAATAGGCCATCTCCAAAGCTATAACCTGTCTTTTCAAGGGGTTGGTGTGGAGGGGCAATACAGTTATAAAACGTCATTTCAATTGAAGAGATGAGGAAGATACTCAAAACCCTGGGAAGCCAGTGATAGAAAAAAGGGCAGAAATCCAATCTTGCTACCAATAAAATGAAATATGTTAGAACAAAAAGTACCATTTCATGTTCAAATGTCTTTGATTAGCTAAAACAATAATCAGTGCCAGTAAAGAGTGCTTTAAAAAACAAGCATTTTGTTCATAAGAAAGAAATATGGCATATGTAGCCAGAACCATAAAATGTCAAAGATTTTTCAATTGATAATCCCACTTCTAGGACTTAATGCAAAGATATAAACAAGTCTAGTGCATTAAGAAAAAAGTAACAAAGAAAATTCTTCATACCGAAGTTAAGTGGAAAACACCAAATACAATAAAGATGAATGACTGCATTTATACTGCAATAAAGACTACACAAGAAATCTAAATGTGCCTTGGGATAAGGAACCAAAAATATGAACATATTAATAAGTGTTTTATTATAATAGTACCAATTGTATTTAAAGTTCTTGAAGGGCCAGGCGCGGTGGCTCACGCCTGTAATCCTAACACTCTGGGAGGCCAAGGCCGGTGGATCATTTGAGCTCAGGAGTTCGAGACCAGCCTGAACAAGAGCCAGACCCCATCTCTAGTAAAAAAATACAGCCGGGCGTGGTGGCTCACGCCTGTAATCCTAGCACTTGGGAGGCCGAGGCGGGTGGATCGCTGGAGGTCATGAGTTCGAGACCAGCCTGAGCAAGAGCGAGACCCCGTCTCTACTAAAAATAGAAAGAAATTATCTGGCCAACTAAAAATATATATAGAAAAAATTTAGCCGGGCATGGTGGTGCATGCCTGTAGTCCCAGCTACTCGGGAGGCTGAGGCAGTAGGATCGCTTAAGCCCAGGAGTTTGAGGTTGCTGTGAGCTAGGCTGACGCCACGGCACTCACTCTAGCCTGGGCAACAAAAGCGAG
>CM052442.1:113181762-113195639 GCA_028533085.1 Varecia variegata | reverse complement strand
AACACGATAATCTTTAAAATGCCACTCAAAATCCAAATGATGATTAGTCATCAATGAACAATTTCAGTTAAAAGGGCTAACGTGGCCTCAAAAAGGTCACATTTGGCATAAAAATTTACTAAAATATTTGCATAAAGCATGGTAAGTAACACAACAAAACATTTGCCACAAAAGAAGTGAGCCTCTGGCTTTTCAGTCTTGAAGAGCCAACCCTCAAACCGTAGCCTTTCACTTAGCACCTCCCGTCTCCCCAAACTTCAAATGACAAAGGAGCTTGTACCTCAAAGCGTTCATCTTCACAACGATAAATATGTTCTTCATACTGAGTCTTCTTGGAACTGACAAAGGTAGAGTCCTCAGACCACGAAGGGAAGGAAACCCAGGTGTCATTTAAAACCTTTGAGTAGAAGAAGAGAGACTGAAACAAAACCCTAAAAAACCTTTCTGGTGACTGAACATTCTCAATAAAAAGATAGTCACAACTCTATGGGAGGGGAGAAACAGCTAACGTTACTCCACAAATTTCACCTTTAGCAAGTTTACAAAAGGATTATTAGTACATAAAAGGTTCTGAATACAAGTGGAAAACATTTTCTTTTTAAAAAAGATAGAGAATGTTCTTGATTTCATCATACATATATATAAATTCTCAATCTCTTTACTCTTCTTTTTTTGGTTATTTCGCTTTTTCTTATTTCCAGATCCCCACTTTGCTTACTCAATCTCTAGTTCTGCAGAAAGCTCAGGATGCAGGGCTGACCCTCACCCTTACTGGGGAAGGCCTTACCTCTTTACAGAGAGGAGTCCGTCCTGTACATTTGGGCTGTTGGTAACTCTTCGGTAGGGCTCGATAGCTGGAGCCCAGTCGTTTACAAGAGGCGTAATCTATCTCCATTGCAATGCCTTCTGTGGCTCGTTCCTTTGGAAAAGTTTCCAGATGTACAGACTCTTTATAGCCCAGAAAGTTTTTAAACCAATTAAATAATTCAGGGAATTTCCTGAAGAATCAAACCAAAAACTAGTAAGCAATTAGAGACATGATGCAGTTATCCTGAGGTGCGACTACCACCATTTGCTTCGGGGTCAGAACTCCACTACCAGAGAAAAATGATTTCCCTCCCAAGAAGCACTGCTTCTGAGTATCTGGTTTCCCCTTTTCTTACAGAATACTTTCAGATCAATGAAAGTGGTAATGAAAGGAGTTGCACCAGGCAATAACTAGCCATTCTTTTGATCAAGAATATTGCTTTAATGTTCACATAATTCTTAGGCTGTCGAATACATTCTAGATTCTAGAACCCTGGAAGAGTTTTGTCTCTATAAACATCCAGCACTGGCCAGAGGACAAGGAGACCACTAGTCTTGGCCATTAGTCAACAAATACCTCCGTGCCCTCTCTATTTTCTCACCTCTAGAGTTGGAATGAAAACTTACTCAGGACTCTTTTGACACTAACATTTGAGTTAATCATCCTACTTCAATTAAATTAACTCTGCCTATCATACACTCTCACAGATAAGGTATTACCTGGCTTCCATATCATGCATCAGGGCTGAGCCCCTAACTTCACTTACCCCAGGAAAGGAGAGACTAGTTGCACAAGCTCAGCCCGAGAGATCACCTCCTGATTAAAAATAATAAGACAGCGCAGAAAATTTTCATATGCCTCTGTGCTCCGAAGAGCCTTTCGGACCTTTGGAGACAATCAGAAGAAAAAAGGTTAAGTGGGGAATTGAGATCGGGACTTTTTTCAAATTGGGGAAATTTGAACAGATATTTGATGATACTAAGGAATCAATGTGAGTTTTCTTACATGTCATAATGATTGTGTTTGAAAAAAGGAATAATTTAAAAAAGGAACTTACTAAAATATTTATGGATGAAATAATATCTGCGATTTGTCTCCAAATTATCTGGGATGGGTAAGAGTACATATGAAATGAGTATACTGGCTAGGATCTGGGAATTGTTGAAGCTGGATAGTAGGGACATAAGGGATCATTTTTGTTGTTTTGTATAGGTTCAAAATTTTCCACAACAAAAATTTAAGAAGTGAGATCCTGGAGTATACCTTCTCATATGCTTGATTCTCTAGACCATATCAGAGTTATGCAAGCTTTTGTTGCCTCTCCTAACAGAAGTTTACAGCAACAATCTTTGCAACACTATTACAAATTCTGGTAAACTTGAATGATGACCTTTTAAAATAAAATACTTCTGTCCTCTGACCTGAACCTTTTCCTTCTTTTATTTACAAAGTTGAGCATTTTAATATCCAAAAACCTAAAATGTTCAATAGCATAGACAAAGTAAAACTAACCTGGCTAGATGACTGATGTAGTTATAATTCCAAAAGTAAATATTTAGCATTGTGGTCCTTTGGTGGGGACTGCAGACCATTACCACACCAAATGGCTTATCAACAACCCCTGCTCTAGACTTCTGTATACTTTAACTGTTCATTAGGAGACACTATAGAGAATATGGACTTTTAAAGCTAACTATGAAAGAGTACTTTACCTTTGATACTATTATACCCTATTTAATTTTTATTAGCTTTTCAAGAAACACTATAGAAGTGTAATGAACCCTACGTATTCACCAAACTTCAAGGATCAATATAATACATTTTATTTCATCTATGCCCATTTCCCCACCAAATTCAAAGCAAATTCTAGACATTCCATCTATACATACTTCAGTATGTATCACTAAGAAAAAGTACTCCTAAAATTACCTTTCCTCTTAAAAATTACCTTATTTTCAAAAGATTCCTTAATAGCATTTAATATTAAGTCTATGCACAAATTTGAATTGTCTAATAAATGTCTTTCAAAATTAAGTTCAGAATCCAAAGTCTGCATTTCACGTTTGGCTTATATTATTTCTTAATTCTTATTTAATCTATAACAGTTACCCCTCCTCACCCTTTTCTTGCCATTTATTGGTTGTGACCTGGACTTCTACATTTGCCTAAAGTACAAAGTGCCCAAGCAGACCTCAGAAATGGTTCGAATCAGAGCCTCTTTTACAGGAGAGGTCACACAGACACAGGAGACAGAAAGGGATCATAAGGTACCAATCATGGAGATGTTAAATCATTTGCCCTTCTCCAAAACCCCAGACTTGCAAGATAGAGTAAATCACCACATATCAATCGGGGCTGGTTCCTGCCAGCAAAAAGCCCAACAGCTGCAACTACCCTGATGAAAGTTGCTTGCTAATCACCAACTTGACTCCAAGGAGGAAGTCAGATACAGGAGGAGAGCCAAACTAAGGCACCACACAACACCATTTACACCAGTAATCTCAACTCTCAGCAGCTCATTAGAATCACCTGGGGAGCTTTGAAAACATACACTTAAATCAGAATTCCCATGAACCCTATACCTGCATACCACAAATAAGTATCTCAACAATTACAAGATTACAAGTCATCTTAAGTCCTCAACAATTGATGCAGGCACCTATACTCTCCATTGTAGAGACCTGGATATACAACGGGGAACTCCACACATCTTTTGTGAGGAACATGATGCATTTTCTAAAAAGCTGCCTTCTGGCTCAGCAAGGTGGCTCACGCCTATAATCCTAGCACTCTGGGAGGCTGAAATGGGAGGATTGCTTGAGCTCTGGAATTTTGAGACCAGCCTGAGCAAGAGCAAGACCCCATCTCTACAAAAAAAAAAAAAAATAGAAAGATTAGCTAGCACAGAGGCACACACCTATAGTCCCAGCTACTAGGGAGGCTGAGGCAGGAGGATTACTTGAGCCTAGGAGTTTGAGGTTGCTGTGAGCAATGATGATGCCACTGCACTCTAGACCTGAAAACAGAGACTCTGTCTCAAAACAAAAAAAAACAAAAAACAGCTTCTGGCACAAACTACTTCACAAAAATAAAGCAGACAATGCTACCAATTCTCTAGCTACCCTAACAGTGCTACTAGCAGACTGAAAGGACTTACAACTTGGAAACTATGTTAAAAAATATAAAGCCCTAATCAGCTTGATGCCTTTAAAACAAAATCTTCTTGGGGATGGTGTGATTTTCTTTTGGCATTAAAAGCCAGTATCAAATCTAACTCATCCATTTACTTACCTTATCAAAAAATAATGATTCAGTTCCTACACCATGCTTGCTGGCATCTGCCATAGAAGAATCCTTTAGGCTGAGCAATTTCGGTTTCTTCTGCAAAGAAGGGAAAATACAAACATGTAAAATTCAAAGAGTAGATTTCTCTTATTTTCGTCTGTGTTCAATGGTTTCATCACGGAAACCAATGATTAATAATTTAAAACAAATGAGAGAATTCAAGTCACTAACTCACTTTACACCCTCAATGATTTCTACTCCTCTATTTCAGTTTGCCTGTCAGTTTCTTTCTCCACCAGAGAGGTTCACAGTTCATTTTACTCCCTAAATGTTCTTTCCAGAAATGAATCACAGCATTACTGTGACAAAGTATTAGAATTAATATCCTTACTTTTTCCAGAGGCCAAAAGTAACTTTATTTGGAATCTAATGCCACTGTCTTATTTTCCTACCTGTTGAGGGAGAAGAGGTTGTTTGTAAAAAAAGCTGGCACACTTGCCTGGAGTGGACAGAAATCAACCTTTATAATACTTCAATTAAAAAATTCATGAAAAAAACAGTTTATTTTCCTAATAGAAGAAATAACTATCTTGTTGGCAATACTCACTTAGACCAATTTAATATTGTTCTTTTAAAGGGAATGAATAGGTTATAACTCTGTTAGGCAAGAATTTACTTTTAAAAATCCCCACCTCTCACTATCTGTGAAGAAATGCACAAACTGTGTGAGAAGCAGCACATTTACCTTGGCCATCTCAGAGTATACTTTCTTAGGAGCCATAGCCTCTGCTTACACTGCCTAAAGAGAAAGTAGGTGGAGAACTGTAAGCCCCTAAAATATTGTTTCCACCTGTGGGTAAGTAAGTGTGGGCGGAGACAAATCCAAGAATGTAGCATATCTGAGCTGATTCTTGCTACCTCTATTAGAAATACCATTAACTTTGATTATTCTTTAATTAAATTCTGCAGACACATCTGTCTCTTCCATATTACCTACTGCTTTAGAATTCACTGAAGAATTCAACATTCAATACATACAACTAGCCCTCTCCCTATCACAGATAGACTACATCTAAGAAAGGAGCAAGCTTAGCTTTCTATAGGCAGACCATCCATCAGTGTTTTCTATAACAAAAAACATCATGTGATGGGTTACTGACAGTTTTTAAGACTTCCCTCTGCTACAGCCCAAAGGTCCTGCCTTGGAGATTAAGATGATACAGATAAGATCTGGCAAACCTGGCCGGGCACAGTAGCTCACGTCTGTAATCCCAGCACTTTGGGAGGCCAAGGCAGGAGGATCGCTTGAACCCAGGAGTTCGAGGTTACAGTGAGCTATGATCACACCACTGCACTCCAGCCTGGGTGACAGAGTGAGACCTTGTCTCTTAAAAAAAAAAAAAGAGAGAGAGAGCGAGCTCTGGCAACCCAACAAAGAGCCTTGAGTAGGATAGGCCTCTAGACCAAAGAGATCTCACAAATCACATGCACTTTACTTCCAAGATGAACTTAGAGACCACGCACTTATTTCTGAAACAATTATCAAAGCTCAAGAATCTTCTTTGAATTGTTCCCAACACACAGAATTGACAAATACTCAAAGTTATGGATATCTCAAATACCGTGACTTGATCATTACACATTCTATGCATGTAACAAAATATCACACATACCCCATAAATATATAAATTATGTATCAATAAAAATGTTTAAAATATATTTTATCCATAAATGTGGGTATTGGTGGTAATATTTTGGTTTTAATCTATGTTTAAACAAATTGTGTAACTCAGTATACAACTGGAATGTATATTTGGCCTTTTATAAATAATTTATGTTTGGGAAGTTTAAAAAAAAAAAGAATCTTCTTTCTTAGCACAAAGCAGGTTTAAAGTACCAAATCAGAAGAAGGGAAAAAAATATTTAAGTATTGGAAACCCTTGGTGACAAACAAAAAAAAATGAGAAGACATCTCATAGCAAACAGAGATAATACAGGAAAAATATAATAAGAACTGAAACAAGCACAGTAGGCCAAGTAATTAGTGTTATTCTAACATTCTTTTGCAAAGCCAGAGAAGAAAACTTTGCACTGAGTTTCTGTGACAAACAGCAACTTGCTCCGAATGCATATCCAGGATCCAACTCTCCCATCCAAGTACTAACCAGGCCCGACCCTGCTTAGCTTCCGAGATCAGACGAGATCGGGCACGTTCAGGGTGGTATGGCCGTAGACCAGGATCCAACTCTCAACATGCCTAAGATACTAACATGTGACCACCCCTGGAGTAGCTGTCCACTAGAATTGCTTGTGAAAGTCAAAATGAGTAGCCACTGCCCATTCTCACCTTCACCGGAGGGGTGGCTCCCGGTCCGGAGTGCCTGCGGACCTGGCAGCCATTCTGGCTGGGCCTCTGCGGCTTGTTGTTCAGCTGGGGCTTCTTCACAGTGCCCCCGTGGTCGTTTCTCACAGAATCAACCTTCTCAGCAGTTGTTTTGCTTAAAAGCTGATTAAGACACATGGAAGAGATAAATGCTCTTATCAAAGCAAGTTAATACCATCTAAGTTCTCTTCTGATTGTAACTTTCCAATTTATCTAAGACAATAATCGTAAATAGTGTAATACTTCTTATAAATAAAACTTACCACGGAGCTGTTGGCATCCGGTAGGAACTGTCCAAATTCTGACAACAGATCTTCTTGGTTTTTAAAGAGACGAGCCACCTGGGCATATACCTCCTGCTCAGTCAATGCTGGGGTGTAGTTTCCTCCAGCTTCCTTAGCATTTCTCTGTTCTTTCTGAAGAATTGTAAAGAGGAAGAGATCATATTAGAGGGCCACTCTTTTGAATCACTCACCTTTGCACTTTGTGGAATGTCTGACAGGAGCACTGTTATCTACTTAGGCTGTACTTAAAAAAGTCTATGCTCTTAGCATCTGTTTTGACTGCAGACTTTTAAGCTGAGAAAGGAGCAGAAGATGATGGATAATTAATGACTTTTAACACCAGAGTAGTAAATGTGAATGCCCAGGGAACCACTAACAACTGATAAACACTAGAGAAATTTCTCCTTCTTCCATTGTAAATTAACTGGACTACACAAATCATCCTCTAAACTTCCCTGATAAAACAGGCATTCATGTCACAGAGCAATGACTTTAAAAATCCCAACGGGGCCAGGCTAATCCTAGGACTTTGGGAGGCCGAGGGGAAGGATTGTTGAGGCCAGAAGTCAGAGACCAGCCTAAGCAAGAGCGAGACCCTGTCTCAAAAGAAAGAAAAATCAGCCAAGCATCGTGGAGCAAACACATAGTCCCAGCTACTTGGGAGGTTGAGGCAGGAGTGTTGCATGAGCTCGGGACTTTGAGGCTGCAGTGACCTATGATGACACCACTACACTCTAGCCTGGGCAACAGAGTGAGACTCTGTCTCAAAAATTGAAAAAAAAAAAAAAAAAAAATCCTAACTGTATGCTACAGGGCAATCAAGTAGGGAAATAAAACTGGCTTTATAAACACACATCACAGTTTATAACTGGTTAATTTCCAGTAAGAATTAATGGATACAGTAATGGTTACTCAAGTTTTTCTTGGACTAGATGGCCTCAGAGGGTGGACTGGTTAAGACAAGCTTAATGGGCAACCCCTTACCTGATATGTGTGCAAAATCTCCAGGAACGCCTTGTAGATGTCGGGTTGGCCCTGGAATCTGTTCTTGATCTTATTAACATAGTTGATGGCATGATTAAACTCCACAGGCTGATTGTTCTGCAAGGACGGGGCCGTTCCCAATGAGATTGTCACTGGTGTGTGAGGCTGGACCGGTGGAGAACGTGGGGATGCATATGGTGGGAGTGGGGGAGTCTGCTGACTGGCAGGAGTATGTGCTTGTAGTTGGGAAGGCTAAAAAGAAAAAAGTCTTTATTCTCCTCAGGAGCACAGAGGGTTTGACATAGGGAAAGAAAGTTCAAACTAAAGAGAAACAAGGTGTCTGATTAACTTATCTCCTTTACTTATTCACTCAGGCCAGGCCATTTTAGCCCAACTCAAATAATGCTGGGCAGGGGTAGGAGTTATACATGGTTCACACGTTCTTAAGAGCTCAGTCTCAGATTTTCTACATAAAACTTTAAAACTGGAGCCATCCCCAATTCTGGGAATAATTTTTCCTATGCAATTTCTAATCTCACTAGCTCAACAGGTATAGACAGGGGAAAAAAAAAAAACTCAGATCTGTAATGTCAAAAAAGACGATGTCTCAATTGTTACAGTAAATCCATATAAAAAAGTCTTCGAGGCCGGGTGAGGTGGCTCACGCCTGTAATCCTAGCACTCTGGGAGGCCGAGGCAGGTGGATCATTTGAGCTCAGGAGTTCCAGACCAGCCTGAGCAAGAGCAAGACCTCATCTCTACTAAAAATAGAAAGAAATTATATGGACAACTAAAAATATATATATATATTCATATATATAAAAAATTAGCCAGGCATGGTGGCGCATGCCTGTAGTCCCAGCTACTTGGGAGGCTGAGGCAGGAGGATTGCTTGAGCCCAGGAGTTTGAGGTTGCTGTGAGCTAGGCCGACGCCACAGCATTCTAGCCTGGACAACAGAGTGAGACTCTGTCTCAAAAAAAACAAAACAAAACAAAAGTCTTAGAGGCTAGCTCTGTCCAGTAGAACCCTCTTGAGATGATGTAAATGCTTTTTATTTGTACTGTCCTATACAATAGCCACTAGCCACGTGTGGCTACCGAGCACTTGAAACGTAGCTAGTACAAGTGAAAAACAATTAATTTTAACTAGTCATACATGGCTAATGGCTACTGTATCAGACGATGCAGTTCTAGACCAAGTATACCCCATCATCATCATCAGGATCTTGTGCTTAGCTTGATATGACCTAACCTAGTAAGTGGAATAACTTTTATAAAAAGACCTTGTGGGCAGTAGCACCAATTTGACCATGGTAAAATGACCATTTCTGCCTGTGCTGTGAAAGTACTACTATATAAAAAAAGTTACCACCTGTCTGGATGTTCATGGGTATAATAAGCAGAAATTGGGGACAAAAAAGTGCTCGGAGTTTACTGATGTGTTGATTTAAATAGATATATGAATATATAGTGTGTAAATGTGAACCACATTATGTGATTCACAAGATGATGTGACTACTGCATCTTCTTTGATGAAATCTTTGTAACTTGTATCTCTATTTAAGACTTACATAAAGGGAAATGTCAAAGGAGGGTGCCTTCTAGGGAGGCATTTCACACAATGTAGTATTTTCCAAGTGCTCACCTTACTGACTTTGGCAGGTGGGGCCTGAGGAGCTGGCTGGGCAGGAGCTGGGGCTGATTGGGTTGAAGGCTGGGAAGGATGTTGGGGTGCTGGTTGAGGCTGGGGCTGGATGCCATGGGTGGGGATCTGATGAACCTGGCCAGGAGTTGTCACATTCACCATGTCATTGGTTTGCACCTCAATTTTGTAGCCAGGGGGCAAGAAGGTGTTAAAGCCCATTATCAAGTCAGGGTGGCCTTTGAACAGCTGGGACACACGACTAATCACTCCTGGAGTGTCAATGCTGATAAAAAACAAAAAGAGAAATGATGGATTGCAAGCTTGACTAACATCCTAGAAAGAAAACAATACACTTTTCACCGGTTTTCTCTACACAGGATATAAATCAACTTTCACATTATAAAATTAACAACATACAAAGATCCCTGAAATTCCAAAGTTATTTAAGCTTTAGATCCAAAGAGGCTTGGTCACAATTTTGAAAACAATATACATTTATAGTAACAATCAAGCAGATACTCAGATAATAAATATAAAGCTGCAAACCCCAAACAAGACCCAACCTTCCATACACCAGTATAAATCACTTACTGGGTATGTGTCTATATTGTTCAGATGATTTATTCTTTTTTGACAGTGAACTATGCCAGAACAGCAGGGTATCTTAAACCAATTCAAAAATCAAATAGCCTAAGTCATTACCAGTGCTACTTCCCTAACTGAGATGAAGCACTAGGAAAAATTTCAGTTAAGAAAAATTTACCTTTGTGACCAGCCTGAGCAAGAGCGAGACCCCGTCTCTACTAAAAATAGAAAGAAATTATCTGGACAACTAAAACATATATATAGAAAAAATTAGCCGGGCATGGTGGCGCATGCCTGTAGTCCCAGCTACTCGGGAGGCTGAGGCAGTAGGATTGCTTGAGCCCAGGAGTTTGAGGTTGCTGTGAGCTAGGCTGACGCCACGGCACTCACTCTAGCCTGGGCAACAGAGCGAGACTCTGTCTCAAAAAAAAAAAAAAAAAAGAAAAATTTACCAACAGAGAGAAAACAAAAGTCTAGTGGCTGTAATTTCCATCAAAAAAGCAATACAAAAAATAAAGGCATGATACTGAAAGTTCAACCCCTAAAAGGGAGTATGCTTTATCTTTCAGCAGGTAACAATAAGCTGTATCTTCCTACTTTCAAAATTAACGCACAAAGCTTGAGTACAACCACGCGGTCTTTTACCTCTGAGATTTAAATTCCTTCATGATGTCAAGGAAATCATTGTAGACCTGAGGCTGACTCCCAAACTGCAGCTTCACCTGGTCAAGATAGGATAGCGCATCTTCCACCTGAGGCAGGGATAAATCTCAAAGTTATAAAAAGAAAATAAGCCAAGAATTATTTTTTTAAAAAATGATTTATGCCTAAATAAACTTAACATAGTAAATGAAATAGATAAAAAATACTGAAAGTTAGTATGGATGCCAATATTAAAACTCAAGCTTAAAATAAAAATGAACTCATAAAATCTATAGCCTTGCCTTGGATAATTTTGGACAGAATGATCAGTAAAGAATAATCACATTAAAATATCATTCATTTATTCATTTCACAAGTATGAAGCTACTAAGCTACAACGTGCCAGGCCCAATGCAGGTACTAAGGATTCAGTGACAAATAATTCACAGCCCCTACTCTACAGAAGTTTGTTCACATCTAGTTGGGAATCATAACACAGTGTCTAAGTAGGAGATCACCAAATGCCTAGAGAGGACACCATATGGCACATCTGGAAATCTGAAAATTGTTTAGTTTGGCTGGAGGATTTGTGATGAAGAAGAGTATTGGAAGGAATAGTAAACAAGAGATAAGACAGGAAAAAAAGCAGGATCTAGATCCTGAAAGGACTTGTAAATCTTGTTAAAAACCAATTTAGATTTTTATCATCTGCATTTTCATGTACTCAATTTGGCTACAGTGTTCAGAAAAAAGTGGCACAGGGTAGGACAGATTGAAAGAAAGTAGGAAGACCAGTTATGTTACAGGGATAACTGGATAACTCATGTGAGAACAGTGATTTGAATTACAGTACTGACCAAAAGAACAAGAGAACTGCATAGACTAAAAGGCTTTTTTAGCAGGTAGGAGAGCTAGCATTCCAAAATGATCCACCACAAAGAGGAAAATGTTTGAAGGACTAAAAAGTTGAGTCTGATTTAGGACAATTTAATTTCTGGTTACTCAGGAGACAGCCAAGGGAAATACCCTCTAGGTGTTTCCTATACACTCTGGGATAAATATCTTAAGTTACACAAAATATCAAGTTCCATAAAGTTTCAGAAATACACACCTAATTTGATATAAGCCATACTCTTTTACTATATTGTGAAATGAAACATTTATGTTCAAATAAACCATTAAATGGTACTATGGTCTGTATGTGTTCCCCAAAATTCATAATATGTTGAAACTTAATCGTCGGTGTGGTAGTATTATTAAGAAGGAGGTGATTAAGGCATGCCAGTGGAACCTTCATGAATGGAATTAGAGGCCTTATAAGGGAACCGGAGGGAACTAGCACTGTGGTCCCTTTTGCCCTTCTGCCTTCCACCATGAGGACATAGAGGTCAAGGTGCCATCTTGGAAGCAGCAATCAGGCCCTCATCAGACACTGAACCTCCTAGTGCCTTGATCTTGGATTTCCCAGCCTCCGGAACTGTGCGGAATAAATTTCTATTATTCATAAATGACCCAGTCTCAGGTATTTTGTTATAGTAGCACTAATGGACTGAGACAAATAGTATTTACAGAGTTGTCCAAACTTCCGTTATGGCCACGGTTAATCAGAGAATGTCAGATAGAGTACAGATTGTATACTTGATCAATAACCACCTGTTTGATGGTTGGCTTTCCTATAATTTAAAAATAACGTGACAATTTCTGTTGAAATTCAATGGCTTATTTAATTCATATTCCCAACTTTCCACACTGATGTGTTTCATTAATGACCAAGCTGACAGAACACAAAACTCATTAAGTTTGCAGAAAGAACAAAGACCTTGGAAGATACTTAAGAACAGCATTTATCATCATATGACAAAAGATGAGTTATCAAAAATAAACAAACATAATATGGTATAATGTAACCGTCAGAGAGAGAGAAAAAGTACAGAAACCCAAAAGAAAGAAATTTTTTGTGATATGTGTATATTTGGAAGAAAACAGTACTGAAAGTCATAGTGAGCCACGGTTTAAAAATTAGTTATAAAATAATACTATTATTTAAAAAGTCTACATGATACCCACATTATGAATGAGACACCTGTATGTAAGAATAGTGAGGAAATTCTTTCATTACCTAAACTATAGTCCAACTCTTAATAAAAGCGGCTCTAAAAACCACAACTTTAAAAAGAAAAAAAAAAAGCCAAGCACACAGGGGCTCACGTCTGTAATCCCAGCACTTTGGGAGGCAGAAGTGGGAGAATCACTTGAGGCCAGAAGTTTGAGACTAGCCTGGGCAAAATAGTGAGACCCCATCTCTGCAAAAAAAGTTTTAAAAATTAGCCAGCTGTGATGGCGTGCACCTGTAGTCCTAGCTACCTGGTAGGCTGAAGCGGGATTTCAAGGTTACAGTGAGCTATGATTACACCACTTTACTATAGCCTGGATGACAGAGTGATACCCTGTCTCTAAAAATGTTAAAATAAATTAAATAAAAAATGAAAAAATAATTTTAAAAATCAACTTAGATGCAGTTATCTAGAAGCTACAGATTTAAGGAAGCACTTGGGAAGCACCCTTGGACTCTGCTGATGAATTTTCCTGGCTCACTTTACCAGAAATTTATTACTGAGGTCCTGAACCTCCTGAAGTCTGTAATCTTGTTGGGGGAGACAAACACAAGCACCTGTAAAGAGAACTTGCTAAATATGTCCCAAATATCAGCACTGTTGGCATTCAACAAAGAAACTAAATCACATCAAACATGCCTCAAATTAATTACCCAAATTCCTTCTTGTCACCAATCAGCCAAAGACACATAAAAAGTACAGACAATGTTGATGCTTGAAATAATGTAAGCAACCATTCTCACGATATTTCCTTATTATAGAACATAAATGATTTATTGAAGTTGATTCAAACACTTGTAAAGCATTTTAGGACTGATCCCAAAATGGCAGGTAATGTAGGAATACTGACTTAAATTACACAAAGACACAGAAGCATCTTGCCTCTTCTTATTAGAAAGGAAATTCAACAAGTTATTTTATTTAGGAATACAGGCAAGAGCTTGTAACTAAAAGAATAGAGCAAGTAATCCTAACTCTACCCATGACTCACTCTATAACCCAAAACCCAAAGCCCTTCCTTGTTTCTTTGCCAGTTTCTGTAAGACAAAGCACAATCCACATACTTATACCCAAGACTCCTGTGAGAAAGGTGAGTAAAATACGTGTTGTGCTTTGACAGGGTTGGTTGAAAAAGGCTACAGAAAT
>CM052442.1:113130135-113181662 GCA_028533085.1 Varecia variegata | reverse complement strand
TTTCCCAAATGTGTCTAGAGAAATAACACAAATGCACAAAGCATGCGTGTGTATCTTTGCATGCACAAAGACAATTAATTAGAAACCCAAATCTCCCACAAAAGGGAATTGGTAAAATAAATTATACCCCACCCATGTTACAACAGAATTCTTTGTAGCTATTAAAAATGATATAGCTTTGTGCATCTCAAATTATCTGTGATGAAGGACCCATTTTTTTTTTTCCTTGAGTCAAGGTCTTGCCATATCGCTAGGATGGTATTGAACTCCTGGCCTCAAGTGATCCTCCCTCCTCAGCCTCCCAAGTAGCCTAGGACTAGAGGTATGTGCCACTGCACTCAGCTGGTTTTTTATGGTTCTTGTTATTGTTTTCATTTTTTTAAGAGATAGAGTCTCAGAATGTTGCCCAGGCTGGTCTCCAACTCCTGGCCTCAAGGGATCCTCCCACCTCAACTTCCTCAAGTAGCTGGGATTGCAGGTGTGAGCCACCATGCCCAGCTCTTCAGTTTTTCTTTTTCTTAAATTCCAATCCATCATGGTCCAGTACTTGTATAAAATACAATAAAAGTAAATCACTAAAAAAGTGAAAAAAAAAAAAACATAAACCCATAATTTTCATTATTGGATTTTACAGATAGAAAATTATGATGTCCAATCAGTACAAAGTTTCTAAACACTCTCAATTCTGTAATTACTTCATTACACACTAGTAACAAAATATACAGACCAGCCATTTATAAACCACACTTTAAATAGCACTGATACAGACACATATATATTTTAACAAAATGTTCTGACCCATAAGTTGAATGTATTCATGTACTGCATGTAGATTTAAACTTTTAAATAATTTTTAAAAACACAGTACAATGCAGTGTACAATAAAATGAAAAGACTGTAAATCCTAGTCAACAAATATATAGCAAAATGTTAGCATTTAATCTTGTGGTAGTAAAATTAGGAAAGACCTTTACTTGGTTTTATTTGCTTATCTTTATTTGCTACAATGACCAAGTATTTTTTTTTTTTTATTTCTTTGTAGAGACCGTGTCTTACTATATTGCCCAGGCTGGTGTTGAACGCCACCCACCTTGGCCTGGCCTCCCAAAGTGCTGGGATTACAGGTATGTGCCACCATACCCAGCTCCAAGTATTACTCCTAAAGTAAAACAAAATTTTTTTCCAAGTTGGTGGTGGTTTGAGCCCAAACATGTTTTTTCTATTCTCTCTTTTTCTCTCTCTTGTCCTCTTAAAAATTTCAGGGTGAAATGAAAGCACAAGTCCCTTTGGTTCCATTTCTATTGTAAGACATGCTATATAAAAATTTCAGAGCTTTTCTATTTCCTTTTACAGAACTATTAGTAACTATAGAAGATAATAAATGACAATATACCTGACTGCCCCAGCCTCAAAATAAGGAAACAAAAACCATGAAATTCTATTTCTCTAAGTAATATAAATTGTGTACCACAACTTATAAAAGGGCTGGGTTCAGCAGCTTAGGCCTGTAATCTTAGTGCTTTAGGATGCTGACACGGGAGAATCACTGAAACCTAGGAGTTCCAGGTTGCAGTGAGCTGTGATGACACCACTGCACTCTAGTCTGGGCAACAGAGCAAGACCTTATCTCTAAAACAAACAAACAAACAAACAAACAAAAACAAACAAAATGAATAAAGCTTTCTTCAAATCCTCAAAGTTTATAAAAAAGTACCCTAGAAGGGGAACGGGAGGGGGAGGAAGGAGAAATAAAGTGACTATGCATAAATCCACATAAATAATACAAAATATATGAAGAGTAAAAAGAAATTATTTAGATAATTTTAAAAGCTCTAATGTAGCTCTCAAAGATGGATTATTTTTCTGAGCTTCTATATTCCAGTATGTAGGTTTTACAAGTCCACAGGCTTTCACAAGACTTTAACTGGAGTTTATAAATATTCGAGATGCTTGGTTTATACAAGCACAGTATAGTTTCCAGTAGGAAGAGATCTTAACTATCCCATGTGTAGGAAACCTGTTAAGATAATATTAATAGGCCGGGCGCGGTGGCTCACGCCTGTAATCCTAGCACTCTGGGAGGTCGAGGCGGGCGGATTGCTCGAGGTCAGGAGTTTGAGACCAGCCTGAGCAAGAGCGAGACCCCGTTTCTACTAAAAATAGAAAGAAATTATATGGACAGCTAAAAATATATATAGAAAAATTAGCCAGGCATGGTGGCGCATGCCTGTAGTCCCAGCTACTCGGGAGGCTGAGGCAGAAGGATTGCTTGAGCCCAGGAATTTGAGGTTGCTGTGAACTAAGCAGACGCCCCACGGCACTCACTCTAGCCCGGGCAATGGAGTGAGACTCTGTCTCAAAAAACAAAAACAAAAACAAAAACAAAAGATAATATTAATAAAAGTAATCACCCAAGGAAAACAATCAATTTTTTTCCCTCTCAAGTCCTAACTTAAAGATTCAATCTGCCTTCTTCTGACTGCTGTCTCAGCCCATACGAGGGCATTACACTGCTTCTAGGGGAACTCCTGAGGAAGAGTGACACCTAAGGAACCACCATTTCCTATCTCACCCAGGTTTCCCTCTTCTTTGTAGTCTTATAATAAATTCCTAGAAATGGAACTGCCAGGTCAAAAAGTAACTAAAGAATCTGACACACACTGCCAAACTGCTCTCAAGAAAGATTACACCAGTTTATATTCCCAGTACCAGTCATACATTTTTACAAGTCACTAAAAAGTGAGGTTGAAGGAGTCTCCAAATTAGTTAAATAAGTTATGGTTCAGATTGATCTGGAGAAGAATATTATATATGCAACTCTTAAAACAATGCAATGATTTTTTTTAATTACTTGAATCTATCCATATATATGTTCAAGTAGAAAGGTATCCACTACATATTAAGTGAAAAGAACAAATAGCAGACCAGTAAGTACTATAAAACCCAAATTTTATAAAAAGAAAAGTTAGCCTGAGGAACAGTGAGACCCTGTTGCTACAAAAAATAGAAAAATTAGCCGGGTACAGTGGTGTGTACCTATAGTCCCAGCTACTCGGGAGGCTGAGGCAGGAGAATCACTTGACACAGGAGTTTGAGGTTGCAGTGAGTTATGATGATGCCACTGCACTCTAGCCCAGGCAACAGAGTGAGACCCCGCCTCAAAAAAAAAAAAAAGGTGCTCGATTAGGCAGCACATACACTAAAATTGGAACGATACAGAGAAGATTAGCATGGCCCCTGCACAAGGATGACACACAAATTCATGAAGCGTTTCATATTTAAAAAAAAAAAAAAAGAAGAAAAAGAAAAGTGGATTTAGATAATTAGGTAGGTTGATGTAGATATGCTTGTATATGCACACAAAATTTTGGGTACCAGTGGGAGAAAATCTGAAGGGTGAGAGGAAAAATTTTCCTTTTTATAGGAAAGTCTATGGTGATACATTACTTTCATAATAAAAAAGGTCAAAAAACAATTAAATTTCTTCCATTTCTACAAAACAGAATGAAAGGCAAGAGATGAATGATTGAGTATTGGTCAGGATGTGTGGAACAATAGGAATATATAATGCTTGTGAAAATTTAAATTAGTACACTTTTTAAAAGCAATTTAGCATTGTTTGGCCCTGCTAAAGATGCATATACCCTAAGACCCAGCAATCCCTCTCCTAGATACTGAGAAATCCTTCCTCTTGTGTCCTCAAACCTGCTGACTGGTCTACAAAAAAGAAAAGGAATTTGTACCAGAATATAAGCCAAGTATAGTTGACCCTTGCTTGAACAACACAGGTTTGAGACCAAAGGTCCACTTATACATGGATTTTCTTCCACCTCTGAGACAGCAATGCCACCCTTGAGACAGCAATGCCAACTCCTTTTCCTCCTCTTCAGCCTATTCAATGTGAAGCTGACAAGGAAAAAGACCTTTATGATGATCCACTTACGTTTAATGAATAGTAAATATATTTTCTCTTTCTTATGATTTTCTTAATAACATGTTCTTTTTTCTAGCTTACTTTATTGAAGGAATACAGTGTCTTAATATAATACATACAACATAGTAAATATGTGTGAAAAGACTACGTTATTTGTAAGGCTTCTGGTCATGAATAGGCTATTAGTAGTTAAGTTTTTGGAGAGTCAAAAATTACATGTGGATTTTTGACTATGTGGGCATCCGAGGCTCTTATCCCCAAGTTGTTCAAGGGTCAACTGTACTCCACTAGTAAGGACACTGTTTAATACAGCTGCTTTTTTTCCCAAAGACTCTCTTGACAAAAGAAGTATGTTGATTTAAATTCTGGCGCAAGCTTCTTCTTTTGTAATGAATCGCCAGTTTGAGTGCACTAGGAGTAACACATCAGATTGTTCACAGCAGCACCTTTATAATGGCAAAAACCTGGAAATAGCCCAATTGTCCAACAGTAGAATTGATAAACGGGGTATATTCATTTAATTCATACCAGAGTGAAAATGGTACAATTACAGCTACAGATAAAAATATGGATGAATCTTAGGAAGTATATTGAATGAATAAACTAGTAGGTCAAAGAAGGAATATGTATGTTTCCATTTATATAAAAGTTGAAAAATAGGCTGGGCACAGTGCTCACGCCTATAATCCCAGCCCGGTGGGGGGGTGGGGGGGGAGGCAGGAGGATTGCTTCAGGCCAGGAGGTTGAGACCAGCTTGGGCAACATAGCAAGACCTTGTCTCTACAAAAAATAAAAATTAAAAAAAAAAAAAAATACTCGCCAGGCATGTGTGTGCCTGTAGTGCTAGCTACTCTGGGAGGCTGAGGCAGCAGGATCGCTTGAGCCCAGGAGTTCATGGTTGTAGTGAGCTACGATCTGGCCACTGCACTGTAGCCTGGGCGACAGAGCAAGACACTGTCTGGGTGGGGGGGTGGGGGTGGGGAGAAAATTCAAAAATATCCAAACTAAATAATTATATTATTTAGAGATTTAAAAAAACCAGGAAAGAAATTCAAGGGAATAATAAACACAAAGTTCACACTAGTGGCTACCTCTGAAGGGAGGGAGAAAAAAGTAAGGGATCAGGGAGAGATACACAGTGAACTTCAAAGGTCATGACATTCTTTCTATTCTAAACTATATACAAGTGTACAGTGTTCTTATTATTTATGTTACACATACTCCATAATTTTTTTATATCTAACTCAGTGCTTGATAAAGCATTTTTTAATTGGATAAAATTACCATCCCTCTACTCTCAAGCCTAGTCCCTTGGCTGGCTCCAGTTTACCTGGTAGCTGGGCGTTACAGAGTACTGAATTCCCGTGGCTGACTGCATGGTCTCAGACACTGCTTCGTACACAGGAGGGGCAGGGGCAAGCACCCGGTGTTGGTGAGGAAAAGCCTCTGTGCTGCCAGGAATCCGACGCTGCTGAGCCGCATACACCGGTGACTCCTGGTCATCCAAACGTCGCTTCATTCTGCACTCATGCTCAGGGATGCACTACAAAACCTGCAGAAACCAAAAGACTTAACATGCAAATCAATTCTCACTCTGGTATGATGTGTCTAACTTAGGACCAATCACCCAAGTTTAGTATAAGCTAGACTCCCAGAACTGATTATCTATTTCATCCTAGAGATCACTCTGGGTAGTTCAAGTACATGTGCACATGCACATGTACACACACACTTCACAGTGTACAAGTTTAAACTGAAAAAGACAAAAATTTAATAACATAGTTTTAATTAATTTGGCACTGCTAAGTTGAAAAATAGCCTCCAGTTTAAAAACAAACACAACTCTTTTTTTGCTTTATGCTCTAGTTTTGTCCTCAAATGTTGTCATTCCTCATATTATGTACATAACCACATGTACATTATTCAAAATAATTTATAAAAACATTCAAATGCTTCTTCTTAACTCCTCTCAAACCTAGTACTATAGGCCGGGCGTGGTGGCTCACGCCTGTAATCCTAGCACTCTGCGAGGCCGAGGCGGGTGGATTGTTTGAGCTCAGGAGTTCGAGACCAGCCTGAGCAAGAGCGAGATCCCCCATCTCTACTAAAAATAGAAAGAAATTATATGGACAGCTAAAATATATATAGAAAAAATTAGCTGGGCATGGTGGCACATGCCTGTAGTCCCAGCTACTCGGGAGGCTGAGGCAGAAGGATCACTTGAGCCCAGGCGTTTGAGGTTGCTGTGAGCTAGGCTGATGCCATGGTACTCTAGCCAGAGCAACAGAGTGAGACTCTTGTCTCCAAAAAAAAAAAGAAACCTAGTACTATAATTATGGTCTACTTTTAAAACTTATTTCAAGTGTACGGGTGCAGTAGCTTGCGCCTTAATCCTGTTTACTTAGGAGGTTGAGGCAGGACGATCACTTGAGCCCTGGATTGAGATCAGATTTTGAGACCAGATAAAAGTTACAGTAATAGTGGGAGATTTTAGTGAACTACCCCCTCATCTGAAGTAAGGCACTTTTTGTAAGGAGAAAAAAAAGTATCTGCCCAATTTCTGAGTCCATTCAACCATCTTTTCTTCATCCTCTAGGAGCACAGGAGGCCCGAAAAGAAAGCAGTCTGCACAAGGATGCCTCTAGGGTATGTCAACTCTTCTCAGTCCTCAACCTGCCTGCCACTATAATCCTTTTTTTTTTTTTTTTGAGACAGAGTCTCACTCTGTTGCCCAGGCTAGAGTGCGGTGGCATCAGCCTAGCTCACAGCAACCTCAAACTCCTGGGCGCAAGCGATCCTCCTGCCTCAGCCTCCCGAGTAGCTGGGACTACAGGCATGCGCCACCATGCCTGGCTAATTTTTTCTATATGTATTTTTAGTTGGCCAGATAATTTCCTTCTATTTTTTTTAGTAGAGACGGGGGTCTCGCTCTTGCTCAGGCTGGTCTTGAACTCCTGACCTCGAGCGATCCACCCGCCTCGGCCTCCCAAGTGCTAGGATTACAGGCGTGAGCCACCGCGCCCGGCCAGTAACCTGTTAATATGATGATGCCACTGCACTCTAGCCCGGCAACAGAGACCCTGTCTTAAAAAAAAAAAAAAATCATTCCTTTTATAAAGTGATTGTGATTTTATAAAGTATTAACTTCATTCACATCCAGAGTTTGCTTTCCAGACTACCTCTACAACACTGAAGGGGTTTAACGTTCTCTAAAGTATACTTTACTCCTTTAACAATCATCACTCATAATTCTATTTTCTAACTGTCTCTCAGATCAATCGCTTCGCATCTAGTCACACAATCACTCCCTCATCAGGCCCATTCACCCCTCCCCTCAACTGTGGCCAATACTCTCTAGCCTCTCCCCTCTAGTCTAGCCTCTATATTGCTTTCAAATGCAAATCTAATCCAGCTATAAATCCATCACTGGTTTCCCATCACTTAAAATACAATCCAAATTCCTTAGTTTAGCCTACAAAATCCTTCCTTTCTGATTGGGGGAGGAATTTAGGTTACTATTTAAAAAATAATTATCTCCTTCCAGTCTATACCCTGTCATCCAGGCCTGCCAATGTCTCAATACTCCCCGAAACAAGCCTTAAGTCTATAAGCTTCTTCAAAGTAGGGTCCTTGTCAACTTTGTTTGTATTCCCCACAGGCCTAACACATTACAGACACTCAAATGCAGTTGTCCCTCGGTATCTGTGGTGATTTGTTCCAGGTCCCCCATGGATACCAAAATCCACGAATGCCCAAATCCCTTACATAAAATGGCATAAATTTGCATATAACCTAACACATCCTCCCCTATATTTTAAATCATCTCTAGATTACTTATAATACCTGATATAACGCCTACACATCACTTCATTTGTATGGATTCAGTGTAGCTTTCTTTTAGCACGTGACAAATTCAAGTTTTGCTTTTTGGAACTCTGTGGGATTTTTTTCCCCTTAATATTTTCAATCCATGGTTGCTGGAATCCATGGATGAAAAGGGCCAATTGTACTGTATTTGCAAAAGGGAAAGAATGACAGTTAACACACACAGAGTGCCAAACACCGTTCCACATCATTTACAAATATTTATTATTTTAACCCTCAAGCAACCCTGTAAGCAAGGTACTGCTATTCGCTATTTTACAAATGAGGAAGCTGAAATACAAAGATTAAGTAAACTGCCCAAGGCTCCACAGCTAACAGGAGGCAAAGCTAGGATATGAATCCAGGAAATCTGCCTCCAGAGCCTGAACTCTTAATCACCTCAACTATCCTACCTCTCACAAAAGACAAGAGAAGAAAAGGAAGACCTGCTTTATGTAAGGCACACATGCACTGAGCAATTTTGGCTTTCTTTAACCTCTCACACACTTAGCTAACTCATCCTTTCTTCAGCCTCAACCTAATAAAGCAGGAATAGCTTCACAGCATTCATTCATTCAATTATTATAGCAAATGTTCAGTGAGCAGATATGAAGGTGGTATACAATCTCAGCCCTTGCCCTCTAAAAGCTTAAAAACTAGTTGAGAAGACCATATATTACCTCATTAGTAATAAAAAAAATGTAAAGTAAAAAAATATTTACCTCAAAGCAACTGGCAAAAATTAAAAGAAAATTATGATACTCAGTGTGGGTGAGGGTACAGGGAAACACTGTTGGTATAAGTTTTTGTCTGTTTTTTGTGAGAGAGGGCCTTGCTCTGTTGCCAAGACTGGAGCGCAGTGGCATGACAACAGCTCACTGAAACCCCCTACTCCCAGGTTCTAGCGATCAATCCTCCTGGCTCAGCCTCCTGAGTAGCTAGGATTACAGGACGAGTCACAATGCATGGCTGATTTTTCGTTTTTAATTTTTTGTAGAGACAGGGTTTCACTGTGTTACCCAGGCTGGACTGAATTTCTGGCCTCAAGTGATCCTCTTGCCTCAGCCTCCCAAAGTGCTGGGATTACAGATGTGAGCCATCATGATTGGCAACTTATAAGTATTTATTAAAAATTAAAATGTGCATATCCTTTACCTAGCAATTCCACTACACTCTGTCAAATATATTGAATAGCTAAATAAGCTTGATACATCCATATTATGGAAAACTACTCAGCAATTAGAAAGATCAAGTTAAATCTATAAGTACAAGGCAAGCACTCTAAGATATACCAAGTAAAAAGACCAAGCTATAGAATATATAGCATCATCTCATGTATGTGTACACACACACATACACAAAATGTACTCAAGACATGTGCATATCACTGTATGTAAATTTTGCATCAAAAGAAAAATGCAGCTGGGCACGGTGGCTCATGCCTATAATCCTAGCACTCTGGGAGGCCAAGGGGGGAGTATAGCTTGAGGCCAGGAGTTCGAGACCAGCCTAAACAAGAGAAAGACCCAAGATGCCATCTCTACTAAAAACAGAAAAAACTATCCTGGTGTAGTGGCGCACGCCTGTAGTCCCAGCTACTCGGGAGGCTGAGGCAGGATTGCTTGGGCCCAGGAGTTTGAGGCTGCAGTGAGCTATGATGACACCACTGTACTCTACCCACCACTGGACTCTACCCGGGGCAACAGAGCAAGACACTGTCTCAAAACAAACAACAAAAAAGAATTAATGTTTTAAACAGCAAATGTAAGTTTTTATTCCATATTTTCCAGTTTTTTAGAGATGCAAAATGGGCATACCCAAAATGGGCAACCAACTACTCAACTGTCATGCATGCACCTGAAACATAGCCATTCTGTAAATTTTGATCCCAGGTTTCAGGTACATCTCTACAAAGGTTCTAGTTTATCATAACTTTTGGGTCTTCTTTTTTTTGTTTGGTTTTTTTTTGCCCTTGCATCGTCAAATGCAATACTTTGAAAACTTAGTTGATAATTTTACTGAAGAGAAGACAATCATCTTTGTTCCAAAATTACAAGCATTCTCATTTTTAGACTAATAAATACCCATTAGAATGATCAGTCCAATGATTTTCTTCATTTCTACATCATTTTTCCCCTCTAATCATCTTTGTACACACACCTAACCTTTGGCACCTGTCCACTTACAAACCACATCAAGTAAGTTTTGGTGCATAAACATCCTAAAAGATGACATAACAACCATTGTGCATCCTTTTGGCAAACTGGAATGGTTTTGGTTCTTGTCAAAAATAGCACATTCAAAGCTGAGCTCAGTGGCACACCCATAGTCCCAGCTACTTGGGAGGCTGAGGTGGGAGGATTACTGAGCCAGGCAAGAGTCCAACCTGGGCAACATATTGAGATATGGACTCCAGAAAAAAAAAGGCCAGGCACAGTGACATGCATCTGTGGTCCTAGCTACTTGGGAGGCTGCTCAGAAGTTCAAGATTATAGTGAGCTATGATCACACCACTAGCCTGGGAGGAAGGGTAAGAAAGACCCTGTCTCTTAAAAAAAAAAAAAAAAAAAAATCACGTTCTAAAGTCCTTCTTGTTGAACGACTACCTGGATGAGGGTAACGATTTTCTTCTTTCTCTCTCAGAAATATATCGAGCACTCATAAATTCTTAAGTTTGAGAAAATTCATCTAGGGTATCGTCATCTGAATTCATACTCATTTTGCAACTTGGTTTATACAATCAATTTTACCATCATCGTAACAGCCTACAGTGCTGCTGTCACATTGCATTTATCTACTAGTTCCTCTAATAACTGTACAATGTCTTCAGTTTTCTTCTCTTTGCCATTATGAAAATAAGGAAAATGAAAAATTATGGATTCTCAATATGTTCAGTGAAAGCTTAAAAGTTGTAAAAAAATAGTTTAACAAATTGTCATATACCCTTCATCCAGATTGTCCAAATGTTAATATCTTGCATAATGTTTAAGATGGTGTCTCCCACCTTCTTTTACACTATCTTTAAAGATGCTGTAATGCTTTGGGCAAAGCAGTAAGAAAATTTAAGTGTTAATAGCAATGATTTATTTCACTACTGCATCATTCTTTTAAGCAATTCCATCATTCTCCCATTATCCTATTATTTTAGTCCTTTTTAGCATATTAGGGAATAACAGATGAATAATGATGGAATAATTCTAGGATGATCAAACACCACTAAAATGTTTCAAGATACAGGAAAAATGAGATCACTAGGACCCCATAACATGCCTTAGACATATAAATGGTAATAGCTAAAATGAGTTTATTCCTTTAAAAAAAGTAAATTTTCTCTTTCAAGAAAAGTCATGAAATACACATATTTACAAGTAGTTGGGCCTGCTCAAAAACAAACTCATAAACTAAAATTGGATCCAAGTGACACTGATGTTACATAGTACCTATTGTTGTAGGTAGGAAATGAACAGGAAACTATTTATTTCAATTCAAAAGGTATTATTAATTGTTAGCAATGTTAATTTTCTGATTTAGATCACTGGATTATGGTTTTGAAAGATGCACTTGGGAAATCTGGGTGCAGTTTATATGGCAATTCTTTGTATTATTTTTCCAACTTTTTTTTTTTTTTTTAACACTATCTCAGACTAATTTTTTTTTTTTTTTTGAGACAGAGTGTCACTCTGTTGCCCTGGCTAGAGTGCCAGGGTGTCAGCCTAGCTCACGGCAACCTCCAACTCCTGGGCTCAAGTGATCCTCCTGCCTCAGCCTCCCGAGTAGCTGGTACTACAGGCATGCGCCACCATGCCCGGCTAATTTTTTCTATATATATTTTTATTTGGCCAGATAATTTCTTTCTATTTTTAGTAGAGACGGGGTCTGGCTCTTGCTCAGGCTGGTCTCGAACTCCTGAGCTCAAACAATCCGCCCGTCTCGGCCTCCCAGAGTGCTAGGATTACAGGTGTGAGCCACCATGCCCGGCCTCCAACATTTTTTGAAGTCTAAAATTATTTTCATTAAATGTTAAATTAAAAGTTAAAAAAATTTAAGAATTATAAGAGGGGAATATAAAGAAAGGAAATCATATTTCCCTATTCACAAGACCATTAATATTTAGTTAGGGTGACAAGGTTTCTATAAACTAACTGAAGATGATATAAAACAACAAAAGTGTGACACAAGATATGCTGGCTACAACTATAAAGAAAGCATTACAAGCCAAGCATGGTGGTGCAAACCTGTAGTTCCACTTACTTGGGAGGCTGAGGTGGGAGGATTGCTTGAAACCCAGGAGTTGGAAGTCCAACCTGGGCAATACAGCAAGACCCCATCTCTTTAAAAAAAATTAAAAAAGAGAAAGTATCACAAATAGGACTTGAGATGATTCTTTTTTTTTTTTTTTTTTGAGACAGAGTCTCGCTCTATTAGCCAGGCTAGAGTGCCGTGGCATCAGCCTAGCTCACAGCAACCTCAAACTCCTGGGCTTAAGCGATCCTACTGCCTCAGCCTCCGGAGTCGCTGGGACTACAGGCATGCGCTACCATGCCCGGCTAATTTTTTCTATATATATATTTAATTGTCCATATAATTTCTTTCTATTTTTAGTAGAGACGGGGTCTTGCTCTTGCTCAGGCTGGTCTCGAACTCCTGAGCTCAAACAATCCACCCGCCTCAGCCTCCCAGAGTGCTAGGATTACAGGTGTGAGCCACCGCGCCCGGCCAGAGATGATTCTTAAGGACAAGTAGATGTGTCACTCATCTGACATTGCTTTTATCGTATATTAGCTAATCTGCTCCCATACACACAAGAACACATATATCTTTAACCATCAATATATCCTCTACTATGCTTAGCATACTGCCTTGTCTGTGGTGGGAACCAAATCATTCATTCATGCACGCATGCATCCTCTCATATTTATTGAGCATATACTATGCCCCAGGTGTTTTAAGAGATGGAGATGTAACAGTAAACAAAACCAAAAATCCGGCCAGGCGCGGTGGCTACGCCTGTAATCTTAGCCCTCTGGGAGGCCGAGCCGGGTGGATCGCTCGAGGTCAGGAGTTCGAGACCAGCCTGAGCAAGAGTGAGACTCCCGTCTCTACTAAAAATAGAAAGAAATTATCTGGCCAACTAAAAATATATATAGAAAAAATTAGCCGGGCATGGTGGCACATGCCTGTAGTCCCAGCTACTCGGGAGGCTGAGGCAGTAGGATCGCTTGAGCCCAGGAGTTTGAGGTTGCTGTGAGCTAGGCTGATGCCATGGCACTCATGCTAGCCCGGGCAACAAAGCGAGACTCTGTCTCAAAAAAAAAAAAAACACCAAAAATCCCTTCTAACATTTTAGTGGGGAAAACACAATAAATAAGATATAAACAACGTGTTTAAAATATTAGGAAGTAACAAGTGTCAAAAGCAGGGAAGAGTTTTTGAAATTTTAGATAAGAATGACCAAAGAATATCTCACTGCGAAGGTAACTTGACTAAAGTAAGGAAAAGCTAGCCATGTGGAAATCAGTGGAAGAAGCATTCTAGACAGAGGAGACAGCAAATCCAAAGACCTTGAGGCACACATATGCTTGATTGTTTTCAAGAACAGCAAGGCCGTATAAAGCTGGTGAAGAATGAAGGAGAGACTAGTCAGAAATGTAGTCAGGGAGGTGATGGGGTGGGGATGGTAGGTAGGGGGTACATCAAGTTTGTTCTTATAGGTCATAACAAGGACCCAGACATAATATTCAGACTGAAATGGGAAGCCACTGGATGGTTTTAAGCAGAGAAGTGACATGGTCTGACTTAGGTTTTAAAAGAGTAACTTTGGCTGCAGTGTTGACAATGGACTAAAGAGGCCGGGCAAGGTAGCTCATGCCTGTAATCCTAGCACTCTGGGAGGCGAAGGCAGGTGGATCGTTTGAGCTCAGGAGTTTGAGACCAGCCTGAGCAAGAGCAAGACCCCTCTACTAAAAGTAGAGCAAGAGCAAGTTTCTACTAAAAAAATAAAATAAATAAGCTGGACAAGTAAAAATATATAGAAATAATTAGCCGGGCATGGTGGCACATGCCTGTAGTCCCAGCTACTCAGGAGGCTGAGGCAGGAAGATTGCTTGAGTCCAGGAGTTTGAGGTTGCTGTGAGCAAGTCTGATGCCACGGCACTCTAGCCTGGGCAACAGAATGAGACTCTTGTCTCCAAAAAAAAAAAAAAAAAAGAGAATAGACTAAAGAGAAGCAATAACCAAACAGAGAGACCAGAATCCAAGCTAGAGATGCTGCTAGTACTAAGTGTAGTAGGGGCTGGGGGTGTGCAGGTAGTAAGGGGTCAAATTCTGCATAGTATTTCGAATATGGAGCAAATAAGCTTTGCTGATGGACCACATATAAAAAAGAGAGGAAAAAGAAGAGTCAAGGATGCCTATTAGCTATCCAAGAGGAGACATTACAAGGGTAATTGGACATATTAGTCTGTAGTAGAGGGAGAGATCCCAGTTAGAAATAGGAATTGTGGAGTCATCAACATTGCTTGGATTTTACTAAGGAACTACAGTGCATATACTGTTTATCATATCCGTTTCCCAGCCAGGGCTGGGGTAGCTCCCCATAGTCAAGCACAGTCACATTTCCACATCAAGCGGGACAGTCTAGATCAGGTTGTGCCCCTAGGTTAATTATGGAACCAAACTTACCAAAGAACAAACAAACCAAAAACTCTTGCATTTCAGAAACGCAAATAAGGGACTGTGGACCTGTATATTCCCCAAGAGCCTAGTCAAGTTAGTCAAGTCTAGTTAAACCCAGCCCTGGAGGGTACCAGCAGGACTAAAGAAGGGTCCACTGTCGGGATGCCGTTGAATTCAAGTAACACGCAGACACACAAGAAAGGGAGTAGCAAAAGAAGGGGCAAAAAAGAAGTACAGCAGTTAGAAATTGGCACCAATTATTGCCTAAGTACCTTTAACAAATTAACTGCCATGTGAGTTGTATTTAACTCACACTAGTTTTGAGCCCAGGGCCTCATGAAGCATATGTAGCTCACACATCTTTTCACCCTGGGAGCCATGAGAACTATTTTTCAAGTTGCATATAACTCACACACAGGAAACAATAAAAAATAACAATTTTTCATTAAATTAGAAAAGATCTTTCTGTTTTCGAAGTTTTCTATTTTCGTAATAAAACACCGTGGTCCCTAGAAAAAAAATTTTTTTCTAGTGTGGCAATCAATGTGTTAAAGCCAATTGCAACTAAACAAAGGTAGCCTCTAGTTAGAACATTTTTAAATGCCATTACGAGTTCAGTTTGTAAACAACATATCACCTACCATGTGCCAGCATTGTCTTGGGCACTAAGGCTAGAAAATTAAATACCAATCTAGATAGACTGGAAGCTACTGGTGCAGCAATCTCTAAAGAAAGCCAATATCAGACAGTTGCCCTGCATATGTGTAAGGACAAAACCTCTATGTATTTGCTTGCAACAGACTGAAAACAAATCCCCGGTAGCTAGTTTTTTGAAGAAAGAGAAATTTACACAATTAAAGGAAGCCAAGGTTTTCTTTTATAGTGTGTTTTTAAAGGACAGATAATTGTCTAAAGACAATCAAAATTCATATTTTTTTTTGAAAACTGTCAGGGCCAGCAGTGGTTGATGCCTGGAATCCCAGCACTTTGGGAAGCTGAGGTGGAAAGATCTCTTGAGCCCAGGAATTTGAGGTTGCAGTGAGCTATGATAGTGCCTCTGCACTCTTGCCCAGGCAACACATAAAAAAAAAAAAAAAAAAAAAAAAAAAGCAAGGATATAATATAATAATGGCAAAACTCTGATTCACAGACTATTCAAGTATGCTGCTAGATAGGTTACCACATTATTTAACTTCCATCTCAACAAAATAAAAAATTCAGAATTATGTACTTAACACAACGAAGGTCAAAAATCCTAAGATCCTGCTTCTATAACTTTTAAAAGTAGCAGAAACAGGAAGGCATGTGAAGGAATAAAAGTATTAGGGAACAATAGTTGACCATATTAACAATATATATTGAGCTTGACATATATGCCAAGTCTACAATTTCTTTAGCGTAATTCTCTTTTTCAAACATTTTTTTAAATTTCTTTTTTTGTTGTTGTTAGACAGGGGTTTTGCTATGTTGCCCAGGCTGGACTGCGGAGATTATTCACAGGTATGATCATAGTGCATTATGGCCTCAAACTCCTGGGCTCAAGTGATCCTCCTGAATAGCTGGGATTACAGGAGTGCGCCACCGTGCCCTGCTTGTGATTCTTAAATATCTTCCAAAGTAGTAGAAGGGATCAGGTCTGCAAACTGAAGAGACCATAGTTCACAAGCTCTAAAATAAAGACTTCAAGAGAGAATTCAATTTCAACATGATATCACCACTTCTAACATTCCAAAGTGCTCTCTGGGGCACTTTGAGTGAGTTGTCTAAGGACATTTAACCACTCACATCCACTGGATCTCAGATTGCAGACTTCTTCATGTTTCTCATTCAGTTCCTCTCTTCCTCCACCCCAAAGATGGACTGTTCTTCCTTAGCACTTTGTACTTGATTCTTAAGGCACCCAACCCTCATTCACGTACAGTAAAATCATATGTCTCTTTGCTTTTCCACATAAGAAGTTAAATTCTTGGGAATGAGACTCTTCCGATGTCAGCCCAGAGCTATTCAAGCAGATGATCAAAAAATGAGTGTTGGCTCAATTCACCTGTAGAATCTGAGTCCCAACTTTTTCCCTTAAAGCTGCTTTCAAAAACACACTAATGATGGCTGGTCCGATGGTAGTGGGTTATCAGAAGTTATCAACATTAGTGTCACTAAAGTTGGTATTCAACCCCCCACTGCTAAATTTGACTGGCTTAAAAAAAAAAAAAAACCACACTAATGGTTCCTCAAAAGAATTAAAAATAGAATCATTATATGACCCAGTAATTCCACTTCTAGTTATATATACCCAAAGAAACTGAAAGCAGGCACTTGAACAGGTATTTGTATACTAATATTCATAGCACCATTATTAACAATAGCCAAAAGGTGGCAGCAATCCAAGTGTCCATCGACAAATAAATAGATAGAATGTGGTATTATATACACAGTGGAATGTTATTCAGCCTTAAAAAGGAAATTCTAACTCGGGTCACAACATGGACGAACCTTGAAGACATTATGCTAAGTGAAATAAGCCAGACACAAAGGACAAATACTGTCTGATTCCACTTATATAAAATACCTAGAGTAACCAAATTCATAGAGACATAAAGGAGAAGGTGTTTGCCTAGGCCAGAGGGAGGTGGAATGAGTAGTTATTATTCAATGGATACAGAGTCTCAGTTTGGGAAGATGAAAAAGTTCTAAGGATGGATGGTGGTGATGATTGCACAACAATGTGAATGTATTTAACGCCACTGAACTGAAAAACGTTTAAAATGGTAAATTTTGTTATGCATATTTTACCACAAATTTTTTTAAAACAGCACATTGAGGCCAGGCTGGGTGGCCCACATCTGTAATCCTGGCACCTTGGGAGGCTAAGGTGGAAAGACTGCTTGAGGCCAGGAGTTCAACCAGCCTGGCAACAAAGCAAACCCTCAGCTCTACACAGTATTAAAAACCTAGCTGGGCATGGTGGCACATGGCTGTAGTTCCAGCTACTCCAGAGGCTGAGGCAGGAGGATCAGTTGAGCTCAGGAGTTTGAGGTTGCAGTGAGCTATGATGGCACCACTGCACTCCAGCCTGGGTGACAAAGCAAGATCCTGTCTCTAAAAAAATAAAATAAAAAGCACACTTTCTTCTTTGTTCACTATCCATAGACAGAGGCAGCTGAAGTATAGGGTTGAGGGACTCCAAAAACCAGACTGCTTGGATAAAGTAAAAGTTTAACAAACTCTTGTCTGGTGGAATTATAAAGAAGAGTGAGAAAGCCTTGAAAAGCACTGCCCTAGACCACTGAAGACCCCTGTAACTTTTTTTTTTTGAAACAGGGTCTTACTCTGTTGTCCCAGCTAGAGTACAGTGGCGTCATCATAGCTCATTGCCGCCTCAAACTCCTGGGCTTAAATGATTCTCCTGTCTCAGACTCCTGAGTAGCTGGGACTACAGACATGCACCACCATGCCCAGCCAATTTTTCTATTTTTTTGTACAAATGGGGTCTCACTCGTGCTCAGGATGGTCTCCTGACCCACCTCAGTTTCCCAAAGTGCTAGGATTACAGGCATAAGCCATAGCGCTCCACTGCCATGACCTTTTAATTCCAACTGAAATTCCCAGGTACTAACATCTGCCCTGCATAGCTCTCCAGTATCTTGCCTATGTGCACTGATAGATGCAAGATGTAAACAGATCTATGTTTCACCAGAAATCTTATCAAATGACTAAACACCTCCTTCCTTAAAAAAGAAAAAAAAAGTCTTACTCTTTAGATGAACTATTAAAACCTTAATTAAAAAATGTCAATCTTTCTAAGCTATTTAATTTGTCTCAAAATTATAGTACAAAATGCTGGTATCCAGAAAGTAAGAAGCATTTATGAAAACTTTCCTAATACAGCCTAACCAAGTTCTTTCCTGAATCCTGAAAGCCTATGGTGGAACTTCTGACCCTGGCATACCAACCAAACAACCGTATTTTTAAGGGCATGAATTAGGTTCTTCTGTGTTTCCCAGCATATAGTACCACAAATGATGAGAACAATTATGTATTGACCAAACTTTCCTCAATTCTACATCATTCTCCACTGACTTTGCCAGTTTATATCATCAGGAAAAACACCCAGGCTTTTAGTCTCCAACCAATTCTATTACAGCTATCATTAACTAAAGTGCTACTCTTGCTGTTGAAACTTCCTTAGCTGAGAAGGTGGGACTAACTAACTGTCTTTACATGAGTATACCACAGGGCACCAAACTCCCAGCCCCTACTGACCAAAGCACAAATCTGGAAGTTAACTTCAGCTCAGATAACTAATCAGAGGCTCATTCACATGTCAGAGCATAAACACATACTGATACCATGTTTATATTCCCATGAAAAATGTCAAAAACATTTAATTCTCTTAACAGGAAAAGACAACCTATCAAGTCAGAGGAAAAACCTTATCTAATGTGGTTATGTATATATACATTCAATCTGAAATGCCTTAAGGCCACTCCCCAATACAGGTTGGAGGGAAATACACACACAGGTTGGAGGGAAATACACACACTAGTCCACAGCTTCACCCTACTCTGAAATAAAAAGGGCAAGAATACTATGTTCTATAGACTATTAATAGAAGGTGGTCTAGATGGTCTAACAGAATTACATCGAACAAGAAAGAGAAGGCTTTTCACCTAGTTATCTAAATCGAAACATTTCTTTGGGAAACTAAGCTTATATAGCAGAACCATCTGTACAACGAAAGCATTCAAAAATACAAGTGTCGAAGAAATTAGAGTATTTTATTCAAAGTCTGAGTCTTTTTTAAATCACCATCTTTAAAACAGATCAGTTTTGAAATTAAAATGTAAATCCAAACCTTCCTGTTATAAAACTCAGCCTTGTTAAGAGCAGGAGCTTCCACTGCCTTTTCATGGCTGAGTTTAAAGTCCTAAGGCACCGAAACAGTCGCCAACTTTAGTACCCACCACCCCATTGGCTAAAAGGAAGCCCCGCCCCGTACAGCCACAGTAACTGAACATCAAGGGAACTCCAGGAAAGGCTGTCCCCGGCCACAGTTCTACTCTCCGAGGGCTCCCCGCCCCTCCCCCACCCCACCACCGCGGAAGCACGATCACCACCGGCAGCACACACTCCTGGCAGAGGACCTTGAGCACCTCGCCCCAAGAGTTACAACCAAGAGGGTAGTGGCAGTGGCCATGCTCCCGCTCTCCTGGCCGCGCGGGCCATCCACGCTGCGCGGAGCAAAGCGGAGACCACAGCTCTGGCAGCGGGCCCCGCGCCCCAAGCAGCAGGCAAGGGCGAGCCGCAGGAGTAAGTCCCGACACCTCCGCAACTCCCCGGCGGAGCCCCGCCCACCCCACGGGGACATGGGCGGGGCGGACCTAGGCGCCCGGACTCGCAGCCAGACCCGACAGCGGGATTTCCCTAGCACCGCCTTACCGCCAAGGAGGCGGAAACCCAGAGCAGGGGGACGGCAAAGGGGAGTGGCATCGTCGCTCGGTACGGCCCCTCCGGCCAACCGGATCCCCGAAGGCGGAGGAACGCAGACTTCACGCCCCCTCCCTGCCGCGCCCAGGAGCCACAAGCGGGAGACCCTGCAGCCGTCCCCCTCCCCAGCAGGCTGGAGCGCGGCCGCTCGCCGGAGGCCCCGCCCGCCCGGGAGGCTGGAGGGTGGTCGGCCGCAAACAGCGCCGGGCGCGAGGCCGGCCCCGCCCCTCCTCCACAATCGCACGCGCGCGCCGGCCCCGCCCCCGAGCGGCGGCGCGAGCGCCCGCCCCCTCCGCGCGCACCGGGACTGCGCTCTCCTCCCCCTCCCGCACGGAGCACTGCCCCGCTCCGCCCCCCACCCCCCTCACACAGCCACACACCTCCCGCCCGTCTGCTCTACGGGAAGCCGAGGAGGTCAGCCCCCCTAAAAATACACACCCTCGAGCCCCGCGTTACCCGCCACACCAGCCTCCCGCCCGGCCCCCCGGCCGGCGTGCTCTCACCGCAAAGCTGCTTCACCCGCTCGTCGCTGCGTGTCCCTCTCGGCGTGACCCTCGGGCTCAGCAGGGAGGCCCCGAGAACGGCGCGGGGCACAGGCCTGCCGAAGCGGGCTGGCAGCTACCTCTCCACTAACGAAGCGGTCACAGGCCCCGGTGCCCAGACTGGGAGGGAAGGAGGGAGGGAGGGAAACTCCGAGGGGGGAAGGGGAGGGGGGAAGATGGAGAAACCGTCTCCGCCGCCTCTACCGCCGCGGCCGCTTCTCTGTTACCCGGGAAATCCCGCCCACTCCCCCGGCCCGCCCCGCAGAGGGAAGACTCAGCTTCGTTCCGCCACAGGACGCATTATCTGCCCGTCAAAGATGCAGCCAATCACTACGCCCCGCCTGCCTACTTCCCGCCCCTTCCCCCTCGTCTGGGAGGGGAGGGGAGCCGCTCACCTCCACGCCCCTATTGGCGGGGAGCTTCCCTAACTCAACCCCGCCTATTGGAGACGGATAGCTGAATCCCACCCCCAAGCCGCAACACTATTGGAGGAACCAGGGAAGCTCTTCACGTCTCATTGGAGGACACCACATACCCCGCCCAGTACCGTCTCAGCCACAGGCCTAACAAGTTGGCTCCCGCCTCCGCCGGTCATCGCATTGGAAGGCTAACCCTGGCTCTCCCACCGCCCCAGGAAGGTAAGTAACCGATGTGGGGTAAAATGTCTGTTGAGTGAAACAGGCTCCTCCTACCACACTGCCGGGCCAGGCCCCACCCCCAGCAGTCGGATTGGATATCGTGGCGCCGGTAGGAGCTCCCATTGGCCAGGGCGCCCGTCTAGGAAGGAACGGATTCTGCCCAGCGCGAGGAGGCTGAACCTTAGCAGTCCTTTTGTGGAATGTTTACACTAGAGACTGAAGCTCCGAGTTCCAAGGCCCAGACAGGGGGTGACAGGGAGCTCAGCAGCGGAGACCCCATACCCTGGGACTTGAAGGGGAAAGGCTGCAGCATTATCACCGGGGAGGAACCTCCTTACGAAAAAGAGTGAGAACCTCATCCTTCCCATCCAGTTATCTTTGCAATCTACATTCCGCACGCTGCGTCCTTATCACAAATATCTGGAGAGCCGGCAGCTCCTTTCAGCAAGTAAAGTACAGTCTGGAGACGTAAGCCGAGAAATAACCCAGGGGTTGCCAGCTCGCTGCTAGGGGTGGCTGCACACTCCCAACTCCGACACTCCCTAGACCTGCAGATGCAGTCCTGCGAGGGCGGAGATAACCAAAAGAAAGGCGGGCCCTAACAGCCACCGCCCCGGCAAGCCTCCGGAAGGCGGAGCGTGAGGCAGAAGGTACTCGCGATCTCCAGGGTAGACCTGGACGCATCCTCAGACTTGAGGAAATGAAAAAGGAGATGGAAAAGACCAAAACAGGCCACAGCACAAATTAACCTTGGGAAAACGCCACACTCAGAGAAAGGATAAAACGTCCGGAGTTACAGACAAAAGAACGGCTGTTCACTTTCTCCTTGGCCAGAGTGTTAATGGCAGTCCCTATGCCCTCTGTGTAGTACCTCCTCGAACACACAGAGACAAAGTGCGAGAGCTAGGTTGCTTTTATTTATTCGCTAAATAGGGCGTGGGCCTGACGCCGGCCTTGCTTTGGGGGGCGCTCTCGCAGCGCCAGGAGGGCGGGACTAGAGTCTTCCCGCTCTCTGGAGCAGAAAGGCTATTCCCCCCAGAGAGCTAAGTGAGACCCCAAGGGACAGGCTCTAGGGAACCCACTCCTAGGTCCAACACTGTCCTCCCTACCCTAATCCAGCGGAGACTGCCAGAAACGAGCGCTGGCAACAGGTGGGCCTGACTCCAAGGACGGCTTTGAGCCGCGAGGCCACGGCTGCAAATCGTGAGCTCCACGAGTAGCCGACAGGGGAGAGCAGCCTCCCAGTAGCCAAGCCCTGCCCCGGGATGGAGCTCTAAGTCAGCCCGACGAAAGCGACCCCCGGGCCAAACTGCTCGGAGGTAAGGGAGCGGCGCTCCAGCAGAACCGACCAAAGGCTACCTTCAACTCTGGGCTGCCCTCCCCCACCCAGAGTGTGTGCCACACGGCACTGCCACCAGGACATCAAAAACCATTCAGAACCCAGGCCAGGATGAGGCAGCCCCCGACTTCCCTAACCACCGGGGACTGGCTGGCCTGGATCTTGCCAGTGGCTTCCTGGCCAACCCAAGGCTGTCAGTTTTAGTGGGAAGCAAAGACAATGCCGGCGTCTACTGAGTCCTCAAGCTTAAGCTTAGGGAAGTCAAGGGGCGCGGAAACAGCCAAGCCATAGGTTCAGAACTTTAGTACTTGGCCCCTGCCCAGAAGGGCAGATCCCACGCGTTGCAAAAGCCCGGAGCTACGCTCCCCATATCTACTCCACACTGTAATCCTCTAGCTTCACCCCGAAGGCTGCCAGACCTCGAGCCTCGGTGAAATCTTTGTGTGCCTCCTCAGCTCTCCCCCCTCAACCCCCCCGGCCCGCCAAGGGCGCCGAGACCAGGACTTCCGGGCGGGAGGGCAGTTCGGAGGAGCGAGGCGGGCCTCACACATGTGCGGAGCGCGCTCACGAGCAAAGGGAGGGGGCGGGGAACAAGGGTGGACTTCCCCCTCCGAGCTCGCTCCGCCGGAGGAGGCGGGGCTACCCGAAACCACCAATCAGAAATAGGGGCGGGACCTCGCGCCTCAACGTAACCTCAGGAATCCTCTCTCCTCCCTTCACGGAAAAAAAATCCTAGCAACTTAAACTCCAGCCCGCCCTCCCGATAGGCGGAGCTCGAGAGAATGTCATCCAATCCGTATCCAAGAAGGGAAAAAGGGAGTCTCGCCCAGCCAGTGGAAGACAAGAGAAGGAGGGGCCTCGAGAAGAGCCCGAGGTGGGTGGGAGGACGCGGCCCCGCCCCCAGCTCCCCTCCGGGCGGGTTGCACAAGCCGCCGCAGAGTAGATAGTAAACAGTCTGGGCCGAGGCGTGGAGGCCGGGGCAGCCCGGCGCTGCGTGGCCGAGGCGCTGCACCGGCGCTCTCCCCGCGTCGCCCCACCCGGCCCCGACGGCTCGCGCCGGCGCCCCGCCTCCCGGCCCGCGGCCGCCATCGCGACTGACAGACGCGCCCCCCGCGCCCCTCCCCGCCCGCTGATGCACTTCCTTCCCCACTCCGAGCGTGGAGACTTGTTTTCCCAGTTCCCGACCTTCACTGCCCCTCTCAGGCCGTCCCTCGTGGGCGCGCGCACACGCCGTTCCCTCGCCCCCGCCCGTCCGGCCCGCAGGGGCAGCTCGCGGAAGGGGAGCCCGCAGCCGCACGGCCGGGGGAGGGGAAGGGAGCCGCCGCCGCCGGGGGTGGGCGGGGAAGGAGGCAGCTCCATGTTTGCAGGGGATCAGCTGGGGCCGCGGGGCGAAGCCGCGGAGTTCCTGGAGGTTTTCGCACCCCGGGTCCCAGCTCCGCACCCGCTCGCGGCCTAGCTGGTTCCGGCGCCGAATGCCGGCTCGAGCTCCACGGCCCGGGACTTCAGTGAACACCGGCGGCTCGCAGAGCTGCTGGGAAGGCGCAGGGAGCTCTTCCCGCGGCCGCTCCCGCCCCCGGCCGCCCCCCCGCCAGTCTGGGGTTGCCCCCGCCCCCAGAGTCCTTAACAACCGCGGGCCCACTGCGCCCGCGCCTCTCCGGAGCGCGCCCACCGCCCCTCCTGCAAGTTTGCGGGCAGAAACAAAACCCCCGGGCGGCTGCCGCCCTCGCCCGGCGTGGCCACCCGGGGAAGCTGCGGGCCCCAGCTAGCTCCCTAACTCCAGCTCGCGAGCAACTCCGGCGCCGCAGGTTCAGTGGGCCCAGCCGGCCAGGCTCGGGCTGCCCCCTGCTGAGCCCGCGCGCTGCAGCCCGGGCCCGGTTCCAGTCGATGTGCAGAATCCCCCCTTTTTTCTTCTTTACAATATTTTTCTGGTTAAAGAAAAGGCACAGCAAGAGCGGGGGATCTCCTCCTGCCCGCCCCTTCCCCAGTCCGCCGCCAAAACCTACCGAAACCGACCGCCGGGTGAAACAAACTAGACGGCACAGCTGGCGCATGGACGACCCCAGGCCGGGCCGACCCCTCCCCGCGGTCCAGCCCTGCTTGGAAACACACACTGGCGAGCGGGCGGCGCCAAGAGCGCCTTCCTGGCCTGCCCCTCGCCTGCCGCGGCCGCGGGACTCCGGCCTCCCCCGCTCAGTCCCGGGGCCCGCGGCGCCCACACCAACGTCCGGCCGGCCAAGCCGAGGAGCCGGCGAACTAGCCCCCCAAACGCCCGAGATTGGGGGGACCAAATTAAAAGCAGCTGTTTAACATACCTTCCGAGCCAGGCGAGGAGTCCTGAATGGGGGGAACGCCCCCCACGGGCCATTGGCTCCCCGTCGCTCACGTCAGTCACCCTGGGCCCGCCTCCCGCCTCGCCCCGCCTCTTCCCCTTCATTGAACGCCCCCTCCCTTCAAAGCATATAAATAAATTAATTAAACTAGCCGCAAGTGGGAGACGCGTCCGTGGCGGAGGCCCCTACATCTCCCGCAGCGCCGACTTGAGTTCCCCGAGCCCCTCGGACTAGAGGGAGGTCTGCGGGGCCAAGATCCGCCGGGCGGACGGGGAGGAGGAGCTATCGCAGCCGCCCGCCCCAACTTCCTTCGCAGACACGACCCATTTGGAGCCGGGCAGTGAGGCGGGTAGGGGTGCCCTGGCGACGGGCTGGAATGTCCAGACTCCACTGCCTGTGTGACCTGTGTCCGGCCTATTCTGTTCGGCGCCTAAAAATGAGCGATGCAAACGGAAAGCCCTGCGTCCAGGGCAACAAGCACTTGTCTGAGCGCCGACGGTGAGTGAGGCTGACATTCATACCGCACCTGCTGCTCCGTGCAGCTACGGCCTGGCTGAGAAGCTTATTCTGCTCTCCAAGGCCTCCAGATCCAGTCGAGGAGAGGCTACAGAAAAAGCTAAGGCAAGGCAGGAATATACATATAGACATCCATAGGAGCTCAGAGAAGGGAGATTCCTTCTAGCTGAAGGAAAATTGGGAGAGGTTTCATGGAGGAGGTGGCATTCAAATTGGATCTTAAAGATTTCATCAGGCAAAAAATAGAGTGGCAAGTCATTACCATCAATGGGCACAAAGAGGTAAATGGAAAACATTAAGGAGCTTCACATGCGGCTGTAGTAATGAAAATCCGGGTTGGAAAGATGCAACCAAACAGTGAAGGACTTAATATTGGTTAAGACTCTAGGACTTGCACAGCAGAATGTGCCAACAGCATGTTCGCAGGACCACAGGCCCAGAACTATAGTGTAAAATGTTCAGCATGCTAGCAGCTGGATGGGTACAGAGGGTGGCTGAACAAGAGGTACCTATAGGCAGCAAGAGGAAGCACAGAGGATGTTGTAATACTGGGTTTGGAGACTCCAGAGGTGCATCTTGTGGAAGTGATTGGTGGAGGAAGCCAAGAGAAGGCTGTTTTTCTCTCTCAGCCACCTAGTGCAGAAGCCTTCCCCACCTTCAGCAGTCCTCAAGTCAGAGCTCTGACTCAGATCCTTCCCTATATCACTTGCTGTGTTTATCCTAACTTCCAACCAAAAGCAGTTTCTGGGGTGGGCAGAGGCTACCCTATGTCTATGTTCAACAAAGCCAAGCCTCGAGCCAGGGCACACATTATATGAGCAAGAAAGTTTGCTGAGGCATTGAGGAAAGGAAGTTAGGATAAGGTGGGGTGTACAGAACATGAAGGGCCTTGGAGTCCATTGGGCAGAATGGTGGCCTACTGCCAGTTGAGAGACTGTCCCAATAGTGCGGGTGACATGTAAAAAGGACTTGGCCAGAACAATGACAATGGGTAAGTGAGAAGAATAAAAAAGAAGGGCTTTGTTTGAGAAAGACTCAAGGGGAGTGAGTGACTGATTCAGTGTGGATAGTAGAGGGACAGAAGTAGTCCATGGCCTGCTGTGTGAAGAGATAGAAGAGTTTGAAGCTACTGGTTGGGTGATCTGAGTTCTATACCTAGCATGGTCAGTGACTGGTATTACAGTCTTGGGCAAGTCCCTTCCTCCTTCTGGGCCTCAGTTTCCCTGTGAAATGGAGGTGGAGATTGGAGTAGAAAGATAGGCTGTAAGGATTCTCCCCTCACTCAGAGTCCATGTAGGGGAAGCTTGCCACTAAGGAGAAAGGGCAGGTGGGAAGAACTACTGATTTGGGAGTAGTGGGTACCCCAGGTGGAGTCTGAGGACTAGAATGTGGGTGGTAGCTTGGTGGATAGAATCATTGAGGGGAAAGGTAAGGAGGAGGAAAGGGCAGGAGATGAGTGTGTGTTCAGTGGGAATCCCAGCCCTGGCAGAGCCATTGAGGTCAAGGTTCATCCTCCCTAGAGTGAGGACTAAGCTTTCCTATATCAGAACAGAGATTCCCTGATGTCTGGATTCCAATCTCAGATACCTGCTCTATTTCCTAAGAGGCCCTGCCCTAGCTGAAGGCATAACAGATACCGTGCCATCGTGAGATGAGGCAGAGTGGTAGAGCTGAAAGAATACTAGTCTAGAAGTTGAGTCCCTAGTTCCCACTTAGTCCCTTCCTATCTGTGGATCAGCCTCCTCTCCTGTGCAAGAGGATAACACAGCAATCCTTGCCCTGTTATGAGGATCAAATGTGATGATAATGTGCTTTGTCACTTAGTGAGGTTTTGAGTTTCTGTGGAATCCAAAGTCCCAAGCATTTCATGGTGATCCCGGGCAGCAAGTGGTGTGGGGGTGGGCAGGGGTGGGAGGTGGGGCTGGGGTGGTGGAGGTAGAGCTCAGGCGTAATGCAAGCGATGGGGAGCAACTGTAAATACAGATAAAGCTTCATTTGCTCACTCACTGCTCACCTCCTGCTGTGCAGCCCAGTTCCTAACAGGCAAATGGACTGTTACTGGTCTGTGGCCTAGGAGTTGGGGACCACAGCTGTAGATAAAGTTACTTATGGAGGATCTGCAACTAGAATAGTTACCTCCACTCAGAGAACCAGACTTCACTGACACTCCCCATCCTCCTAAGTGCCACCCTGGTGGGGGACTCCTCATGAACACTCCCCAGACAGAGCTCCTTGAGGATAGTCACTCTATCTGGTTCACCTCTGATCCCCCAGAGCCCACTGCAGTCAGGCACAGGAGGCTCCTTGGTGATTGTTTCTGACTCACTACGTTGACACTACACAGTTCAGCCAGTCCCAGACTCTTTGGGAAAGTGACTGTTTGATTTGGTGACATTGTCCCTCTAACTGCACTGAGGATTGCATCCATCCTACCTATGCTCCATATTACTAGTGAGGATAAAACTTCGTGGGTCAAGGTAAGGGCTCTCCTTGGAGAAATCACATTGGAAGGCCAGGTTCTGGTACTCAGGAGGCCTCTTGTGTGTGAAATGTCCAGTAGATTTTGAGAGTTAGGGATTATTATCCTTACTTGCAGATGAGGAAAGTGAGGCTCAGCGCAGTAGAGTGATTTGCTCAAGTCAGATAGCCCAGGCCAGCCTGTCCGTGTCCACTGCTCTGCATGCTGTCTCTGCACGCGTGGCGGCGACGCAGGCTGAAGCCTCTGGAGAACAACCTGCCTCCCCTGGGCTGCACACGCCTTACCGCCCTCACTCAAAGACCAGTTTGTTCTCAGCTGGTTCTAACTGATTTCTGGCCCTTTCCAGAAAATTATCCTCAAAGCAAGATTTGTCTCTCAAACACACACATAAGCAAGTCCTCAACTCACAACACATTCACTCAAAACTGTCACACCTTCTGACACTGTCAGTCTTACAGACATCTCTCTCTCACACACACACTCCCTCATTCACAAAAAATAACTCATTCACAGTTGGCTTTTTTTTTTGAGACGGAATCTTGCTCTGTCACCCAGGCTAATTTTTTTATTTTAGTAGAGTCGAGGGTCTCCCTCTTGCTCAGGCTGGTCTTGAACTCCTGATCTCAAGCGATCCTCCAGCTTTGGCCTCCCAGAATGCTAGGATTACAGGCATGAGCTGCCCGGCTGGCCCCATTAACAGTTCTTTAGGGTGCTTATGGTAGGTGGTAACTGAGAGACATTTAGGGCCTGCATTTCAGTGACTCTGCCAAAAAGACCAGCACCAGTGCCCTGCTAACAGAACCTCTGAAAGCTACAGAAGAGGACCATGGATGGCTCTGGAATATCCAGGTAAAGGGAATCTGAGGCTAGCTCCCCACCCACAACCCAAAGCATCCTCTAGGTTCAAGGGAAAAAGCTCAAGCCCTTGGTCAGAATGCCAGTGTAGCAATTTCCTAGCAGGATGATTTCAGCAAGTCATTTATCTTTTCAGTGTCCTTATCTATAAACTAAGAATACCTACTTCAGTGGGCTGTTGTGAGATTTAAAATTAAGTATGCCTAGCGTTGTCAAGAATTCTCAGACCTTTCCTCCTTTCTTTCATCCCAACCCCCTTCTCCTGGCCATTCAAATGCAAACAAAGTTCCTGGAGTTGCAGTTTGCTAGAGATGAGCCCCGGAATAGGCCTCAAAGATCAAACACTCCCACTTTGTGAAAAAACTCCATTTCTCTGGCAACCAGCATTAAGTTGTATATATTCCATTATTTCTGATTTCTAGGTGGCCTTGGAGGCTTGGAATTTTTGAGTGGAGTTAAGACTGCTATTTACTGCCTTGAAATGTTTCCTCCAGCAGAATATTAGTTTACCATTCTGGGTCACTCAGCATGTTCCCCAGTTTACCTGGCTTTAAGTTTAAAGTGTTTCCTTTTGTATACCAGTTGTTTGGTGACTTTTAAGCAGAAGTTCCTTTGTTCAAATGACATCTTATTCAGAAGCCTAATTTGTAAAATAAAAATGTGGGCCTTGTTTTGACTGAAGTGAGAACAGCCTGAGCCCTGAAGTCTCTATTTCTTCACCTCTCATTGCCTAACAGCCACTTAGTCCCTTCAAAGACTTCTAGTGAACCCCCGTTTCTGAATCGTGTTCATTCAGCCCAGCCACTCCCTACCTCTCAGTAGCCTGTGACAATGCAAGCTGGCCTTGTCCTAGGTTACCTCTGCCTGTGGATCAGTATCCTTCAGGAGCTTTCCTTCCTCTACCCATTCCCTAAATGTTGGCGGCCTCTCCTCTCTTCTTGTCTTCCTCATTCTTCACTTCTAAGGCTCATGGCTTCTATCTAAGCAAAGTTCCAAATTGACATGTCCAGCCCAGTATCTGCTCTGAACAGCAGACTCCAGACTTCCACTGGCTGCTGGCCACAGAAAAGGTATTCATTAAAACACAAGAAAGAGACCCCACAAGATGAAATGGCTGACCTTCCTTCAGCTGCGCATCCAGCCAATCTTGAGGCTTAAGACAAACTCTACAGCAGCTTAGAGAAGTGGCAAGATTCTGATGTGGGGGAGGGGTAGAAGGAGGTGAGCCTGGAGCAGGGAAGCTGCCCTGTGGCCTTTTGTGACTCCCTTCTCCGCATCTCACTGTCTTGCTTTCCTACTCCAGTCATCAAACCATCAGGAACGTTATTACCCTCAATTGGTGAACACCACAGCTCCCAAACTCCATCCAACACTCCTAGCTAGGATTCCAGTGTAATTCGTTAGCTATGTCCATCATGACCTTTGCCTGAAAAATATCGGTATTTAAGACTGCAGCATGCCAGATTTAGCTTAAACAGGAGGAAGAATTTTATGACAGCCAAGGTGAAGGAAGGAGATTTAAATACTGTAACAGGCTTCAGAGTGCTAGATTTCTTTTTGTGGAGAAGACCCCCGTCTTCTCTGTGGTCAACTAGGAGCAATGCAGTCCAAAACACTTGATAGTCGCAAGTGTTGTGTGATGGTAACCACGGGGCGGAAACGTCCCAGGAGAAAATGTGGTTCCCAGGCTGGTTGGAGCTTCCACTCCTGCCTTTGGTAAGCTAACATTGGTCTGTGGGTAGTGACCAAGGCCTGGAACAAACATAAGACCTAGGTTGTGAGCTCTGGGACCCTTGCTCAGTTCTTCTTTGACTCTGAGTCACCCTGTCTATCCCACATTGAGCAACAGGCCTTGAGGCCTACAAGAGTGGTCTTGGAGATTACAGAGGAGACTTGACCTGTTTTTCATCCAGCTGGGGGCTGCATGGGAACAGAACTGAGGGAATATATGGAAGTGGAAGCTGCTCGAAAGAAAAGACTTTGAAAACAAGCTACAACTGGGGACTGCAAGTGGGAGCTGACGCAACTCAAGTTGGGCCTGATAGTTCCTCCATAGGCGTCTGTACTGTCTAACAAAGAACTAGACCCTTAGTCAGAGGACCCACAGTAGGACCATCTAGTGCAGCCCTTTCTTTTACAGAGGGAAACCAGGACTTGGGCTGGATAGAGTGGAAAGACCTCAAAACCATGAAAGAGCTCAGTTACTCTAGAAAAGCTTTTCGACCTGGCTAATACCTCTTGGCCTCCCTCCCTCCAGGTCTCTCTGCTTTACAGGAATCTCTGTGTATGTGTCTGATTGTTCCTAGAGGTGGGAAGCATCTCTTTGGAGGCAAGAACCACATCCCTAAGGCCATGATGCTTAGTAGTGCAGTCTCTCAAGAACAGATCCGGCTGGGCGCCGTGGCTCACGCCTGTAATCCTAGCTCTCTGGGAGGCCAAGGTGGGCGGATCATTTGAGCTCAGGAGTTCGAGACTAGCCTGAGCAAGAGCGAGACCCCGTCTCTACTAAAAAATAAAAAAGAAATTAGCTGGACAACTAAAAATATATAGAAAAAATTAGCCAAGCATGGTGGCACATGCCTGTAGTCCCAGCTACTTGGGAGGCTGAGGCAGAAGGATCGTTTGAGCCCAGGAGTTTGAAGTTGCTGTGAGCTAGGCTGACGCCAGGGCACTCTAGCCAGGGTGACAGAGTGGGACTCTGCCTCAAAAAAAAAAAAAAGAACAGATCCTACTCTGTCATTTATCTGCATATTGTCACATGGAGACGATAATGGTGGGCCTCCTGGGCTTAGGATGCTGGGGCACCCTTTACCTCAAGAGTCCCATCCTAGCCCACAGGGATGGGCAGGATGAAGGAGCAATAGGAAAAAGAGAGGATGGGGGGATCATCTCTTGTGTTTGAAAAATTATATACCATGGCAACATTAGAGTAAGTTAGGCAAAAAAAGCAGAAGCAGAATACTGCTTTAGCCCACAATGCCTTCTTCTCTCCCCTGAACACGTTTCTCTTGCTTTCTTCACTAAGTCTCCTGTGTGAGAACCTTGACTTCCTGAACAGATTCTGGGCTCCATCTCTGCCTTCCCTTTCCTTTCCCTCCTCCTTTAACACCTAGCACAGCTAAGCTCACACTGGTCAAAGCTACAAACAACAATGGCGGTGGGGGGAACGCTACTGGTCCCTTTCTCTCAGAGTTTTACTGAAAATTCGGGAGACATCAATTTGATAACTCTCCACAGAGTCAGGGACACAAACTAAGTCAGTAGCTCCCAAACTTGGATCATCCTGTCACTCAACCACCTCCTGGGTAAGCCCGGGAATCTGCATTTTTCTGGAGCTCTGCAAGTGATTACACCTCATCGATCCTCAGATATGCAACACATAACTTTGAATTTACAGTTGGGTTACAGCCTCTTCAAATAAATGACGGTTTGGAGTTACCTCCTCCAGACCTTTTATCATTAATCCCATTTCCTATCTATTCCACCAGTCTCCAACTTCTGATTTCTCAGATTTCAAATACTCTCTGATCACGTCTTGCTCACGTGCCTCCATGAGAATAGAGCTCATCTGGGGCAAAGACTGACTTAATCTTTTGCTCTACACTTCAGCTCTTGATTAAGGTACGAAACTCAAGAAAAATTTGTTGGCAGATCAGGAGATGGATCCTTAGGAGGAATCTAGTGTTAAGAGTTAAGAGAAGGTACTTTGGAGTCAGATGGTCCATGTTCCTGTGTCTCAATTTTTTTTCTTCTGTCAATACCTACCTCAAAAGTTTGTAGACAGTAAATGAGACAATACCTAGAAATTACACTGAACAGTACCTGCACTAGAGTAAGCATCCCATATGTGTTAGATGGTATTACTATTATTCAGAAGACCCCTCTATCTGCCAACCAGAACTGCCCCAACTGAGCAGGCTGTCACTGGCCAACAGGGATGGTATGGGGAGTGGTCCTACAGGGACAAAGCTTCTGGTTCCATTTTTTATAAGAGAGAAATGCAAATGACTCAGGATCTTCCCACAAAGACCAATATGCCCACATGTGTAGTTTCCCCCTGGGAGAATGACCCCTTTGGTACTCTACAGACCTGAGGACCCTACATCAGGAGGTCCCAACTGGGATAATCAGTCACCAACCTTGTCACCCTTCAGGTCCACCGCATGAAGCATGGGTTCAAGACCAACCACCTGGAAATTAAGAATTGCTTATACTCTGAAAGGAGAGTTTGAAAAACCTCTAGTCTCCAAAGACAAAGCACTATCTCCATCTTTGACACGATGAAGAGATAAAAGGCTTTGTAAGCTGACCAACTTGAGCTCCAGTTTTAGAGCAAATCACCGTAACCCTCTGGACCTCACCTTACTCATCTATACAGAAATGGGAAAAGGGTAGACAAGGGAAAGGAGGGAGAGGATAATACCTCACTGGACTGTTGTGTGGTTTAAATGAGGTAATGGGGGGCGAGCACCTGTCATAGAGCTTGGCACATAGCAAGAGCTCAACTGGCATTGGGTCCCTTTGTCCAGAGCTAAGGCCATGGCCTACAGAAAAGGTAGGTAGCTCTCAGAACTGAAAGTCTCAGATACTGGAGCCTTGGGTCCCTCCCTGCCTCCCCATCCCTCCCAGACCAGCTCCTAGACCCCCTCCTCACCTTCCCAGCCCCAGACTGCTAAATTGATGAAGCTAAAAGGGTTTTGATCATGTCGGTATATTTATATGTAAATACAAAACTGTATCACTATAAGATATTGATTACGAACATTACAACTATTTTCTGAATCTGACTCAGTCCATTAATGTTAAATACAAAATGAAATGATTGTAAAAAATAAGAATATACATATTCAAAGAGCTTATTACAGTATAAAATTATTGAGGTCTGATTAGCCACCAACCTCTTCTATGAAGGGGGAAGGTTTAAGGGTTCCTGGAATTTTCATAGGAACGTGGAATGCTAGGGACTCTTGATTCCATCCCTGGCACATCAGGATGGGTGAACTGGGAGCAGGCAGGGACAGGTTGCAGTGGGTAGGGGACCACCTCACCCACCCAGGGGGTTAAGCTTTTTACTGGCACAGAACCTTGAGCTTGAGCTCCAGGGTCTGGCAGGCTAGCAGGCAGGAAGAGATGGGCATCTTGGTAGACAGGGCCAAGCTGCATAAGGAAAGGAACCATCCAGCAAAAGAAAAAGGGGCCCCAGCTTGTCCTCTCAGGAGGGATTCTCATAGTAGTTTCCTCTGTCTCACACCTGGGCTCCCCTTCTTTCCTTCTAAGACTTTGTACCAGTCGCTTTTGGCTCTGGCTGCTCAGTGAGTTCATCTCTACCCCTGGGGTCTCTCATCCCACGGGTAGTGAGAGGAAAGAGAGAACATGGAATCACAGTGGAGGTCTGTTCCCAAAAATGGCCAAGTAAACAGAAAAAACTCATCAGATAAGGGCAACCCATGCTGAATTAACCCAGTGTCACCACAAACCAATATCCTTGGCTCCAACAGGCAGCATCCGGAGGTAAGTCATTACTTAAGGATGAGGGCCCGTGGCAGGAGCATGTAGGAGATGTGTGTGTATGTGTCCTCTTTGAACACTCTGCAGTGTGACAACAGGAGACAGGATCCCCAACCCCAGCTACTCCAGGGTAAACAGTAGGATCCAAGAAGCAAGGAGCCCTGAACTGCAACATGGAGCCCCAGGAACTTCTACAAAGGAGTATCTGTGTGTATATGTATTTATAGAATACAATCATATTATCACATACAATATATATTATATACACACGTACATATGGACCCATACACGTAAGTGCACATACACACACGCACACACACAGAATGACAGAAAAGACTGGAATACACGCCCTGTGTATAAACGTGCTTGGCACTCAGGACGATCTGTAGAATATGTAACTTGGTCAATCAAGCTCTTGGGGAGGAAGGTGAATGCTCACCAAATCTTCCCATAAAATCCTAGCAAAGGGAAGGAGTGGGAAAGAGGAAACCTCCAGAAGGAGAATGGCATTGGGAAACGGGAGGGAGGTTCCTTCCCCACTTACCTCGGGGCCCCTGGCAAAAATCAATAGCCACAATTTGGTTTTAATAAGGCACAGTTTGATAGCAGGTGCTAGGAATTCAGAACACATTGCTGCTGGCCCTTTCTAGTGGCAATTTCACCACATTTATCTAGCCAAAGGGAAGGCTGCCTTGCGTGTACACGTGTGCCAGGAGATAAGAGAAAGGTTCATCCATGGCTTCAGCATAACTGTTGGCAACCTATAGGCCCAGCGGTGTCCAGGATAGTTTAAGGAAGGCTGGCCAGCAGGTAGGAGGCTCGTGGGAGAGTTACTGACCCTCCATGGCCAGCAGGTTGCGGCCACAGGACACCATGCCCTCCTTCTCTGCGAACTCCAGGATGGCCTTGTAGCAAAAATAGTACTGCTCAGGGGTCTGGATGCTGAAGGCCCTCTGGGTTCTCATTCGTGACACCGTCTGGAACACATTAAGGGTGCCAAGCTCCTCCAGCTGTGCCAGGCAGATGTCCAGTGAGCAGAAGGTACCTGAAGAAGGAAGGAAGGGATCACATGTAGTTTACCTCTCCTCTCTTCCTCCCTCTACCAAATAACCCAGGGAGAACTGGATGAATGTATTCAAAGGCAAGGTGCCTCATGGCAGGAGGCCAGATGGCCTTAGGCCTCAAAGAACTCGAAGAAGAGGTCATAGGGAGTGCCGAAGGCCAGAGAAATGAGAAGGCCTCTTGTCTCTCCAGACATACATGGGGGTAACAGGAAGAGTGGGAAGTGACACAGGAATTTCCTGCTTCAATCTCAGACAGACAGACTGACAGCACTCCCACATTTAATGTCCAGAGACTCTGCAACTTTTCCACAGAGGCCTAACACAAACCTATCCTTTCCAACTTTCTCCCAAAGCGACCTCTAAACTAGAAAGGCCAATGATTTCTGCAATGTACATCCCCTTAAAGCAAAAGGTGCTAACTGGCTCCACGTGGAGAACACAGCACAGGGTGAGGAGTCCCCTCAGGGAAGGTGGGAATGGGACAGAAGCACCAGACCAGCTGAGTTCTCTGGGACACCCACAGTGACAGTGATGACAAGGTGGCAGGGTCAGAAGATAACCATTGCTGATGAGGCATATAAAGAGGGCATGGCCTGTGAAGTATATATTCTGGCCAGCACCTAGCACTAGGGTTACCAAAAGGACATTAGAGAGGAATTTTTCCCAGCAATTTACCAGCAAGGGATCAAGTGAATTCTTTCTCCAATCACAGATATGGCTAAGAGCTTTGTTATTCCTTCCCCACCTACTGCCTCTGGAGGCACCAAGAGCTCTGTCAGATGCATTACCTGTCCTGCCAATGCCTGCGCTGCAGTGGACCACGATGGGTGGCTCAGGGTACTGCCCTTTGGAACGTCCTCCCATGCTGCTCACAGCCAGACTCTGCTGGCTTCTGACCACTCTCAAAAAGTCAATGAGGGAAGCTGCTGAGGAAGGGACGCCATAATCTGGCCAGCTCAGGAACTGGAAGTGGGTCACCTGGCGTTTCTGCCGGTCCTTAGAAGAGAAAAGCAACAAAAGTTTATGAGGTCATTTCTGCCTGCCCCGACTACCTCTGGCTTTTCCAGATTCCCAATACCCTAGTGTCCCTACCACCAAGGCTCCTGTCTACCACTGTCACCTTTCCCAATTGCTTCTCCCAACAATTGCTTCTCTACTATAAGCCAAAGGAAGGGTCAAATGTTTGAAAAAGGCAGAAGTCCTATATTGTAGGATACAGAATTCTTTAGTTATCACCTTTATTCCTATGTAATGCCACCATTAAGTTGAAATAATATGGCTATATTGGCTCTAAGTTGAATTATCCAGAAAAAAGAAGCAACTTATAACTTCCCTGGAATCCTGTCTATTCCCTCTGGAGATATTCTTTACGGTAGTGGTTCTCCCCAAGTTTCAAAAGGTGAGAAAACAGAAACCTGGATTTACCTCTGTGTTGAGAATTTCTAGCGTTGTTTTCTTATAATGGTTCATGTTCTCCACACCTAGATTGGTCACTGTGAGGAAGCCAAATCGGACCCGAGAGTCTTTTTCTAAAGGCCAGTACTGGCCACACTTCCTCCTGCCGCCTTCCTCAAAGCTGGAAAGAAACAGAACAAGGTAAAACCTTCATTTTCACTCACCACAGCATAACCCCGCTCCCCCAAAGACCTGCTGTACCCCTAGGCAGCACTGTCTTCTTTTGCATTGCTTCTAACTTACACCATTGATTCTCAGCAGAAAAGGAAGGAAGCCTCTTCATTCTAAACAGATTTAACAACAGGAAAGTTGCTGCATGGACTCCTTTAGCCAACATTTATTGAACACTTACTACATCATTTGGTCTCTTTCCTGATACCTCATGGTACTTCTCACAGAACTGGGATAAACACTGAGAGTGGACAAAGAAAAAGAGTAGAGAAAATATGATGGGGCAGAGAGAACACTCTGGCCTGTACCTCAGCCACTGTTCATGCTCTTCCCGGGCAAGGGCTGTTGGCTGATAAAGGACTGGGAAAGACACAGTTCCTGGGATGCTAGCGGGAGGTTTATGTAACGGCCTAAAGGCCACCCCACGCTACCACTCTTCAGTGGCCCCAGAGTACTCCAAGGTGGTACTTCTCCCACTACCTCCTCTCCAAATCAAGGTGGTTATAGCAGTGCCCTGAGGAAGAGAACTGAGCAAACATTCTCATTTCATTTTCTTCTCATCATCTGAAATAGCTTATAATGATAATGATAATAATGGTATTAATGAAATAAGTAATTCTTTAAATTTGGGAGATTTGTAGACTAAAATTTCAAAAATATTCCTTTCATTAAGAGCTTCCTGCCTGACCCACTATGTTTCACCTCTGTTTGTTTTTTGGTGCTTTTTTTTGTAATTCTCCTACAGGTGGAAATATCTACAACCAGAAAAAATGGTTTAAAGTAGCAAATGGGGAGCAAGGAGGAACTGGTACTTGAGGAACCAGGCAGACAGCTTCCCTCTGGAAATAGAGGCCAGACTGAAGGTGAATAAGGCCAGGACCTCAGAATAGGCTATAACTGGAACAGGGTGACCAGAGCCATGAATTAAAGCTTTGACAAATTAGATCTATCGATATCTACCACACCCTGCTTGTGTTAACTCTGGATTAGCTGAGAAAAAGCTAAGATAGCTCAAAATCTTTGCCATGGCTTTTCTAATCCTCATTGTATCTTTTTTTTTAATTTGTAGAGAGACAGGGTCTTGCTCTGTTGTCCAGGCTGGAGTGCAATGGAGTGCTCATAGTTCACTGTAGCCTCCAACTCCTGGGCTCAAATGATCCTCCCACCTCTGCCTACAAAGTAGCTGGGACTACAGGCACGCCCCACCACACGTGGCTAATATTTTTATTTTTATTTTATTTTTTTGTAGAGATGGGATCTCATTATGTTATACAAGCTAGTCTCAAATTCCTGGCCTCAAATAATCTTCTGGTTTCGGCCTCCCAAAGCACTTGGATTAGAGGTGTGAGCCACCGCCCCTAGCCTAATCCTCATTGTTTCTCAGAGCTAAACTGCCTCTTGAATCACCCAAGTTTACAGACGGAGTGAGGGTGGGGATCAGTGGGGGGAAAAGGGATTAACTCACCGGGTGGTCATGACAATCACCAAGACTTTTTGCTCCCATACCATGAGCCAGAAATCGCGATAGGTATTCTCCAAAGGACCTGAAGTGAAAGGAGAAGACAAGGAACATGACTCTGGGAAGCACTTTGTTCTTTCTTAGGCTTTTCTGTTTTTCTCCCCAATACTAACTCCAAACCACAGATGTTAGCTCCCTGCTCATCTCTCCACGTCCCAGCTTTTCAGTGTGGTCCTTGGACCGACAGCACCAGCATCATGAGCATGGAATGGAAGAGTGTTAGAAATGCAGAATCTGCATGGTAACAAGATCCCCAGGACAGTTGCAGGGAGGTTACGGTGTGGGAAGCACCGTTACGTATGCACTTAGCCCTAATCATCAGAGATTCAGCCACCACATCCAGGCTGACAGTGTCAACTGTGTACATGTCTCTAGCTGTTTTCACCTCACCTTAAGCTTCAGCCTTATAATCACAGGCTGCCCACTAAACCATTCTCCTTCTGTGTCCCAACATCTCAGAACCACCATGTCCGCAACTCAGTCTCCTCCTTCAAAATTAGCTTTATCTTTCAACTTTATCATCTTTGTTAACAATATTGGCATTCTTAAGTCATTCAGTCTTAAAAAGTTGAGGTAAACTCTGACTTATCTATTTCCTTCATTTCCCAGAAGCAGTCAGTCACCAAATTATACAGATTTTTTTGCCTTTGAAATGTCTTTGGTTTTCATCCTTTTGCCCCTACCCTCTTCCCATCCTATTCTTCCTGCTAAGAGGATCACATCATCTTTTGTCTGAGTTACTGTAACACCATCTTAATTCACTTTTATGAGTAGGTCTCTTTACCTTCAAGTCTATTCTGGATACCCCGACCAGTTTAATCTTTCTAAAAAAAAATTGCTCTGTCACAATGTAGACACACAATGCTTACTTCTACCTCTATTCTTCTGCTCAAGCTGTCTCCGTACCTCCAATGCCATTCACTGTCTACCCATTTTCAAGTGCTGCCTCTTCCTGGAAGCTTTCTCTGACCACCACATTCCTTGTGGGACCTTCCTCTCCTCTGAGCTCTTGATGGCACAGCAGGATCTAAATAGCTTAACCATTTAATTTATATTTATATCAGTCATTTTACTTTGTGGGGATTAACGATGTCTCAGTAAACATGGTCCTGAGGACAAGGGCCATGTTGTCAAGTTCTGCTTTTATAGTTAGAACCTGCACAGGGCTGAGCACTCAGCAACAACTTGGAAAATATTTGTGGACCACCAACTCCCTTTCAGTCAAGAAAATAACAACTGAGGATAATTCACTGTACTTTCCCAGTGCTTTTTCCCTCTCTCCTTTCAGGGAAGCAGGGCAGTACTAAGGATGATTCTGGCCTAGAACTTTGCCAGTCTGCTACCATTTTTGCTAAGTCTTTTAGCAAGCACTGAAATCTTATGATACTGGAATTCCCTCTTTGCTGAAGTAGACACTGCCAAAACCATGTGAGGTCTTGGAAATAAGCTAAATGTCCAACAAGAGAAGATTAGTTAAATTATGGCATACCCATAATTTATGTAGTCTATAAAGCCAATGTTTTAAGATCTGTTACTCTCTGCCATTGAAAAGTAGTCACAAGATACCAATAAATGAAAAAAGAGACAATGTATAGAAAAAGTCCATTTTGATAAATAACTTGTATGTCTGTATCTATATGTATGCATAGGAAAAGATCTAGGAGGACATGCTGCAAAATGTTAACATTATCTCTGGATCTTAGGGTTAGAGTGAATCCAAAGCCCCCTTTCCCTTTTTTCTCCCCCAACTTTCATTTTGAAAATTTGAAACCTAAAGACAAGCTGGGCTGGGCGCAGTGGCTCATGCCTGTAATCCTAGCACTCTGGGAGGCCGAGGCGGGGGGACTGCTTGAGCTCAGGAGTTTGAGACCAGCCTGAGCAAGAGTGAGACCCCGTCTCTACTAAAAATAGAAAGAAATTAGCCAAACCACTAAAAATAGAAAAAAATAGCCAGGCATGGTGGCACGTGCCTGTAGTCCCAGCTACCCGGGAGGCTGAGGCAGGAGGATCACTTGAGCCCAGGAGTTTGCGGTTGCTGTGAGCTAGGCTGATGTCACGACACTCTAGCCCAGGCAAGAGAGTGAGACTCTGTCTCAAAAAAAAAAAAAAAAAAAAAAGACAAGCTGAAAGAGTGATACAATGCACCCACATATTCTTTAGCTAAAAAGCTATCATTTTGCAACATTTACTTCTTTCTATACACACATACATATTTTTCCATTTTATAGAACTATGTAAAAGTAAGCTGTAGACTAAACTTAACGATACTGTATTGTGCACTTAAAAATTTAAGAGGGTAGATCTCAACTGTTCTTACAATTAAAAAAGAATTAAAAAGTTGCAGACATCATGGTATTTCACTGCTAAATACTTGAGCATGTATTAGGAAAACAAGGATATCCTCCTATAGTACAATACCATTATCACACTGATACAATTTAACATTGATATAATGATAGCTGACACAAAGTCTCCTTTTTTTTAATTTTAATTTAATAAAAATGGTGTGCCCATATTGCTCAGGCTGGTCTTGGATTCCTGGCCTCAAGCAATCCTCCCACTTTGTAATCCCAAAGTGTTGGGATTACAGGCGTGAGCCACTGTGCCCGACCCCTCCAACTGTCCTAATAGTTTGTCTTTAATAGGTTTTTTCCTAACAACTGAGGATCTAATTACAGATCACATACTGCCTTTGGTTATCTCTTACTCTCCTTTTTTTTTTTTTTTTTTTTTTTTTTTTGAGACAGAGTTTCACTCCATTGCCCGGGCTAGAATGAGTGCCATGGTGTCAGCTTAGCTCACAGCAACCTCAAACTCCTGGGCTCAAGCAATGCTTCTGCCTCAGCCTCCCGAGTAGCTGGGACTACAGGCATGCGCCACCATGCCCGGCTAATTTTTCTATATATGTTTTTAGTTGTCCATATAATTTCTTTCTATTTTTAGTAGAGATGGGGTCTCGCTCTTGCTCAGGCTGGTCTCGAACTCCTGACCTTGAGCGATCCTCCCGCCTCGGCCTCCCAGAGTGCTAGGATTACAGGCATGAGCCACCGCGCCCAGCCTCTTACTCTCCTTTAATCTAGAACAGTTCAAGGCTTTTTTTTGTTTTTCATGACATTAACTGAAGAGTCTGAGCCAGTTTTCTTGTAGTATGTCCCACAATCTGGATTTGTCTGGTTTGTTTCTCATGATTAGATTTATATTTTAAAACTAGCAACATACAACACAGGTGATGTACATTTCTCACTGCTTCACATCAGGAGGCATATATAATGTCCCTTTGTCCATTATTGGTGATACTAAGTTTGATTACTTCATTGGGTTGAGGAGGTATCCACCAAATCTCTTGCTGGCCATGCTCTGCAATGGTCAAAGTCCCTAAACCCACATGGTGGTCTGTTTTGTCTTCCTGTGTTGCGATTTCCTCCCACCCTCTCTGAAGGTGACATGATATTCTTGAGATGTACAGAAGCCAGGTCAGGAGGAGTACTGGGCCCATAGGAGCATTTATAGACACTCCATCTGAAATCCTCCTATGGTCTAGTACTTCACTGTCAGACTGAGCACAGAATATTTATGTCAGAACATTGTGCAAGTGCTCTGTATAGGGACCAACAAAGACCTGACAGGTCAGCAACACTCATTCCTACATTGTACTCAGTCTCTGGGAAACCCCACTGCCATTCACAGCCTCTTACTGGACATGAAGAGCATATCACTGGATGGTGAGTCCTGATGCCCTACCCCCTTGGATTGGCAATATTAAGATATAGCCCCAAAACTTGCAGGCAGTAGTGTTATGTGTTTAAATCTCCAGTTTATCTCTATGCAGTGGGTTTCCAGCCACACCTAGTACAGAAACCCTACAGCTCTCAACTGTCTTTTTCAACCACTACCAATATTTATGAAAGGTCAGGATTTAATGGGCACAAAACAACTCAAGTTACCAGTTCCTTTGAAAATTATGCTGTCATCTGACACAAGGAATCACAGGTACATGGCATAAAACCAACATGTGAGGGCTGGACCAGCTTACCTTGTGTACCAATGTAAGCATTCTTCTGCTTATAGCCATCCATGAAACTGGCATTGATGTAATCTGTCTGATGATAAAAAGGAGACATCATTTCAGCTGCATGGAATATACCATTTGGGTCATAAAATGATGTACTGGGTAAGTACAACTGAAGGTGTGAATATTGCCTTGTCAAGCAAAAAGTGAGGAGTGAAAGGGTCAATTCAAAACTTCGCTCAACAAATGGTGCATGGACATCTGGATATCTAAATGTGGAAAGATCAAGCTAATCCCTTCCTTACACCATAAACAAAAATGAACTAAAAATGGATCACAGACCTAATGTAAAAGATTAAAACTATAAAACTCTTAAAAGAGCCCTTTTTGTTACGACAACAGGCCTGTTCGTCAACTGTGGCAAATGTATCTTGCTCTTGCTCTGTAAACCTATCTTGGCCTTCCTTAGTAAACTTTGTTTCACGCTCAAAAAAAACCTCTTAAAAGAAAGTAAAGGAGTAAATTTTCATGACCTTGGGCTAAGTAAAGCTTCTTGGATATGACATCAAAGGCACAAGTGACAAAAGAAAAGAAAAAAATTGGGCTACATTAAAATTAAAAACTTCTGTGCTTCAAAGGACACATCAAGAAAGTTAAAAGAATAACCCATAGAATGCATATATTTGGTAAGGAACTTGTATCTAGGATACATAAAGAACTCTTACAACTCAATAATAAAAAGATAAATAAGCCAATTTAAAAATGGGTAAAAGGCAGTAGGTCACGGTGGCTCACACCTATAATCCCAGCACTTTGGGAGGTTGAGGCAGGAGGATTGCTTGAGCCCAGGAGTTTGAGGTTACAGTGAGCTACAATTGTGCCACTGCACTCTAGCCTGGGTGACAGAGCAAGACCCTGTCTGGGAGTTGGGGGGTTGAGTTTATGGTGATGGTTGCACAACTCTATAAATACATTAAAAACCATTGACATGTATACTTTGTGTGAATTGTATGGTATATGAATTAAATCTTAATAAAGTTGTTATTTACAAAAAAGGGTCCATTAGGACTTGGAGCACCAGAGCATACATAGGACCAAATAAGAGGCAAGCCGAGCAACCTGAGTAGGAATATCCATCCTGTCCAGCCTGCCACACACAAAAGGCACAGTGTGAATGGAGATGGAAGAAAGCCGTAATCTCATATCCAGGACCAACAACAGGGCCAAACACCTAGACTCCACTGCTACCTGAATTAATACAAAGCAACTTCCAGCCAAATTCAAAGGAGTCTCAATGAACAGTTCCTGACTCCCTCTCTTCCAGGTACTTCTCCCATCTCCCATCTCCCAATGTCCTCAGTCTTATGTACTTCAACATCATTTTTTTATTATACCTACTCACAAGATCTCTGCCAATATCCTTTAATCCAGATTTATAAAAGAGAAACACTGAAACCAGGCGAGGTTGGCTCACGCCTGTAATCCTAGCACTCTGGGAGGCCAAGGCAGAAAAATGCTTCAGCTGAGGAGTTCGAGACCACCAGCCTGAGCAACAGTGAGATCCTGACTCTACTAAAAATAGAAGAAATCAGCGGGGCATGGTGGTGAGCACCTATATGGTCCCAGCTACTCAGGAAGCCGAAGCAGAAAGATTGCTTGAGCCCAGAAGTTGGAGGTTGCAGTGAGCTATGACGATGCCACTGCACTCTACCCTGGGCAACAGAGCAAGACTCTCTCAAAAAAGAGAAAGAAAAAAAGAAACACTGATGCAGCAACTACAGTTTCAAGTCATAATACAACTAATAGTTGGGAGTTGAATGGATAGAGGCAGTAGAATGGATAGAGGAGGAAATGGAAGGTTATAGAAAGACAAAAGAAAAAAAGATTCAGTAGCAAACTAGGGAAAACTCATACTCTACTACTCCACCATAGAGAGATCAGACTGACTCCTTCCTCAACCCTGGCACCCTTTCTCCAGTGGGTCCTATCACTTAAAGAGCAGTTTGAACTGTCAATACCCCACAGCCACTCTCCTACTTGGAAACCTTTATTTTGACAAAATAAATAGTGGAGTAATTAGTTAAGAGTTTTCTCCTCCCACAGCAGCTAGTACTGACCTCATACTACTACGTTCTACCCTGATTCAAACAATTTCACTGAACTAATAGACCATATACAGGAGACCCAGCATGCTAAAAGCCTCACTCACTCCCAACCAAGCTTCCAAATCCAGGGCCCACCACAGTCAGCCAAAGCCCATCCTCTACTCAGCCTGGCACATACAAGTGATATATCCTCTAGGACCCAGGGGAGAAGGGATAGAAAAGTATAAAAGATTTACCTGGTATATGCCAATCAACACTATTATAAAAGTAATATATAAGCTGTTACCCCAGGAGTTATCTTTATGCTTTGAAAAGAAATGTCACCTCTTTAAAGACGACTTATTATTTCGTTATATATTAGTTAGTAACTGAGGATATACTAGCTTTCAGCATCCTTGTCTGAAATGAGCAATTTCAGAAGAATCATAGGAAATTAAAATGAAAAATGACCTCAGAGACAAAGCATAGACTTGTGGACTTTGGGGAACTGAAATAATAGAAAGAACCAAACCAAGGGCACTATGTTATGGGCCATCACCATGGACTGAATTTTGTGTCCTGCCCCTCATTCATATGTAGAAATCCCAACTTCCAATTTGATGGTATTAGGAGCTGGGGCCTTTGATAGGTGATTAGGTCATGAAGACCAGGAAGACAGAGCTCTCACAAATGGATTAGTACCCTTATAAAAAAGAAGAGTTCGAAAGAGCTCTCTTGCCCCTTCCTCCAAGTGAGGATGCAATGAATAGATGGAGGTCTATGAACCAGGAAAATGGCCCTCACCAGACGCAGAATCTGCCAGCACCTTGATCTTGGACTTCCCAACCTCCAAAACAGTGAGAAATAAACTTTATTGTTTATAAGCTACCCAGTCTACGATATTTTTGTTATACCAGCCCCAATAGATTAAGACAGCCATGTTCAATAGAAACTGCAACTAACAGCTTTAAAATTCCAGGAGCAAACCAAGTAACCAATTCACTAATAAACCTGAATCTTCCAAATAACGATGTATTATATATTTGAAAATTGCAAAGAGAATAGATTTTAGGTGTTTTACCACACACACAAAAAAGGTTTGTGAGGTAATACATACAACTAGCTTGATTTAGCCATTCCATAATGTATATGTATTTCAAAGCATTATGCTGTACATCATAAATACATAAAATTTTGTCAATTAAAATAAATAAATAAATAAATGTCAACAAACAAAATAAGAAAGGATAGCCCCAAAGGTAGAAATACCACAAAAGTATCATGTCCCTGAAGTTAAATAAATAATTTAATGTTGGACCTGGCACGGTGGCTCACACCAGCAATCCCAACACTTTGGGGAGGCCAAGGCAGGAGGATCACTTCAAGCCAGGAGTTCAAGACTAGCCTGGGCAATATAGTGAGACCCTATCTCTACAAAAAAAAAAAAAAATCTTTACAAATTAGCCAGGTATGCTAGTGCATACCTTTAGTCCTAGCTACTTGGAAGGCTGAGGCATGTGGACTGATTCTGAGCCCAGGAGCTGGAGGCTGCAGTGAGCTATGATGGCACCAGTGCACTCCAAACTAGGTGACAGATTGAGACCCTGTCTCAAAAAAAATAGTAACTTAATTTCAAAAAAACCAAAACCAAAAGCCTCTGACAATGTCTATAATAATAAAAGAGACTACAAATCAGGCAATGATCTTCAGATTAACCAAAGAATGACTAGAATGGTCTCCTGGTACACTGAGATTCACTCATTCACAAATATTTCCTGAATGTCTGACATGTGCCAGGCACCACTCTAGGTACTAGAGATAAAGAAGGCAACAAAACAAATAAATACAGCTATCTCTGACTCCAGAGCCCCAGCTCAACCATTGCACTCTCCTCCTTTAGAACATATACCATGACAATCTTAGCAGTACCGTGAATTTACCCTCAAGTGAGCCAGACTTTTGGCTAATGATCCTGTAGGAAAACTCTCTGCAAGAGTTCTGGAAAGGGCTGTGAATTCAGTTTATGTGCTTAAAACAGTAGGGTCAAGAGAGAGTAAAACATGATTATTAGGTCCTGATCCACAAAACACGTATGCCCAAATATAAGGCAATGATTTTTCTAAAAATTATCCCCCAGAAAAAGAGGGAGGTGATATAAGTTGCCCTTATAATTAACGTGTATCATGTTAAAGAGGCACAAATTAAATTCCTTTACTTTGACCAGCAACCTCAAAGCAAAGCCTTTTTTTTTTTTTTTTTTGGATGCTTACAGAGATCACCAGACAAAATTGGTGTATCAGAAGGAAAAAAAAAGAAATATAATACCTATTCAGTCATTCATTTCAAAATTCTAAGGTTGGATGCTGCTGTAAACAAATTATATTAAAGAGGATTTTAAAAAGGAGTAAATGAATGATCATGTTATAGAGGATGCATGAGATGCAGGGTGAATGAAAAGAAAAACCTGTCCTAATGTTATCCTAATAGATTTTTCTAGTTTAGGATAAACTTTCCAGTGAGAATACTACACACTTAAGAGGAAATAAAGATGCTGTGCTCTGGAAAACCATGTTAGATTGACTCAAAAAGGGCTCAAATGATGACAAAGACTCCCATGTTAAAGGTGCATGTGAAGAGTGTGAATAATTTTTTTTTTTAAGACAGGGTCTTGCTTTGTCACCCAGGCTGGAGTACAATGGCATGATCACAGGTCACTGCAGCCTCAAACTTCTGGGCTCAAGCAATTGTCCTGCTTCAGCCTCCCAACTAGCTGGGACTACAGACATACACCATCACGCCCAGCTAATTTTTGTTTTTTGTAGAGATAAGGTCTCACTATGTTACCCAGGCTGGTCTTGAACGCCTGGCCTCAAGTGATCCTCCCACCTTGGGCTCCCAAAGTGCTGGGATTAAAGGCTTAAGCCACCTCGCCCAGCCTGTGATTAGTAATATGTATAGATATCAAATTAATGCATTAAATAATATAGTCATTTGACCACTGCATCTCAATCCCTAGACATTTTTTACATTATGTAAAAACTGATTGTCTACAATTTTTTTCACATCTAGATGGAAAAATCAGAGGTCACTTATAATCAAAGTTGCTCTGCATCAATACAAAATATACAATATACTAGCCAAGTGAACTGGACTATGTGACCATGACTTTACAACCATGAAGTAAAAGGAAAAATAATTAAACATTTATCAAGCACCTATATCAAACCTTGTACTATCAGCATTCACATAAAGAATTTCACTTAATTTCCACTCAGTACTGTGCAATGGGCATTTAGGGACTTGCCTATGATTACAGACTAGTATGTAGCAAAATATGAATTCAAATCTTATCTCCCTGGCTTCAGAGTCCATTTTCACTCTACTATAGTATTAAAGCTCTACTTTGGAAGAAGCTCAATTTCCCTCAGTGCTCCTAAAAAGATGGCATTTATCTGTCTACCTGAGTATGGCCACTTCGCTTTGTCAGCTTCACCCTAGTTTGGTCCAGGCAGGGTACATCCCCGTAACGGTTCTTCTCTAAGTTTCCTGGAGACCTGAAGGAAATGAAACAAACAGCTAGAATAAAGAAGTGGAGGCAATGTGTATGTTCAAAATCTGACAATGTAAAGGTGGGTGTCAATTACTATTAGGGATGGTGACAAGGGAGCCTTTCACTCTGTAGTCTACAGTTTCATATCATCTAATGTTTTTTTATGATAATATATACTACTTAAAATAAATATACTTCCAACACAAAAGAGAGAGGGAGTCTGCAATGGACTAAGACAGAAATTGTCACTGAGAAGTGAGGTGCTGCTATAACAGATACCTAAAAATGTGGAAGCGGCTTTGGAAATGGGTCATGGGGAAGAGGCTGAAAGAATTTGGAGATGCATGTTAGAAAAAAGCCTACATTGCCATGAACAGAGAATAAAGGGCAATTCTGGTAAGAGCTCAGAAAAGAAGAGCTATGGAGAAAGGCTTAATTTTATTAGGGATTACCTAAGTGATCACGATCAGAACGTTGGTAGAAACATGGATGGTAAAGGCCATTCTGATCTCAGATAGAAGTAAGGAGCATGTTTGAAAAAAAGAGAAAGAGAGGGAAGGAAAGAAAAATAGGGTATATCCCCAAAATATCTAGCTGCAGATGAAAATTTCTACTACTCATTTATCGAAAGATGTTCAAACCAAATCTCTTAAATTCCAGTTTAACATGGTAGGTTGACAACACATGTCAATGCCACTCCATCTACCAAATAGCCTCACTAAAATGACAATAAAGGAACTACTTGGTACAAACCCAAAAAATGGCAGTGGAGACATCTGCAGACAAAGAGATTTCAACCCAATTTGGCAGACAAAACGCAGATGGGAGGATTTTGGCTGATTTGGCCAAATGCAACCTACCCTCAGACTTACCCTCAGAATTCCTACACCTTGGATGGAAGGCAAGATGAGGCACAGAGCTAAAAACAAGGGAACACATGAAAACCCAAAAGATACACAGTGAGAATCCCTCCCCCATCCTCCCTATCGTTTCCTATACTGCTCTCCAAGCTTGGATCCCACCAGGCAATAGACAGAACTCTTCTCTAGAGAGAGTGAACAGCACCAGGTAAAAGTATTCTGTCATCTGGCATACATCAACAATAAGCTAGCTGTCTGATCATTTTAATTTGAAGCTCACTCATGTAGCAAGAGCTTCTGAGCAGCTTTTAAGGACTCAACTCTTAAGTGTGGACTAACAGCCAAGGACCTCCAGATAATTAAGGAAAACTCCTAACACAAGAACTTAACACACAATTCAAATAAACATGATTCAAATACATAGGGAAAAAAGCATAAAAGAGAGTTAATAAGTGAAAAATAACTTATAGAAGGCTATAATTAATATCCTCAAGAGAAAAGAGGCTAAATACTATTATACATGAAACAAGACTAGGATGCTATGGAAAAGGAACAATCAGAGAAGAAAAGCTCTTGTAAATTAAAAGTGATGTACAAAATAGGAACTTCAATAGAAGAGATGAAAGACAATGTTGAGAAAATGTCCCAGAATACAACATAAAAAACAAAGTAAGGAAAAATGAGAAAATTAAAAAAAATAAGAGAATCATTCTAGGACAGAAGTCAGTAAACTATTCCTGGTCACCTGTTTCTGTAAATAAAATTTTATTGGAATACAGCCAAGTACATTTGTTTATTTATTTTTTATTTATTTATATTTTATTAGCCTGAGCCAGGACTTTATTTTTATTTATTTATTTATTTATTATTTCAGGATATTATGGGGGTACAAATGTTTAGGTTACATATATTGCCTTTGCCCCACCCAAGTCAGAGCTTCAAGCGTGTCCAAACCCCAGACAGTGCACACCACACCCATAAGGTGTGTATATACCCATCCCCTCCTCCCCGCTCCCATCTGCCCAATACCTGATAAATGTTACTACTAAGCCCATTTGTTTATATACACATTAAGTACATATAGACAGTGTTGAGTACATTCAAAAGACTGTTAAGACCCACAATTCTAAAATGTTTACTATTTTGCCCTTTAAGAAAAGGTTTGTCAATCCCTACTCTAGGAGATCCAACCAGACTGACAGGAATATGAGAAAGAGAGAGAAAGAGGGTGGGGGGAAGGAGAATACTAACATAATGCAAGGAAAGAAATCATGAAAAAAATAATGTAAAAAAAAAGTCCTATTTGCAACCAGCCTGGGCATGACAGTGAGACCCCATCTATTATTTTAACACATTAACTACCATGTGAGTTGTATTTAACTCACACTAGTTTTAAGCTCGGGGCCTCCGGAAGCATATGTAACTCACACATCTCTTCACCTTAGGAGAGACCAGAACTATTTTTCAAGTTGCATATAACTCATGCACAGAAAACAATAAAAAATAACAAATTTTTCATTAAGTTAGAAAGGATCATTTTGTTTTCAAAGTTTTTATTCTATTTTTGTAATAAAACACTGTGGCAAATTTTTTAAACACCAAAGAAAAATTTTTTCCTGGTGTGGCAGTCAATGTGTTAATAATGTAAATAGTGACTAAATGATTCAATAAAAAATTGTGACATACAATTACTGTATATTGGAAAAATATACAAATATTTTTAAAAATATGCTTCATATTTTCATACTGCATGATGTCCAATATACCAAAAAATATATACTTAAAAAGGGAAGTGGAGACATGATGTAAGAGCTAAATGCTCACCTACAATAAAAACCAGTAAAAAGTGTTACATGCATTTCAGTTTAGAATTATGGAAGCAGCACCAGGAGAAACAGCCACAAATGTTGATAACAGATGAATATAGGCAGTAGAACTGAGGTAAGGCAGGAGATTGTTCTTTATTTTATCATTGCTTTTTTTCTTTGGTATTTTTGCTTTTGAAATAAGTATTCAGGCCGGACATGGTGACTCACACCTGTAATCCTAACTCTCTGGGAGGCTGAGGCAGGAGGATCGTTTCAGCTCAGGAGTTTAAGACCAGCCTGAGCAAGAGCGAGACCCCATCTCTACTAAAAAATAGAAATAAATTAGCTGGACAACTAAAAATATATATATATAAAAAATTAGCCGAGCATGGTTTTTTTGGTTTTTTGGGGGTTTTTTTTTTGAGACAGAGTCTCACTCTGTTGCCCAAGCTAGAGTGCTGTGGCGTCAGCCTAGCTCACAGCAAACTCCAACTCCTGAGCTCAAGCAATCTTCCTGCCTCAGCCTCCCAAGTAGCTGGGACTACAGGCATGTGCCACCATGCCCGGCTAACTTTTTCTGTATATATTTTTAGTTGCCCATATAATTTCTTTCTATTTTTAGTAGAGACAGGGTCTCGCTCTTGCTCATGCTGGTCTCAAACTCCTGAGCTCAAATCATCCACCCACCTCCGCCTCCCAGAGTGCTAGGATTACAGGCGTGAGCCACCGCGCCCAGCCCGGGCGTGGTTTTTATAGGCCCAACTACTTGGGAGGCTGAGGCAGTAGGATCGCTTGAGCCCAGGAGTTTGAGGTTGCTGTGAGCTAGGCTGACACCACGGCACT
>CM052442.1:113103361-113122099 GCA_028533085.1 Varecia variegata | reverse complement strand
GGCTTTATATATCCTTAAAAATGTGCATTTGTTGATGAATTCCATTTCTGAGACTCAACCCTAAAGAAATAGTCAGGAACACAAAGATGTATGGAAAGAATATTTACTGTAAATGTATTTTTGATAGTTAAAAATACTTCAAAACTAAAAAGAATATATGAATTCAAAAATGGGTAGTAGTTAACACAATATTATATCTTACAATACATTGTTATATAATCTTTGCCATGAAGATTTCAAAGAATTTTTACAACTTTGGAAAATGCTCACAATATAATCTTAAACAGAATCAAAACTATAATCGTAATTTTGTTTAAAAAATACATACACACACATATATTTTCACACACAAAAAAAGACTGTAAATAATTATAAGAAAAGTTCAACTGAGTTTATCTCTGATAAGTGAAATTGGGAGTCATTTTAACTTTCTTTTTTTTTTTAATTTTTTTCTTCTTTACATATCAGCCCTAACTTTCTTCTTCGTATTTTATTCTCTACAGCACTTTATATTGCTTTTACTTGTTATAATCTTACGCCTATAATCCTAGCGCTCTGGGAGGCAGAGGCGGGAGGATCGCTTGAGCTCAGGAGTTTGAGATCAGCCTGAGCAAGAGCAAGACCCCATCTCTATTAAAAATAGAAAAATTAGCCAGGTGTCGTGGCATGCACCTGTAGTCCCAGCTACTCGGGAGGCTGAGGCAGGAGGATGGCTTGAGCCCAGGAGTTTGAGGTTGCTGTGAGCTAGGCAGACACTACAGCACTCTACTCAGCACAACAGAGTAAGACTCTGTCTCCAAAAAAAAAAAAAAAAAAAAGAGGAACTATTAATATTAGGGGAAAAAATGTTAAAATGTTCATAACACAGGTTGAGTATCCTTTATTACAGCGGTCCCCAACCTTTTTGGCACCAGGGACTGGTTTCATGGAAGACAATTTTTACACAGACCAGTGTATGGGGGGTGGATGGTTTTAGGATGATTCAAATACATCACATTTATTGTGCAGTCAAACCTCTCTGCTAATGATAATCTGTATTTGCAGCCCCTCCCCAGCACTAGTATCACTGTCTCAGCTCCACCTCATATCATCAGGCATTAGATTCTCATAAGGAGCATGCAACCTAGATCCCTCACATGCACAGTTTACAGTAGGATTCATGCTCCTATGAGAATCTAATACCGCAGCAGGAGAGAGAGCTTATGCAGTGATAGGAGCAATGGAGAGCAGCTATAAACACAGACGAAGCTTCCCTTGCATGCATGCTGGTGGCTCATGTCATGCTGTGCAGCCCGGTTCCTAACAGGCCACAGATGGGTACCGGTCAGTGGCCCCAGGGATTGGGGACCGCAGCTTTATAAGAAATGCTTTGAACCACAAGTATTTCAAATTTTGGATTTTTTCAGATTTGGAATATTTGTATATACCAGTGAGATATCCTGGGGATGGGACCCAAATCTAAACATGAATTCATTTGTTTCATATATTCCTTTTACACATAGCCTAAAGGTAATTTTATAAAATATTTTTAATAATTTTGTGCATGAAACAAAGTTCTGACTACATTTTGGTTGTTACTTGTCACATGAAGTCATTTTCCAATTGCAGAGTCATGTTAGTACTCAAAAAGTTTTGGATTTTGGAGCATTTCAGGTTTCGGATTAGGGATGCTCAACCTGTAGCAAAAATCAGGAAACAACCCAAGGAGCCATCAACAGAAGAACAGATGTGAATAAACTAGTATATTCCTCAATGGATGAAGAATGAAAAGAAATGCGTCCTTCAATCCATCAATGAAAAAAGAATGAATCACAGCTACATGCTACAATTATGAATTCTAATAATAAAGTATAATGTTGAGTGAAAAAAGTGAGTCTAAGAAAACAACAAAAAGTATAAAACCCTTTTTATACAATGTCTGTTGTAGAGCTGTAAGGTAAATAAACACTTCTAAAACTCTAGTTCAGGCAGGAGGGTCTGGGATAAAACTTACCTGTTGGGTACAATGTACACTATTCTGGTGATGGGCACACTAAAAGCCCTGACTTCAGCATTGTACAATTCATCCATGTAACAAGAACACTTGTACTCCCTAATATTTTGAAATTTAAAAAATTTAAATAAATAAAAATCTAGTTCAACAGTACTCTGAAATGAGGTCCTAGAATAAAGACTACTTAGACTCCTAGACCAGTGGTTTTCAAAGAACAGGGTATGACTCAGTAAGTCCTGAAATCAGGTTAGGTGGTCATGACTGACACTCTAAAAATAGGAAGTAGAATAGCATAATCCAAGTCAGTGCAGATAAGGGTAAATCTTCTTTTGTGAAACTTTTTTGTTTTGTTTTATAAATATGTACAGAAAACACATACCCTCATTGTCAATTCTGAAATCTAAACAGCTCTGAAAACCTTAAGTTTCTTTTGTAAGTTTGGACCAATAATTCACTGGGAAGCAAAATCTGACCTGAAAAGACATAGGCTTTACTCTTCCCCAGTAATTATGAACAATAATACATTTTACTGAAGACATACTAATGTGCTTGATTATACAGTAGCATATATGCATTATCTTTTAAAGTTCAAAAACTTAAAAACATCTCTGAATCTAAGAGTTTGGGATACAGAGCTTTTAAAGGATGGGAAAAAAAAATAAAATAAAATAAAAATAAAAATAAAAATAAAAGAGTTTGGGATACAAGATTTTGAACCTATATATATAATTTTACATGTACGAATATAACTCTACATGTATTAATATATACATATAGTTAGTACACATACATTTTTGTGTATTACATCAAAATATAAAACATATTTCTGACTAGATTGAGACCAAAATATCTGAAAAGTCACTGGCTAAGTGACATTTTTCACAGATGCCATACCTAGGCCTTCATTAGTTCTTCATCTACATAGCTCCAAGAAAGGGACATCCCACTTTTATGACTCAGAATATTCCTATGCATTTTTTATTTGAATTCCTCCCACTTCACTTTTGAGATCATTTCTCATTCTAAGGAAGCAGATTATTAGTCATTATTCACAGGTGACCTTTAAATTGGACATAATGTCTGAAGTTTACATCATTCCTAAATCTTTTCCCAAAGAATACTAAAAAAATCCTAATCACTGAAGGAGAGTTGCGAGGGCCCTCCCATAGCCTTACCTTCAGCAGGTTTAGAACTTTCTTGCCAAGATCCAGCTCAAAGTTGGCATAATTAGAACCGCACATATCATAGATAAACACCAGTCCATTCCTCTGAGTTTCAAAGCTGTAAGTCAACCATTGAACAAAATCATTTATAAGTAATAAGATGGATAAGGCAGGTTGAAAACCTAACACACACACAAAAAAAGACAGAGAATATGGGACACAGCTGGGACCAAAATAACTGCCTGGCTGAATACTGGTCTTACAAAAAGATAATTTATCTTTGGTATCTGCTATGTTTATTAATTATCCTTATTTATAAATTAGCCTTGTTTGCAGATTTATCCAGGTTTACCAAATGCCAAACTCCTAGGATGACAACGCTCCAGAGCAACTAGGCTATCCAAACTTGAACTGTTTTCGCCCAGCCCTCTGAATCTGCCTAACCAAATCCTGTAACAGATTTCACACTCACCCCCAAAGTTTCCTCTTCCTTGAAGGTCTAACTGCAATCAAATGTACTACCATCCTTCACTCCCTTGAAGTCCTATAAATCTTCTCATGGATTTTTCTTGCGCCCCTAACATACTTTGACTTTGTATAGCATGTGATTCGCTCCTAGAGGCCAAGAACCTGTTGTTCAACTCATTACCCCCAAAAGTCCCTAGCACAGCCCCTGTAAATAAATGGTCATTGCACTGTAATTCAGCAGGCTGGAATCCCATGTCTAAGAAAATATTTTAGACTTGTGGAACACTGTGTAGAACAAGACTTCCTCTAAGCTCACTGATGGTGAATTTGTCTCTCATAACTCCATGGAGGAAAAGAACAAACCCACAAATGGTCTTTGGAAAGCATTTTATTTATTTATTTATTTTCTTAAGACAGAGTCTCACTGTCACCTGGGCTAGAGTGCCATGGCATTAGCCTAGCTCACAGCAACCTCCAATTCCTGGGCTCAAGCGGTCCTCCTGCCTCAGCCTCCCAGAGTGCTAGGATTACAGGTGCAAACCATCACACTCAGCCTTAGAAAGTATTTTAAAAAGTAGATTAGGCCAGATGTGGTGGCTCACACCTATAATCCCAGCACTTTGGGATGCCAAGGCGGGAGGATCGCTTGAGCCCAGGAATTCGAGATTGCAGTGAGCTATGACGATGCCGCTGCACTCTTTAACGCAGGCAACAGAGCGAGACCCTATCTCAAAAAGAAAAAAAAAGAAAACCCACAGGAAGTATCATACTGAATGGGGAAAAACTGAAAGCCCTTCCTCTAGGATATATAAAGACAAGGATGCCCACTTTCACCACTGTTATTCAACACAGTACTGGAAGTTCTAGCTAGAGCAGTCACACAAGAGAAAGAAAGGGCACCCTAAGTGACAGAGAGAAGACCATGTGAAGAAGATACAGAGAGAAAATGGCCATCTGCAAGCCAACAAGAGAGGCTTCAAAAGAAGTCAAACCTGCCAACATCCTGATTTCAGATTTCTGGCCTCCAAGACTGTGAGAAAATAAATTTGTTTAGGCCACCCAAGAAAGAAAGAAAAGAAAGAAAGAAAGGGCATCCAAATTGGAGAGGAAGAAGTCAAATTATCCTTGTTTGCAGACGATATGATCTTGTAGCTCAAGAAACCTAAAGACTACACCCAAAAACTATTAGAATTGATAAACAAATACAGTAAAGTTGCAGGTACAAAATCAACATAGAGAAATCAGTAGCATTTCTATATGCCAATAGTAATCTGAAAAAGAAACCACCAAGAAAGTAATCTCATTTGCAATAGCTACGAATAAAATACCGAGGAACAGGCTGGGCACGGTGGCTCACACTGGTAATCCTAGCACTCTGGGAGGCTGAGGCAAGAGGATTGCTTGAGCTTAGGAGTGTGAGACCAGCCTGAGCAAGGGTGAGACCCCTGTCTCTACGAAAAATAGAAAACTTAGCTGTGTGGTGGTACACACCTGTAGTCTTAGCTACCTGGGAGGCTGAGGCAGGAGGATTACTTGAGCCCAGGAGTTTGAGGTTGCAGTGAGCTATGATGACGCTACTGCACTCTAGACAGGGTGACGGAGCGAGACTGTCTCAAAAAAAAAAACAAAACACAACAAAAACAAAACCTAGGAATAAACTTAACCAAAGAGTGAAAGATCTCTATAATGAAAACTATGAAACATTGATGAAAGAAGTTGAAGATGACATAAAAAACAATGGAAAGATATTCCATGCTTATGGATTAGAAGAATCAATATTGTTAAAATGCCCATACTACCTAAAGCAATCTACAGGTTCAATGCAATCCCCATCAAAATACCAATGACATTCTTCATAGAAATAGAAAAAATAATCCTAAAATGTATATGGAACCACAAAAGACCCAGAATCCTGAGCAAAAAGAACAAAACTGGAGGAATCACATCACTGTCTTCAAATTATACTACAGAGCTATAATAACCAAAACAGCATGGTACTGGCTTAAAAACAGACACACAGACCAACACACGAACAAAACAGAGAACCCAGAAATAAATCCACACATCTATAGTGAGCTTATCTTTGACAAAGGTGCCAAGAACATACAGTGGGAAAAGGATAGTCTCTTCATTAAATGGTACAGGGAAAATGGGGGTGGGGTGTGCAGGGATGTAGATTAAAGAGATAGTGAGCCTATTCCGAGACTGAGTTGAGGAACATGTGAAGATATAAAAACCATTCCTTAGTTCAATATCCTTGAATCATAAAGACTTCTTAAAGTTGTACTCTTCCACCAAGCCAGATCCTTACCTGCTTCTGATTTATACACCCAAATGGTCATCAGGAACAAATTATTTGATTGGATGATAGCAATAGTTTTCACATCTATTTAGAACTGAAAAAACTGTTAGGGACAAAACACATTCCTGAAATCAGCAGTCTCAAAGTAATTTTGTATCCTAATCTTTTGCATCACCTCCTGGGAGCCTCCATACCTTCATCCTTTTAACAAAATCCAAGGCAGAAACACCCATTCATTAGATAAAATTCAAAAATCTCTAATTCTGAGGTACATAAAAGTTTCTGGAGCAGACTTAGCTTCAACTGTCCCTAACATCTTACATTAGTGCTAAATCTTGACTTCCTTTTTCACAACCCCAGAGAAACTTTGATTCACTAAGATCTAAGATGCTGCTAAAATGTGTGGCACAATTATTGAGTAGACTTTCCATTTCTCTATGAGCTCATCAAGGGCCAAATTCAAAGAAGTATGAGTTTTTCCCTCAGGGCTCCAGCTTGTGGCAGGGGACTAAAACAAAAACAAGTCAGTGACGGGGCAAAGAGAATTTAATAAAAACAAGATATGATACATAATGATCTAGGTTCTATAGTCCAGGATCAAACTGCTCATACTATGAAGGCACATGAAATAAATACAAATGCAGTAAGATTTTCACTTTTTGAGGTATAGAATGTAAGATTTACAATGATAGCTGATTGCTTCCCTAGTGAGTCTGATTCCTGAACTACATGCTACAGGAACACCAAGAAGTTTAAAACAGTCTCTGACATTTGTTTCAAAAGAATCAAGGGTAGGAGGTACATGAGGGGCTACCAACGAAACAAGACTGTTACAGATCTCTCTGAACAAGATGGATGATGGGTATATGGACGTTCATGATACCATTCTCTCTCCACTTACAGAGATTTGGAAATTTTCCATTATATAATTTTTTTTTTTTTTAAGGCTGGTCAAGTGAAGCAATGGGAGTGGAGTCCATTATACAATGGACCCTCAAGGAGCTCATGTTCTAGTGGTAGACAAAAAAAATCTATTAACAGTATAAGATAAATGACATCATAAGGCCATGTATAATTAAGTATGTAATGACTGGTATTGGTGATGACTGCTATTAAAGTCAGAGTAAAAAAACAATTTTATTTATGACAGGTTGGAGTGGTGAGGGAGCTAGTCATGGAAGCTGGTCCTTGAAAGGGCAGGATTTAGTACAGAGGAAGAGCTGGTCCGATGGTAGTGGGTTATCAGGACTTACTAACATTAGTATCACTGAAGTTGGTATTCAATCCCCCACTGCTAAATTTGACTGGCTAAAAAAAATAATAATAGTACAGAGGAAGAGTGAGAGAAGACCATTCTGGTTCAAGGTAACATGGGAAAACAAGATTTTCCTACTCCCTAGAGAGAATATTTTGGTAAGAGAAAACGGTTCACATTTACTTAGCTTATATGCCCCCTTTGAATAATCAGTCACTGAGGGTTTTTAAGAAAGGGATGGATATCACGAAAACAAAGTTTTAATTATGTTTACCCATGTGGTTCTCCTGTGGGATCGGCCACTGTCATGCATCCTGCCTTGCCTACATGAGAATTTGACTCTCTAAGCCTCCCAAGGAGGAAGGCCAATACTGGATTTTTTGAGAAAGGAGCCTTTCATTCTCCTGAGCTAAAGGAGCATTTCAAAGGAACCCACATTCTGGATACTGAGCCTGAAGGCCAGTCACAAGACCTGAGAAATTCCACACTTATGCTTCAGAACTACAGGGCTGCTGAGACTACTGGTCCTCACTCCCTAACAACATCCCCTTTTCAAAATAACGCTGTGTGTGTGGTTTAGCTGTAACTCCCACTAGGCATCAATGGCAGAGCTAAGTACTGTGAAACTAACATGAACAAGGCAATAACAAGTAAACTAGACAGAGAGCCCCACCTGAGAGAATCTCTGGGCTATTCCCATCCTGCAAGGCCACAGCATGACCAGAGTTGCACACAGCTGTCTCTCACTACCTCAGCTCTCAGCCCTCGATACAGCACTTCTAACCCAGAGGACCAGCCAAGATGTCAAGAGCAGTAACGAAGTGTAAATGACAAGCACCAGGGAGAAAAGGAAGAATAGCAGAAAATAATACAGTAGGGTACAAATAGCTCTGGCCAAGAGCAAAGAAACCAGGATCTTAGACCCAGTTAGAATAACATGTGATGACCACAATAAAGGTGACATAACTTCCTGGGTTTTCAGTTTCTTTGTCAATAGAATTGTAATAATACTGTTTACCTTACAGGGACAGGGAGAGATGACCTGAGCTGGTTCTTTTTGCTTATGTAACTGTTTTTACTATAAAGGTGATTTTGCTTAACTTTATACTTTTGGGTTCCTCTCTTCTGAAAGTTGATTCTCAAAATCCTCTGAGCTAAATAGCATTATTCGTTTTATAGGCAAAGAAACTGAGGTCCCCCAACTACTCAGGAGGCTGAGGTGGGAGGATTGCTTGAGGCCAGGAAATTGACACCAGCCTGGGTAACACAGCAAGACTCCATCTCTAAAAATTAAAAAAAAAAAAAAAAAAGAGCTGGGCCTTGTAGCACAAGCCTGTAGTCCCAGCTACTTAGGAGGCTGAGGCAGAAGAATCGCTTGAACCCAGGAGTTAGAGTCTGCAATAAGCTATGATCACGCCACCGCACTCCAGCCTGAATGACAGAGTGAGACACTGTCTTGGTTATGAGCAAAAAAACCAGCTCAAGTCATCTCCCCCTTACTCTCTTCCAATAAGTAATTCTCCATACGCTGAGGATTGCTAATAATTGACTTTCTCAGCTTATGTTATCCTGAAATAGAGCCAAGGTGGTAAAGAGAAAGAATACCCACCATCTTGATGGTACCTGAAAACACGCCCAGCCCTCAAGGACATGGACTGTTTTCTATTCACAGCACGGCACAGAACACATCCTAGGAACATGGTATAGGCACTGCAGAATTTAATCAAGTCAAAAACTGTCACTTTCATATGTGAATGCAGAACACCTAAAAGATAATCTCGATGCTTACCTATCCACAGCTCTGTCCAGCAAGTAAAACAGAGCCTGAAGTACCACGTGTTGAACTGACTTGTGAGGATGATGCAGTCTGGCAGTAAAGAGGGCAATGGAGGCTCCTGTTGGGTCCCGAACATTCTAGAGCAAATGAAACAAGAAACATTAAGAAATCAAATAGAAAATCACAACAATCACTAAGGTTTATGTATTAGATAAGGGTTTGATACATGAAAAGAACAGATGCTGTCAATACATCTCTGATTTGTATGAATTGCTCCCAAAAGGGAAGCTTATTAATATCATCCCATGCCTGATTCTCAGAGCACTCCCTGGACCATATTACTGTGGTTAAAAAAAACAAAAACAAAACACATTCTCTTTGCTATTCAACTACAGAGATCAAAAGATGATTCCGCACTGGCTTCCTAGCTAATTTCCCAGGCAGGATGGCAAAGGAATTAAGCAGCAGGAGAGAATCATAGAACAGGACCATGGTTTCCATACTTTGCCTTAAAAGTAGCAGGGTATACTTACTGAAAGGTTGAGATCTCTAATAAGTGAAGAGCTTGTGTTAAATAAGGAAGGATGGGTATCTGACACATTGTATAGTCATCCCAAAGACCCTGATGGACCAATCAAGAAACTTTTCTTCTGTACAAGTGATTTTCCATAATTCAATCATTTAATTATTGTTAGTGACTCTAATTACTAGTGATTATCACTAAAATAATTTTGTGCCAAAGTACACAGCTGCTTCACCTCTGGTTCCTGACTGTGGACACTCTCTAGACTCGGGGTACGGTATCTAGGAACAAAGTCCACAAGACAATAGCTACAAAAGGAAGTAATGAGGCCCTACAAGATGGGTCCATGAAGACTCACTAAAATGGTGAATTTTCCACTGAGGATCTCAGAACGGAGAGGTTCCTCATGAGGTTTCAGCTTCACAATGCCTTCCTTCCTTCGAGTTTCCTAAAAAGGAAGCACAGCAAGATGTATTAATATAAAAATACTGTACATTCAGGACAGCTTCATGTAACCACCAAATCTCAGCAACAAGGGACTTCAGAAGTCAACTCAATGAATTATGAATTCCTTTGTAACCCCTTTCCAGGTCAGCTAAATGTTATCAGAATTCCTGTCCAAAGTCACTTTATCAGCCCCCTATGTAGGGTGTTTTTCTCTGAATCAGTAAGAAATCCAACCCTGAACACAAACCAATATGTAACACTAGGGTGCAGAATCAAAGTTCTTAAAACATGCAGCAGTGCTGACATTGTACCATGAAACCAAAATATGGATCCAAAAATTACCTGGAAGCATACATCCTCACACATCCTCCAGGTTTAGGCTCCTCCTGCTGCAAACAGGAGCTCTCCCTCCACTTGAGGCCCTCTCCAATGACAGCTACCATGATGTCATTTTCCACATCTCAATAGCCAAATCCTTTTTTTTTTTTAAAAGCCAGGGTCTCCCTATGTTGACCAGGCTGCCCTGCCTCAAACTCCTGGGCTTAAAGCAATCCTTCCACCTCAGCCCCCTGAGAAGCTAGAATTACTGGCACACATCACCACACCCAACTTGATGGCCAGCTTCTTTAAGCTCATCCCCAGTTCCCTCAGCCTCAGTCCATTGCATGCTGGTTTCCTCCCAATCCGACAACTACATTGCTCCTGCTACAGTGACCAGGACCGTCATGGAACTGAATCTACTGGACATTTTCAGTCCTCCTTTTCAATGACAAGGTTGATCACTCACATTCCCCTTTTGAGGAGACATTCTCTATCTTTTCACATCATTATGTCCAAAAAAAATTTTTTTCTTCTTGTTTTTTCCTAATTCTTCAACTATTTCAAAGTCTCTTTGGTGGGCATTTTTTCCTTCATTTGCTCAATCAATTCACTCATTCACCTACTCAATTCACTCACTGACTCATTAACTCATCCTGCAAATATCTGTTAGCAACTATTATGTGCCAGGCACTAAGCTAAGTGCCTAGTAAATAAAACAAACCAGGGCTTTGTTTATATTCTTCTCCAATCCATCCCTAAAATCAAATTCAGATGCCTTCACAGGCAAGGAGGCAAGACAATATTAGTCATGGGATCACAGGAGAGTGCATGCCCTACATAAAGCATTCAAATTCAATTTTTAAAACAATATTGGGGCCGGGCACAGTGGCTCACGCCTGTAATCCTAGCATTCTGGGAGGCCAAGGCGGGAGGATTGCTCGAGGTCAGGAGTTTGAGACTAGCCCGAGCAAGAGTGAGGATACCCCGTCTCTACTAAAAATAAAGAAATTAGCTGGACAACTAAAAACATATAGAGAAAAAATTAGCCAGGCATGGTGGCGCATGCCTGTAGTCCCAGCTACTCGGGAGGATGAGGCAGAAGGATCGCTTGAGCCCAGGAGTTTGAGGTTGCTGTGAGCTAGGCTGACGCCACAGCACTCTAGCCCGGGCAACAGAGTGAGACTCTGTCTCACAAAAAAAAAAAAACAATATTGGAACCAAAGAAAGAAAAAGATCTGAGGTAAGGTTCTGTTTTACATATCTTCCTATTTCTCATACCCTCCCACAATGACCTTCATCCATTCTCATGGCTCCCAATATTCAGCTCTACTTTGGTCTGAAATTTCTATTTCCAGTCCAGATTTCTTGTCTGAACTCTAGGCTCATATCCCAAATGGTCAGAGTGGTTTGGCCCCAGGGACTGCTTTCATGGAAGACAGTTTTTCCACGGGGGGTGGGCAGAGCTCAGGCAGTGATACATGATGGAGAGCGGCTGTAAATACAGATGAAGCTTCACTCGCTCGCCTGCTGCTCACCTCCTGCTGTAAGGCCTGGTTCCTAAGTTTCCTGGAAGACAATTTTTCCACAGATGGGGGTCGGGTGAGGGTGGGCTCAGGCGGTGATGTAAGGACCATCAGCAGGCTACAAACCGGGGGGTTGGAGATGGCAGGCTTAGAGGACATGTCTGTTTGGATATCCCAAAGGCATTTCAAACTTAACATGGCCAAACTGAAGTGATGACCTTCTCTCCCCACAAACCTACACCCATTTCAGTGTCTTAAATTAGTGAATGCCACCACTATTTGCCCAGACACTCAAGTCAGAAACCCGAAATCCTTGACTTCTCCCTCCTCACACACCAGTTTAAGCAGCCCTGTCCTAACGATTTTACTTCTAAACCTACCTACTTTTCTCCATCTCTCCTGACATTATTCTTAATAACACCACAATCATCTCTCCCAGTAAGTACACTGCCTTCTAACTGGTCTGTCTCTAGTACAGCCCTTCTGTTCCATTCTCCAAAGCAGAGTGAGAAAAAAATCTTTCCAGAATGCAAATGTGATCAAATCATTCCACTGCTTATACCTTCAATGAATTTCTCTGCCCTTCAGGAAAAGCAGATACTCTTTGATCTGGCCTTGCTTACCTCTGCTGCTCAATCTCTTACCATGCCCCCACTCCTACTCAACATTTCTGCTCAGCTGAATTTCTTTCTTTCCACTGAGCATTTGAACTTGCTGTTCTCTCTGCCATATTCCCCCACCTGCTTGATTCCTGCTTATACTTCAGATCTTAATTTAGAAGTCATTTCCTTCAGGAAAGCTTCCTTGACCCTCCTAACTCAATGTGCTTCCACAGAATCCATGGGGCCCTATTGTAGCATTTCTATCATTGTTTGTTTACTCTCTTTTTCTAAATAGTAATTTCTGGACCTGGAACATGGGAGGTATACAATAAATATCTGTTGAGCAAATACTGAATGAGCTGACCCACAAGATAGGTGTATTAGTCCTAAACTTATCCTAGTGCGTGCTTTCTTGCTTATTTATTTATTCATTCATTTATTTAGAGTCTTACTCTGTCACCCGGGCTAGACTAGACATCATCATAGCTCACTGCAACCTCCAACTTCTGGGCTCAAGCAATCCTCCTGCCTCAGTCTCCCAAGTAGCTGGGACTATAGGCGTGTGCCACCATGCCCAGCTAATTTTTCTATTTTTAGTAGAGACGGGGTCTTGCTCTTGCTCAGGCTGGTCTCAAACTCCTGAGCTCAAGAGATCCTCCCACCTAAGCATCCCAGAGTGCTAGGATTACAGGTTTGAGCCACCGTACCACCCTGCCAAATTTTATTTTTTAATTTAGGGAGATTTTGTATCTCTTCAGAAGAATTTTCTGAACCCAAAGTAACATGCCACACAGTGTTTATCAAGGATAGTGCCAACTGAGAAAGCAAACATAAGCACAGATGCAGAGTCGGTGCCCCCTCAAATAACAAAAACCAAAACAAAGATCAAAAAAAGTAAAATGCTAATAAGCTATATTACATAAAGTACTGTTAAGAAAATGGACCTAGCTAATACAGTAGTTCTTTTCCAGGGCAAAAGCTTCCCTTCCTGAACTGCCCAATAAGCTCAGCATTCATATGAATGGCAAGTTTCTAAAAACCTCAAAGATCCTGAAAACCAGGAGAGTAAATGGGGCACGTGGCCAGAGGTCAGTGAGGAGAGCTAGGACTCAAACTCTAGAAAGGGTGAACCACTACCCCCGCCACCAAGATGCTGTCAGGCTATTTCCTCAGTCTCAATCATTAGAAGTGGCATGCTGGTCTACAATCAGAACTTAAGCACATAAGGGGAGCCTTCCAGGAACGGCCTTGCCCAGCATCAGCTCTCACAAGAGCTCTGGGATACTGATCCATTTTTTACCAGAGTGGAGAACACGTAGAGAACCAATGTGTGTGTCAAGCATGGCAGAGAGAACAGCAACACTTAGAAAGCCCAACTGCCACAGGTCTGGTCCACCTCCGATCAACATACTCTGTAGGAGTGGAATAACTCTACGGCACGGAGCACATCAAACTTCCTGGCCATGAGGAACTTGACAGCCACGTTCCAAGAGAGCGGAGAAACGTTGTACTGTACTGTCCACTTGTTAATCTCTTCAAGAAACTGCTTGGTGGCCTGTTTGACAAAGAAAGTAAGAATAATTAGTAAGAGGAGAACATATTTATGAAACCAAAAAACAAGCAATCAAAAACTATCATCCTTTCCCCAAGCAAGCCTGAACCAAAAGTTTACTACAGGGAGCAAAGACAGACAAAAAAAAGGCAGAAACTGGTCTGAAACCAGAAATATTTAAAATTTATATAACTCATCCAGGCATGGTGGCTCACGCCTATAATCCTAGAACTCTGGGGGCCAAGTGGGGAGGGTAGCTTGAGCTCAGGAGTTTGAGACCAACCTGAGCAAGTGCAAGACCCTCTGTCTATTAAAAAATAGAAGAATTAGCCAGGTGCAGTGGTATACACCTATAGTCCCAGCTACTCAGGAGGCTGAGGCAGAGGATCACTTGAGTCCAGGAATTTGAGGTTGCAATGAGCTATGATGACAACACTGCACTCTAGCTGGGGCAACAGGGTGAGACTTTGTCAAAAGAAAAAAGAGAGGGGGAAAGGGAAAGGGGAAGGGGAAGGAGAAAGGAAAAAGAAAGAAAAAAAATTCTGTATAACTCAGTGAAGCTAGAAGCCAGAGCCAGGTTCAGAGAGCAGGAATTAGCACAGAGATGGACTAATGAGGGGGAGACCAGGGCTCCCAAATAAGATGTAAATTACTGGTTCCAAAGCAAAAAAACAGAATTATTTTGGGTTTTGTTGTTGTTGTTTTTACGAGGAAGAAAGGGTGGCTGGGCCCTCTGAGGGATTATTGCATAATGTACAGTGTAGTATAGCAATCTCAGCTGTTGCCTCTCACAAGCCAACTGGACACAGCAAAAAAATCAGAAAATGGTTTTGGCACTGGAATTAGCAGAACTATTTGAGAATAGCAAAACTACTAGGAAGAATTTAACAAATCAGAGGCCAAGTGTTCTTTGTGTTGACTGACCCCACAGGACCTCTTCATGCTTTACATGGCAGCCCAAAAAGGGGACACTAGTGCCTGGAAAGTCATTAATAGCCCCACTGCATAGTGGTTTGGCGGAGGGGTGGGAAATTTTCATTTTCACTGTCTGAGTACAAGCTGACAAGACGCCCATTTCTAGAACTGTTCTTACCTCTTGACTAACTCATATTTTTATGCTTTCTTGCCCTATTTCTCCTTACATTATAACCAATTTCCTCTCTAGCCAAACTACCCTTTTGTTTCTTCATTTTAGAATGATTTGATTTGAGATTTTTTGCCTGTATTCTGAACTACTAAAAGCTCTCTGCATGGCTATTCTGTCCCTTCCATTCAGAAACTTTTCTCAGCTGTTGGTTCACAATATGATCAACCTGATGAGAATTCTCAATTTTCTTTTTTTTAAGAGACAGGGTGTCACTCTGTCACCCTGGCTGGAGCACACTGACTGGAGCACACTGTGATCACAGCTCACTATAACCTTGACTCCTCACCTCAAGCAGTCCTCCTGCCTCAGCCTCCCAAAGTGCTGGGATTACAGGTGTGAGCCACCCCACCCAGCTCAGAATTCTGAATTTTAACCATACCCCTATTCTTGATCAACCCACAGTTAAGATTTATTTATTCAGATTTATTAAGCACCTATTATTTGTTAAGCTAGTACCTGTGCTAAGAAGTATAAGGAATACAAATTTCCTTCAAAAGGTGTAAGACCAACTTACTATGTGACTATAGACAAGATAATTTTCTCTCTTCACTAATTTTTCAACTGAAAAATAAGGGGAGAAAAAGTTAACAGCAATGACCTACTTCAGAGTCTTGGCAACAAGTCCTACTTTGAAAATACAATCCAAATTGCTACATACTATTTAAACAACCAGCAAACTAGAACTGCAGGACAGTCAGCAATACCTCACAACATAGCACCTGAGTCATCCCCCAATTTCTAGGAAAGGGCACGATATTTTATCGGGAAAAGTCTGGGAAAAGTCTGAATGGCCTGAGAGGCTGGATCTGAGCTTTAAAGCCTTTCAACAGAAGCAATATAACTTACACCACTGGAAAAGGAGAGAACCAGCAAAACCAATCGGGCAAAGTGTATGAAAAGATCCAAGAAATAAAGGCTATAAAGAAAAGCTTTCAGAAGATCACTTTGGCCCAGAACCAGTTGAAGCCAGACCAGAGAAATGAGTCCCAGAGAAGACAACAGAACAAACTCAGAATGCTCCCAAGAAAATAGTTTGAGTTGCCTCTGTGGAGTGAGTGGCCAGCATCAGAATGAGGAAAGACGGAAGGGAGAAGAAGTGGGTACAGAAAGATCCCATAAACAAAACTCCAACCAGTCGGGAAGGTCCCCAGGAGACTTTGTAAATGGTATTTGTTTTTCAACTAATGTATTATCTTTTAAATCCAGTTCTCTTATGGGCTTCTCTAATGTTGCCTGTAGAAGAAAACACCAGAATAATAGGAACATACTTTACCCACTACTTAACTAGGTATATAATCTCAGATATAATATAATATAATATATAATATAATATAATCTCAGATAAATCAATGTATAGGCAGGAAGGGTAGATCTAAATGACCAGGAAGTGATATGAACTCATCACATATCCCTCTGTTAGGTTGGCTTTTCATTTTCCATAAATAAACCATGCCCTAATAAGAGAAAGACACACAGGTTTCACACATTTCCTTCAAAGTACATCGTGCCTTCCTTTTTATTAAACTCAGTTCCTCCAAGGTTCTTGATGTTCTGTAGCTCCCAATAGCCCTTGCCTTGAGCTGACCTCTGTCCCCCTGCTGGTCAGGATGTTATTCTTGGCTTTAAGCACAGGAACAATTCCTCCTGCTTTGGCCTGACCAGGCCTTGCGTGAAGAGTCCAGTGTACTGTAAATAGTGATGCGATATTTACAGATACAAACACACACATATCACCTGCTCTGTTCAGCCTCAGATTCATGCTCCTGCATCTCCATCCTTCTGGTGAAAGAAATGAACCTCTGAAAGGAGTCCAAAAGGGCTCCTCTTCAGCAGCCTTCCTCTAGACAGTTAATCAGAGTTCTTCCTCTGTTTACACATGGATTCAGCGTAACCACTGAGTACAGACTGATTTGTGGCCCTGCTGTTTAGCAGAAAACAAGTCCCAGCAACTTTAATGAGCAAGACACTCTTCAGAAGGAATAATTGAAATTCTTAAAATTAATATTCAGTGTATTTCCTGGTAAAAAGAAAGAATGGGCCAAAAGATGAATCACAGCTTAGAAAATACTTCAAGGTCAGTGGTTTGAATCTATCTAGATTTATGAGTAACCACAAGTTATTAATATCTACAAGTTAAGGATTGATCACAGTTCAAACAGCTGTGGTCTGAATTGATGTACAGAAAAATTATTAATAACATTGCCCCTTATAACCCTCCTCAACCAGCTTTTCAGGTAAGGGTAAGATTTGTTCCAGCATAGTCAAAAGGCTTACTGTAATTACATACTTCTCCCACAATCATGTTTAAATAAATAAAAACAAGTTTTTTGACTATGGCCATGAAGATAAAGATACTAAAGAACCTGCCACAAAACAGCTGAGAAATCTGCCAATCAAGCAGGGTACAGCCTGGATACCATTCACTGGTGTTAAATAATGGTATCGGAGAGAATAAAGCCAACACCACACTCTTCATGTTACAGCAAACTCCCAAGAGCAGCTGCAATTTTGAGATGAACATTGAGCAAGGAACTAGCCGCCCAAAAGGTCAAGAAAAATGTGCTGGTACCCTCAGTTCCACAGGCAGTACTTTCAATCCTCTGTTCTAAGACAACCTGGGAGAGAGTGAAGAGCCAGAAATAAAAACAGAAAACTTCTGGCTCCTGAGGTGTCAGTCAACTAACCTACGAGGAGTAAGTCTGGTGTGGGTTTGGAAGTCAGAAAGAAGCAATCCATCCTCTTACTCACTGCTGTGTATTATCTGGGCAAGTTATTTAACCTCTCTGAGCTTCAATTTCCTCATCTGGAAAGACAAGCATTGAATGAGACAATGGATGGAAAAGCATCCACTACTGTACCTAGCACGTGGTAGGGTAAGTGGATGAATGTTCATTCTCTTTTTTCTTTACTCCAGTCATTTCACAATAAAACTTCTTTAAACAGAGATACGGTTTCTCAGAATCACATGAACTATGTTGCTTCCCTTTAGCCTGTACCAATTCAATCTCTCTAATCTGTTTTATCCAAAAGCATAAATTTAAATTAGAAACCTCCTATATATATTCAACTGAAAGAAAAAAACAGTCTCTAAAGGAGCAATTCCTCCTCATTCAAGGGTCTGTGGCGATAGAGAAGAAACTGAATCCACAAGTATTTAAGCTGTAGCTCCCATCTCTAAATCCTTTTGTCCCTACTTTCAGACTGCTCCGGCTTCGCCAGGGATTAACATTGCCATCCTGAGCACAAGTTCTTTTTAATAGCATCAAACTTACTAGGGGACTATTTCTCATTATAATAAAGGAACAACTCTGTGCAGGACAAACACCACGCAAAAAATGCAGTCAGTCACCCTGTGCTGAATACCTAAATAAGGAAAGTCACTCAATGTAAGACTCAATGTCTGGCTTTTACCAAATTGAAGAAGTTACCTCTGTATTTCAGCAAATATGCTGTTTCGCCATTATTTTAGTGACAGATGCGTTAGTAACTACCTTCCCCTCATGCCTGTTTTCCCCTTTCCATCATTGTGAATTTTTGCCTTTTTATGTCTATTAACCCCTCCAGTCCCTATCAATCTGCTGCAGAATCTGAGCAAAGACACACTAGCTTGCTATAAGGCAGCAAGAAAAGGTTTGCTGAATTTCTAAACTAAAACTACAATTTTT
>CM052442.1:113092802-113102861 GCA_028533085.1 Varecia variegata | reverse complement strand
CAGGAGTTTGAGGTTGCTGTGAGCTAGGCTGATGCCACGGCACTCTAGCCTGGGCAACAGAGTGAGACTCTGTCTCAAAAACAGACAAACAAACAAACAAAAAAAAAACAACCCAGTCTTTTTAAAAAGACTGGTGGTAATAATGATGTATATCATGAATATATTATCATTAATAATGACGTATATCAAAACAAATGCAAAGGTAAAGATTAGCTAGGTGTTCAAGCAATGAACAAGTAACTAGTGGATTAATGTCCCCAGACACTTCAGTCCTAAAGTCTTATTAATAGATGAGTCTCTTTAGAACCTGTCCAACAATTGTGGGAATAAATCCTGGTTTCAGAATTCTATAAATTCCATAAATCTAGTTTTTATCTGTGCTACCTGGCCTGGATAAAAAGACGAGAACTGTGCATATATGTTTTGGATAGGTTTGGTATTTCAGAGGAAATGAGTACATATTATAGAAACTGCCTTTCCCAAAGAAAAATGGAATGCTTTTTTCCTTTTCTCAGAAGAAGAAACTAAAGAAAAAGTCATCTCTAAGCTACTGTTTGGGACTCACTGTTTAATAAGCAAGTAATGTTTCCCTTAGAAAGTTAAAAAAAAAAAAAAAGTAATGTTTCCCATAGGTTCTGGAGCTTCTCAGCCTCCCACCTGCACCCCCATCTCCATGCTTAAGAACCTAAGTCAGGTTCTTAAAAGGCCTTTTCAAAATCAGATATGAAAGTGCTGATTCTAGGCCCTCCAGCACTGAGGAATGCAGGCTAAACTACCTTTTCTAGGAACATCTTCCCCTATTACAGAAGAACAGGAATAGAAAATGGTGATTATTCCAGTGGCCAGGGAGGGCAAACAAGAAGTTCTTTTGTGGAGGTGTGCACAGAGGGAAAACATTATAGTAATTGATTTGGAAAAAGAAAGTACGCCCAAATTGTATGAGATATTAAGGCAGGATGGTAGAACAGGTGTGAAATGGCTGAAATTACACTGGAGGTTATATTTGAACAAATAATCAGAGTTAGGGGCTAAGACTTCTAATCTCAGCATTGCAATAGACCAGCCATTCTGCTATAAAATGGGGCTTCATATTTAGAAAACAAAGTGGAAGTACCCCAACATTGCTGTCTTTTCCAAGGCAATAAAGGCATACAAGTCAGAAAATGAGACTCAAATGCACTGACCCACAATAAGTCTTTAAAACAGTTCAGTTCCTTCCTAAAGGAGAGTCTGTCTTAGTTTTCAATTCATTAGTACATACTAGGTCAAGTTCCTTAAAGAAAACCTCCAGGCCCCTAAATATTCACAAAACTAAAGTCCATGACTCTTGATATGCTCAGAAATTTTTAACAGAGTAAAAATTCTCACATCCAACTGAGATTTTTATGTAATTGCATCTAATTATGTAATGTATCTAATTATACATATAATTATGTAATGTATCTAATTATAATATCATTAACTACTGGCAGTAATGAGAATTCTTCGCCTTTCCCACCTCTCCTTTCCCTCCCTGGAAGGCCTCAATTTAACATAATGAATCACTTGGTCCTTGACGTATGGGTACTTCCGGGGGGAAAGATGACATTTAGCACAGGACATGTAAGACTGTGGGAAAAGGGAAGTTCTTGGCCACAAGAAAAAGGACAAAACCCTTGCCCTTGGGAAAAGTGCCAAATGTCTCTGAAGTCCACTGTAAAGCAGTTAAATTTTTAGCTTTAAAAGATTCCATTATAAAAATACAAACCACAGCATGGAATTAGAATAGGTTTCTGAAAACTACAAAGATACAAGATAACTGGCATTCATAAGAACTCATAATAAGTAATAGTTCCCAGGGTGAATATGAATATTTTTCCCCTTGAGATTGGTTTAAGCTAACTTGGCGGCCGGGCACAGTGGCTCACGCCTGTAATCCTAGCACTCTGGGAGGCCAAGGTGGGTGGATCGTTTGAGTTCAGGAGTTTGAGACTAGCCTGAGCAAGAGTGAGACCCTGTCTCTATTAAAAATAGAAAGAAATTATATTGACAACTAAAAATATATATAGAAAAAAAAAATTAGCTGGCCATGGTGGCGCATGTCTGTAGTCCCAGCTACTCGGGAGGCTGAGGCAGGAGGATTGCTTGAGCCCAGGAGTTTGAGGTTGCTGTGAGCTAGGCTAACGCCACAGCACTCTAGCCTGGGCAACAGAGTGAGACTGTCTCAAAAAAAGAATAAAAATTTAAAAAAGTAAAAAATAAGCTAACTTGGCTCTAAAACTTTTCATTATTCAAAGACAAGAAATACTATAATAATGGCTAAATTTACTGAGTGCTTCCTATGTAAGCACTGGGCTAAGCACTCTACATGCATTTCCTTATTAATCCTTACACTATACTTACTCTAAATAACATGAACTCTAAAATAAGAATTTTCTTCAGAGGCTTTGAAAATAAATATTACATTACTTGTTGCAGCAACTTTAAAGAAACTCATGAATTACTTTTAATGTGAAAGAACCACTGTATGAGTTATTAAAACCATCTTTGGTTTAGATAAAAATATGAATAGAAGTATAAGTACTTTAGAAAACTACTCTGTTGGGCCAGGCCAGGTGGCTCACCCCTGTAATCCCAGTGATTTGGGAGGCTGAGGCAGAAAAATCACTTGAGCCCAGGAGTTCCAGACTGCTATGGATTATGAGTGAGACCCCAACTTTACATACATACAGACAGACAGACATACGTACATACATACATACATAAAATAACTTTATTGCCCTAAGCTATCAACCACTACTGGAATGTGTATGCAAAACCAAAAGACCCTAACAGGCTGTAATTACACTGAATTCAAATCTACTGAGAGTTCTAGTTAAGAGTCTTTATTTTATGGTTTACTTCAAAGAGGAGTTTCTCCTCACAATTTATATCCAAACAGACAAAAATGTAACCCAAGAGTCTCACTTAAACTTCTGTAGGTTACATAGACATGGAACAGATAAATAAGATACTCTTAACTATCCCCTGTGGTCAAATTAATTATAATCTAGCAAATTCAATGAAATTACTAACTTCAGGTCAAGTTATACATGTGAGGCTGGGCATGGTGGCTCACACCTACAATCCTAGCACTCTGGGAGGCCGAAGCAGGAGAATCGTTAGAGCTCAGGAGTTTGAGACCAGCCTGAGCAAGAGAGAGACCCTGTCTCTACTAAAAATAGAAAAAATTAGCCAGTTGTGATAGCTCACACCTGTAATCCCAGCTACTCGGGAGGCTGAAGCAGGAGAATCGCTTGAGCCCAGGAGTTTGAGGTTGCTGTGAGCTAGGCTGACGCCATGGAACTCTAGCCCAGGTGACAGAGCGAAACTCTTTCTCAAAAAAAAAAAAAGAAAAGAAAAGAAAAGAAAAAACAAGTTATAAATCTGAGTGCATGCTGTGGAAAAGCAAAAATTAAGAATTAATAACATACTGAGAATGAAAGTTAACGGTGATATGTAGAAATTATCCTTCACATTGCCAAATTTCCACCCCATATAAGAAAGGCTTTTACATTTACACATAAACATATCAAAAAGGGAATATATCAGTGACACAAAAACTCCTTGGTTTTTATAGTTTGGAGAGATAACATTCTTCATATTTGGCTCCAAGAACAGTTATTTCTCTTATACAGAAGACAGATACAAAGAAAATAAAATTTTATAGTGACTGTGACCACACCTTGAATGAAGAGTTTCCAGCTCTATTTTAAGGAACAAATTTTCTTTACAGAGTAATTTCATCACAATTTCTTACACAGAGTATATGATATGTTTCCGCTGGCAATATGTAGTTCTGAGTAAAGGTTTTCGAAATCTTTTCCTCTGTCTGCCCTTTTTAAACCATATTTTAAGAAGCATGACCAAAACCAAATACATACATATCAAGAATAAAACCCACAAAATTAGCTATTTTATACCCACTTACACATCTGAGTAAATTGGCTAATGGCTTCACGGGAAGTAATATAGTATAATAGAGGAAACATTGGCAGTGGAGGCAGAATAACCTAGACCTAGGTGGAAATCATGGCTCCATCACTTGCTAACTATGTGACCTAGGCAATTTCCTTCTCTCGGTCGGAGTTTTCTTGTTGACAAAATGAGCATAATAATTTCAATCTTGGTAGGATTAACCGTATGTGAAATACCCAGCTCAGAGCCTGACTCAAAGCAGGAGTTCAGGAAACAGTTACTATTATTACTTTGTTGTTATTCATGTAAGCTCTTTAAAGGCAAATCATATTTGTTCTTATAACCCAATTGTAGGCTCTATAATTATTGAGGAATGGAATAAAATAAAGGCAAGATACATCAAAGTTACAAATGAGGATTTGTATCAGTTCAACATATGCCTAGATAGGAAACAACACTATAAAATAATAATGACGGTCTTTAAAAAATATATCAAAACATATATATTACATGCCATCTGAAGGGAAAAAATATCAAAACGAGCAATGTCCTTATTTTTTTTAATATCCTTATTTTTATAAGCCCCTCTGAAAGGAAGTGATGCTGCCCATACACAAATCAAGAGTAGTATAACTACTCTTCATTCCACAAGTATTTCCTTGAGTGCCAGTTATTTTGTCAGTCATCATGCTAGGCAATGTGCCTATGACGGTGAGCAAAGAAAAACAGTCCCAACCCAACCCTCATGGAGCTTGCAGTCATGTAATTACACTAGTAGTAACTGTTAACGCTGTGATAAGTGATATGAAGGACATGGAAATGGTGCTCTGAGAGCTAGTAACACAGAGACCTAATTGAGGAGATCAAGGAAGGCCTTCCTGAGGAAGTGAAACTTGAGAGCTAAAGGATGAAGAGGGGTTTAACAAAGGGAAGTGTTTCCAGATAGAGGAAAGCAGCTTGTGCAAAGAACCTATAGCAGGAACATGGCAAGAATACAGGACCATAAGGCCGGTGCGCCTGGAGCAGAAACAAGTGTGAGAATTAGCTAAGACCCTAGGCTGCACAGGGCTTAGACATACAGACCATACTCAAGAGTTATAACTTGATCCCAAGAGCAATGAAAAGCCACCAAAGGGTTTTATGAATGCTTATTTTGGGGACAGGCAGGCTGAGGGGAAGATACAATCAGACTTACTATTTGACATTGGCTTCTGAGCACAGATGGACCGGATAGGAAACAAAAGTCCTGTCAAGATATGAGTAGGCCTGGGTGGTAGCTCATGTCTGTAATCATAGGACTCTGGGAGGCCGAGACGGGAGGATCGTTGAAGCTCAGGACTTCGAGACCAGCAAAAGCGAGACCCCCATCTCCACTAAAAATAGAAAAATTAGCCAGATGTCGTGGCATGTGCCTATAGTCCCAGCTACTCTCAGAGGCTGAGGCAGCAGGATCGCTTGAGCTCAGGAGTTTGAGGTTGCTGTGAGCTAGGCTGATGCCACGGCACTCTATTCAGGGCAACAGAGTGAGACTCTGTCTCAAAATTAAAAAAAAAAAAAAAAAAAGGATATGAGAGTACCTTGGTAGCTTGGACTAGGGGGATGGCAGTGGTATAGAAGGAAGCCAATGAATCCAAGAAATAATCAGGAAAATCTGATAATACATTGTATACAGGGGCCGAGAGATGACATGGTGTCCAAGACTTCTTGTTTTCTGATTTACATGACTACATAGAAGGAGATACCATCCAGAAAGGATCTGCACCAGAAATGTCTTTAAGGCAGCGCACACACTCTGAAAAAGGCCAAAATGCACTTCATTTTTGCCTAAAAATGTGTCAACCCAGTTTAATCCCCTACTTTACTTAAGAAATAAGGTTCTAAAAGTTTTTTTTGCTACTTCCAAAAATCAAACTGACTCTCCAAAGTATAAGGATTTTCCAACACTGAAGAAATCTCAAAGATTCTGTGACAAGCTTTAAATTCAACTCCAAATGAGTTTTAAAATCAGTTTGAGCAATAGGGCAGCATTATGGAATGAATGTGTCATTTCCCATGAGGACCATTTTGAGACTAAAATGCATTTGCTGCTGTTTATATATTTTAAAGAAATCTTAATACTTAAGAGTACTCTTATGTGATATAAAATTAAAATATGGTACCAGACATTACCAAAATTAGAACTAAGCTGCTTTTATATTTGTTTCAACATTTTGAAATGTCTGTAGAAAATATGGCATTTTGTAGGGAAAAAAGGTATGATTTTTAAAAAACACAAAATCTCTTGACCTTAATCATTTTACTGTTTCCATCCAGTCCTTGTTAATGCCCATCACGTTCATTTGACTATAAAAGGTTTTTACTAGTTAAGTAACACAACTCTCTCGCTCTCTCTATATATACATATATGTACACACTATGTACAGAGTAAAGCCAATACTTTGTCAGTACTATCAATACCTTAATATTTACTTTCCCTGGTTTTATTTATTTATTTATTTTTTGAGACAGAGTCTCACTCTGTTGCCCAGGCTACAGTGCCGTGGCATCAGTCTAGCTCACAGCAACCTCCAACTCCTGGGCTCAAGCGATCCTCCTGTCTCAGCCTCCCGGGTAGCTGGGACTACAGGTATGCGCCACCATGCCGGGCTAATTTTTTCTATTTTTAGTTGTTTGGCTAATTTCTTTCTATTTTTAGTAGAGATAGAGTCTCGCTCTTGCTCAGGCTGGTCTCGAACTCCTGAGCTCAAGCAATCCTCCCACCTGGGCCTCCCAGAGTGCTAGGATTACAGGCGTGAGCCACCGCGCCTGGCCCTTTCCCTGGTTTTAATTTTTAAATTTGCAACCTAATGCCATTTTCATAAAATACTGATGCCTTTAACTCTTAGACACAGAAACTTCAAATCTGATTGACCCAAGGAAAAAAAGGATCAAAGATTTACCCTTTTAAAATCAACTTAACACATATTGGAGTATTTCCTAATTCTGGCAGGATGGGCTCCTTGGCCACCTACTTGCACTAGGATCTGACTAGCATTTTATTAACATCCAACTGCAGTTACCAGGACATTACCATTGCTTGTACAAAGCAGAATTCTTTTAATTTTTTTTCCCCATGCTTATTTTACCTCAAGGCTTCAAAAGGCAAGACTGCAGCCTGCCTTTTGAAGATATTAAAAATGTCATCTCTACAAATGGGGAGAAAAGTCAAGAGCTTTTTGAAAATCAGGTCTTAAACAAGCCCACTAACCAATAACAGTTTGTAAAACCATATTGTCTTCACACTAGACACTGCTAGCAAATGTGGTCCTTGGGAAAAAGGGGTGGAGAGATTGAAATGGATTACCAGCACGGTTCATCTTTTTTTTCCCCACATTTTTAATTTATTTTTTAACATGGAATCAGACCGTGGCTATATTTGAGCGTAGCAATGACTGGGTGTGGGCAATGCCAAGGAATAAACAGCAAAAAGCCCTTAGGGTTCCCAATCTCAGCCCAGAGGACTTTCCTATCTTCCCCAGAAGGAGTGGTCCATGTCTCCATAGCTGGAATGCGGGGGAGGGAAAGTTACAAGGGCCCTGGGCTTTTCCCTTACCCAACCCCCCAAAATGACACCGCAAACCACTTCCTTCTGGGAACTAAAGGTCATAAGCTTTAAGGGACAATGTAAGCTTCGGAAAGATGGAGATAGGCAGATGAGATGGGGGTAGGGAAGTGACAGTGAAGAGATGCGCCTAGCCGGGGATAGCTGAATAGGGAGGTCAAGGCCAGGGACTTCAGGAGCATGAGAAGGGCTGGATCTTCCAGAATCTGCCCAAGTAGGCCTGCCACAGCCCCCTGAGAAGCCCGAGGGGCTCATCTGAAAATCTAGGCCATCTGGGTATCCAGTGCTATCCCCGCTCTCCTCGGGAAGGGAGATAATCCCCATGGGAACCCTTCCCCCAAAACTGGGGCTTTTCTTGTCCTTAAAAAACCCTTATGGAAAACATTTATAAAGGAGTGGAAGGACCGGGGGCAAGTAGCGGTTTTGCAAACGTCGGGGGAGCAGGCCCCCAGTTCGAGGAACTTTACCACTGGAATGGGGCGTGGGAAGAGGACAGTCCGAGGCCCGCGCGCCTCGCCGGCTGACGGGGCTTGGAGCAGCCGGGTGCCGCGGAGCCCCCCGCGGAGGGCATGAGGGCCTGGGGCGCGGTCGCCGCTGAAGGCCACCCTGCGGGCCCGGCGCGGGAGCGGGGGCGCTGCGGCCCCAGGGCTGCGAATAGCCTGGCCTCGGGAGGCAGAGGCCGGCCTAGGCCTCGGGGGCCCGGACACACCCACCGCGCGACCGCGGCCCCGCTTACCTGCTCCTCCTCCAGGGTCAGCTCCGGCGCCATGTCGGGCCGGGGTGCGGTCGCGGGCTCCATCCCGCCGCCGCCGCCGTCGCCCGGCGGGCAGAACTCGCTCCGGACCCGGCGCGCTCGGCCTCCGCTTCCGCGTCCCCCGCCTCAGCAGCCCGAGGCCGGCTTGCGCATGGTCGGGCCGGCGAGGCCCCGCGCTCGCGGCGACTGCAAACGCCGCTTCTGCTTCGTTAAGAAAAATCTCTCCGAACTGTCGCTCTCTTCCGGGAGGAAATCCTTTTTTATTTTCTTCGCTCCTTTCCTCACACTCCCCCTCCTCTCCCGGGGGAAAAAAAGAAGTGCAGGCGAGGAGCTGTTAGCCGCCCGGAATTAAAAAAGAGAATATGAAATCAAGAACTTGCAAAGCCCAGGGCGAAGGGCCGCAGCGGCAAGCGCCCGTCCCCGAAGGCCGCCGGCCTCCTCCGCGTCCCGCCGCCTCGGCCCCGCTCCCGCTCCTCCGGGACGTGACGGCGCCGCGGGGCCGCCCAGTCTGGCCGTCCTCGGGGCTGCGGGTCCTGCGACCCGCGCGGCGGCCTCTCGCCCGGCTCCTCAGGAGCGGCCGCAGCGAGAGAGAGAGAGAGGGAGGGAGGAAAAGGAGCCCCTCTCCCGGCTCACCGCCAACGCTGCGGCCGCGCGGCGTCCGCCCGAGCCCCCCGCGGCTCCATTGAGTAACTGTGCGTCTCATTCACAAACAGGCGGCGACGCGGGCCCAGCAGCCGGAGACGCCGTCCGGGAGGGGGAGACAGCGAGGAGCCCGGAGGGGGAGGGGCTGCGGACTGGACCAAGGGCCACTCTGGACTGCGGGAGGGAGAAAAGGGGAGAAAACGGGAGAAAGGAGTGTGCGTTTTATAAGGTCAAGATCCAGGGAAGAGGACGAGAATACATTCTTTTGCAAATTATCTGCTGACTGGCACCTCTCCTGGGGTTAGCTTGCCGCTACCACCTACGTGTGAGGAACCCACTATCCTCATCGGTTTCCTAGTCACTTGCAGACCCTTTCAAGACCCTGGAAAGGTTGCCTGCGAGGTCTGGGGTGCTCAGGTGGAAGGAACTAACGCAACTAATCGCGGCTTTCAGTCTCTCTCTCTCCCTCCCTGCGGGCTGTATTCTGTAATCCATCGCCAGTGTAGCTAATTTTAATCCGCACGAAAACGACATCCGATTTCAAATCTCATTCAAGAATCACTCAGCCTTTGCAAACCTTTGATTCTCACTCGGGCAAGCACAGCAAAGAGCTTGGGGGTTTCACAGGGTTCAGGGTACAGGGTACAGTCTTGGAGTCAGTTTAGGGGGATAGTGGGGCACAGGGAAGGCAGGGCTGGGTCTGGTATGTTTTTGCATCATTTCAAACCAAAGATAAATATTCCAAAATGGACCCAACGAACAAGATAGTGCCACAGCTAGTCCTAAAGCTAAAGCCCTGGCCGGGCGCGGTGGCTCACGCCTGTAATCCTAGCACTCTGGGAGGCCGAGGCGGGCGGATTGGTTGAGCTCAGGAGTTCGAGACCAGCCTGAGCAAGAGCGAGACCCCGTCTCTACTAAAAATAGAAAGAAATTATCTGGCCAACTAAAAATATATATAGAGAAAAAAAAAATTAGCCGGGCATGGTGGTGCATGCCTGTAGTCCCAGCTACTCGGGAGGCTGAGGCAGGAGGATCGCTTGAGCCCAGGAGTTTGAGGTTGCTGTGAGCTAGGCTGACGCCACTGCACTCACTCTAGCCCGGGCAACAGAGTGAGACTCTGTCTCAA
>CM052442.1:113004610-113086611 GCA_028533085.1 Varecia variegata | reverse complement strand
AGTCTCACTCTTGCTCAGGCTGGTCTCGAACTCCTGACCTCGAGCGATCCACCCGCCTCAGCCTCCCAGAGTGCTAGGATTACAGGCATGAGCCACCGCGCCCGGCTGAAACAGGTGTCTCTTGAATGGAGTCTTCAAAGATGACTATGTATATTCACTCGGTGAATGCAGTCAGAATGAAAAAGGATGGTGTGGGAAAGAAGTAGGAGACAGATGTGTTTGTATAGGGCACTGTAAAGCAGCATTGCTGAAAAGTGGGCAGCAAAGGAAGCAGGGTAATTTATAAGGCTGGAGAGATATGGTAAAGCCAGGTCATGAAGAAGCCTGCATGGCAGGCTGAGAAGTTTCACATGTGTCTTGTAGGCAATGGAACATCCTTGCAGTAACAAGATCAGATTTGCATTTTTAGAAAGGATTACTTTCCCATCGCAGGGGTGGATTAGAGGAGGGAAACAACAGTGGCAAGGAAACTAGGTAGGAGGCTCTGACAGTACCCCAGGAGAGAGATGATGAAGGCCTGAATTAAGGCCTTAGGCTGTAGAGGAAATGGAGAAGAGAGTGGTAGGAATTAAAGGACATGGTGACTCAGTAGCTGCGAAAGGTAAGAAATGGACAAGAATCATCAGAATGATGATTCTTAGGTTTCTAGCTTGGATGACTAAATACCATTAACAAGGACGAGGATCCCAGGAAGAACATGACTGAGGGGAGCTGAGGGGGAGAGTCAGAGTTCAGTTTGGGACATGCTGAGTTTGAGGTGACTGGGAGATGACTGTTAAGTAGATAGATACACAGGTCTGGAGGGAAGGCGTCAGCACATAGATGGCAGCTGAAGTCTGGTAAGAGAAAGCCTGGGAAATATCCCTTAGAAATATTCCCTTAGATCTGCAAAACAGGAGACTACTGGTTCCTTGATGAGAGCACTTGAAATGGTGGGAACAGAAGTCAGATTTCAGTGGGTAGGCTGGGCGCGGTGGCTCATACCTGTAATCCTAGCACCCTGGGAGGCCAAAGCAAGAGGATCGCTTGAGGTCAGGAGTTCGAGACCAGCCTGAGCAAGAATAAGACCCTGTCTCTACTAAAAACATAAAAAGTTAGCTGGGCATGGTGGTGTGGCCCTGTAGTCAGTCCTTGCTGCTAGGGAGGCTGAGGCAGGAGGATCGCTTGAGCCCAGGAGTGTGAGGTTGCTGTGAGCTAGGCTGATGCCACGGCACTCTAGCCCGGGCAACAGAGTGAGACTCTGTCTCAAAAAATAAAAAAGATTTCAGTGGATAAGTGGATAGACAATGAATGAGAAGTGAGCAAGAGGAGAAACAGCAAATGTAGATTACTCACTGCCAAATACATGTGTTGACATAAAAATCTTCCGTTGTAGGCATTGGAACCCAGCATGACTTTTCTGAGCTAACATTAAAATAACCAAGACTCTAAGCAACATAGCAAGACCTCGTCTCTGAAAAAATTTTTAAAAATTAGCAGAGCATGGTGGCACATGTCTGTAGTCCCAGCTACTTGGGAGCCTGAGGCTCACTGGACCCAGGAATTCAAGGCTGCAGTGAGCTGTGATTGCACCTGTGAATGGCCACTGCACTCCAGACTGGGTGACATAGCAAAAACCCATCTCTTAAAAACAAACAAACAAACAAAAAACTTATTTTGTATGTACTGCTTGAAAAGCCTTGTTTTTTCTTGGTACATGGGTTCCGGTGGCACTTGTGATGAAATAGGTGATCTCAAATAGTGGTTCCTTGCTAACTCACGCCAAGCTGGTCCTGCAGTCAAGGTAAGCAAGGTAGGCCACACTAGGCAATGGTATCAGTTAGGATTCTTTGGTTGCAAGCCCAGAAACCAGCTCTGGCTAATTTGAGCAAGACGGAATTTCCTAGATGCTCATGGGTTTCATAGCAAGAAAAAGACACACATACACACACACACACCAGCAAAATAAATGAATTCCAACTCATTTACCCTCTTTGTTCCTCTGCTCGAGATACAAATACTTGGTGAGGAGCATGCAACTGGCCCACTTTGAGTCACGAGCCTGAAATTTGGCTAAAGGAAGGCAGTTATCACAGATTATAGTCCCACCCAACCATATTGGGAAGCTGTTCAGAGAGCTGGCCAGAAAACTAATATCCAATCACAGCAAGTTACAGTACAACCATCTTTGAAACAGGTGATAAGAGGTGGTTTTATAATTCCTAAAGAATTACAGGAGAGTCACACTGCTATTCAGTGATGGATAACTACTGACTCCTTTGTTAAAAATGTAAGGAGCGCTCTGAGACAAGTCCTTCAAGCTACAATTCAACATTATCAAGTTTTGCTTGTTGGTAAGTTTGGTTGATATGTCCTTTGACTCATGCATCTGTCCCCAGAGAGTGCCCTTTGGGGACACAGTCCTTCCAGACCTAATAATTTCTGAGCAGAGTGTGGCCCATTCACTATGGACACTAGCAAGCCCGGCTCCTGAATTGATACAGTTGGCGGCTGAGAGCTCTCAGATCAAGCAGAGACTAAACATCTAGGCAGCCTACAACATGCTCCTTGGCAAGAGGAACACAGTGTTCCTATTGAAGAATTGACCTAAATTCAGGAAAGAGTGTATTGATGTAGGCAAATGCTTGAATCTGCAGCTAGCAGGATCGTCACTGGGTGAGTGTGGGGGCGGGTTTCTTCCTTCTCCAGTTTTACGGAGTCAGCTTGAGCAGCTCTCCAAGAGCCAACGCTGAGACTAGTTCCATGGGATGTGCTGAAGTTTGTCATGAGACTCCGCTTCACTACTATTTCTGCCCAGATCTGTTCCTAGAACTAGTCAACACAAAGGGACAACTGCATGTCAGACAAGATCTGACCCGGATCCTTGTGAAATGTTGTCCACAGGATACCAGTGCTGCCGGGGGAAATGGTAAAGTCCTTGTGTCCAGTAAGAGAAGTCCTGGAGAGACAGGAAGCAGTGTGGGGAGCAGACTGAGGCCACAGAAATGGGACCCATTTTCCGAACACAGAGCAGAAACTGATTGATTGGTTTCAGATACCATCTTCCAATCCCACAGCTGCCAAAGACTCCAGTTCACAAATCTGAAAGGACCGTCCCTGCTCAAAGCTCTTCCTTGGCTCCCTTACGTTCATGACATAAAATCTAAAACCTCTCTTTCTCCAGCCTCCTCTCCCACAGTCTCCAATCCTACTTTATACTTGAGCTTTGCTGAGCCTAATTCAATTTCCAGACCAAGACCTGCCCTGCGTGGAGGCGTGCAGCTGCATGCCCTCCTGCCTCTGTGAGGAACTCCTCTCCCCTTGTCTGCAGAGCACACTTGTGTCCCTTCTCAGGGCCTCAGCCCAGCCCTAGCTGCCTGTGCAAAGTCCCCCCTCTGCTCTTCCTTGCACCCCGGCCCCTAAGCTCTATGCACCTGTCTGCACTAAAGTAATCATCTCGCCATCTTGCTGTGCTCTGTATACTGGTGGGCTTATTTTCTCACTGGCTTGTGCAGTCAAGGGCAGGCACTGAGTCCTGTCCACCTCCACAGCCTGCTCTGCATCACAGGAGCCTAGCACAAGGCTTATCTCCTGGTGGGAGCTCGAACATCTGTAGAATGAATGAACTCCATTTGCATTTTATCTCTGGCACTGTCTAAACCAAAGAAATCACACTTGTCTTCTCAGAAGAGGGAACATATTCAAATACCGAGAACTGCAGTTCCTGGTAAGACCTTGCAGAAAATGACGTTACCAACAGCAGCAACTGGAAACTCAGCAGAATGAGCGCCAGAAAGAGTGAAATGGGCCAAGATTTGAACAGTCAGGGTTTAGGCAGCCTGGGGCGTGGGGTGCGGAGGGGAGGTTCACGGTGGTCTAAAGCTTAAGAAGCTTAAGAACCACAAACTTACTCAGTGATCTTGAGAGATCAAAAAAGAAAAAAAAAAGAATCACAAAGAACTTCTTAAGAATTACATATATTTACATTGTAGATCTAGGACACACTTGTCAAGGTAGGAGCTGCTCCAATCAATCCGAATGCCACCCCATCTGGGACTGCCCCCCAGCTGTTAGAGCCAGCATTTCAGATAGGAGATAAGCTGGAGTGGCTTTGGAAAGTCCACTCTAAAATAAAGTCACCTGTTGTCATTGTCCTCCTCCCCAGTCTTCCTTCTGGGGCCAGGTCCCATCCCGTGATTCCTAAAAGGAGGCTGCCCTCTTTAATTCTCCATGAGGCTCCCAGCGTGCTCAGGGCTGTGGGCAGAACTGTTCAGCTTGGGGGTTGACAGGTGCTCCAGCTCATAGTGCCCATTCTCAGAGGTCTTGTGTGTGAGTTTCTCCTTCGTGCCCTCCTTCTGGCTCCTCTTGTGCTCAATAATCTGCTGGAGCTGGTGCCCAGCGTATTCTGGTTTGGTGGTTAGCGGGCCAGCCGGCACAGAGACGCCAAGGACATCTGACACCATGTAGGGGCGCAGCCAGCCCACCAAGGGAGTGCTTCCGGGGCTATAGTGAGTCTGCTTGTGGTAGAAGAGAAGTCCATCTACCTACAAGAGGGGAAATTAAGGATCAAAATGACTCTGGGACCACGTTTCCAGGCGAGCCTATACACGCAGGGGCAGCTCTTATGGTCCAACTCCTTTTTCTGGGTCACTGACAGGGGAAAAAGAGTCCTCACTTCTCACATGAAAAAATGGCCCAGAAACCTAAATTTTAGAAAATACAAACATAAATAGCACTTTCCTGTGTACAAGGTACTCTGCTACCTACTATTTCCCCCTCTTATCCACCCTGAGGGGATCTGAGCTGCTCAGACTCAGGGAGCCCTAAAAACACACAGTGAGAATGAAGCAGAAATTAAACTCAAACCCAGGTCTTCCGTCCCCTGATCCCACGTACTCTCCACCACTTAGAGGAGGTCTGTATGGCAGTCGATGAGCTCCGTGCAGGGAACACAAAGCGGGAGAACTGGACGGCCCCTCCGTGGCACTGGACTGCTGAGCAGAGGGGACACAGGCTGTCCAGAAGGCCTGCTCCCCAGCTACTGTTGGCTGCCTAAACCTCCCCCTAAACTGTCTGCAAGCCATGTTCTGGGAAACTCAGTTTTCCTCAACGGGAAAGACCTCCCACAGTCCCACATTTTCTTTTCTGTGATTCAGTGACTCATCTCTAAAAAGCATTTATTGTCACTGGGGCATTAGGGTTATAAATAAAGATGGTGTTCTTACCACCTTCTTAATTGACTCCCAGAAATACAGGCAGCTCAGCCCTTGCCATTTCCTCACTTGGGAAGCTGTGATCCTTTTATAAAACTATATCCAGTTCAAGCAAATACTTGTAGGTGACTAGACAGAATTTTAAAGGGTGTGATGGGCAAAAGAAAACTTGCTTGTTGAGTCTGAAGAGGGTAGCAGAAGAGGCACACAAGAGGGACCTGGGAATGGAAGTCCTTGCCCCTCTCTGGGCCTCAGTTTCCCCATCTATAAAATGAGGGCGCGGATGAGCTCTCCGTTAAGGGCCTTCCAGCTCTGGCATTCTGATTCATCCCGCAGGAGTGGAGCTGAGGCTCTGAAGGCAGCGAGCACATCCTCTCCCCAGATCAGCTTTCAGTCCCTTTCTGACGCTTTGACACAGCAAAATCAGCGGATATTTTAAGACCTGTGTAACTAAGTCCCCTTGTATCCTACAATCATGTCAAGGCAGTAAAGACGATAGTTTTGTTACCTCAAAAGGGAAATCCATAGAAAGCACCTTACACAGGCTCTCGGGGGTACAAGGGAAATTCTTTAGCCCCACAAATTTAAACTGAAATATAAATTAGAACAGAGAATTAGTACATGTTACAAATGACACTGGTTCTGGCAACTGAACAGCTCTATCGAAGCAGCAAAGTTTTCAGTTTCATCCTCTCTACCCCTCTCCTCCACCTACCCTCTGAATTTTTCAGTCAGTGGTTCTCAACCCTCCTTCATACACAAGAATCAGGCTAGGCACAGTGGCTCATGCCTGTAATCCCAGTACTCTGGGAAGCCAAGGCAGGAGGATCGCTTAAAGCCAGGACTTCAAGGCTGCAGTGAGCTATGATCTCACTACCACACTCTAGCCTAGATAACAGAGTGAGACCCTGTCTCAAAGAAAAAAAAAAAGATCATCTGAAAAGCTTTTAAAAATTACTGATGCCCAGGCCTTACCCTGAGATCCTGAGTGAACTGTGCTGGGTGGGCCCTGACATTTTTTTTAAGCTCTCCAGTTGATTTTTTTTTTTTTTTTGAGACAGAGTCTTGCTCTGTTGCCTGGGCTAGAGTGCCGTGGCGTCAGCCTAGCTCACAGCAACCTCAAACTCCTGGGCTTAAGCAATCCTCCTGCCTCAGCCTCCCGAGTAGCTGGGACTACAGGCATGTGCCACCATGCCCGGCTAATTTTTTCTATATGTTTTTAGTTGTCCAGCTAATTTCTTTCTATTTTTAGTAGAGACGGGGTCTCGCTCTTGCTCAGGCTGGTCTCGAACTCCTGAGCTCAAACTATCTGCCTGCCTTGGCCTCCCAGAGTGCTAGGATTACAGGCTGGAAGCCACCTCGCCCGGCCTTAGAATTCTAAATAGCATTATTAATAAAAGTAGTTAGTAGCATTTTATATCAACCATTATTTATTGAGTGCTTACCATAAGTACCATGCTAAGAGGATTTGGTATCATTTGGTTCCCATAACAACCTTATAAATTAGATGTTATTAATCCTATTTTACAGATGAAGAAACTAAGGCCAGTGAGATTATTAACCTAGTAATAATTAAAACCAAAACCGGAATTCGGTCTGGATGACTGTTAAGCCCATACTCTTCCCTCCATACCATGCTGCCTCAAAAAAGATAACTTCATTCATTATGATTATATTTAGATAACAGACCAATCCACATCAATCTCCATAAAGAGCTCTGTAAGCCTAATACTCTGGGCATCAGTAATTTTCCCTCAAAAGGGAAATCCATAGAAAGCACCTTACACATAGGCCTTACGGGATTGAGTTTGGTTTTCTCTCCTAGTCCTTCTTCTTCTGGTAACTTTGAATGCATCCAGTAGAATCGGAAATCAGTCTGCCAGGGAAGGGAAGAAGAAAGATGAAATAGTGATAATCTCAAACTCTAATACAAACAAAAACACCTCATTCTAAATAGCCACCTGACTTATGAAGCCATAAGCCCTTCTGTCATTACCCCCATTTCTCTTAAAACTGTAAGAGCAGGAAGATGTTTATAAAATCTTTGAAGATTATTTTCTTAAAATCCAGTAGGATTATTAATAATAGCAGAGCTAACATTTATGACTGTAGGCCAACTCTGTGTCAGGCTCCATGAGAAGGGCTTTACACACACAATTTTATTAATCTTCAAACACCCTCTGAGAGGTGGTATTATCATCATTTCCATTTTACAGGTGAGGACTCTGAGGTTCAGAGATGTTAAGTCACTTGCCTGGGTACACAGAGAAACTACTAGGGGACCCAGGACCCTTCAACGCCAAAGCATATTATGTTAACCCTTTTGCTTTATTTTAATTATAAGTATTAGAAACTATTACTAATACAGTTGCAACTTTTCATAAATTACTATATTCTCTGATTTTGTACCCTTTGTAGTTATTTAGGGCCTTTTCATTCTTTTAAATTATTTTGGTTTTGGAAATTTAAAAAAACATATACAGGCTGGGCAAGGTGGCTCACACCCGTAATCCCAGCACTTTGGGAGACCAAGGTGGGAGAACTGCTTGAGCCCAGGAGTTCAAGACCAGCCTAAGCAACATAGCAAGATCTTGTCTCTACAAAAAAAAAAAAAAAATTTTTAATTAGCCAGGCATGGTGGCACACACCTGTAATCCTAGCTACTTTGGAGGCAGAGCCAAGAGGATCACTTGAGCCCAAGAATTGGAAGTTGCAGTGAGCTATGATCAAGCCACTGCACTCCAGCCTGGGTGACACAGTGAGACCCCATCTCTAAACAATTAATAATAAATAAATAAATAAACACATAGTCTTCTCTTTACATTATAAAAACATAGGGGGCTTTAGTTACCAAATTCATAGGTTTAAATGCGTGTTATGAAATATCCTTCAACAGAATTAAAGGAAAATATGTCTTGTTTGTTTGTTTTAGAGACAGGGTCTCACTCTGTTGCCTAGGCTAGAGTGCAATGATGTGATCATAGCTCACTGCAACCTCACTCCTGGGCTCAGGCAACACTTAAGCCTCAGTCATCCAAGTAGCTGGGACAACAAATGTGCGCCACCATGCTCACGATGTGCCACCATGCCCAGCTAAATTTTAAATTTTTGCTCTCTGTCAATTAGTTTATCATAGTCATTCTCAATGTGTGTCGTTCTCAATTTTTTATAGAGATGGGGGTCTTGCTATGTTGCCCAGGGTGGTTTCTAACTCCTGGGCTCAAACAATCCTCCTGTCTTGGCCTACCAAAGTGCTCGGATTACAGGTGTGAGCCACCATGCTCAGCCAGAAATCATGCCTTATTCTTAGAGGTCAATTTGGCAAAAATTTAAAAAGAAAAAAAGAAAGAAAGGAAAACATGGCCTGGACTGAATTTACATTCTGGGTTGTAGGCTTGGCTCTGCACTTGGGCAAGATACTTCCCATCTTTACGTAATATCTGTGCTTCTTAACATTTCAGCTTCCATATCTATATGATAATAGTACTTATCTTATAGTGTTGCTACAATGAGATAATGCCCACAAAATGCTTTGCAATGCAAATTTGTTTTTTTTTTTAGAGACAAGATCTCACTATGTTGCCCAGGTTGGAGTGGCAGTGGCTATTGACAGGTATGAGCATAGTGCACTGCAGCCTCAAACTCCTGTGGCCTTAAGAGATCCTCCTGTCTCAGTCCCCCTGAGTAACTGGAATACAGGTGAGTGCCACTGTGCCCCAGCTTAGCAATGCAAAGCTTGACTGTTATTGTCTGAATGAAATGCACTTTAGAGTTCTGAAGTATCATCACCCGGCATGACTTGGAAACCTAGTGTGGGGTAATGGCTATGGAAAGAAGTGTGACAGCCTGTGAGTTTCACACTTAAGCCTGCATGAAGATGACCTGGAGGCTTGTTCAACTATCAGCCTCACCCCCATAGCTAGTAGATCTGAGAATGTGCATTTCATCTTTCTTTTTTCTTTTCTTTTTTAAGAAATGGGGTTTCGCTTTGTCACACAGGCTGGAGTGCATTGACAAGATTATAGCTCACTGCAGCTTTAAACTCCTGGGCTCAAGCGATCTTCCCACCTCAGGCTCCCGAGTAGCTGGGACTACATCACCATGCCTGGCTCACTTCTACAACTTTCTGATACACCTACTCTGGAGACCACATGTTGAGAACGACCATGATAAACTAATTGACAGAGGGCAAAAGGAACTACTAAAATCCACCATTATACAACTGAGACAATGATGGAGTAGTGTTACTAACAGAGAGGAGGCCTGTGGGGCTGACTCAGACTCACCTGGTGACGGCTGCTGTCACCAGAAGAATCACCAATGTGAAACAAATGTGGGGGATAGTGAAGCTGGAGAGGACAATACTGGGGCCTCCCCTTGCTTGGAAAGCCTCCACCTGAGCTAAGCTTTCAGATTTGGGGCTTTGAGTCATGCGGAGGGGGCCCTGTCATCTATAGGGTCAGAATGTGGTTGGTAAAGAAGGCGGCTGCGGGAGTCTATGTGACGGTGACTTCCACTCCACCTTCTCTTCCTGGTGCTGTCTGGAAGGCAGCATCCCCCTTGCCCCACACTCTTCCCTGCCAGCAATTTTCTCAGACTCTGGAGGGAGGTGAGGGGGCGGGTATAGCTGCTCCAAAGTCCCAGCCTACACCTCTGCTGTTCCTTTCTTTCCTCTTCTCAAGAACTGCAGATTTCCTTAGTTCCTCCTATGTCTTTTAAAAAAAACTAAGCTAATTTAAACACACTCAAAGATGCAGGGAGCATTAGATAATGTTCTTGATATATCACATCCTGTACACACCAAGAAGTTGGTCACGTACCAAACCCACATGCCGAGTCACTTCCCCAGGAGGAGAGGAGAATACAGGAAAAGACATGAGGGGAGCATCACTCCTTACCTGGCAGTCATAAACAGGGTGTCCCCGCCAGCACATCACATCCAGGACGTAGTAGGTCTGGTTCACCTCACTGTAAATGCAATCTAGGATGGTGTAGTCTAAGGACACAAAGCAGAAAGCCAGTCCAGGGTTCCCCTTCCACGCGGGGTTCCCTCCAGCAATCTAGGGAGCTCCATTTCAGAGGCTCGAGCGCAGCAATCCTCAGTGCTTACAGAAACTGCCAGTGCTAAAGACTAAGGATTCACTAGGGAGAGAGCTGTCCACAGCCCGTTCTGGCTACCTGGGACAGCGTAAGGATGATGTGGGGTAGGGACAGCACAAGAGGGATGAAGCCAACCCTAAGCCAAGTGGGAATTGCAGTTTTAGATAAATTGGGACATTTGCTCACCTTAGAGAAGTTCAAAAGCCAAGTAATCTTCCATTTTAGCTTACAACGACTTTTTGAGTTCCTACCATGGCCACTATGGGAAATAGTAAGGTAGTCCCTGCCTTTCAGGAAGTTATAATCCAGTTAAGGAGATAAGATGATCACAGAAGAAAGAACTGAAAATTGAATACACAGCACACACTACGAGCAACAGGAGTTCCAGAAAGAGAAGACTAGAGCAGCAGGAAAGGCTTCATGGACAGATGCAACAGTCTCTGGGATCAGGAGAATCTAAACAACAGGGCAGAGGGGAAGATGATAGAGAGCACTTCAGACCTGAGCACCGAAGTGGCACAAGCAAAGGTCCAGGGGCAGAAGGAACCAGGCACGTGTGGGGAGCAAGGGGCAAGTCCGTGGAACAGGGGTGAGTGTGAGGAGTGGGGGAAGCCATGAGGAGGGGTGGGCCAAATCCTGCAAAGCAAAGGTACTAAAGGCCCACAGAGGAGTCCGCGCTCAGTACAGAGGGTATGAGGAACCGCCAGGGGAGTCTGCTCTCAATTCCTCACTGCAGGACTGTGGGCAAGTCATTTCACCTCCATGACCTCAGCCTACTCAGGCAGGCCCAGGTGGGAGGGAGAAGCTAAGGTCAGCACAACAATACAGAGAAAAGGGAATTTGGTCTGGAGGCCCAGCAACAGCTGACTGTACCATTATGCCTAGTGTCTTCTCAGGGACCTTTCCACCAAAACCTGCATCTGTCACCTTATAATGGAAGTCCAAAGGCATGTTGACCTTAATTCAGGAATTTATGACCCAGCAGGCCTCATGGGGCTGCAACTATTCTCCAACTGAGGATGCCTAGCCTTGAAGGGGAGGGCCTGGATCCAGGGGCCAGGATAGTGTCTATGTGCCGTTTCAAAGGTATGACTTCAAAGTGGGTCTTTAAAGCAATTGACACTGTCTTTTATCGATTATAAATCTTAATAAATAAACATTTTATATAGGTACCTTTTGCCGTTGTTGAATTTCGCCTATTGCCTCCTGGCAGAAGGGAAGGAAACCTGTTGACACAGTAGCCACTCTTGGTGTAGGCACTGGTAGAACCCTGTGCGGAGGGAAAGTTCATTCTCATTAGGCAAGTCTCCTAGCCCTCCTGCTTCCTCATTCTGCAGGGTGTCATCAGCCAAAGATGGCTCTCAACAAGTCCTGCAGGAGAGCGTTTCCAGCCCCTTTCCAGACACAGCTGCTGTGGCAGACGAGGAAAACACAGGTGAAGAATCCCCTCCACTGTAGGCCAGGCCTGCTGGCATGGGGGACGGGAGGTAGCTACTCACCCTGGAGGCCACGATGAGGGCTCTTTTTCCAACAGGGCACACGACCACAATCCACTCCTGCCCCAAATCTGAAGGGACATCAATTAACCACTCAGAGAGCATCAACTGGGAACACAAAAAAATGTTGTTAAAGATTAGCAAGGGTGTGCTGCTCTGATGTTTACAATGACAAGACATTCACATCCTACATACATAATAAAAACGCAAGTGAAAGAATGAGGGCAGAAAAGGCAGAAAGTGGGACCTCTACCCCATGTGCTCAGCAGTTAGCGTGTCCCCTGCAAAACTGACAGGATGGAGGCCACTCACTGTGAACTTCAGCTTCTCTGCTCCCTGTCATCACCTGCACCCACACCATCCTTACTTCCCTCACCTCCTGCATCAGGGTGATGGGACCCTCTTCCTTTCCTTACTTTGTCCACCCCCCACTATAATTGTAACCTATTATGTTCCAGGGGCTAGAATTCAGAGATGAATAAGGTTCCTGCCCTTGAGATGTTCTTACACTAGACTACCATTTCCCAAACTTACGTCCCAAATACTGTACTGAAGAATATCAGGAAATCTACCTAAAGAAAAGGTTCATGGCCAGGCACAGTAGCTCACGCCTGTGATCCTAGCACTTTGGGAGGACAAGGGAGGAGGATCACTTGAGGCCAGGAGTTTGAGACCAGCCTGAACAACAGCAAGACCTGGTCTCTGTAAAAAATAGAAAAATTAGCTGGGTGTGTTGGTGCTCACCTGTAGTCCCAGCTACTTGGGAGGCTGAGGCAGGAGGATCGCCTCAACCTGGGAGTTTGAGGTTGCTGTGAGTTATGATGATGCCACTGCACTCTACCAGGGTGACAGAGTGAGATTCTGTTCCCCCTCCCCTCAAAAAAATTAAACTACTCAGTATTTCTTTTCTTTTCTTTTTTTTTTTTTTTCCCCCTGATAACTGCACAGTATTTTTTTTTTTTTTTTGAGATAGAGTCTCACTCTGTTGCCCGGGCTAGAGTGCCGTGGCGTCAGCCTAGCTCACAGCAACCTCAAACTCCTGGGCTCAAGCAATCCTCCTGCCTCAGCCTCCCGAGTAGCTGGGACTACAGGCATGCGCCACCATGCCCAGCTAATTTTTCTATATATATTTTAGCTGTCCATATAATTTCTTTCTATTTTTAGTAGAGACGGGGTCTCGCTCTTGCTCAGGCTGGTCTCGAACTCCTGAGATCAAACGATCCGCCCGCCTCAGCCTCCCAGAGTGCTAGGATTACAGGCGTGGGCCACTGCACCTGGCCTACTCGGTATTTCTTGATGGTGCCTTCCTGCCTACTCTGACACCCTCGTCCAGGTTTGCTACCGTACGTCCCTGCCAAAGGCCATCAGCGACCTCTTCTCTTACCTCCTCCTCATCCTCCCCACTCCACTCCCAGCCCTGAGTGATGCTGCCAGCCACATCTTCCTTCGTGACACATAGTGTTCCCCTGGCCCCATGACACAGAGCTATTCTGTTTTTTCCTCAAACATTCCTCCACACACTCCTTAAAAACATGTCATCTTTAGGGGGTTGTTTTAGACCCCCCCTTTTCTCTTAGATGCTTCCCTCTTGGGGGTGGATCTCATCCACTCCTACAGCTTCAGTAGTCACTTCAAAGAGGATGCCTCCTAATTCTCCTTCTTCATCTCCAGACTTCTCTCCTCTCCTCCAGACCTACACTGTCAGCCATCTGCTTGGCATTTCTGCCTCTGCTTGTCCTCTCTGCACCTTAAACTCTGTATATCCAAATGGATTTCTGCCTCTGCTTGTCCTCTCTGCACCTTAAACTCTGTATATCCAAATGGATTTCTGCCTCTGCTTGTCCTCTCTGCACCTTAAACTCTGTATATCCAAATGGATTTCTGCCTCTGCTTGTCCTCTCTGCACCTTAAACTCTGTATATCCAAATGGAATTCAAACTGTTGCCCAAGGACTTCCCACCCCGAAACACCCACCCTTCCCCTTCTGCATCTCGTAACCCCATGAATGGCACCACCACTCTCTCGTTACTGCATCTTAGATTCAAGGCATAATCAACCCTCCGTTACAAAATGGTAGTAATACAACACCAAAAACACAAGTGATAAAATAAAAAATAGATAAATTAGACTACATCAAAATTAAACTTTTGTGCTGCCAACAATATCACCACGAAAGCAAAAAGACAACCCATAAAATGGAAAATATTTGCAAATTTTATATATTCTGGGACTTGTATCTAGAATATATTTTAAAAACCTCTTACAATTCAATAATAAAAAGATAACTCAATGAAAAAATGGGCAAATGGGCCAGGTGAGGTGGCTCACGCCTGTAATCCTCCAAGGCGGGTGGATCATTTGAGCTCAGGAGTTCAAGACTAGCCTGAACAAGAGTGAGACCCTGCCTCTACTAAAAACAGAAAAAATTAGCTGGCATGGTGGCGTGCACCTGTAGCGCCAGCTACTTGGGAAGCTGAGGCAGGAGGATCACTTGAGCCCAGGAGTCTGAGGTTGCTGTGAGCTAGGCTGACACCACGGCAGTCTAGCCCGGGCAACAGAGTGAGACTCTGTCTCAAAAAAAAAAAAAAAAAAGGCAAATGACTGGATGCAGTGGCTCAAGCCTGTAATCCAAGCACTTTGGAAGTCTGAAGTGGGAGGATCTCTTGAGGCCAGGAGTTTGAGACCAGCCTGGGCAAAATAGCAAGACCCTGTCTCTATAAAAAATAAAAAAATTAGCCGGGTGTAGTGGTGTGGTGTGTACCTGTGGTCTCAGTTACTTGAGATGCTAAGGCAAAAGGATCACTTGAGCCCAGGATTTGAGGTTGCAGTGAGCTATTAATATGATGACGCCACTGCATTCTGGCCTGGGTGACAGATGGAGATCCTATCTCAAAAAAAAAAAAAAAAAAAAAAAAGGCAAAGGATTTGAATAGACATTTCACCAAAGAAGATATACAAATGGCCAATAAGCACAAGAAAAAATGTTCAACATCATTAATCGCTAGGGAAATGCAAATTAAAACCATGAGATACCACTTTACACTCACTAGTATAGCTATACTTAAAAGGATGGACAATAACAAGTGTCAGCAAAGATGTGGAGAAATTGGAACCCTCAGACATCACTGGTGGAAAGGTAAAAGAGTGTAGCCACTTTGGAAAACAATCTAGCAGTCCCTCAAAAGGTTAAACATAGAGTTATCATACGACACAGAAATTCCACTTCTAGGTATATACAAGAGAAACAAAAACATATGTTCACACAAAAATGTGCACATATCAGCCCGGGCACAGTGGTATGTGCCTATAGTCCCAGCTACTAAGCAAGCTGAGGCAGGAGGATCTCTTGAACTGAGGAGTTCTAGACCAGCCTGAGCAACATAGCAAGACCCCATCTCAAAAAAAAACAAAACCAAAGCAAAAACAAATAAAAAAAAAAAACAAACCTTGTATATGAGTGTTCATAGCAGCATTATTCATAATAGTCAAAAAGTGGAAAGCAACTCAAATAGCCACCAACTGAAGAATGGATAAACAAAATGTAATATATCCACACAGTGGAATATTACTTGGCAATAAAAGGAGGGAAGTACTGACATTATACATGCTACAATATGGATGAACTTTGAAAATCTTATGAAAGGTCTTAAGTGAAAGAAAGCAGTCACAGCCGGGGGTGGTGGCTCACGCCTGTAATCTTAGCACTCTGGGAGGCTGAGGCGGGTAGATCGCTCGAGGTCAGGAGTTCAAGACCAGCCTGAGCAAGAGCGAGACCCCGTCTCTACTAAAAATAGAAAGAAATTATCTGGCCAACTAAAATATATATAGAAAAAATTAGCCGGGCATGGTGGCGCATGCCTGTAGTCCCAGCTACTCGGGAGGCCGAGGCAGCAGGATCGCTTAAGCCCAGGAGTTTGAGGTTGCTGTGAGCTAGGCTGACGCCACAGCACTCACTCTAGCCTGGGCAACAGAGTGAGACTCTGTCTCAAAAAAAAAAAAAAAAAGAAAGAAAGCAGTCACAAAAAGCTACATATTATATGATTCTGTTTATGTAAAATGCCCAGAATAGGCAAATTCATAGACACAGAAAGTAGATTAGTGGTTGCCAGGGGCTGAGAAAAAAAGGAATGCAGAATGACTGCTAATGAACATGGAGTTTCATTTTGGGATGATGAAAATGTTCTACAATTAAATAGTGGTGGTTGGGCTGGGCACCGTGGCTCAGGCCTATAATCTTAGAACTCTGGGAGGCCGAGGTGGGAGGATTGCTTGAGGTCAGGAGTTCGAGACCAGCCTGAGCAAGAGCAGGCCCGTCTCTACTAAAACTAGAAAAACTTAGCCGGTCGTGGTGGTGTGTGCCTGTAGTCCCAGCTACTCAGGGGGCTGAGGCAGGAGTATTGCTTGAGCCCAGGAGTTTGAAGTTGCTGTGAGCTAGGCTGACGCCATGGCACTCTAGCCCAGGCAACAGGGCAAGACTCTGTCTCAAACAAAAAAACAGTGGTGACTATTGCAGTCTTGCGAATATACTAAAAAACACTGAACTGTACACTTAAATAGGTAAACTCTATGGTATGTGAATTATATCTCAATATAGCTTTTTAAAAAAATAATAGTAGCAGATAATACTTGTGAGGCACTTATTATGGGCTCTGGGCTAGGTATTTAAGGTACACTATCTCATTTAGTCCTATGAGATAAGTGCTATTACCATCCCACATTTTACAGATAAGAAACCAGAGACTTAGAGTGGTTACATAACTTGCTCAAGGTCAACACAGAGCCTGGCTTTGAGGTCAGGTCTATGTGACCACAGAGCTTAAACCCTTGACCACTTCTTATACTGCCTCTCCTATCCAGTTCACTGGTCAGTTCTTCCATTTATCTGGCAACATTCCTCACAGTCATGACTGCTTCTCCTTCCCACCTTCGCTGCCCTCAGCACCTATCATCAGATGGCTTTAGCAACCTGAGCCCCACTGGCAGGCTCTTGCTCCTTCAGCTCCTTCGGCACATTGCTGTAGGAGTCATCACACCAAATCCCAACTCTGGCTCTGGCTCAAAAATTCTTAACGGTTCCCCACAGTCCAAACCCCTGCACATATTTTCGAGGCCTTTACATCTCTTCTGCTGTACTCCTTTCCCAACTCTATGCCACTCCCTTGCCGGCCTGCAAACTGCGCCTAAACACACCATACACTCCTTTCCTCCTTCTGGGCTTCTTGCTCAGCCTATTCCTGCTGCCTAGAATGCCCTGTACTTCTGCGTATCAAATGTCCTACCCACCTATCCTTCACTAACCCTTTCCTGATTTCGTACCCCCTCCTTCCTTTTTGGTTGGAAGGAATCTCAATTTTTTATAGCAAAAATCACGTTCTATACCTATTCCAGGAGTGCGGGAGCTATTTCTGGTCCACATCTATCTTCTTCACATTATAGCCTAGTTTAACCCAGAGCAGGTCCTTTAACAATGTTTAGGGCTGGGCAGGCCCACTCCAGAACAGCAGTCAGTGACTACTACAAAAATGACAAAGACAAAGAGTCTGTTGTCATATCAGTAGCTCAGGGGCTTTCTGCAGTGGACTGGCAGCCTCTGGTAGCAGCGGAGGCTAACGATTCCCAAACGCACTGTCCTCAGCCTCCAGCAGCGACTCCCAGTCAGTCGGCGGCACTGTAGCCATCTCTCCTCACCCCACACACTCCACATGCGCCAGTGTCTCCTCCGCAGTTGCTGTTCCCTTTCCCTGCTTGTCCTCCTCTCTCTCGGCAGCATTTATTTCAGTGGGTTTTGACTGCATGGTAAAGGAAATGAGACAGCCAGATTGAACCTCTCTGGAATACTCACTTGATTAGCATAGCGTTTTGGTAACTTCTTGCCACTGTCAATGTCCATTTCTTCATCATCTTTCTTATCTTCCTCCTCACTGACCATTCCGGTCCAGTCATCTTCAGCCAGTCTTCTGGCATGGTTCACATAGTCCAGCCGCTTGCTGCAGGAAAGAAAGGCGTCAGGACAGTTCTTCATGTCTCGGGGCTGTGGACCAATACTGGTCCATGGCCTGGTAGGGAAGGGGCCGCAGAGCTCCACCTCCCCCCAACCCCATCTGTGGAAAAATTGTCTCCCATGAAACTTAGGGACGGGGTGGGGGTGGGGCACACAGCAGGAGGTGAGCTGCCTTGAACAGCAGCCAGAGAAGCATCATCTGCATTTACAGCTGCTCCCTGTCGCCTGCCTGCATCACCTCCTGAGCTCCTCCTTACCACCCCTGCCCCCTGGGCAAAAATTATCTTCCATGAAACTGGTCCCTGGTACCAAAAAGGTTGGGGGCCGCTGCTCTACAATATGATCGATTTATTTAATTCAAAGGCTCCAAATTGGGGAGCAACATGGGGATTCTAGTGGGAGTAAGAAATGATGAACTCTCCTTTGCAAGGCTAAACTAGTGACTATCTCCTCATAGATCCTAAATGGGGAACCCCCCTCTGAACACACTCAGCCTTCCTCAGAGTTTCCTAAGAATGGGCAAAGGAAAATATTTAAAGGAGTTTCCAACGTTCACTAGCTGGAGAGGCTGACCTCACTCCCACCCCACCCCATCCCACCCCAGACTCCCATTCTCACCCCAGGTGAGAGTTGACACTTCCCTGTCCGGCAGACACTTCATCCAAAAGCCCCCAGTGATGGAAGAGAGGAAACACTGAGACATAGTGAGAAGTCTAAAAACAGGACAGCTTCTGGGGCTGTTTTGTATAGCCGTCTTTTTTTTTTTCTTTTTCTTTTAAGAGATGGGGTCTCGATATGTTGCCCAGGCTAGATTCAAACTCTTGGGCTCAAGTGATCCTCTTGCCTCAGTTTCCCAAGTAGCTGGAACTGTAGGAGGTACATGCCACAATGCTTGGCTTATATAGCTTTCTGAGAAGCCAGGCCTTTCTCCAGTTTCTGTCTAACTTTCAAAAAAGGTCACTTAGTTTACAATTTAATATGTTACTTGTTTCCCTTTATCATTATCTTTCACTTAAAAAAAACTACATATCCTAGAAAATTTGAGAAATTGAGAAGAAAAAGCAGCTTTTGGAACCTAATTGTTTCAAAGTGATTTAGAAATGCCACATAATCTCCCACACTTGACTTCCTCAATGCTAAGGCAAGAATTCAACCACAGAGGCAATGAAACCAACACAGCTGGTTTCTTCTTAAACACACATGTACTAATGCACATTCATGAAAAAGTATACATCAGAGAGAACATATGAAAACACAATGGTCTTTTATTTCAAGAATAAGAGCTGGTATATTTGTACGTATGTCAAAGACTGTATGCTTGTGGTTGTTTCCCAGGCACTGTTCGTAATCGCAACAGAAGGAAACTATCCAGATGCCCTTCGGTAGGCGAATGATAACATTATGAACTATCCACTCAATGGAATACCTGGCACTATAAAAAAGGAATGATGTGGCACTTTATGAAATGATACAGAATTTCTCAAAAAACACCATTAAATAAAAGGTTAGAGCTGGGTGCAGTGGCTTACGCCTATAATCCCAGCAACTCAGGGAGCTGAGGCAAGAGGATCACTAGAGGCCAGGAGTTCAAGATCAGCGTGGGCAACATAGCAAGATCTGTCTCTAAAAAAATAAGAGAAATAAGCTAAGTGTAGTGGCTTGTGGTTGCAGTCCCAGGTACTCAGGAGGCTGAGGCAGGAGGATCGTTTGAGCCCAGGAGTTTGAGGCTGTAAGCTACGATCCTGCCACTGCACTCCAGCCTGGGTGACAGAGTGAGACCGTGTCTCTAAAAATAAATAAACAATAAAATAGTTTAAAAAACAGTTACAGGCCAGGCACGGTGGCTCATGCCTGTAATCCTAGCACTCTGGGAGGCCGAGGCGGGCGGATTGGTTGAGCTCAGGAGTTCGAGACCAGCCTGAGCAAGAGCGAGACCCCGTCTCTACTAAAAATAGAAAGAAATTAGCTGGACAACTAAAAACATATATAGAAAAAATTAGCCGGGCATGGTGGCGCATGCCTGTAGTCCCAGCTACTCGGGAGGCTGAGGCAGTAGGATCGCTTGAGCCCAGGAGTTTGAGGTTGCTGTGAGCTAGGCTGATGCCACGGCACTCACTCTAGCCCGGGCAACAAAGCGAGACTCTGTCTCAAAAAAATAAATAAATAAATAAAAAACGGTTACATACACACAACTACACACACTTGGTGATATCTGCCCTACCCAAGAATATCTTTGGAAGGATACACAAGAAACCAATAATACGGGAGCGGAACTGGCTGACTCGGGGACAGAATTGGGAGGGAGACTTTTCACCAAATATTCTGCTATATATTTTGAACCATAGGAATGTATTACTTGCTCCAAAATAACTAATTATAATTAAATAAAGGACAGGGGGGAGAATGATCTGAGAGTGTAATCTGCAAGCAACCCAGAGGCCACAGAGAAATATTTCTGTTAAACACATCCAGCGATGACGCAGCACTGGGCAAAATACAGGATGTATGAGAACTGTGCAGCTGTTAATAGCTTCTCCTAACCCCTAATTCCTTAACTTATGACCCAGAAGAGGCCTATGCTGCACTGAGAATAAAAAGACAGGCTCTGCCTTCAGAGCAGCTCAGCCCCAAATGCTCCTATCCTGTTTTCTTTCCCTGTTTGTGCATCTTGGCATTAGAATTAAGTGTATGGAAGACATTTCCTCAGATTCCCTGTTGAATTATTTGTCTTGAACTCCCAAGGGCTCCACAGAAACATGTGTGCTGAAGGCAGACGGGAAGACCACAGCCAATACCAGAATTCAGAGTGCAGAAGCCACACACAAGCAACCCAGGGAATGTGGGGAGTGGAAGTATGGGCGTGGCTTTCACAAGTTCCTAATTTGCAAAGCTCACTACTGCTGCCAGGAAAAAAAGAAAAATTTAACCAAATAATTGAGCTTTTACTTTCAAACTTCAGTTTCTCCCTACTCCATCTTTTGCTAAGCTCTGGGTATAAAGGGTACTGACCTCTGCCAGGATTTACCAGTCCCAACCTTGTGGCAAGATGATCAACCTACAAAGGGTCCACTTTGAAGGCCTTTCTACAGAGACAAGCCTGGAGCCTCCTAAATGGTCCACAGCTCCAGCCTGGGGAAAGACGCCAAGGAGTTAAAGCATCCTTACGATTTCTGCAGTTCCAGTAACCGGCGGCGCCTCTCATTCTGCTCCAAGGAACTGTACTTGGACTTGTACTGGGACAGGCGGGGGTGTGGGGCAGCTGTGCTGTTCAGATCTTGAGACACAGAAAAGCTACTAGCCAGGGCTTGGCTCAGCTCTTCCATCTTCCCTACAAAGGAAAACATAAGAAAATGGTTCATTCATTTCATATTATCTCCTGTGTACAGGCAGTTATGATGTAACATGATGGCTATATTCCTAAAAAATCCTCACTTAATGCAAAATCACAATTGTTTCCCTGGGAAAAAAGGAAGTTAAAGGGTAAATGAGTTACATATTAACAATAACGTTATTTCTTACAGATATTTCATTGATGATCATTTTGATAGCTCTGAGTATATAAACTAAAACATCAGGACAGGTGTGGCGGCTCATGCCTATAATCCCAGCACTTTGGGAGGCTGAGGTGAGAGGTTTGCTTGAGGCCAGGAGTTGGAGACCAGCCTGAGCAACATAGCAAGACCCCATCTCTAGAAAAAAATAGAAAAATTAGCTGGGAGTGGTGGAATGCACCTGTAGTCCCAGCTACTCAGGAGGCTGAGGCAAGAGGATCGCTTGAACCCAGGAGTTTGAGGTTACAGTGAGCTATGATGACGCCACTGCACTCTAGCCGTGACAACAGAGTGAGATTCTGTCTCAAAAAAACCAAAAAACAAAACAAACATCAATCACTCAGCAAATTCACTCCACAATTGAACCTAACTTTTTTTTTTTTTTTTTTGGAGACACAGTCTCACTCTGTTGCCTGGGCTAGAGTGCCATGGCGTTAGCCTAGCTCACAGCAACCTCAAACTCCTGGGCTCAAGCAATCCTTCTGCCTCAGCCTCCTGAGTAGCTGGGACTACAGGCATGTGCCACCATGTCCGGCTAATTTTGTCTATATATTTTTAGCTGTTCAGATCATTTCTATTTTTTAGTAGAGACAGGGTCTCGCTCTTGCTCAGGCTGGTCTCCAACTCCTGACCTCGAGCAATCCTCCCGCCTCGGCCTCCCAGAGTGCCAGGATTACAGGTGTGAGCCACCGTGCCTGGCCTGAACCTAACTTTTTTTCTTTGTTACCCATCACCATGAGCCCTGTCATTAATTCCTTAGCACCACTGATATCCAGTGATGTGATCAAGCATCTAATTTTTCCTGAGTTCTAAATAGCCATCACTCAATAACTAATATGATTCCCTGATACAGAGTTCATCCAATTGATTGTTTAATTCTCTAATAAAGGCTAACTCATGTTAAGAAAATTTAGCTCCAGGATAAACAGTGGTTCTGGGGCTCCTGGAGGAAGACAAGAGGAGTCAAAAACCCTAAATGCAGCTGTTCTTCCTTATTTTACAGTTTTGTTTTGTTTTTGGGTGGGCAGAAGGAATGTTTCAGGGCTACCTATGTGGGACTCACTTGGAAAAGAACTAGGATGTGGAAGACTGCCTAACAGGTAATGCCAGTGCTCCAGGACTGTGAAGGGCTTCCATGTGGAACATTAGAGAGACAGGCAGAGAGTAGATGCCATTTGGGAGACAACCTGCCCAGGTAGGCCCTAAAGAATGGGAGTGGAGAGAAAGAAGTGAATTCACCCTTCATTCACACTCCTGTCAATAAAGGGATAAGGTGGCACAGCAGCTCACCAAGGATTAAAGATGTGCCTTGAAGGACTGTAAGAAAACAGAAACATTTGTGAGAAATCTCACTTACACTGCTGGGCTGGCCCAACCTTTTTGTTCCAGTGTAAACTAGAGGGCACCACCAGTGCTTAAACTCCATCCCAGGCCAGGTCCAGTACTTTGAGCACCAAAATCCAGTTTCATTCCAGAGCCTCCACAGTTAAAAATATAACTCCATAGGCCTCTACCTGGTCAATGAGTTACTTTCCATTGTACACTTGAAGTCAGATTTTTTCTTAGTTTGAAGCATACATTTTTTTTTTTTAATTTGAAAGGAACTTAAAAATTGTGTTTTGCTAGGCATGGTGGCATGCACCCACCATAGTCCCAGCTACTTGGGAAACTGAGGCGGGAGGATCGCTTGAGCCCAAGAGTTTGAGGCCAGCCTGGGCAACACAGCAAGATCCTGTCTGTAAACAAACACACACACACACACACAAACAGTAGTTAAATACACATAACATGAAATTCACCAGCTTAACCATTTTTAAGTTTACAGTTCTGTGGTGTTAAGTACATTCAACATTGCTATGCAACAAATCTCCGGAACTCTTTTCATCTTGCATAGCTGAACCTCTATACACTTTAAACATGAAAGGAACTTTTTTAGTACGTAAGATTAACATATTATCAGTGTAAATTTGAGGTGTGTCTTAAAATATTTATAATGCAACCAGTGGTGGCCATTCCTGGATGCTTCTTGGGGCCCTATGATAAGTACTTGGGATCCACATCGTATTCCACCCATACCACCTATGTCATTTTCTTTGCTTTTCTGTACTTCTGTGTAAGTTTGAAAAAAATTTCCACAATAAAAATTTTTTAAAATTCATCGAGCCTTCCTTCGTTCACCAACATAGTGACTAAATCCAAAGCACCTTTGTTAAGCCTTATTTCTCATGCATTATCTTGGTGTCAGCTCCCCGCTCTGCCAAAACCACACGATCCTCAAAACCGACGCCTTGGGTCCCGCGGCAGCCCCCTGTACTTCCGTTATGGCTGTTCCCAGCCGGCTCCCGCGGTTTCAACCCATGGCTTGGACTGCGCTGGCTCCAGGACCTGGGACCCAAGCCCCCGGCGGTCTCACCCTCCCTCTACATCCACCGCCCGGATTCCCAACGGTGCAGCCTGCCCGCGCCCCGCCCCGAAACCCCCCCCGCCCTCTTTCGCCCCTCCTCCCGCTCCTCCCCCCACGTCCCTCCACATCTCCCCGCCCCCACCACCGGGCTCTGGCCCGGGCGCTCTACCTGCCCCGCTCGGCCGGTCTCCCCGCCACCGCCCCCACCGCCTTTTTCTAGGAATGAGGCCATCTAGGCCTCGCACGATTCGCCCCTCCCCCTAAAAACGCCCCTCAGGGGCCCTGGCCGGACAGCCTGGAACAGAACAACGGAAACGCTCCGAAGGGAAGGCCCCCGCCTGGGCTCTGACCCTCCAGACGACGCCCTGGGAAGCCAGAGTGCAGAGCCGGCCAGAGGGAATCACGGCTTGGCGCTGCAGGGCAGCGCGGGAGCTGGCGGGGCCCGGGCTCGAACCCAGGACTCACCGGACCCAGGTGACAGTGGCACGCGCTACGCCGCCGCCGCCGCCGCTGCCGCCGCCGCCGGGACCAACCAATCACCTGCCCTGGGAAAGCCGGGTCCGCCTCCTTGGCCGCTGCCGCACCGCTGGGCCCACAGGCCTTGCGCCCGGAGTTTCCGCCTCCGGCCGCCTTTGCGAATATCGCGAGTTCGGTAGCCCGCTGGCCCTCACTTCCGCCCCCAACGGCTGCGGCTTTTCCCTTCGGCCAGGGCGGGCGTCTTGCTGCATTGCGTTCCACTGTCCAGGACCTCTCCTGCAAGAGGACTTGGACAAGCCGAGGCCTCTCTGCCGGGCACAAGCGCCTCCGGGCTCCTTTCGCCCATAGGAGGTGCTCCGATTTCGTGGTCTGGCGTTCAAGGCCCTGGGTCCTGTCGCCTCCCCCTGGATCCTCCGAGCCCTTCGGGCTGCACCCTGAGTCTGCTTCTCTCCTGTGCCCGTGCTTTTGTACTGGCAATACCAGCTGCCTGGATGACTCCCCTCACCCCTCACACCCCAATTTTCGGACAATTAAACGTTCATTCCCCGTTCGCCCTCACAAAACCAGGAACGTACCTCGATTACTGCCCGTTCGCTGGGTTTGGGAGCTTCTCTTTCCTCCTCGGATCTGGGCTTGGCAATGGCAGGGACCTGGCTTGATTCCTGCTTAAGTAGTCAGTGTCCAGCACGAGGGATGGCGCTCAGTAGACCCTGGGTGAAGGAATGATTGAATTGGTGCAAGGGGTTGGGGGAAGCAACCAAGATTTAGGAGACCTAATCAAAACACGGTGCAGCCTCTGAGGGGCGGAACTGATGAGATGTAAAATTAAAACCTGAATAGCTATCTATTGAACACTGCTGCACCACACCCATTATCTCATTTAATCTTCAAATAATGGAAGTAGACTGAAGCTCAGAGAAGTTAAGTAACTTGGCCAAAGCCACACAGCTTTTCAGCCAAATGTTCGAATTTGCTGAATATTTGACTTGCAGAGAAGTAGGTTGGCTATTACTATACTATAGAAACAAAATATCCAAAGTTGAGGCATTTTGAGTCCAAAAAATGCCAAGATGTGGACTTGTATATTTTATGTACATGACACCATCCATTTGGACTGAAAAGAACAAGAGATTAGACTGACAAAAGGTCATTACTAAACTGGTAAAGGGTAGAGGCCCTGGAAGGCCAATTTTTTGGACCTCAGAATTTATTTAGGTGGCTAGTTGGGCCCCAGTGGTGGTCCATGCCTACAGTCCCAGCTACTCGGGAGGCTGAGGCAAGAATATCACTTGAGGCCAGGAGTTTTGAGTCCAGCTGGGCAACACAGCAAGACCCTGTCTCTAAATAATAATAGTAATAATAGAATTTATTTAGGTGGTTCTATCTTTTCATGGCCAGGCTGAGCAAAGCTGTGTACTAGGTTATTTATTTGGTTCATCCACAAATAACAGCTCATGTTTGATTGATTTATGAAACTGACAAAAATGAAAAGCCCAGGGCCTGCCGTCACTAGGAAACTTGGCACGAGGATATTAGGTATTCTGTGTGTCAGAACCACCATTCCCTACTCACAACCACGGAGATCACATCTACTGGTCAGAGCTGCACAGAAAAGGACAAAGACTCTAAACATTAGAGGAAAACAGACTGATATTGAGAAAGAAATCCCCAAATTTATGCACCAAGGCCCAGGAGAAAGATTCCAGTCCTCCACTTGTACCCAGCTGAATAATTTCCCATATCACTGAAAAACAAACAAAAAACCAAAACAAAATGGCACCTGGCCTAGGGGTTCTTTGAAGCCAGACAATGTTCCAGGAAGGTGGAACCTCACCTTCACAATGTTGGCCACATACACATATACCTATGCTTAATACCTTTAAATCAATTCACTTAAAAAAAAAATTCTGAGGCTGGGCGTGGTGGCTCACGCCTGTAATCCTAGCATTCAGGGAGGCCAGCAGGAGGAACGCTTGAAGTCAGGAGTTCAAGACCAGCCTGAGCAAGAGTGAGGCCCTGTCTCGACTAAAAATAGAAAGAAATTAGCCAGGCAACTAAAATAGAAAACAATAGGCAGGCATGGTGGTGCACGCCTGTAGTTCCAGCTACTTGGGAGGCTGAGGCAAGAGGATTGCTTGAGCCCAGGAGTTTGAGGTTGCTGTGAGTTAGGCTGACACCACAGCACTCTAGCCCAAGCAACAGAGCAAGACTGTCTCAAAAAAAAAAAAAAAGCCTGAATGCATTTATTTAAAGGGCAACATCATAGCATTACCATTACCTTATATCACTTTCCACTTTAATAGAAAGTATCTACAAAATAAGTATCATAAAAATAATATAATGTTATAATCTTGCTAGATACTGATATACCTGCAGAAAGCTGAGAGTAGGGACTTTGTCAAAATCAGAGATTAGGGCTGGATGCGGTGGCTCACACCAATAATCCTAGCACCCTGAGAGGCTGATGTGGGAGGATTGCTTGAGGTCAGGAGTTTGAGACTAGCCTGAGCAAGAGTGAGCCCTCTCTACTAAAAATAGAAAAATTAGCTGGGTGTGGTGGCACGTGCCTGCAGTCCCAGCTACTCGGGAGCTGAGGCAGGAGGATGGCTTTAGTCCAAGAGTTTGAGGTTTCAGTGAGCTGTGATGACGCCACTGCACTCTACCCAGGGTGACAGAGGGATACTCTTGTTTCAGAAAACAATTTTTTTTTCAAAAAACAATTTTTTAATTAAAAAAAAAACAGAGATTGGCAAGTGTTAGAGAAGTGATAAGGATTCAAAACAGAATTTTTCTTTGATGTATTAATAATCAGAAAAATTCAAAGAGAACAGAAGAGGGAACAACCACTTTCTCACTCTATTATTCAATGTTATTTAAGGTAGAATCTGTGTAACCCAAAAGAATCTTCTGGTAAGTGCCCATGGGCAGGGGAATCCCTACCTAGAATAGAGGAGGTTGAGAGCAGGAAAGGGTCCAGCCCTTCCAGAAGAGGAAGCGCTTTCTAGGAGCCCCAAGTGTCACCCTGCCGGTCAGCTAACAAATGTGCGTTCAATGCCAACTGTTTGTCAGGCGGTGTGCCAGGCCCAGGAGATACCAAAATGACCAAGATTGACATGGTCCCTGCCCTCCAGGAGCTCACAGCCCACTGGTAGGGAAAGACACACAGTGAATACCGTAACTGCATGGAGACGACTGCCAAGGAGCTCAGGTGGCTGGGAAGGAAAAGAGTATGGCGGCTGCTGGGCCTGGGGTGTTCAGGGAATTCCTCTGTGAGGAAGTGACATTTGAGTGGAGGCATGAATGGCCAGAAGGAGCCAGCCAGGAGCACAGAGGGACCAAGCCTTTCTAGCAGAAGGCACAGTGTGTACAAAGAGAGGCTTTGTGTGAGGAGAGACAAAAGCCAGGACAGAGACAGAGCAGGAGGAGCGGAGGCAAGGTCACAGAGGTGGGTGGGGCACAGAGGCAGGTAAGGGCCCATAGGCCGTGGTAGGGGTTTGGATTTTACCTGCGTTGCAGATGAGAGTTTTTAAAGAGTTACGAGATAGCGGGATTGCAGCTTCGGAGGGCTCACACCAGCTCCTTCACAGAGTGAGCAGCCAAGCGAGCGTGGAGGCCAGGAGGCAGCGAGCGGGGCTCGCAGGGAAGTGTGGCCATGGATGTGATGGGAGTGGCTGGATTTAAGACACAGCCCGGATGTAAAACTGGGAGGGCTTAGTGCTCTTAAAAGGGGACAATTAGCAAGAATTATACATGGGTTCTAGTCTAGTCCCCAGCCAAGACTTTCCCCTTGAGGTAGAACTGAAAGAAAATAGAAAAAGGAACTTTCAGGCCCGGCGCATTGGCTCACGCCTATAATCCTAGCACTCTGGGAGGCCGAGGCGGGAGGATTGCTCGAGGTCAGGAGTTTGAGACCAGCCTGAGCAAGAGCGAGACCCCTGTCTCTACTAAAAATAGAAAGAAATTAGCTGGACAACTAAAAATGTATATACAAAAAATTAGCTGGGCATGGTGGCGCATGCCTGTAGTCCCAGCTACTCGGGAGGCTGAGGCAGGAGGATCGCTTAAGCCCAGGAGTTTGAGGTTGCTGTGAGCTAGGCTGACGCCACGGCACTCTAGCCCAGGCAACAAAGCGAGACTCTGTCTCAAAAAAATAAAAATAAAAAAAGAATGTGGTCTCAGGTAAGGTGTAGGCTGGGCTCCACCGTCTGTGCCAGGGTTGCCCTGCCTTGGAGCCAGGGGCTGGACCTTTTTCTCCTCCCGTCGTCAGCCAGTGGCTGTGGGTGAGTGGCGGTGGTGGTGGTGCCCAGCCATGTAATCTCTTGGTTGAGGAGGCTCAAGCCGGTGGAGGCAGTTTTCTAGAGAAGGGGGCAGCCTAAACTCAGCATCTTGCCCAGGTAAAGTGGATTTGGCTGGGGTACCGAGAGCATCCACTACAGCCACCAAACAGACCACCATCCAGGCCCCTTTCTCCACCCCACCACCCTGATGCAAGCCAGCACGTCTCCCGTGGAAGACTCAAAGCCTTCTCATTGTGCCCCACGTAGCCAGGCAGGCGGGTCTACATCAAACTGACTGCACCTGATAGTCGAAGTGGTCCTTGAAGCATATTAGTCTTGTTGAGTCACTCTGACACTTAAAAACCCTGAGTGCTGGTGCCCTGCAATGAGAATAAAACCCAAAGTCCTTCCCAGGCCTATAGGATGTGTGCTTATTTACCTTGGCCGTTCACCCCTCCGCACTGTGTTCCGGCCACACTGGCCTTCTCTCAGTTTCTAGAACACACACATCTGTCTACGGCCACAGCAGCCTGAAGGCGCCGGGTCTCGTCCGACCTCGGAAGCTAGAACACACACATCTTTCCCACCTCATAGCTCTTGCACATTTTGTCCTTTCTGCCTGGTGTGTTTTTCCTCCTTTCTGCCTGATTCTTGTTTACCCTTCAGGTCTTAAATTTCACTTTCACCAGGCAGTTTTCGTGACCTCTGAATCTCTTCGCATAGTAAATCTGCCGGATTCAAATGTCACTTTCTCAGCTACAACAGATCCCCTGTGTACATACCACTCTGCTCTTTCCTTTCATAGCATTTATCATAATTTATATTTCTATTTCTTAAAGTCTCTGGCTTTCTTACCTATAAGCTACAAGAGGCCAGCAAGCACGTCTATTTTGTTCATGGCTATGTCAGGCACATAGCAAGCACTCCACAAACACTAAGTGAATGAATGAATACAGGAACCAGTCACCCTGCAAGTCACAAGATGAGCCAGGTGAGACTTCTAGCCCCCAGCCCTGGAGGAACTTGTAGCACTGGGAGTGGTACATAGTCACAGACCCACAAGACCTGTTCTATAAAGGTGGCATATATAGAATGACCTCTTGCAGAGAGCAAGAAAAATTTCACAGAAGGGGAAGGCAATGCCAGGACTGATGTTTGCCAGATGACAAAGCACAGACAGCCCAGGCTGGAGATGGAGGGATGTGAGGGTGTGAGTTTAGGCAGGATCCAAGAGGCCTTGGGATGCCATGCCAAGGAGTTGGGGCTCCAGCATCGGATCCCCACTTCCCAAAGCATGCTTACACAGGAGTACTGATCTCACAAGGGTTGGTTTTTCCCTTTGATAAACATTTTTTATTTTCTGGGTTAAAATATACTGCCAAGTATTGTGTGTGTGTGTGTTATCTCATTTAATCTCCACATTATCCCCCATCACAGATGAGCAAATAGGCCCTGAGGTGGGAGGTAGCTTGTTTGAGGTCAAATAGTTAATAGAAGATGGAGACAATGCTCTGACTCAACAGCTGGAAACAGCAATTTCTTAAATATTCCGAGTAAAAATGCCAATTAGTTTGTTTAAAAGGCTGAAGTGTCCTGAAGGGCACTTTTTCAACTTTCAACAAAAGGTTTTGACACATTAGCGGATTGTGAAATGAATTTAGGCCCGCATAAGAAATAATAACATTTAAAAGAAATAGAAAACACTGGAAGGCATCACACAGTTCCAGAAAACTTTTGTTCCAATTATCTATATACTTGAACCCTTCAAGGAAGCTGGCCTAAGTTAGGATGGTACAGCAGGCTTCTAGAGGCTGAGGAAAGCCGACCTTTCTTTGACTCATTAGATTTGGGGAAGAAATGATTCTTGGCTGACTGAGCTTTTTGTCCTATCCTTTCTCAGGGGAACCAGTTTTGTGTCAACCTTTTTCTTTTCCCTGTTTTTTTTTTTTTGTTTTTTTTTTTGTGACAGGGTCGGTCTTGCTCTGTCTCCTGGGCTAGAGTGTGGTGCCATTATCATAGCTCACTGCACTTTCAAACTCCTGGGCTTGACTGATCCTCCTGCCTCAGCCTCCCAAGGAGCTGGGACTACAGGCGTGTGTTACCACACTCAGCTAATTTTTCTATTTTTTTAAGAATCAGGGGTCTCACTGTTGCTCAGGCTGGTCTTGAACTCCTGGCCTCAAGTGATCCTCCCACCTCAGCCTCCCAAACTGCTTGGATTACAGATGTGAGCCACTGTGCCCAGCCCTGGAAAGTCATTTTTCACATCTTCTCCAAAAAGGGAGAAATAAGACTTTATTCTAAAGAATCTTACATTTTACTCCTAAGTTCCTAAACCCAGTTTCCTTCAAGAGAAATTTTGAGGTTGTATCTACTTGGGCCATGGGCACAGGTTCCAGCTACTCCAAAGGGGCTGATCTATCCACCATGCCTTGTGGGGTCTGGTGGGAGCTGTAAGGCCACAGGAGGTGTGCGGGTGGGTCTTGCCTTGCAGAGTCACCTTAGTCTCCCTCTATGAGATCTAAAATCCTGGGAGCCCTGAGGATGCGTTTCCAAATGAGCTGAGACTATGCCCAGTCACCAGAACTGGGTAGTGGGATTCTCTCTCCTGCCACCTCTAAAGAGATAGCACTGAAAAGGACATGACCTTTGGAGTCACATGAGCCTGGACCTGAACCTCAGCCTCAGACAAGTTCTTGTTCTGATTGTTTCCCAAAGTGAAAAGTTATGGATAACCCCACCTACCTTGCAGATTGTTGGGAAGAGTAAATGGCATCTTAGCATAGGCAGGGCCATGATGTAAGTTCCCCTCTTCTCTTGACTATCTTTTCCCTAAATGCTTCCCAGTTCGATGTTTGCTCCCTGCTCAAACCTTTATATAGCATAATGTCAAGACCAATTCCATTGCCTAGTGCTGCTGCTTTTCTCTGCTGGGTAGTAAACTCAAGTTCAGAGACTCTAAACTCTGGCACACTGCCGAGGGCTGGTTGTGCTGACATTGACAGTCTGTTAAAAGGGAGCATGATCCCAGTCCAACACTTAGTGGCTATGCAATCTTGGGTAATTTGACCCACCTCTGCCTCAGCTCCCTCATCTGAATAGTGGTGAATTGGATTCTCCAATTCTTAGAATTCTCGGGAAGTTTAAAAGGGTTAATACGTGTAATGCACTTAAAACTAAATCTGACATATAGAAGCACTTGCTATTATCATCATCCCATGTTATCTTCCCTACATCATTCTTTGCCAAAAGCAGGGAAGAGAAGGCCCATCTAAAAGCCAATCCTCTGATCTCAGCATTCTATTTATTCTCTTTTTAGAAATCTTGGGTAAAACTTGGGAGTCTAATTCTAATTCTCCACCACTCCTAAGAATATCTAAGTTTCCAGAAACCTCCTGGACCACTTCTAACCGCCAGATGGCCAGGCTACAGGGTGATTATTTCCTTAGGCAAGCAAACACTTCAGCCCTCTAATATGGTATTTCCTGGGGCTAGAATATCAACAGGAAGTCCTGTGGGGAAGAGCTCTGCCAAAATACTCATTCCAAGGAAGGGATTGGTAAAGTGACAAATTTGCCCGGTTCTGTAGAACATCCTGCATCCTCCACATGCAGCCCCTGTTGCAGACCTCACCCACAGGCAGGTCACTGCTGACCCTATTCCTCTTCTTTGGGTTCTGGAAGGAGATGTATAGATATGACCCTATATAAGAAACCAGACAGAGAAGTTGCACTTACAAGCAGTTGGGCCATTTATTGGCATTAGGAAAGCATTCCTTTAAACGAGGGAGGAGACCCCCTGAACACTGAAGTCTCACCCATTTAACGAAAACTTGAGCCCAAACTCTCTATTTGTACACAGCTTAGTCACAGCCAGTAGCAAGAATTCGAGTTAAATAAATTAAATCAGTCCTGCTACAAGATGATAAAGGGAAACGGGGAGGTGGGGATGGGGGGAGTAGTTCTTGCTTTCACATCACAAGAAGTTAACAATTACCCAAGGCAGCACAAAACCACTTCCCCGTGTTTCCCAAGGCACAGTCATTTAATTATCAGTAGTCCAAGTTCTAAGAGAATTTCCTGGGAAACAGGGACGCACCTCCCTTGGCTCTGTTGCATGGCCTGCAGTTGAAGTTAGTAAAAACCTACGACCGGCTGACACCCTCTCAGAATCTTCAGCATCAGGCCTCAGTGTTCCCATCTGTAAACAGCAACCATGGGGAGAGGGAGACCCGCTAGGCTTCCAGATCGAAATCATCGCGTTCCTCATTGTACTCCAGCACATGCCGCTTGATCTTAGAGGAGTCGACCCAAGTGACAAAGTCCTCCATGCTGCGCGTGACAAGGAAGGCGGGGTCAGTTACCACGTCGGGGCCCACGCGCACGTGGCCTTGCTCCACGAACGCCACGGCAGCCTGGAGGTGCTGCGCCATGCGCAGCTTGAGGAGCACAGTAGGCAGGCGGCGGCGGCAGAAGGACGAGGCCGTGACGAAGTTGCAGAGCTCCAGAGAGCCGCGCGTGGGCACCAGGCCGAGAGCATACAGCTTGTCCAGCAGCGCGGCCGAGGCGCGCACGCGGAACGGGTCGCGCTCGGGCAGGTCGCGAAGGCGCCGCGCCAGCTCGCGCACCGCACGGCTCAGCTGGTTGTAGCGCGTGTAGTCCTCGCGCCGCTGCACCCGATAGCGCCGCAGGACTCGCAGCTCATGCAGGTTGTGGTCGGTGGCCTCCCAGTTCAGGAAGTCCACCTGCTTCAACAGCTTCTGCTCATGGAACTTTAGCTTCCGCACCATGATGGCGGCAGCCGAGTAGCCGGACCTAAACCAGAGAGCACGTTCAGGCGCTCAAGCGACTTCCGCGGCGGCGCGCCCAGGCAGGGCGCCTTGGGACCCTGGACCAATGAAAGAAAGGCTCGGGGCCACGCCCTCATTTTCCATTGGTCAGAGTGGGGCCACGCCCCCGCATCGTATCTCGCGTGTCTTCTCCCGTTCACCCAGGGAGAGGGAAGAAGCACTAGAGGAAGGCGGTGGGGGGCGGGGCCGGCGGTGGCTTCTCGCGGTTTTTGGTAGCCAAGAGCGCATCGTGTAGTGTGGTAAATAGTTTCCTCTGAGTCTTAGGCTGTTTGGGAACTCTCAGGAGTGTCTCCCCGCAAGAGCTGAGGAGGCCAGTTCCGGGGAAGAGGGGTGGTTACAGGCTTGTTTGATTGGGTTCCTACCACCCCGTTGGGTGCTTCCCGGAGCCGGGCTGCCGAAGTAGTTTCCGACGCCCGCCAGCGTCAGGTCCTTTACCAGGCGGACGGAGGAGTTTCTCTTTGCCGAGTAGAACAGTTTTCTCTTTGCCGAGGGGTTTCTCTTTGCCGAGTACGGCACCGAACCCGTGAAATACTGATTACCAGGCCTCTTCCCAGATGCACAGAATTGGGATCTACCGGGGAGCCGTCTGGAAATCTGTGTTAACAAGAGAGTCAGTTGATTCATAAAACCCGGCGAGTTTGGGAAACTTGGACTGTAAATGCAAGTTCTAACCCTTAAGTCTGGGCTCAGACGAATTAGCCTGACGTGGTGGATTTCTGGTCATCAAGTATTGAATTAACACATTTAATGCTGTTTCTGCTAGTTACATCTGTTTACTTCTGAGTGTAACGCTGCGGGCCTAACGCCTTTTTGCCCAGACCTTTGACGCCACCTAGCTTCTTAGCTGATGATTTTGTTTTATTTCATATGCTTTCCATTGTCTTTTAAAATATATTTGATACCTGGAAAAAAGTGTATGTAAGTTATAAAATATAATGAATACTCATGAATCTAATAGTCGGTTTAAGAAAACATCACCGGGACCATTTCATATACCTATACTAGCCATTCCCTCCTCCCAGAAGTAAAGGTTTTTCCTCTACTAAATTTTGTGCGTATTTCTTTAAAAAGAAATAATTTTGGCTGGGTGCAGTGGCTCACGCCTGTAATCCTAGCGCTCTAGGAGGCCGAGGCGGGTGGATCGCTTGAGGTCAGGAGTTTGAGTTTGCTGTGAGCTAGGCTGACGGCTGGGCACTCTAGCCAGGCAACAGAGCAAGACTCTGTCTCAGAAAAAAAAAAAAAAAGGAAAGAGAGAGAGAAAGAAAAGAAAGAGAAAGAAAGAAAGAAAGAAAACGCAGAATCTCAGGCCCCATTCCTGACCTACAGAATCAGAATCTGCATTTTAACAAGATCCTCAGGTAATCTGTATACATACTGAAGCTTGTATGCAAAGTGACAACACTCTGAGAAATGTTGCATAGAAGACATCACACTGTATGGAGTTTGTTACAGCGGCTGTGATTACAGCTTTTTTCCTATTGCATAATATTCCATTGTTTGACTATTAATCCATATTTTTAGCACCCCTGCCATTAAAAATCTTGTACACATCTGTTGCACATATGCAAATAGTTTATAGTGTACTTCCTGGAGTAGAATTACTGAGTTGTAAAGTATATGCATGTTCAACCTTGCCAAATTGTTTTCCAAAGGGGTTATATACCAATTTATACTCCTTTGGCAGTGCATGAGAGTTCCCTTTGCTCTTCATTCCCACCAATGCCTGGTTGTTAGTTTAAAACATTTTTGCGAATCTGATGAGTGTGTGATGGTATTCCATTGTGAATTAAATTTGCATATTCCCTGATGAATATGAATTTTGTATGTATTTCCTCCTCCATGAAATGCTTCTTTTGTCTATTTTTCTTTTGTATTGTGTGGTAAGTAGAATAATGGCCTCCCAAAGATGTTCACCCAGAACCTGTGGCTGTGTTACCTTACATGACAAAAGGACTTTGCAGGTCCTTTGCAGGTGTGATTAAGGATCTTGAGATGGGGAGATTATCATGGTGGGTCCCCTATAATCACAAGAGTCCTTATAAGTGAATGAGGGAGATAGAAGAGTCAGAGATGTGATGATGGAAGCACAAGTCCCAGTGATGCAATTGCTGACTTTGAAGATGAAAGGGGTTCAAATTCCAAGGAATATGGGTAGCCTCTAGGAAGTTGGAAAAGGATTCCTTCCTAGAGAAGGAACATATCCATGCTGACACCTTGATTTTAACCCAGTGAGACCCATTTTGGATTTCTTTTCTCCAGTACTGTAAGGTGATAAATTTTGTTGTTTTAAAAAGCTACTAAGTTTGTGGTAATTTGTTACAGCCGTAATAAAAAACTAATACAGGTAGTTTGCTTTCTTAAACATTTCAACATTGGTTTAAAGGTTTTTTTATGTATTCTGGATATTAATCCTTAACCAGTTATAAATGTTGCAAGTATCTTCTCCCTGTTTGCACTTCCTCTGTACCCCTCGTTTTTCCCCAGCCCTACTGCCTTCCATCCTCAGCCCTTGCTCAATTTGTCTGCAGCAGGACTCTTGGATAATTTCCTTCTTCCTAGACAATAAACATAATAAGTAAGTAAATTATATTTGTTAGCAGTGCTGTGAAAGAAAACTGAGCAAGATATAGGAAATAAGGAAGGCTTGGGGTGAGGATGGACTATTATTTTAAAAAGGGTATGTCATGGTAGGTCTTATGAGAAGGTGATATCTTTTAGGGGTTAAGCCATGCAGAAATCCAGAGGAAGAGCATTTCAGGAAGAGGAAACAGTACAAGTGCCTTAAAACAGGAATGTGCCTGGCATGTCAGAAGAGGAGCAAGAAAGCCTTCTTGGCAGGAGCAGAGTGGGCAAGGAGGAGAGGAAGAGTTTAAAGGGGGATCAGATAATACGAGGCTTGTAGGCCCTTGTAAAGACTTCGGCTTTTATGTTGAGTGAGATGGGGACACTGCAGGGTTTAGAGCAGAGGATTGACGCCTAACTTACATTTTAAAAGGATCACTGTGACTGCTATGTTGAGAATAAACCATAAGGAGACAGGGATGGAAACCCATGAAGAGGCTGTTGTAGTGATCCAAGATGGTGGTTGGGGCCAGAAGAGCAATAGTGAGATGCTGATGAAAGAATTCCAGGATATGAGAAGAGTCAAGAATGACTCTAGTTTTTGGCCTAAGCAACTGGAAGAATGTACTCACCATCACCTGAGATGGGGAAAGCTGCAAGTAGAACAGGTCTGGGGGTCAAGATCAGAAATTCAACTTTAGACGTGGAGTTGGAGATGTCTGTTAGACATCCAAGGGGAAAAGATATTCATATATCTTTGGAGGTTTTTTTTTCTTCTTGTTTTTGTTTGAGTTTTTTGAGAGACAAAGACAGGGTCTTGCTTTGCTACCCAGGCTGGAGTACAGTGGCATGATCATAGCTCACTGTAACCTCAAACTCCAGGGCTCAAGCAACCCCTTCTACCTCAGCCTTCTGAGTAGCTAGGACTACAGGTGTGTGTCACTACACCCAGCTAATTTTTAAATTTTTTTTAGAGATGGGTCTTCTTCCTATATTGCCCAGGCTGGTCTCGAACTCCTGGCCTCAAGCGATCCTCCTACCTTGACCTCCCAAAGTGTTGGGATTATAGGTGTGAGCCAGCATGCCTGGCTCCCTTGAGTTTTTGAAAAAAAGCTGGGCTGGAGGGAAAAGAAAGGGCATTACTGGCTTATAGATGGTGTTTGCAGCTACGAAGCTTGATGAGATCATCAAAGGAGTGAGTATAGATAGAAAAGACAAAAGGATCACTCCACTGTGGTCATTCTCATGTTAAGAATTATTTTAGGCCGGGCGCGGTGGCTCACGCCTATAATCCTAGCACTCTGGGAGGCCGAGGCGGGTGGATCGCTCGAGGTCAGGAGTTCGAGACCAGCCTGAGCAAGAGTGAGACCCCCGTCTCTACTAAAAATAGAAAGAAATGATCTGGCCAACTAAAATATATATATATATATGTACACACAAAAAAAATTAGCCGGGCATGGTGGCACATGCCTGTAGTCCCAGCTACTCGGGAGGCTGAGGCAGGAGGATCACTTGAGCCCAGGAGTTTGAGGTTGCTGTGAGCTAGGCTGACGCCTCGGCACTCACTCTAGCCTGGGCAACAAAGCGAGACTCTGTCTCAAAAAAAAAAAAAGAATTATTTTAGAGGAAGAGGATGAGCCAGTGAGGTAGAAGGAAAACCAGGAGTGTATGGTCTCTCCAATGCAAGTGAAGAAAGTGCATCCAGGAGGGAGTGATTACCAGGTCAAATGCTACTGAGAGGTTAAAGTAAGATGAGGACTGAAAATAACCATTAGGATCCAGCAAAACCAAGGTTATTGATGACCTTGACAAGAATAGGTGAGTGGAATGTGGGCAGGAAAGGCTGGCCAGAAGGATTTAAGAAGAGAAAGGGAGGAAAGAAATTGGAGGCTGGCTGGGTGCAGTGGTTCACGCCTGTAATCCTAGCACTCTGGGAGGCCGAGGTGGGAGGACCACTTAAGGTCAGGAGTTAGAGACCAGCCTGAGCAACAGCGAGACCCCCATCTCTACAAAAATTAGAAAAATTAGCCAGGTGTGGTGGCCTGCACCTGTAGTCCCAGCTACTCAGAGGATCACTTGAGCCCACAAGTTTGAGGTTGCAGTGAACTATGATGACACCACTGCACTCTAGCTGGGGTGACAGAGCCAGACACTGTCTCAAAAGAAAAAAAAAAAAAAAAAGAAATTGGAGGCAACAAGTGTAGATGGCTATTTCAAGGGATTTTGCTGCATAGGTGAGCAGAGAAATGGGGCAGTAGCTGGTGGAGGAAGTGGAGTGGAGAAAATATTTTTTTAAAAATGTGGGTTGATATTTCCCTCAATACCCACAACTTGTTGGTCGACATTCCAGTCTATTCTATCTCCAAAAACCCTCCCAGATTTTTTTTTCCCCAGTGCATTACCCCTGCCCTACCTCAGGCCCTCACTCTTACCTGCGTTACTGCAGTAATAGTCCAGTGTGTTTCCCCGGGCTGCCATGAACAGGGTCAGCCTGCACACCAGTGCCCACGGTTCTCTCCGGCTGACTTGTTTCCTAAAAGATGAATACTGGATGCCTGAATGAGGGATGATGGATGATGTTCCTAAGTATGAATCAGGGTTCCAGCAGGAAAGAGAGAACTCACCCTAATTAGAATTAGAATAACAGGAGAATTTAATGAAGGGACTCTTTTCAAAGGAATGGGCAGGGTATAGGGAGATCACAAATGTTAGTGCAGTTTCCTGAGACTAGTAACTGTGAGACTCTGTTATATGTAAGCCTGAAAAGGGTCCCTGGAGGGGAGGGAATGAGAAGATGTATAATAGCTTCTGGAAATCTTCGTGGGGCTGAAGAGTGAATTCCTCCACAAAAACCTGGAAATAAGAGTGGCTCCTGAGAGTTACCAAAAACCCACCCAGAACAGATGGAGTAAATCCATGATGGTTGGTCTGTAAATGTGTGACTGAAGTGTTTGGAAACCAGCTAAAGGCCATCAAGGTGGTGGCTGGGCACCCCTCAAGGGGTGTGGCTGGACTGGGACTGGAGTTGGGTGAGTAGAAATCCCATCAGTTGTATTAAGGGAGCTAATAAAGGTAAAGTGTATACAAGTGTCTAGCATTGAGCAAGCACTAAGGAAGCAGATGCTATTGTTAAACCCAGTTTGGAGAAAGGATATGTGAACAGGAAAGGGAGGGTCCTAAAAGTAGCTGGGGAGAAATATTTAAGCTCTAATCTTGGAGACACTGGGCTGAACTGTCTTTAGAATCCAGGCTGCCCCTATGCAGGGAACAAGGTTTCAAGGTGACTTGGCTGAGAGACTTGTCATACCATCACTTCTTTCCCTCTTGGGGGCTGGTTCCAGGCTCCCTGGTAACTAGGCTTCCCAAGGAGCAGCCCAAACTGCCTTGACCTATTGATGCAAAAATTCAGTTCTGCTTGACAGTTATTTCTCTGTGCAAATTAATACCTGGGCCTCTGGGGTTTGTACACAGCCTTTGTTCTGGTTATATGTCAGCTCTGCATAGGGAGTTGGATCCGCTCACCGCACCAGTGCAACTGGGTTTTGGAGCCAGAGGTGTGGGAACCATGCCCTTCAAAACAGCCAAAACACCTTTAGCAGCACCACCTCATGCCAGCTAATCTGTAACAAGTGGGAAGAGTGAGAGAGAGGGGAAGGGAGTTCTAGCTAGAGGGAGTAGACAAGGCTCCAGGGCATAGCCAGGAAAGGAGGTGAGGACTGAAGCCTTTGCCTCACCTTAGGCACTCCTTCCTCCAGGAAGCCTTCCTTGATCCTTGCTCCACCCAGGCTGGGGTAGGTGCCCTTACATGCACTTTTCATGGCATTGGTCACTCTGGGCAGAGGTCATCTGTCTAGTTGTGACAACACATCTGAGCTTCTGGAAGGTAAGGATAATGTCTTTTTTTTGGGGGGGGGGGATAATGTCTTATTTGGCTTTGTAGTCCAGGGGCTGGTACAGAGTAGGTACTCAGTTTATGCTTCTTTTTTTTTTTTGAGACAGAATCTCACTTGGTTGCCTGGGCTACAGTGCCCAGGCGTCAGCCTAGCTCACAGCAACCTCCAACTCCTGGGTTCAAGCAATCATTCTGCCTCAGCCTCCCCAGTAGCTGGGACTACAGGCATGCGCCACCATGCCCGGCTCATTTTTTCTATATATTTTTAGTTGTCAGCTAATTTCTTTCTATTTTTAGTAGAGACGGGGTCTCGCTCTTGCTCAGGCTGGTCTCAAACTCCTGAGCTCAAACCATCCACCCGCCTCAGCCTCCCAGAGTGCTAGGATTACAGGCGTGAGCCACTGCGCCCGGCCCAGTTTATGCTTCTTCAGTGCATAACTGACAATGAGACAGAATAGATGGATTAAAGAAGGTGAACTGTAAGTCCCCCGGGGCAGGAACCCCTCCTGCCTTATTGCGCCGCACTCCCCAATGCCCAGCACAGTGCCTGGCAGAATCAGGGCCCCAAATGTTTCAGATATGCTGACCGAGGGTCAAGGCCCCGCCTGCTTCTTCTGGAACCCTATCTACTGGGCCGCCTCTTTCTCTTTGCAGTTGCTTACGAGGACAGAACACCTAGAACCCGCCAATGCACAAAGCAACACGAACCGGGTCCGTACTTAGGTTTGTTCCTTGTCGCTGCAGATGTAGGATTCCTTCCCCCTGAAGGAAGTCGCCCAGGACAGTCGTGTTCCTGGTGCTGTCTGGCGAGGCTACTGGGACGCGCAGCGGCTGGTATCCCAGGACAGAAGCCCGGGACGCGCAGGCTGCCACTGCCGCTGCGCAGAACAATCCCAGAGCCGCGCCACGACCCCGTCCCGGCGGAATAGCAGTAGGGGGCAGAAGATGGGAAGGCGGCGTCAGCCGCTGCGCTCCCCTCCGGCGGGCGCGTCTCTCCAAGCACCCCCCGCCCACGCCCGTCCATGGCTCTGGCGCCCCGCTTGCAGCCCCGCGCTTTGCAAACTTTAGGAGTTTCACTCCATTTGCGTCACGGAAAAGGCAGGAGGGTGGCGCAGTCCAGGAAGCGAGGCAGCGGCGGCTGGCGAGCTCCCCCGCGTGGCGCTCGAACCCCTGGGGGCGTGAGGTGTCTCCTGGCGACGGCGGACAGGCTTCGGGGAGGGGAGGTGGCTGTCCCAGGGACCAGTCCCGGAGGCTCTCGGGGCCCCGTGCTCGCGGGCCGTCTCCTCCCTCTCGCCTCCCGACTGAGCGCGAGCAAGCAAGGCGCCCGCCGGACGGAAAGGAGCGCGGAGGAGGAGGCGGGGGCCTGTTCAGGCGCCCCAGGCCCCCGGGAGGGCGGAGCCGGCCGCTCCTGCCCAGCCGGGACGCACGGAAGTGCGGCGGAGTTTGCCCAATTCTCCAGCCTGCTTTTCCTCCCTCTCCCCACCCCTCACCTCCCCTTCGGCTGCTCCCTCCTTCCTCGGGACGCCACCTCCCGCTCGCCTTTTTGTTTTGGTGCTGGCTTCCCGCTGCGGCGCCGGGGCGGCGAGTGCGGGCGAGGGCAGGCTGGGGGCGCAGTCCACGGCCCACTGGCCGGCCCCCAGCGCAGCGCGGAGGACCGACGGACGCGCGGCCGGGCGCGCCATCTGCTTGCCGGAGCTCTTCTGCAAACTACTGCTGAGTGTGTGCGTGCACGCGAGGTGGGGGGGGCGGGGGTCGTGAGTCCCGGGTCCGGGGTTACTGCTTTCCGCTGGGGTTACCTTCGGACGGGGGCCCTTGGACTCGGATTGGAATTAGACAAACAAAAGAGACCAGTCAGCTAGTGGCCAGAAGTCGCCCGAGCGCCTCCTCGCGCCCCCTCCTCCGTCCTAGGTGGGGGCTGGCCACTTGGGGGCGGGGAGAGGGCGACCGAGCCGGCTGGGGGCCGGCTGCGCAGCCAGGGTCGAAGAGTTGGCGGCCTGTTGTGTAAGCCTCAGTCCTTGTTTTCCCGGCCTGGCTCGTTGTGAAGCCGGACACATCCACCCTTGGACTCGATTCAGGAGGCTGCTGCTTTTCTCCTTGCCCCTGTTGGGTTTTCTGGATTTTTGAAAACCCAATGGCCTAGGAGGAGGAGGAGGAGGAAGAAGGAAGGGGCAGATCTGCAGAGGAATGTGAGAGCTTCCCAAAGCCAGAGCAGCCAAAAGGAGCTGGGAGCCAGAGGGACGGCAGAGCCCTGCTGCGTTTCTGGAATGGTGGTTTCCGAGTGATTCTCTTCTATTTTAGAACATTGTTCCAGTGGAAAGTGTCGAATTCTTGTCCTTGCAGAGCTGGTTTCTCCAGGTCACTTGACTGTTCTTCTGAAAGTGGGAGGAAAGAGAGACTCCCCCCGACTTCTCCGCCAGGCTGCATAGGGAGGGAAGAAAACTATGGACGTGAGCCCTCCCTGCTCACAGGCATATACCCAGAGACCTGGTAGGGCAGCTTCTGCACCATGGACATTGCTTTGAAGAGGAGCAGGCTGGACAGCATTTGTGGGTACTGAGACCCCAAGCTGGGGGCCGAGAGACTGAGCTGTATAACAGGCATTGAGTTGCTAGTGCAGCATCCTTGGTCTGGGCAGAACCCTCTCCTTCCCATCTTTCTCTACCACCCAGACCAGCCATGGCACTGAAAGGCCGAGCCCTCTATGACTTCCACAGTGAGAACAAGGAGGAGATCAGCATCCAGCAGGATGAGGACCTGGTCATCTTTAGTGAGACCTCACTGGACGGCTGGCTGCAGGGCCAGAACAGCCGTGGCGAGACGGGGCTCTTTCCTGCCTCCTACGTAGAGATTCTCCATTCTGGCCTCAGCGCCAACCATGCTGACTACTCCAGCAGCCTTGCAGGCTCTCTGGGCACCCAGGTGAGCTTGTACAACAGCTCCAGTGTGGCCAGCCCGGCCAGGAGTGGTGGGGGCAGTGGTTTCCTCTCAAACCAGGGCAGCTTCGAGGAGGATGATGAGGATGACTGGGATGACTGGGATGACGGATGCACAGTGGTGGAGGAGCCACGGGCTGGTGGGCTGGGCACCAACGGGCACCCCCCACTCAACCTCTCCTATCCCGGTGCCTACCCCAGCCAGCACATGGCCTTCCGGCCCAAGCCAGCCCTGGAGCGGCAGGACAGCCTGGCATCTGCCAAGCGAGGCAGTGTGGTGGGGCGCAACCTCAACCGTTTCTCGTGCTTCGTGCGCTCTGGAGTGGAGGCCTTCATCCTGGGCGATGTGCCCATGATGGCCAAGATCGCCGAGACATACTCCATTGAAATGGGCCCTCGTGGCCCCCAGTGGAAGGCCAACCCCCACCCGTTTGCCTGCTCTGTGGAGGACCCCACCAAACAGACCAAGTTCAAGGGCATCAAAAGCTACATCTCTTACAAGCTCACACCCACCCATGCTGGCTCACCGGTCTATCGGCGCTACAAACACTTTGACTGGCTCTATAACCGCCTGCTACACAAGTTCACCGTCATTTCGGTGCCCCACCTGCCTGAGAAGCAGGCTACAGGCCGCTTCGAGGAGGACTTCATTGAGAAGCGGAAGCGGAGGCTTATCCTCTGGATGGACCACATGACCAGCCACCCTGTGCTGTCCCAGTATGAGGGCTTCCAGCATTTCCTCAGCTGCCTGGATGACAAGCAGTGGAAGATGGGCAAACGCCGGGCAGAGAAGGACGAGATGGTGGGTGCCAGCTTCCTGCTCACCTTCCAGATCCCCACGGAGCACCAGGACCTGCAGGACGTGGAGGACCGTGTGGACACCTTCAAGGCCTTCAGCAAGAAGATGGACGACAGTGTCCTGCAGCTCAGCACGGTGGCATCAGAGCTGGTACGTAAACATGTGGGGGGCTTCCGCAAGGAATTCCAGAAGCTTGGCAGTGCCTTCCAGGCCATCAGTCATGCCTTCCAGATGGACCCCCCCTTTTGCTCTGAGGCCCTCAACAGCGCCATTTCTCACACGGGCCGTACGTACGAAGCTGTCGGTGAGATGTTCGCTGAGCAGCCCAAGAATGACCTCTTCCAGATGCTCGACATGCTGTCTCTCTACCAGGGCCTGCTCTCCAACTTCCCTGACATCATCCACCTGCAGAAAGGTAAGACCCAGTGCAGGCAGGCTGAGTCTGGCTCTCTGCTGGGTGCTGGGGATACGGGGGTGGCCTAGCAGAACGGAGCAGCTCATCTTGTCTCTGTCTCAGTCATTCATTCAACAAACATGTCGAGTGCCAGCTGTGTGGCAGGTGCAGTTCTAGGTACAGGGGTATTGTTGTGGACAGGCCTCGCTCCTGACCTTATGGAGCGAGACGTCTGCCTTCCTGTCCGCTCATTCGTTTTCTCCTGTCTCGTTTACCTGTCATGTGTGGAGCCCCTTCAAGCTGTCAGGCTGGGGTCTGGGAACATAGAGATGACCAGGTCCCAGACCTTGCCCTTGAGGATCCCACAGGTTAATGGGGAACACAGACCAGATAAGGGGAGCGCAGGGTGCGGGCCTATCTACTACGCCTCGCCTCGCAAGCTCACCGCTCACCCCCCCCCCCCCCGCATCGCAGCTCCAGGGCTGCGCTCATGACCGTGTACCCTATCTGTGAGCGCCCTGTCTGTGCGGGAGGATCTCTGTCCCCGTTTGCAGATGAAGGAGCTGGTGTCCATAGAAGGGTGTTGCACAGTGAGTCCATGGCCCAGCTGGGACTGTCCTGTCCTCCTGCCGCCTCCCAAGGACAGGGACATGTCCATGTTGGCCACCTCCCAAGCCCAGCCGTGTTTTCAGTTCTTATGGCCCTCTCTATGGGGGAGGGACAGGATGGGCCCTTGCCTGTTACTGCTGGGGTTGTCAAGGAACTGCCAGGGAAATGACTCATCCTGGGTCACACAGGGGCACTGGGCTGGGCCGGGACAGTGGAACCAGGGGTCCAGGACAGCGGAACCAGGGGTCTAGGGCACTGCCCACATGGCCCATCCAACTCCCACTTCCTGAGCCTGGCTTCTCTTCTTGCCTGAGGAGTGAATCAGGGGCTGACCCAGCAGGTGGCTGAGTCCTGGGGACTACAAGGAGGGCAGATGTCGGGAGAGAGGCGTGGTCCTCCCTGGGGCTGCTTGGTAACTCAGGAAGAACGTCTGCAGGGCGTGGGGCTGGCTCCCTGCCCCTTAGGCCCTGAGGTCAGGCCTGGCTTGGTGGGGAGTTTTACTCTGGGTAGGGCAGGAGGCAGACCTCTGGACTGAGCATGGGGGACAGCAAATGTGCCCCCACCGCCATCAGGAGAGTCTGGGGCAGGCTGGCCCTCCCCTCCTCTACCTCCTTTGGGGGCTGACTTCTAGAACTCCTCCAGCTCCCATCCTCCTTTCTCCCTGCACTTTCTCCTCCTCCTCTTTCTTTCCGCCCTCACCCTCCTTTTGTCCTCATCTCCACCTTTCTTCTTCCTCCTTTCAGTTCCAGGAAACACAAACCTGAGCTCTAGTCTTGGCATTGGGGACAGAGCCCCCAGTTTGCTGTGTGTCCCTGGGAAGTGCCTATGCCTTTCCGGGCTTTAGTTTCCTAATCTATAAAGCAAGGGAAGGGGGTCCCAGTGGGTTCTCAGGCCTTCAAGGGAGGAATGGGAGGGGACTCCCGGGGAGGGTCTAGCCCAGAAGCAGAATGATGACCTGAGCTCTGGCCCAGGGTAGGGCAGGGGACGTAGTGGCCGGCTGGGGGAGTGGGGGAGCGCGGGGACAGGTGTCTCCCTGTGCAGAAGTGGGAAAGCTGGTTCAACCAGCTCCTCAAAGGCTTGTTCCTGAGTGGGCAGCAGGAGGCTGGGACACAATGATTACGCAGCTGCCCCATGCAGTGGCTGGGGACCCTCAGCCAGGGCAGGGCCGAGGGCACTCGGCACTCCCAGGCTCAGACCCGCCTTTCCGACCCTAGGGCGGGGAGACAGACAGAGCTGGGAGAGGCCGTTTCTGGGTTTCACTGCAGGTGTTTCTGGGAGTCAGGGGCTGCCAACCTCCGACCTCCGTGGAGATGCATTCAGCCTAAAGCAGAGCCTGCCCACCCCTCGCCCGGCACACCCCGCCCCTTCGGGGCTTCCTCTGAGTTCCGGGCTCTGCACCGCCCCTCCCAGGCCTATGGTGTGGGGCAAACTGGGAGGGGCTGGGAATCTGGCTGAGACAGAACTGGGCCTTTGGGGACCACAGCCTGACAGGGGGTCTGGGGGAGGGGTCCCAAGCTGGCCCTGTGAGTGGAACCGTTCTCAGAGGCAGGAGCAGGACAGCTGGATCTTGAGTCCCCAGGATTCTGTCCACCTGTCTGGACATCTGAACGGGTGGCGAGTGTGTGAGGGAGATGGTGGGAGGAGGGAGAGCGGAGGCCCAGGTGGGGAGTTGGGAGACCAGGATTTGGACAGACTTTGCCTCTGAGGTGATCTTGGCAGAGTCTCTGTGTTAATAAAATGGGACATGAAGCCTGGCTGGAGCTGAGATGAGGCCCCCCGCAGCCTGGTCTGCCCACTGGCCCAGGCCCTGGAGCCCAGTCTAGATGTCTCCTAAGAAAAGGGTAACCCTGTAAAGCTGTCCAAACTGGGGCAGGTTTAGGGGTGAAAGGGGGCCCTAGCAGTTGTTATCATGGGGCAACAAGGGGAAAGCGACTGTCTAGGGCAAGCCGGGACCCCTGGTCCCCACCTGAGAGCCAGCAAGGGCAGGGCTCCGTCCTAAGGCTCATACAGGTCACGAGGTCAATGTCCTCGCCTCCTTTGTCAGAGGAGGCGCGGTGAGGTGAGACGGTGCACCCTGGTGTGTCTGACTCCACAGCCCAGGCTGTTTCCACGTGCCAGACATTTGGGGGCAGGGGCTCCCCAAGGGATGGACAGCCGGAGCAGATGAGCCAGAAGGGGAAGGGGGAGCAACAAGGCTTGGTGCCCTGCGCTTGCTCGGCTGGCATCCTCCGTGGACTAGAGGCAGGCCCAGGACCACGGAGCGTCTGTGGGCTCACAGCTTGGCCAAGGCAAAGTGGCCCTTGTAGGGGCAGGCTCTTCCTAGGGGACAGGTGGGTCAGCCTCTGTTGGTTCTGAGCCATCATCTAACCCTCCCTCTACCTCCCCTCCTAGGCTTCCATAAACAAAGGGAATAATACTGCCATGAGCCACCACCGCTGATACTTGCTGTGAGCTCAGGGATAGAAAAGCAGTTTGCACACCGTAGCATGTAGCGTCTTGAGCTCTTATGCTATCTCAGGTGAGGTCCTTGGTGCTGTACACAAAGTTCAGTTAAGCCTCAACTATACCATAGGGCAGGTGCTATTATTATCCCATTTTACAGATGAGGAAACGCTAAAGCACTATACTGTTGTGAGCAGTTGTCAACAGCATCACATCTAGTGCAACATGTCCCGTTTGACGCTGGGAGACCCGTAGCCCAGGCGAGAGTAGTGGCTTGCTGGAGGGGACACAGCTGGGAGTAGGACTCAGACATCCTGCCCCAAACCTGGGGTGGCTGGTAACTACCTCTAAGAGGTAGGGGCAAGATGGATTGAGCTGGGAGCTTAGGGACTATGTGTAGGACCCAGGACGCTGCAGCTAGTAGGCTCCAACCCTCCTTTCCCTGCTCCTGGGACCCAGCCTGCAGCAGAACTGCTGGGGCAGAAGGCTCCCTTGGGTCCTCAGCTCTCAGGTTGGGTCCTATGTGGAATGCAGGGGGACGCTGGACAGGCCTGAGCCCTGACTCCGGCTTGGTGGGTGGGGTGTGTTAGCGTTAGCTGGTCCTGGCCCCAGAACTGAGTCACAGGGTGGAGATGTGACGGAGAGCAAGGTGGGGCCTCTTCCTCTCTCCGACCCCTGTGGCCTTTGCCCCTCGTCCCTGGCCCCCTGTCTATGGATATATAGCAATTGCAATAGGTTCATTCCTACTATTTGGGCCTCAGTCTTCTCATCAACAAAAGGGGCTTTTCCTTCCTCCAAGGCCATGGGCAGGAAAAACCCTCGAGTATATAGATCCACCCCCACCGCACCCTGACTTTCTCAGGCAGGTGGAATCCAGGCTAGCTCAGTGTCTCCGCCCTCAGGTAGGTTCCTCTTGCTGAAGTTTAACTTGGTTCCTTTGTCCTGCTGTGTTCTGCATTTCCTCCTGTGATCCTTCCTACCCCTTGGGGCCTTCTTGAATCCCTGTGTCCATTGTCTGGGGACCCCACACATATGCCTGGAGAACCCAGCATGGGCTCACTGCAGCAGAAGTGGTGTCCACCCCCCGGCTGTGGAGGGCCAGGCATCTCCCCCACCCCTGCCGCCCTGTGGGGCAGGAAGGAGGCAGGCAGCCCCTAAGCAAATCCCTGCCCCCTCAGGGCCTCAGCTTCCTCCATATAGTCATGGGGTGGGGGTCCGGGTTGGACAGCTGACCTCTCAGGTCTCTCCAGCTCTGAAGTTTCTTACTGGGTCCCATCCTGGGCCTTGGAGTGATCCCCCTTCTGCTGCCCAGGGCTGGGCTGTTGGGATGGAGTAAGGGCAGTTCAGGGAAGGTGGCAGAAGGACTGAGTGGGCTGGGACCCGGGGACTGCACATTCCTTTTGGGTGTTGTGTGCGCAGCCCCTGGAGACTCTCTGATCTTGAATCTATCTGCCTGAAAGGCTACTATGAGCCAGTTGGCCATGCACTTGCCAACTAAAGACATCCAGAGTTATTTCCAGCATGTAGAGCCCTGGGCCTGGCATATATAGTAAGTGCTCAGTAAATGCATTTTGAATGCACCAGACAACTTGCGTGAGAGTAAAAAGCATACCATCTAGAAGGCCCTCGAGAGCCCTCCTCGAGGAGGAGTGGAGAGCGTGGACAGGAGCTTGCGGTCTGTGTGCAGCGGGTGTTTCTGAAGTGCTCGGGTGCATGCTGTCCTCCACGCCACCTTCCACCTCCTAAGCTTGGCACAGTGGATGCCGTCTCCCTCAGGAGTCAGTGCTGGGCACAGGCACACTGCCTCCTCTTCCCGCAACTGTCCCCACTGGCTTAAAGGCAGACTAGTCAAATGCCTTTCAATTCAGAACTGAAATTCATTCACCAACAGCTTGTTGATTCATTCAGATTTTTCCAAATTTGGTCCCCTGCCCAGGTTCTTCCTCTCCCTTCTGTCACCTGGTTATTACTAAAGCCTCCTCTAGGCCCCTGGGGGCTGGGGTGAGGAGGGAGCAGGGTCTGTCAGGGGAGACACATCATGTGGCCTTCGAAGTGCTATTTTAGAATCAGCACTGATGGGGTTGGGGGTGGGAGTGGGAGCCAGGGGAGAGGCGAGATGGGAGAGAGGTGCTGCCTGGGCGAACTGGGGGGGCTCCGCTGTAGAAGTGGCACCTGATCGGGCCTTGAGTTATGAGTAGGGATCCAGTGGGAAGAGGTAGGAAGGTAGGAAAGAGCAGGGTGAGTTTGACGAACATGGGGTCAGTGTGGAATGCACGCAGGCGCCAACTCCCAGAGGGCCTCCTGGCCAGGCAGATGGGCGTGGGTCTTGATCTGCAGGCAGTGGGGAGCCAGGGAAGGTGCCCAGATTAGGGGACCCTTTTGGGCGCTGCAGAGAACCTCTCAAGGGTAGGGAGGCCCTGGGGGACTGTGGCAGCAGTACAGTGAAGACGGGGTTGGCACCTATCAGGATCTGCTGTGCGCCAGGTCTTTCTCCAGGTACTAGGGACACAGAGAGGATGAGGACAGGCCCTGTCCCCATTGAGTTCACAGTCCAGAGGGAGGCAGTCAGAGAAATCACGGGCGGTGAGAGCTGTGGTGGAGGGAAGCCCAGGGAACCTGGGAGCATTGGGAGGGACCTAATGCAGTGGGGTGCAGGGAAGGCTTCCTGGAGGAGGTGATGTTTGAGCTGAATTAGGAGCTAGCGTGGGAGGTGATGAGGCCTTTGGTGGGTAGGGGCAGGAAAAGCCCAGTCCTGTAAATAAATATGCCTAGCAGGTCAGACGTGGGCTGCTGGCGATGCTGCAGATTTGGAGGGAAGGTGGTGTGTCTGGTTTAGGATGTGTGGAGGGTGAGGGTCTGGGCAACTTCCTGGCAGACACCCAGGTGGCTGGACTGTGTGGTCTGGAGTTCAGGAGTGAGGTCTGAATCGAGCTGATGAGGGTGTTGTCTGCTCTTTGGGGGTGCGCAAGGAGGGTGGAGGAGCAAACGGAGGGGAGCTCAGCCCTAACCTGCTATCCTCTGCTCTCCTGGGCCAGGCGCCTTTGCCAAGGTGAAGGAGAGCCAGCGCATGAGCGACGAGGGCCGCATGGCGCAGGACGAGGCAGATGGCATTCGCAGGCGCTGCCGTGTGGTGGGCTTCGCCCTGCAGGCCGAGATGAACCACTTCCACCAGCGGCGCGAGCTTGACTTCAAGCACATGATGCAGAGCTACCTGCGCCAGCAGATCCTCTTCTACCAGCGGGTGGGCCAACAGCTGGAGAAGACCCTGCGCATGTATGACAACCTCTGACCACGTGTGTCTGGCCCCTCCCTGCCCCAGGCCCGGTCGCTGCAGTGCACCCCGACTTCCCAATCTCCCTTACCAGTAGTAGCTGGAGGGGGCAGTCACTGGTGGGTGAGGAAACAGCCTGCGGCCCCCTCCTGGGAGAAGGAGCTTTCAAGGAGCCATGGGTGCCCCTTAGAGGTGGGGCACAGCGGGGGTGAGGACGGGGCCGAGAACCCTCCAGGCCAAGGCCAGGCCAGGGTCTGAGCCTCCCCTAGAGCCTGCAGTGCTTACTCACCTGGCCACCACCCCTGTTCCTTCAGCAGACACCGAGGCCTGCTGTGGCCCTGGGTCAGACACTGGGCACCCAGGGCCGCCATATGCCTGCCCTCGAGGAGTCCTCAGTCAAGGGTCAGACACAGAAACAGACAGTCCGTGCAGCACGACAGACGGTTCAGTCGGGGCTTCCCCGAAGCGTTCTGCCGGGCAGGGAACACCCCACAGAGTAGGCGATATTTGAGCGGTGTTTCGAAGAATGACAAGGACCTGCCAGACAGCAAATGGGGAGAAGGACACTCAGGGGAGAGGAACAGCTTGGCAAAGGGATGGAGGCACAAAAACTTCTCCCTCTTCTCTTCCTTACCTTTCCTGAGCAAGTTTGGTGCCCCCTCCGTGGGGATTCCGGCCTGCGTGGCAGAGGGAAGGATCGTCCTTGCTCCTGCAGTGCTGGCGTCCCTGTCCCCGCTTCCCCCTGTCCCCTGTAGGAGGGGCTGCAGGCCAGCTCCCTCCTGCGGGCCTGTGACTGCGCTCCACTGCTGAGCCCGCATCTTCCCGGTTAGGGGCCCATGCAGCATCCCTCCCTCCCGGGGCTCACGGTGCTGGTGGCACCTTCCTGGAGAGGACTCCCCAAAAGTTACTGTATATTTGAGTTCACACTCCAAGCAGGCCCAGACCTCAGGCTCCCAGGGTCCTTGGCCTCCATGGCACCATTTTCCTCAAATCCCTCCTGTTGCACAGTGGGAAACCCAAGAGGAGAACGATGACGGGGGCCTGCGTACCCACTTGTCCCCGGGATTCCAGGCCCACCTGTCCGCAGCCAGCCTCGCTGTGGTGTGCGCCCCACTCCTGGTCAGACTGTGCTGCCTCCGACCTGTGTTTACGTCCCCAAGGGGTTACTGCCTCCTCCCCGCCCAGGCCCGGGTGTGTGTGGGGGCTGACATGTGCCACCTCTCCCCCCACTGGGAGGTCATGATCTGTTCCTGGCTGCTGCTGCTTGAATCTTTTTCTTTTTTTCTTTCTTTTTTCTTGATAAACCTTTTACAATTAAGATAACAAAGGCATGGCTCTTTCTGTTTGGATCCCAGAAGGGATGAAGTGGGGGAAATGTAGAACCCTGATTACTCCTGGGAGTCTTTGGGCCAGATTCTGAGATCAGGGTGGGCAGAAATTTTACTACAGAACCTCAAAAGTTGGGGGTGGCTGTGCTGCCAGGAGGTGCCCCCTGGTCCCCTGGTAGGAGGAGCTAGCGGTGGCCGGTGGCTGTGAGCCTGTACTCCGTCCCCAGACCTCGCTCCCCTGGTCTCTGAGTGAGGAAGTGCTGCCCAGGGCTGGGGCTGTGAGGACTGAGGGTTTTGCGAGGAAGGGACAGGAGGCTGTGCCCGGGACATTCTCATACACGGGTGGCTCCTCTCCCCCGGGAGCCACGTCCTGGAAAGCCCCAGTCCAGGGCGGGGGAGGGGGGACTCAGAAACTGTCTTTCCCCCAAGCTGTCCTGGGTGCACAGCTGGGCCGTGGTGCCCTGCTGGAAAAGAAAGAGAACCCTGGCTGTGGCCTTGGGGTGCCCTGGCCAGGATAAACGGGGTTCTGTCCATCCCCAGAGGAGAGACGAGCGCCGGCTGAGATCCGGTTCTCTTTCGGAGGCGATGGGACGTGGAGGAGGAAAGGCCTCCAGCGTCCAGCCCGTCAGGGAGGGCTCTGGCCAGGCTGGGGGCTGGGAGCTGGTGGCAGGGAGCTAGGGAAGGGCCAGCAGGTGGCGGGCAGGGCTCCCCGGTCAGGGAAAAGCATCCTCGGAGGAACTTCTGGAATGGGTCCCCTTGGCTCTGGGTCGACATTAGGTCAGATTTGGGACTTTCTGAGGAGTTTTCCCCACCCTTCTTCCTACCCTCATTCCTTTATTTTCCAGCCCATCCGGGGAACTTCTCACCCTTCACCTCTTCTCAGCTCCCGCCTCCATGGGGCCTTCTGCAGCGGGGGCTCTGAGCACAGGCCAGTCTGGGCAGGGCTGCCGGGAATGCTGGAAAGTCCCCTGCTCATGCTTCCTGCCCTGGGACAGTGTTGCCCTCCCGTGTCCCTTCCTTGAGAGGGGGCCACCTCCCACGCTCTCATGCTCAGGGTGAGGCGGTCAGTCTGACACTTTTCTCGGTGGCTTGGATCTAGGAGAAGAACAAGAAAGTGAAGTCTGGGGGTGGGGCCGGGCCTGCTCTGGGCACTCTGAGGCCTCCGGGCTGGGGCAGGTGTGTGTGGGGGGCGTGAGGACGTCACACCTGTCTCCCCTCCCATTTCTTTCTATCTCTGTGTGGTTGGGGTGTCTGGAGAGTTTGGGATTGTCTGGGCTGGCTGAGCCCCTCTCAGGAAGGGAGTGAGGGCATCTTGGTGGTGGCAGGGCCTGCTGGCTGGCCTTGTCACACGCTGGGCAGATGTTCAGACTGAGCTGGGCCCAGCTGCCTCCAGTTCCCTCCCTCACTTTGCTCAGAGGGAGGTGGAAAACAAGGCTTCTCTTTCTGGCCTGGGCAGCTACCAGGACCCGGGGGCGGGGGACCCCTGGTCCTCAATCTTGGCCCAGCCCATGAAAAGGAGTCTGCTTTGTGGCCACAGGTGGGGGCTGGGGACGGAAGCAGACCTCAGATCCTGATTCCCATCACCCCCTGGACACAGGAGGGCTGTGAACTGCCGTGCCACTGGCTGGAGCAGGGCCAGGCCTGGGGGAGACAGGTGGCCCAGTGGCCCCAGCTCAGCACCAGCACCCATCTGGTGACAGAGCTACACGTCGTCCACACACCCACAGAACCCCAGAGAGAGACACAACCGCACGTGGCTTCACAGGCGTGTGGGCCACACTTGTGTGCTCGTGTGCTCACGCAGTTGCACCTCTGCCACCCAATATCACACATTCACGGCCACGCTAGCCACTTCCCCATGTGTCACCATCCATTCGCAGCATCAGTTTCAGCCGCTTTGTCACACACAGCCACGCCACAGTCCTGTGCACGTGGTCATGGCCTTACATAGTGACACATTCAGGCATACATAGGCACAAAGTCACACGCGTACATAGCAAAAGCGTCACAAGCTTGGCCTTGCCTGGACCACACCTGCACCATCTCCCAGGCTCCCAGCCCAGCTTGTCAGAGATCCAGGAAGAGAGCTTTGGGGATAAGCAGCCCTGGGAGGAGTGTCCTCAAGGGGGAGTACGGCAAGTCACAAGCACCACATGCAGGCAAACCCCCTGAGAGGTCTGGGTGTGCAGTTGGGATGATCAGACACGTCCAAGTTCAACTCCATTGCACAGATGGGACCTGAGGCCCAGTGAGCAGTGGCAGCCAGCCACACCACACTGCCAGAGGGCGGGGGGTACTCGGGCCAGAGCCGAGCTCTGCGCAGGTTCTGTGGCCTGGCCCTGCCCACTCCTGAGCCAATCCCCAGGGCTAAACTGCCTCTGAAGGCCCCGGATGAACCCATCCAACAAAGCTCCAGATATCACCCATCTATAAAGCCAGAGCCGAGCTGCAGCGTCCGCAGGCACAGGGGCCAGGATGCAGTGGGCAGGGCCTGGGCCTGGGCCTGGGCGGGAGGAACATTCCTGCACCATCTCCTCCCCAAGCATGTGAGGACCGGGCCAGCCCGCCCGCCTGCCCGCCTGCCCGCTGACTCAGGCCTCCAGGAGCCAAGCCCGCCCAGCTCCCCTGCCCACCCCCACCTGCTTCCCCCCAGTCCTGCCCCGCTTCCTCTCGACACTGGCCGGGGCAGGAGGAGACAGAGAGCCCTGGCAAGAAGACCAGGGGCAAAAATCAAACCTCGCCTCCCCCAGACATAGCTCAGAAGGGCTGATTGTGAAACCCGGCTCTGGGGTTCAACACAGTTTAACTTTTTTCTTTTGGTTTGGTTTTGTTAGTCAAACCCCACAGCAGTGCAGTCTTTAAAAAGAAGTGCTCACATGCTGCAGCCTCCGCGGTCTGCACAGCAGCCCTGGGAGGCACCGTTATTCCATTTCACAGACGGAGAGACTGAGGCTTGGCCGGGGGCGGGGGGAGATGGGACCTGCCCAGGGTCACACAGTGAGGCTGTGGCAGGGCTGGACTCGAACCCGGCTCTCTGCTTTCACCCCTTAAAGTCATGTTGACTCATTTGGGCCCAAAGGAAGAGGCGGCGGCAGATGTGAAAGAATAGGTGGCTGGTGACCCGAAGTGCTGACCTCTGCGGGGTGTTTAGGGGGAGGGGGAGTGCCCCCAGCCCGCAGAGATACAGAGTTTGAAGGCAGCATTGCAAGGCGACTGCAGTGACTCAGGACCTCCATTTACAAAGGAACCTGTGAGGAACATGACTTCACTTTCCTATATCTGACCTGAACTTCTCTTTTGCTCCTCTGTTCTCCCAGATGACAGAAAAGTAATCTCCAATTACTTTGGGGACCCCTCCTTTTCCCGAGGAATGCATACAAGTTTTGGGGATGGCACATTCGAAGACCTTGGGCAGGCCCCCAGCACTTTGAATTTTAGAGGCTGAATCCCACACCCCAGCACCCATATTAAAATTTGCCTGCATTCTGCATTACAGGGTTCAGTTTACGACTTGACAATGTAGCTCTTGTCTTGTAGATATTTAATTAAACTTATTAATTTTGATTTTGCCTTTTTATTTTCCTTTTTTGCCTTTTCTTTGGGTGCTCTGCTCCTCTGCGCTCCCACCCGGCTGCAAACGTTGTTATGGGTTGGTTCTTGCAGAGCTCCTGGACCCTGGCATTGGGCCTGGGCTGCCTGCCATGGCCGTGGTCAGTGCCGGGCCCCCTGGTCATCTTCCCCGGCCTCCTGCCGTCCCACTGCCTGCTCCCTTAGTGCCCATCCTGAGGCTCTGTGGGTCTGGGTTTTTCTTTGCTCTTGGGCGCTCAGGGCTCCCTCCATTGCCCAAGGGGCTGGCAAAGGTCCCTTCTGTGGCCTGTAGCCCCCTCTGGGGCCCATTGTCATCATCCCACGGCTCCCAACTCACAGGCAAGCACAGGGAGCTCTGGGGTGCTGCTTAGACATCCCATGCAACCCTTTGTCACCTGGGGTCTGGCTGCCCCCTTGGGGTCCTACCTGGGAAGGGGGTGTAAGTCCCCCTGCTCTTGGGTCTCCCACCCTCTCTGGGGCTTCTGCCCTTTCCTGGTGCAGCGCAGCACCGTGATGGACACTGGGTGGTCATTATTTTACCACCACCCTGTGTGCAAGAGATGAGCATCATTTTACAGACAAGGAAATGGGGCCAGCGAGGGCGGTGCCGGATGCCCAGGCCTGGGCCACCTGTGCTGAGAGGCCAGTGGCCGATGCTGGGCTAGGAGTCGGAGGCCGGCTGAAGCTGGGGGCACCTGGAGCCTCTTCTGGACGGACCCGAACTCCTTGCTGTCATTTGGCAGGCGTGCTCTGGGGTTAAGGGAGGGAGTGTGAGGCCCCTCATACGGCCCTGCCGCCCCACAGATGGCAGCAGGCCCCAGCTCCTTTCCCTCCACCACCCAGAGGCAGGACTGCAGAGTGGCTGAGCCAAGTGCAAATCCTGCCCGACGTGTCCTTGCTGTAGGGACTTTTCTTAACTGCCCCCTGCTTCCACTTCTCCATTGATGACATGGAGTTCCAGATGGCTGTTGGAGGGCTACGTGAGCAAAGCACATTGGCTGGGCTTGCACAGCTCGTACGGCAGGCAGGGAGTAGCTGGGCTTATCAGCCTCTGAGCAGAGCCAGAGCAGCCCTGGGGAGAGGCCGGGCCAAGGATATTGGCACCCCCACTTCATAGATTAGAAAACTGATTGGGCAACCCTTTAAAGCCACACAGTGGGTAGATGGCAGGGCCGGGCTGGAAGAGTCCCTGACCTCCTCCAGGCCTTGAGCTTTGCCCTGGGTTGCTACACTGTCTTCATGGGGAACAGACTCCTTGGGGCCTCCCAGCTGTCATGGTATTTGTCAGTCCAGGGCAGGGGTCGTCCACTGGGTCCCTGGCAGTCACATACCCCGATGCATATAGGACAGCATGGCCCAAGAGTTAGGAAACCCAATCTCAGACCCCAGGCCTCCCGTGGACTGATTCACTGTGTGACCTCAGGCAAGGTCATCACGCGTTTTCCCCAACGTCATTCAAGCGATGGCTGCCATGATGACGCAGGGCCATGCGTTCACAAGTGTGGACACTGTCGCTGCCCTGGTTGGGCTACGTTCTCAAAGCCACAGAGACCAGCCAGGCAGGTGTGGGCCTAGGTACACAACAGCTACCATTTTTTCAGTCCTACTATGTGCTGGGTCTGGGAACTGCCTACCACAAGTTACCTTATTGCCTGTACCTTTCTGGAAGGTTAGAACTCCTGTTGGACATTTTGCAGCAGATGGTGGCTCAGAGGCAACGAGCCCCTGTGAGACTGCAGCTGCCGCGTGGCGGCCCCAGGCAGAGCCCGCCTGCACACACCCTGCCCTTTCCACTGAGCCAGGCTGCCTTTCAAAGGCTGCAGGGCTGGGCAGGGCTGGGCCACCGTCCTGCCGCAGTGTGAACGCAGGGGTGCTGGGAATTGAGAGCAGTGGGGGGGCAGGGGACGGGTATGGGTAGAGGTGGCTGTGTGCCTTCACGTCAGCAGGTGAAAGGGCAGAGGGCTTGGCCCACAGAGAGTGCTGAGTCAATATTTGTGGAGTGATATGTTCTGTAGGGCCTCAGGCTCGGTCACGAAGGAGGGAGCGTGCACGTCCCTGTGGAGGTCCTTGGTGCCTGCAGTCACTCGGCCACACGAGCTTCTCCCAGTGTTCCCCGCCTGGGAAAGGCAGCCCCCTACCGTGAAGCTCGGGGCTTGGCCTTGGAATCACACCTGGCTTCTCTCTTTCTCTCCTGCTCCACATCCTACCCATGAGCAAAGCCTTGTTAGCGCCTCAAAAGAGACCCCAAATCTGACACTCTCACCACCTTACCACCTGGGTCCAAACTGCTAAGCTTGCCTGGACTATTGCAGTAGCCTCCAAGCTGCCCTTCTGCTCCCTGATGGTCTAACAGGAGCCAGGGTGGCTTTTTTTTTCTTCTTTTTTTGAGACAGTCTCGCTTTGTTGCCTGGGCTAGAGTGAGTGCCGTGGTGTCAGCCTAGCTCACAGCAACCTCAAACTCCTGGGCTCAAGCAATCCTCCTGCCTCAGCCTCCCAAGTAGCTGGGACTACAGGCATGTGCCACCATGCCCAGCTATCTTTTTCTATATATATTTTTAGCTGTCCATATAATTTCTTTCTATTTTTAGTAGAGACGGGGTCTCACTCTTGCTCAGGCTGGTCTCGAACTCCTGAGCTCAAAGGATCCTCCCGCCTCGGCCTCCCAGTGTGCTAGGATTACAGGCGTGAGCCACCGCGCCCGGCCGAGGGTGGTCTTTTAAAAGCATATCCTAAAGCAAATCACGTCTCTCCTCTGCTTTCAACCTCCAGGGCTTCTTGCCATGCTTAGTCTCCAAGCTCCTACCACACCTACAAGGCCCCTCTTGGATCTCACCTCGGACCCCTCCCCCTTTGGTCCTGGCGCTCCAGATTCACTGGTCTGCTTGCTGTTTCCTCTCCCAAGTTTGCTCGTGACTCAGGGCCTTTGCATGTGCTGTCCCCTCTATCCAGAATGTTCTTCCTCCCAGATATGTGTGGTTCTCACCTCAGCTAATTCAGGTCTCTGCTTAAACATCACTTCCTTGGAGAAGCCTTCCCTGACCCTCCAATTTAAAGAGACTTCCTAGTCCCTCTGTTTCCTTATCCTGCCTTATTTTTTTAAAATTTCACTTATTGCCAACTGCCAATTATATGTGTATGTATTTAATTTTTTATATAGAAAGTTTCAAACACAGACAAAAATAGAGAAACCGTGGTTCTATGACGGACCCCCATGTGCCCATCCTCAGCTTTTGCAATGACCAGCACTGGGCCAAGAGCTCACTCCCGCTCCCCACCTCCTAGCAAACTCCAGACGTCACACAGCCTCATGTGTGGATACTTCAGCACAATGGTTATATATTTTTTCGTTTTTCCCCTCTTCCTCACGCTGTTTCTATTTAACAGCTTGTCCTGTGGAAGAGAGAACGCCGGAACAGGCTAGACTTTCTTGCAAGCTCATAAAGGCTATGTTTTAAACGTGTCTGTCTCTGGTGTGCCTCTCTTCAGGGGAGTCGGTGTCTGTCCCTCTGGCTCACTGCTGTAGCCCCGGTGCCTGGCACAGGGCCTGGCTCCCGGCAGGTGACTCAGGAGGTCTGTACGGCCGTGTCTGCAGGTCTCCGGGGCGGATATGTGGGCAGGTTCCGGTTTGCACACGTCCACCGCTGCGTCAGTGTCTGCACATGCCCGTGTGCATGGCTGCATGTGGCAGTCCTGTGAATCTGCGTGTGTTTGCATGTGTGTGTTGCCACGGCAGCTGGTGGCTGAATGCGTGCCTTTTCTCTGATGTCACCTCCCACACCCCCCGGGCCCCAGTGATTCGTTCTGGGAAGTATTTCCCTCTTTCTCAGTAAGGCTGGGGGTGTGAAGGGGTGGAAGAGGGGTGTGTACCAGTGTCTGCTCAGCCCTCTGGAGGGCCCAGAGAGCCCCTTCCTGCCCTTCCTCGACCAGCAGCAGGCCGTGCTGTCCCTGCCAGCAGAGCGGGCAGCCTCCTCCCTCCTTGGCCTTGAAGCCCAGCTGGGTCGGGCTGGCATCTGCTGGGTGGGGTGTGGGGGATGTGTTTGTGAGGGGTAGTGCTGTCCCATCCTGGCCAGCCCTTAAGGCTCCTAGGGTAACTACTGGGTAGTTGGCACTCGGTTGCCACTCAGGCTGGGGGCATCTGGGCACAGAGGTCTGGCCCAGGGGCTCAGCTGCACCCCCACTCTCCTTCCCAGTTCTGCATCTCAAAGGCTTGGCCCTGTAGACGGGCAGGGCTGGAGGACCAGCTCTCAGCCAGGGCCAGGCCCATTCCCCGGCTCCTCCCCGTCAGGGAGTAGCTTCTCTCAGCCTGCTCCCAGCGCCAGTCTGCTCCAGAGGCCGGGTCTCCTCACTGCTGTGTCACAGCCCCATCCTTCCCCCACCCTCCTGCTCTGCCTGGGCCCAGCACGCCTCCTTCTTCCAGCCCAGCCCAGCCCAGACGGCTCTCCTGTTCTGGTCCTCCCCAGCCCACCCCTCCCTCCCTGCCCCTGCCTCCACCTGGGCAGCCTGTTTGTGGGGCTCCTCCCTCTTGGATGCCTGTGGCCAAGCCCCCTCCAAGGTAGGCCAGATAGTCCCCACCCACCTCAGGGACAGTCCTCCGGATCAGCAGGGTGGGGATGGAGGAAGGAAGGGCAGAGTGGGGCTGCCAGCTTCTCCCACCCAGAACTTGGTCCCCTGCTGAGCACCTCACTCCCACCTCAGCCCAGCAAAGGGGAGTGCCCTGGTGTCCCTCCTGGCCAGATGGGGACTGCCTGTATTTGGGGGATTGAGCGTTTGTTCAGCACCTACTACGTGCCAGGCACTGTGATGGCTGCAATAAGTTATGATACTCACGATAATGTCAGCTTCTACCATTTATTCAGCACCTGCATACAATATGCCAGACCCATACGCTGGGCCAGTCAATAATAATAACCACTATAAGAGCACTGTTAACAATGGTCAACATTTATTGAGCATTTACTGTGTGCAAGGAGCTGTTCTAAGAGCTTTGCCATAACACCGAGCCTTTGAAAAGAAGGCTTGGTCAGCTGTGCTGTTTTGATAGATTTTAACTCAGGCAGAGGGTGGAAGCCGGGCTGGGGCCCTCTGGCCAGCACATACCGTGGATGCTGGTAGGGACAGGAAATGGGGCAGAAACAAAGGAGGTGGGGCTCCAGGCAGAAAGCAGGCACTGAGCTCCCCCAAGCCTGGCTCCATGCTTTCTGGGGCCAATGATCCCCTCTGGAGTTGGAACAGGTGGGTGGACTTGTATTTAATATAAGCTCATGGGTGGACAGTCACTGCTTCTGCCTGCCCTCCTTCAATTCACGGATTCTGTCCCCAGATTCTGAGGTTCTCAGGGCAGATCATGGAGCAGAGGTCCTGGAGCCTAGAACATTCTTAGGGGCCCTGGGCCTTGCTCCAGCCACCTGTCCAGGTGCAACACTCACAAGGCAAACTTTTGGCAGGGCTGACTCAGCAGCAGGGCCCTTCTAGCCTGAGTCACTTCCTCCCAGGAGTGCTCAGGCTCCACCAGCCTCACCCGCCTGCCTGCCTGCCTGCCTGCCCTGCAGCCTTTAGGCCGCCCCTGGCCCAGGCTCCACCTTCCTGACAAGACTCAACAGGCTTCCCCTGCTGCGCTCTGGTCCTTGGAGCTCTCTGCCCTGCCCAGTGTGTCTGGCATCCCTGGCCCATCACACTTGCCTTGGTGTCTCCCTAGGTGCTGGGAATCCCTCAGCGGAGACGTATCCTTGGCATCGGGAAGGCTTTCAAGCCTCCAGGAGGTCCAGCTTGCAAGTGAATTGCTGTGTGACTGTGAGCGAGTCACACCTCTTCTCTGGGCCTCAGGTTGGGAATCTGAGCCCCTTAATTGCACGCAGGGTCCTCTGGGTGCTGGAGAGGGCACCCTTGCCTCTGGTCTGCTCCTTGCCCCTGCAGGTTGGATCAGGTGAACCCTGCGAGTGGTCAGCTGGCTGATACGGGGACCGTGAGCCTGGAGGTTCTGAGCAGGGGCTATCAGGGCAGAGGGAGGCTGAGTGCGAGCAGGTTCTGCGTGTCTCTTCCTCCTGCCCCATTTAATCAACTTTGCTTCTATCTGTGGTGAGCTCCCACGCATGAATTGGTGAACATGTTCTGCCTGTAGGGTTCTGAGCAGATAGACACCAGGTGTCTGGGTAGGAGACAGCCATGGGTGATGGGGAGGGAGTGTGGCGTGAGCTCTGAAGAGTCTGGCAGGGATAGATCAAACGTGCCCCGTAGAAACGCAGGGCCTGGGGCCTGGCTCACCCCTGTAATCCTAGCACCCTGGGAGGCCGACGCGGGAGGATCGCTTGACGTCAGGATGAGACCCAGTCTCTACCAAAAATAGAAAAAATTAGCCAAAAAAATTAGCCATCTCTACTAAAAACAGAAAAAATTAGCTGGGCGTGATGGCAAGCACCTGTGGTCCCAGCTACTCGGGAGGCTGAGGCAGCAAGATCGCTTGAACCCGAGAGTTTGAGGTTGCTGTGAACTAGGCTGGCACCATGGCACTCTAGCCAAGGCGACAGAGTGAGACTCTGTCTCACACACACACACAAAAAGAAAAGAAACTCAGGGCCTTGGGCCAGGCCTGCAGGGCCCTGGCAGAGATCTGGGGGCCAGGGCAGCAGTTGGGAGCCCAACCTGCACCCCCAGGGATGCGGGAAGCCAGGGCAACGGAGTGGGTGCCCAGGAGAGGCGGTCTGGGTGGTCAGAGGCCTCTTGGCGTGAAGGCATCTCTGTGGGAAGGGAGGTGCTATATTCTGGCAGGAGATGTTTCCTGAACATCTACTACGTGTCTAGCACTGGGCACAGCTGTGCTGGGCCAGGCTGGACACTGCCCTGGTGGAGCGTGTAGACTTAAACGGCATTTACTATATAGGGCATGCAGGGCTGAGGCCTTCACCCAGCATTCCTTCCAGGAGGCAGAAGGGACAGTTAGTGTGGCAGCTTCAGTCCCCACCCCCTGCAGGACGCAGAGCCCCTCCTTCCCGACTGGGCCTGGGCGGGAGCCTGGCAGGCGGCTTCTTTCCCCTCTGGGGCTGCTGCTGCTCCACCCGGAGGCCCCAGGCCTGGTGCAGGCGCTGACTGGTGACATTGGCCCACACCTCCCTTGGTCCCTCCCTCTGACAGGCGGGACCAGATAGGCAGGGCGGGGCTAGGAAGGGAAGGACCAGCTGATTACAGAAGACGGGGAGTGGGGGCTGCTGGCTTCCCAGGGACCTGACTTTGGGAGGTAAGGGCTGGAGGGGCTGTTTCCTGCAGACCTTCTCCTCTGCGGCAGGCCTGGCTGCCAGCCTTGCCCTCCCTCCCTTCCCTCTCTTGTCCTCATTGGAGGCCCCTGGAGCAGGAACCCACATCAGGACCCGTGCCCCCAAGCCTGCAGGGGATGTGGGCTTCACAAGAGGTGGGGCAGAAAGACAGACCACTGAAGTGGAAGACAAACTCTGGGACAGGGTCGTGGGGTCTGACCTCCCAGCTCAGCCACCAGCTTACTGTGATCTTGGCCTGGGCCCTGCCTTTCCTGTCTCAGTTTCCTCTAACTAGGGGTTGAGGGAAGGGACTTAAGTCCGGGCATCTTAAACTTTACTGCGCAGTGTGTATTCTAATCACCTGGGGATTGTATTAAAATGCCATCTGATCCAGCCAGCCTTGGGTAGGGCCTGAGGTTTTTCATTTCTGACAACCTCCCGAGTAACGCTGGAGCTGCTGGTCCGTGGACCCCACTTTGAGCAGCAAAGACTCAGAGATCCCATCGATCGAATGGAGTCTTCAAGACCCGGGGACTGGGTCACTTGAGCCCTCTGAGACCTCACAGGGCATCGGAAGGAAGCCCTGGGATTAGCTGCAGGCCCCGGGCTAACGGAGCGGCAGTTCTCAGTGTGGTGGGCAGGGGAGCGCCTCTGCCCCCCGCTGAGGCTGCGTTTGAGCAAAAAAGTCCCTTCTTGGCCACTGGTTGATTTAACCAAGGGCTGCTTCTATCTCTAGGGGCTCTCAGGACATCTGGAATGTGAAAGAACTCAGCACAACCCACCAATTACCCTGCTGGCCACAGAAGGTCCTCTGAGGGGCTGACGCCCTTTGTAAGGACAGCAGCCATCGGTCCAGTACTGTAATTGTCACCCTGAGGGTGGAAATATAACCGGGACGCAGCTGCACATGCCAGCTTGAGCTGCCGCGTGGCTGCCCTTCCACGGACAGGCCCAGCCTTCCCCAAGGAGAGAAGGCGGACACAGGGCCAGCGGGCCCTGCCACCCGGGCTTCCCCTCACTGGCCCTCGCACACCACCGGGGCGAGGCGCGTCACGGCTTGGTAGTTAGTCGCTGGCATGTCTGGGGGTCTTCAGGAAGGGCTGGGCGGATTCTGATCTGCATCTTCTGCAGCATTTTTGGCACAAAACCCCCTTGTCGATGCCTGACCCATCTTAGCGGTAACTACACAAGGACGGCGGTAACTATGAGAGGCGCTGGGGTAGGATGGGGGCCGGGTAGAGAGGAGTCCAGTGGGTCTGGTTCCCCATCTTAGTTCCACCTCCTTGCCAGGCCTCCCTCACATGCTATGGCCAAGAGTGGGCGACCCAACCAGAGAATTCTGGAGGGCTGCCCAGGTACCCCCACCCCTTGAAGATCCAGAATCTTCAGGGCCCAGAGGAAGGTGCCAGCACCCCTGGCAGTTCCCACTGGCCAGGAGAGGTCAGGGTAGGGGTGGGGGATGCACTTCTTGGGCTTCCTATTGGAGGGTGGGTGTTCCAGAGCAGTGGGTCCCATAGCTGCCATAGCAACCCCACTTAAAGGGCCAGCTTCTAGGACAAGAAGAGCTCAAAAGAGCCCCTTCTTTAGTATAAGAGACCATGAACCATTTAGGATGGGGGGCAGGGTTTCCAAGCTGGGAACCTGGGCCCCTCTGGCAAGCCCTGCCCTGCCCCTCAGCTCACCCATGGGTTCATTTTCCAATTCTGCTCCTGTCAGCTTGGGTCCCCTAATGGGCAGGGCCTCCAGGCCCTCTAACTCCACACAGCCAGCTCCTGGGACTGTGGGAGGGCCACACACTTCTGAAGTTTGTGTTCCTGCCTGTGCACACACTATGCAGGCAGATATTTATCTGCGTGTTGTGCATCTGAAGGTCATGTGTGAAGTGTACGTTATGCATCTGTGCATGAAGGAGAGGGGCAGGAGCTCCCGAATGTTCCCGAACACTTGCACACAGGTTGGCTGTTATCTTTGGTAGACGGGAGGAATCGGCTCCTTAGAAGAAGGGGATGGGGAGTTATTTTGTAAAGTGGACGGTAACCCCCTTAAGCCTCGGGTGCGGATCTGAAGGGGGCAAGGGGCTTACTACATAAACCAAGGCCCCTTGTTTAGGTTGCGCTCCTGGCCCTGGCGTGCCAGCGAAAGACCCTTTCCCAGGTCCTGGCAGAACTGCTGGCACCAGGCCCTGGGTGGCGGCCCACTGTCCAGCACAGGCTTAGAGGAGCCGGAGCGGTGTCAGCTGGTGCCAGCTCACTGGAGGCAGGGCAGGCCAGGCTGTGTGAACAGAGCGCGTGGTCAGTCCTCTGGGGGAAATTGGAGATGAGGCCAGATCCTGCCCGGTGGGTCTGTCACCCTCTTCTCGGCTTACGCTTCCAGGGAAACTGGTCGCCCTGGGTGGAGACTGGCCCCAGGTATCAGGGCCCCCAAGGCTCCAGTCCTGCGCTCCTGGGAGGGGCAGGGCAGGGTGTGGGGGATGTTGTGGAGATACCCTTGGCAGGGCCCCTTGCGTGGCTGGCCTGGGGACGCCGGGGAGACCAAGCTTATAAAAGGAATCTAGGGCTAGGACTGCAAGCTCAGGGTGCAGAGGGATCTCTGGGGCCCTGGCCACCCGCCCTGGGGAGCTGCACTTCTCAGTGTGGCCAGAAGAGCCTTGCTTGGCCCCCGGGTCTCACCCACACCGCCACTCACCACCTTCCCCTGTGACCCTGGGCGAGCCTGCTCCGCTCCCCGGCTGCTGGGCTCCCCCGGCCCTCTGAGGCCGATCAGCAGTGATGTACCTGGGTTCCGAGCTTCCTTCCTGAAGCTTACACGAGTGGAGCAGCTGAGAAGCCAGAGGCTGAGAGGGCGTGGAGGGTGTGGTCCAGGGCAGGCCGCCGGAGGGGAGTCTCCTCTCTTGCTCTGGTTTCTGGTTCAAATGTTGCAGATGTGGGGGCACAGGGGAGAGACGACTCTGGTCCCCAGGTGCAGGTCAGCTGCCCAAGGCTGGCTGGGGCTCCCCACCCTACAAGCCAGCTGTGCTCCAGCCCCCAGTGCTTAGACGCCTCTATGTTTCTCTTCTTCTGACGATTTCAACCTACTGTCAGGGCCAGGCACATCCCCTGGAACCCAGAATCCGTCTCCATTGCCCCCAACCCTGTGACACTCTCAAGGCCTACAGGATAGTGTCTCCTCAGCAACTCGTAGAAAGGCCTCCTGGCTGGGCACAGTGGCTCACGCCCGTAATCCCAGCACTTTGGGAGGCTGAAGCGGGAGGACTGCTTGAGGCCAGGAATTTAAGGCGAGCTATGACGATGCCACTGCATTCTAGCCTAGTCGACAGAGCAAGACTCTGTCTCAAAAAAAATAAAAAGGCATTCTGGAGTTGCTCTTGGTCTCAGAACCTTTCTGTAACCAAATGATAGACTGTGAGGCCACGGACAGGGACATCTGCCTCTGAGAACACCTTTGGTCCCCCTGTTGGGAAGACCAGCAGACGTCGTCCTTGTAAAAGCCTCCAGCAGCCGAGTGGGTGGGGGGGGGGGCACCTGTGGCTGTTCCCCTCCCCCTCCCTCTCCACGCCATGCCTGGCCTCGGGCTCCCCAAGTCTGCCCACTCTCCTCACTTTGCTGCTGCGGCCCCTTGAGAGGTGGGTGGGAAGGGACAGGGCTGTGGAGGCCCAGACTCAGGTTACGAAATCCCTAGCTGGGAGCATTTATATTTATTTTTTTCTCGAAGCTGCTTGTAGAGGACCTACTCTGGCCGCATCTCCCAAGGACCGGCCCACTCACCCACACAGGTGGGGCACGGGAGAGCCGAAGTCCCCAGGAGGTGGAGATGTAGGGCTCGCCTGGCCCGTCCATCCCGCTGGCCAACACCGGGCCGGATGGCCGACCCCAGGGGAGTGCAGGCCACGTGGACCGGGGCCCAGCGCACAGTTAGACACAAACAACACACAGCTGTCCAGAGCCTCCGAAGCACCATTTATCTAGGCTCCGTGGAGCCAAGTGTCCCCAGCTGCCCGCCCCTGGTCCCCTGGAGCACAGGCACTGCGGTGGCCCTCGGCCTGAGCCCCTCTGCGATCTCTGGCCCAGCCTGCTCCGGGGCAGCCGACCCCTGCTTGCTTAGCCCTCAGCCCATGCAGGTGGGGCCCTGGCAATGAACTGGCTGCAGACCCTCCTCCACCCCACCCTGCAAGGGGCTCGTCAGTCCTGGCTAGCTCAGCACCATGTTAAATAGCTTCCTTGCAATCCCCTTAAATAAGCCCGTCCCCAGGCAACCTACCCACCCTGCACCCTGAATATATTATTCTATTGGCTCATGCCTTCTAGAGAGTGGAGGGGCTCTGTCCTCCCGGCCTCCGCTCCAGGGAATACCATCTCCCTAAAAACGCGGGGGGAGTTTTCTCTCAACCCTGGGGCAGAGACAAGGAGAGGCCTGGTTGGGGTAGAAAAGCCAGGAGTCCCCCTGCTCCGTCCCGTCCCTTCCCTCCCCAGGGTACTTTCTTCTCTTTGTCCTCTTAGCAGCCTGGGTCAGGTGTGACTTACCCAAGGTCACAGACCCAGGACCCAGAGTCCTGCGCCATCTAGGAGGTCACCCTGGTTTTGACAGCGCAAACCAGCTCCCGGGCAGGAGGACCGATCTTAAGCCTGCCTCCGGCCTTGGCCCTGCGGTTCTCCAGGCTAGAGCGAGCTGAGGAAGATTCCAGCTCTAGACTCCACTCTATCTGGGACTATCTCCCAGCACTCTCCACCCCTGCTGTCTCCCGGTCTCTCTTGTTCTGGGGATACCGAGACAGCACCAGGGCAAGGAAGCAACGGGGCCCGGGGTGTAGGCAAGCCCGTCCCTGGCCCGATCAGCATCTGGGCCCAGGCCAGGCCTCACACCCAGTACTGGCCGTTCTTGAGGGCAGGGTTGGGTGTCCGGCAGAACTGCAGCAGCTCTGGGTCAGGCTGGCCTCCCGGCGGGGGCCCCTGGCCAGGCACAGCTGTGAGTGGGATGGCCTGGCCCGGATCCACCTTGCGAAAGGTCTCAGTGTCGCCGGCCAGGCCGTTGCGGGGCTTGGCGGTCAGGACCTGGACGTCGTGCTTGCCCGTCTTGTTGCGTTTCCGGAGGTAGAAGAGCAGGGGCACAATGAGCGCCAGGAGCAGGAGGATCAGGCACACGGGGATGATGACGCTGAACATGTTGGCCTCCAGGAAGCCCAGGAAGCCTCCCCGGGCCACAGTGGGCACAGGGCTGGACGCCGCCGGGGCTGGCTCGCCCGTGGGGCTGCTGCTCTCTGGCTTCCCTTCCTCCGTCCGAGCAGCCTCGGGGACACTGAGCAGGGCGACGCTGTAGGGCCGTGCAGCGTTGTAAGGCTCAGTGGCAAAGTCCAGGGAGGCCACGGCAGGCGGGACGCCTCGTGCCCACAGCTCCAGAGTGAGGCTGTCGCCTGCGGGGCCGGGGGCCCTGCCCTCTGGCCTGCCCACCTCCAGCCCCAGCCTCCCATCCTCCAGGTCCTGCTGCGTGAACTGCTCAACCAGCTGGCTGCGCCCAGGCTCCGTCCTGGCCCGGGGTACACGGACCACACGGCCGTGCCGGGGTCCCGCCAGGAGCCGGAAGCGGGGCACACTGCCTGTGCGGTTGGCCAGCTCGCCAGCATCTAGGACAGTGGGGTCCAGGCGCAGGGTGGCACCCTGGGGCCACGGCCCACCTGCCCATATGTGCAGCAGAGCCCTCACCGTGACGTTCACTATGGCCGATGCATTGACGCCCCTCGCCAGTGCCAGGACTCGGAAGTGGTCGTGAGAGGAGGAGAAGTTGGTGAAGGCAAAGACCACCTGGCCCTGGTCTATCTGCAGCTGGCTGAAAGCCGAGGCGGGCTGCCCGCCCACCAGGAGGTGGCCGTACCGGGGCCCCTGCGTGAGGCGGTAGGCTGCGTCCGGCTCCTCCCGGTCTGAAACCACCTGGAGCTGCTGCCGGCTCAGGGAGGAGCGCCCTAAAGCTTGGGGTACTTCTAGGGGTGCCCGCAGCTGCACCTCAATGGCAGATGGTAAGACGTCCACGGCCAGGGACATGGGCAGGGGTGGGCTGGCCCCGTCGGACATGCTTAGCTGGAAGATGCCGGCCACGCTGCTGCCGTTGGCCACGAAGGCCAGCCGCCCTGCGTCCACGTCGGCTTGCGTGAAGCGGGCCACGGGCCCGGGGCTGCCCCCCACCAGGCTGAGGAAGCCATTGTGGGGCGCCCGCTGCACCTCGTACTCAATCTCCCCGGGAGCAGAGTCTGGGTCTACCACACTCAGCTGAGCCCGGGAGACAAGGGCGCGGGAGCCTCGGGTGAGCCGGAGCGGGACGGAGGCCTGTGGCTGAGGTGGCCGCTCGTTCACATCCCGCACGGTGATGGTGAAGTCCTCTGAGGCTTGGGGTCCTGCCACAGAGGAGCCTGCTGGGCCCTGGAGGTGGGCACGGAAGCGGAAGCCGTCCTGCTGGGTGCCGCCACCACCGTGGGCGTACACCAGCTGCCCTGCGGCCAGCTCGGACTGCAGGAAGTGGGGCCGCCCGGCGTGCAGGGGCTCCTCAGACACCAGCAGCTGGCCCCGCGTGGGGAACTGCGTGACCTGGAAGAGCACGTCATGCTCTGGGAGCTGCGGTGACGGAACACTGGCCAGGAGGTTGGAGGCGTCGAGGGCGGCCACGGTGATCTTGGCTCGCTGGCCCTCAGGGACCCAGAGACCTAGGGGTGGGACACGGGCTATGAAGGTTCAGTCCATGGACTCTCAGAGGGGGACCCCTGGGCAAGAGTGTGCTTCCCCCCACCCTCAGGCCAGGTACTCCAGGAGGGGCTCAGGGTCCCCAGGAGGATAAGGACTGTGTCACCCCTCTGGTCTCAAAGCCTCCCACCCACCCTTCTATAACCTCCCAGGGGGTCCTGGGGGCTGAGATAGGAGCTGCTGGCCCTGGCCTTGTGTCCCTCCCTCTGTGGGCCTCTCCCAGTGTCCCCCCCAACCTTGCCAGCTCGTCACGCTGTTCACCTTTGTTCCTCCACAGGCGGCTGGGGCGCTGGGGACAGGCAGCCTCGAAAGACACAGCCACAGCAAGGGTGGCGGCCACACTGGGGGCAGGGGGTGAGGACAGCTGGAGCTCTAGGGCATCGTGGGCCTCCCAGAAGGGCTCAGGGGGCATCTTGTGCTCATACAGAACATTCCCAGCATACACCTGAAGGGAGACACCGTTGTTGGGGTGAGAGGCAGGTCCAGCCTGGGGTGTCCAGGAGCCCACCCCCAGGACGGCACCAGCACTGGGCGCTCCTGTCTCCCCAGTACCCCTCTGGGCTCTCCTGGCTGTGCCCAGGTCTGTGTGTGACCCACTTTCTCCCTCCCTAGCCCAGTGGGTCACCACTAGGCAATCGTGTAGCAGTGCAGAGCTGGGCTGTGTAGCTAGATGCCTGGTTCAAACCCCAGCCCTGCCCCCCAGGCAAAGTGGCCGCCTTTCGTTGAGCCTCCGGGGAATGCGGAATGCATGCGGAGATCTAGCCACGCCCTGTCTAAAGCAAGCCCCTCCTCGTGCGCACTGCATCCCTTCCCCTCTAACACCCCCGCTACATCTCCCTTTTTGCTCCTGTGGTGTCAGTTTCCCCCCAGAATGAATCATTCCTTTCACTATGCAACTCTGCTATCCTTTCTTCCAACTTAAAGAAGAAACCATTTTTTTTTTTTTTGGACACAAGAGTCTCGCTCTGTTCATGAGCTCAAGGGATCCTCCTGCCTCAGCCTCCCAGAGTGCTGGGACTACAGGTGCGAGCCACGTGCCTGGCCTGAAGAAACTATTCTTGACTTCATTTTCTCCACTAGCGCCCCCCACCCCCACTTCGCTTCTCTGTGCAGCAAAACTCCAAAAAGAATAGTCTGCACTCTCCCCCAGCTCTCTCCACCCAGAATTTTGCTCCCATGACATCACCAAAACTGTTCTCGCCAAGGGCACCAAGGGCCTCGTGCTGTTGGATCCAGTGGTGGGTTCCCAGGCCGCCTCTCAGTCACCTGCCCAGCTGCATTGACACCACCGAATGTTCCTTCCTCCACAAGAGCTGGGGTATTCCACTCTGGCTACTCACAGACTCTCTTGCTGGGTCGCCTCTTCTCCCCAGTGTCTTAGGGCTTGGTCTCTACACCCCATTCTATCTACAGGCACCCCCACAGGCTCTCATTCCATCTCCTGGCCTCAATGCTGGTGCTGAAGAGCCCTTCTTGGTAGCTCCAGCCCAGACTGCTCTCCCTGAGCCCCAGACTCGAGTTTCCGCCTGCTCCCTTGACAGCTGTGTGTGATGAGTAATGGACTCTCCAACCCAGCCTGCCCCGCCTCTTGTAGTCGTCCCAGTTCTGATGATGGCAGCTCTGTTCCTCAGTGGCTCAGGCCGAATGCCTGGAGTCCTCCTTGACCATGTCATCTCATGCCTGGATTAGTCCAATGGCTTCCTAAAGGGGTCCCAGCTTCGCCCCCTGCCCCTACAGTTTGTTCTTTTTTTTTTTTTTTGAGACAGGGTCTCACTCTGTTGCCCAGGCTACAGTGCAGTGGCGTCATCATAGTTCCCTGCAGCCTCCAACTCTTGGGCTCAAGGGATCCTCCCGCCTCGGCCTCCCAAAGTGCTAGGATTATAGGTGTGAGCCACCGCGCCCGGCCTGCAGTTTGTTCTTAACATGGAAGCCAGAGGGAGCCTTTTGAAATATAAGGTTATGTCGCTCTTTTGCTCAAATACTGCAGTGTCTCACCATTTGACCCCTAAGGCCCTGACGTGACCCTGTTACCCCTGCGACCTCAATTGCCTGCATGTTAAACAGCAAGGAATATTCTTCACTTCTGTAAAGAAATGTGTTCTCCCCCCTCCTAATCAAAATGTGTCCTCTTGGCTTATCTTCTGTTTTCCCCTTTTAGGAAACACAGGGAACTATTTTCCTTCGAGTAGAAAAACAGGACTTGCGCAATAGTGAGATGGAGACGGAGGGGGGTCTCAGTGTGCGGAAGGCCAGGAGCAGTAAAGACTCCAGGAGCAGTAGGGGCACGGTGAACGGGAGCAGAGGCCGGGTGCGGTGGCTCATGCCTGCGATCCCAGTGCTTTGGGAGGCCAAGGCGGGAGGCTCACTTGAGGCCAGGAGTTCAAGATCAGCCTGGGCAACATAGTGAGACCCTGTATCTCAAAAAAAAAAAAAAAACATGAGCTGGGCGTGGCGGCATGGTGGCCTGTAGTCCCAGCTACTTGGGAGGCTGAGGTGGGAGGATGGCTTGAACCCAGGAGTTCGAGGCTGCAGTGAGCTATGATTGCATCACTGCACTCCAGCCTGCGTGACAAAGCAAGACCTTGTCTAAGAAAAATAAAACAAGAAATAAAGGGCAGCAGAGCCTGCTCTAAATGGGGGCAGTACTTGCTGAAAAGGAAGCAGCTGCTTCTCAGCTGTTTGCTGTCAGAGGGCACACCGGCCTTTTAAGAAAATAGGAATTGGGTTTTTTGTGAAATCTCCCAAAGGTTACATGTTGACAATTTAAAAATATTAATTGCCTTTTGCAGGCCAAATAAAACACATCTGCGGGCCAGATCCTGGCCCACAAGGACTGCGGGACTGTCAGTTGCAGCCTCTAGCCCAGGCTGAAGGGTGGGCAGAAAGGAAACAGACCCCAGCAGTCGGGAGGGCGGGGAGGGAGCTACAGGAGCCTCGTGGGTGGGAGGTATCAGGTGGGTAGTGAGGCAAGACGCAGGCAAGGTGGGGCAGGCCCTGTGCTCTGGGGACAGGCAGTGTCCTCTGGTCAGAGAAACCCTGGACCAGCAGTCAGAAGGCACAGTCCTGCTTGGCCTCTCCCTTGCCACGTGCTCTGGATAGGCACGTGTTACCTGACCTCTGCGAGCCTCGGTTTCCTTACCTGCACCATGGGGACACCTGATCCCTACTGTGCCCCGCTCAGAGCATTGTGGGACAATGTACTGTCAAGACACTGCCCGGTCCTGCCCTGCCCTCTCCCTGAGCCGGGGAGGGTGTCTCTGTCACATAGCCTCTTCCCAGCTTCCCTGGGTGGCCATTCAGTCTGGCCCTTCACGTTTCTGGGGTGTGGGGGAGCTCTGAGTTAGTGTGGGACAGTTGGGTGGGGAGGGTCACTGACAGCCGAGTCCTATACCCTCCCCTTTCTCGGGCATTGGATGACAGAGGCTCCCAGCGACTCAGGGTGCGCAGCTGCTACAGCTGCCAGCCTGCTGAATATTTCATTGTGGGGAGGGGGCAGAAAGGGGCCCCAGCAGGAGAACACAGAACCCAGGCCTGAGAGGTGTTGATGTGAGAGGCCCGGAAACTTTATCCCCTGGTCAAAGCCCCCTCCTTCCCAGATGCCTGCATGCTCCCGGCCAGAGCTACCTGCTGGGCGAGAGAACTCCGGCTTTGCACTTGCCGAGTTCCTGCATTGCACGGTGCTTCCCAGGAGGGAGCACTGAGGACTGGGGTGGGGAGGGAAGGGGTGTGCCAGGCGCAGGAGGTCTAGGGGTGGGGAGGGAAGGGGTGTGCCAGGCGCAGGAGGTCTGGGGGTGGGGAGGGAAGTTGGAAGGGATCTGGGGGTGCCGTTTTCCAGGGCCAAGGTGGGCCAGTCCAGAGGTACTTGGAGCAGAACCACAGTGCTGTGGCACGGTCAGCTCTGCCCCTCCCCAGCCAGAACTAACGGTCTGGGTGCCCACACAGCCCCTCGGCTAGCGCACCACCTGCTCAGGAGAACCCATGGACGGCCTGTCCTTCTCCGCCCTGTCCTGGGATAACTCCTGCTCCGCCTGCAGGGAGAACCGAGGTTGTCCTGGCACTCATGGCACCTGCACTTAGAAGAGGTGCTCACTTAACTGATGGCTGCTGGCCCCACTGGCACAGTTGGCACAGAGAGCCCGTGATCCAGCAGCCTGTCAGTCTGCCCTACCCATGGTGAGAGCTCTAGTGCGCCCTGGTGGTCTCAGGTGTGCTCCGGGACACTGTGCCCTGAAGCTGCCGTGGTGGATGAAGGGCAGCTTCACCCCCTTGGCCTGCTTGGCTGCCTGTGTCTGCTCACCTGCTCCCGGGACCTGCTCTGCCTCTCGCACAGCCCACAGCCGCTTCAGTTTTGAGCTCCATCCCCCCCGCAGCGAGCACTGCGCCTCACCAGCTGCTGGGACGCCACTAGTGGCTTTACACAGAATGCCCTTTCCAGCCCCTCGGGTTGGCTACAGCTTCCTTCTAGAAGCCACGGCCCAGGCCCTGATCCCTGACCTCTTGCACCCTTCTCCCTCCCCCTTGGAGAGCTGAGCTCCCACTTGCCCAACCAGCCCGGCAGCTCCTGGAGGAAGGTGCACACAGGGCAGCCTGGGGAGCGTCTGCTGCCAGTGACACTGGAGCCGGGCCTGTGTTCACGTGTATGTCCATTGTCATGGCAGGCACCTGAGGCCAGGTACAGTCAGAGTGGTGGCTGCAGAGTTGGGCCCTTACCTCGGCCTGAGTGAAGTTCACCAGGGCCGCCTCCGTGCTGTCGTGCTGGGCATGCAGCAGCCGCCCCAGCTGGGGGCCCCGCACCACGCTGTAGAGCAGGTGGCCGGGGTCGGTGCCCGCGCTGGAGCTGGCTCTCAGGCTCTGGCTGCTGAGCCGCTGCACGGACCCTGCGAGAGGCAGACGGGACCTGTCAGCCTGTGACCAGTAGCCAGGGCAGGGCGTGCCCTGGGGTGCCACCCCCAGCTCCACCCTGGCTACCTGGCACACGGGAACCAGCCCTTGGCAGACTTACCTGGGCACACAGTCAGCGTCCGGCTGCCCTCCAGCGAGAGGAGCACTTGCTTCTGGGCCATCACTCGGAAGAAGTGTCCCGGGGAGACGTGCTGCCCGTCAGAGAGGCTGAAGCGGAAGCCGCCATCCAGGGCTCCTGGGGACGGGGGGAGTTGGGTCCAGTTGGCCCGAGAGGGCTCCCCACCCTCAGGGCATCCCTTGGGGCCACAGGAATCTGAGGGCCGCCTCCCGGCACCCACCTCCGTGTGAGAACAGCACGAGCCCGGCGTCCAGCTGCGCCTGTGTGAAGCTGCGGACCTCAGTGCCTGGCGCCGCCCGCAGTGCTACCCGTCCGTTGCTGGGCTGCTCGATGGTGTAGACCAGGTCCTCGGGCCCGGAGTCGCCGTCTGTGCCCCGGAGGGCCTCCTTAGGGATGGGCACGGTGGCCCCCTCCCACATCTGGGGACACAGGCCTGTGAAGGTTCTGCCCCCACCACACTCGCCCGCCCCCTCCCTGGCCCTGGGGCCACCGTCAGGGCCCCAACCCTGCTGCAGCTCAGGCCCTCAGCCGGCATGAGGCCGGGGCCATCCTGGGCCGCCCTGCACAAAGGGCCCTCCAGGCCCCGGCTCCCTCCCCTCAGCCTGCCCCAGTCCTGCTTGTCCCTCGGGGCCAGCTCATGGCCCTCCCTGGGAAGGCCACAGCTCTCACCCTGGCCCCAGAACCCCCTATCCTGACCAACAGGGCTGCTGAGTCTGGCTCTGTCTCCCTGGTGGGGCAGGGGTCTCCCTTCTGGCCCCCGTGGTGCTGGGCAGGGGCTGGGCGAGTGACGGGAATGGTGATTTCTGGCTTGCCCAGGGCACTTAGGAATGGGCTCTTCCCAGCTTCCCCGCGGAGAGGCTGATGGCTGGCCCACTATCCCTCCCCGCGTGAGAGTGAACGGGACCCCTCAGGCCTCCCCCTGGGTAGCAGGGGTGCCGGCACACGTCCTGCGGGGTCAGTGACTTGTGGGCAGTGTTGGGAACGGGCTCCCCTTCCCTAGGCCCAGGCAGAGCCCTGGAAAGAGGGGGCTGTACGTTGGGGGCCGAGCATCAGCACGGAGTTCCTGGAATGAACATGGGTGGATGGCACCACCTGGTGGCTGATCTACCACATGGCAGTCCTGGCCTGTGGTCTAGGGCGGCCCTAGGCTGTGTCCCACTCTTCTGCGGGCCTCCCCCCCACCAGCCTCGCCCCTATACCACCACCCCCTCCCAGCACCCAGTGTCAGAGACAGCCACGTCAGCCCTCTTCTGGAACCTTCTGTGGCTCCTGCTGACTGGGGAGGATGCACCCTAGAAGCCGGCATTCAAAGAACTGCTGGTGGCCTTGGCCAAGCCGCACCCTTTCTGTTCCTCCAGTGAGTACTTTTGTGACCGTGGTGAAGTTCTGTCCCCTGTCTGGGCCTCAATTTACACCTCTGACGACTGGGGGGGACCTCTGTTCTGCTGTGACATAAGGGGCAGGAGCTCAGGGAGCCAAGCTGGGGACGTCACTTGCTGGGGGTGAAGGTGGGAAGCTTAATCAGTCCCTATCTGTCGCCCACCCTGAGGGCTGGTGAGAAACTCTGTCAAGTGCGGTGGCCCGAGCTGCAGGAAGGGCTCCCGCCGCAGGTGAGCTCAGGGAACTGTGGGCCCCGCATGGCCATTCGGGCGGCTTCCCAATGCACCTCCAAGCCCTAAAAACAACATCTGTGTCCTGTCTGCAGTGCAATATCACACCTCTCCTTCCAACAACCTTGTGAGGCATGTGGCGGTGTCCCCATTTTGCAGAGGAGGAAACTGAGGCTCAGAGAACGGGAGCTATGTGCAGGGAAGGAGGGGTCCTGGCCTCTGTCTGGGAGCAGAGCTGGTCGCAGGTATTTCTTACCCGCAGGCCTGTGTTTGTGGTGAGGACGGGGGGCTGGTCGTTAACAGGCAGGACGGTGACGGTGAAGGCCACAGGATGGCTCTGGCGGTCCATCTCCGAGGCGTTAGCCACCAGGACGAAGCTGTCCGTCCGTGTCTCGCTCCCATCGTGCACATAGTGGATCAGCTGCTCTTCCACCTAAAGCGGGCCCGGGGCGGCAGTCAGGCCCGCAGCGAGCCCCCCTCGCCCGCCTGTGGGTGCCGGGGAGCACCGACTCCCTCAGAACTGTAGTTTCCATTTGTGGAAAATGGGAACAATAATTTCCGTGTCCCAGAGGGGTTGTGAGCAGGAAATGAGATCAGGAATTTAAAGCAGAGGTGCTCCCCAGATGTGGCCCCCTATCTCTGCTCTGTGCATACCCCGAGATTTGAAGACCCCAGGGCCCCCCACCCTGCCCCCAAAGCTGGGGTGCAGCCCCGGGGCTCCCAGACGGCTGTACCTCTCTCCAGGAGAAGGTGACAAGGGCCTCATCTTGAGGTCCTTCCTCTCTGCGCAGGGCCCCATGCTGGGGTGGCTCTAGCACCTGCAGGGCGAGGCCCGGCAGCGTGGGGAAGTAGGGCCCGGTGACACGGAGCAGTGGAGGGGCCAGGGTGCGGTTGCCGCCCTCGGGGACGCTGAAGTTCTGTGCCTCCAGTGGGATGGCAGCGGGCAGCACCTGCAGCTCCACCCGGATGCCTTCCAGGGGAGCACCCAGGCCGGAGGCCACATCCAGTGAGAAGGCGTCATGCCAGGCCTCGGGGTGGGAGTGCAGGTACAGGACCCTGCCCGAATCCACCGCCTGCTGGGAGAAGCTCTGCACGGGGTCCAGGCTGGGTGGCTTATCTGCCGAGGCGCCGTGGGACACCATCACCAGGTAGCCAGCGCTCGGTGGGCTCTTCACTGAGAACACGATGTCTGCTGGTGACACTGCCTCCTGGGCTGCCTGGTTAACAGAGGGTCACAGGCACTCACGGGGGGTCCCAGAGAGGGCCACTGTGAGCAGCCAGAACAGGTTCAATCTCCACATCCCCTCCTTCCCCCAGACACTACTGCTCACTTAGACACACAAACACACATGCAGATCCACACACCTGACACTCAGACATGCAGCCGGTCAGAGAGGCTACACATGTCAACACTCACCCAACATACAGTTACATGGGTGGTCGCAGCCTGAGCTGTGCTCCCTCAGAGAGGTACACAATCACGTCTCAGACTCAGTGACGTGGACACAGAATGTCATCATATGCTGATGGAGCACACATGTACACACGTGAGTACATACACACATGCACTCACACACGCATGTACTCTCACACACGCTCACACACACTCACATGTGCACACACACACAGGCACACTCACGCCCGGGGCTGGCTGGCCTGAGCCTTTCTCCCCCATGCATGCCATTACCACCTCTGACCACCAGAGGGAGCCCCACCCTTCCGTGGAGCCCCATGGCGTCTGCAGACCCAGGTGCAGTCTGAAGGCCACTAGGTGCTCCCTCTCCTGATGGTCCAGCTGCAAACAGCTAAACATCACCCCAACTCACATTCCTGACTGTCCCTTTGCCTGGATGTTCCTTCTGCCTAGAATACCACCCCCCATTTTCCGCTATCGACACCCCGTATTGTCCGAAGACTGCCTCTATCCTGTCTTCTCCAGTGGTGGCCTTCCTGGCACCAGGTATGTTTGCTCACGTCTGCCCCACGTCCAGACATCCAGGACCAGAAGGGTCTCAGAAATTGGCAGATGGCCGGGCGCGGTGGCTCACGCCTGTAATCCTAGCACTCTGGGAGGCTGAGGCGGGTGGATCGCTTGAGCCCAGGAGTTTGAGGTTTCTGTGAGCTAGGCTGACGCCACGGCACTCTAGCCCGGGCAACAGAGCAAGACTCTGTCTCAAAAAAAAAAAAAAAAGAAAGAAAAAGAAATCGGCAGAGCAGGAGAATAAGGCCAAGAGAGGGCAAGGGACCAGCCTGAGGTTGCACAGCAAGTCAGTGAGCCCGCCGGACGGCCGGTGGTTGCTCTGTGAGGTTCCTGGGTGCGCACAGCCCTTGACAGACCCTCGTGGTCCTGGCCTTGGGTCTGAGAAAAGAGCTGAGGACACAGGGACCTGAGTGGCAGCGAGCCCTGTCTCCACGGTCAGCAGTCCTCAAAGTTCAGTATGCACGAAAGCCTCCCAGGGAACGTACTAGAATGCAGATTCTCTAGCTCCACTTTAGAGATTCTGTGGGTCTGGGTGGGGCCCAGGAATCCACCTGGTTAGCCACAGCATGCACACGTATGGACATGACATCCGGAGGCACACACAACTCGTAGGCAGATGCATGTACGGCAAACTCCCCAGAAACTCTTGGGAATATAGCAGGTACAGGTGCATACGCAAGGCACATACACACGCCCACGCCAGGAGCCACCAGTCACATCCCCAATCACACACACACACTGGGCATGAGGCCCGTGCCCTGCCCACCACCCCCAGCCCCTCACCTGCAGCTGGTCCCTCCTGATCTCGGCCGCCTCTCCCTGGAAGACGTAGATTTTCTCGTGCCGGACCAGTTGCAGTGGGGCCAGTGGGCCCTCCAGGGCAATGGTCACTTGCAGGGTGGCGTCTGTGCGCACTGGCCCTGCTTCCACAGAGAAGGCCAGGGTGTCACGGGGGCTGAGGCTGCCATTGTGGCTGTAGAGAACGGCCCCGCCCAGCAGGTCCTGCTGGGAGAAGGCTGTGGCTGGCTGGCCAGCCCGGAGCAGCTGCCCCCAGCGAGGGCCGGCAGTGACGTGGTAGTAGACCTCGTCCCCACTGCGGATGTCAAGGTTGGTGTCCAGGTGGAGCACAGCTGTGTCGATGGTGCCCTGGCCTCCCTGAGGGACCACGAGGCTGGAGCCATTGGCCACGCGGAGATAGGGCTCCGAGGCCTGCACCTCCAGCAGCGCAGTGGCCTGGTGCTGCCCATCAGACACCTGCAGCTGGATCCAGCCGCGGTCAGCCCCCGAATGCACAAACAGGACTCGCCTCTTCCTGAGGTCCTCCTGGGTGAAGCGGTAGATGGGCCGTGTGGGCTCGTCCACGGCCACGATACTGCCAAAGAGCAGGTCCTTGCGGGTCAGCACCAGCTGGGCATCAGCAAAGCCCGAGTCGGCGTCACTGAAGGCCACATCGTCCGTAGTCAGCAGCCGCTGCCCACCCCGGGCCACGTGGAAGACACGGCTGATGGTCTGCACAGGGGCGTGATCATTCACGGGCTGGATGGCCACTCGGAAGACACCCCGTACCTCCTCCCAGGCCATGTCACCACTGCTCTCACCCTGGCGGGTAGCCACAAATGGGATATCGTCTTCCGTGGTCTCGGAGTCGTCATGCTGGTAGACCAGCTGGCCACGCAGCAGGTCTTCGTTGGTGAAGGATGTCACCACAGCGGTCTTGTCCTGTGCCCCCCACCAAGCCAACCTCCCATGGCGGGGTCGCTCCATGACCTCATAGAGGTAGCTGGCACTGTTGAGACTCTTGACAAAGAGGTGGTCAGCAGAGAGGACACCCTCACCGCCTTCAGGCACCACGAGCAGGACGTTGGTGAGGACAGGGGCGTCAGGGTCACCGCCAATGTGGATGGGGAAGGTATATAGCGGGGAGAAGTGTGGTGGAGCCATGACACGGAAACGGAAGGTGTCCTCAACTGCCTCTGAGGCACGTGCCGTGGCCCCATAGGTCACCCGGCCAGCCTGTAGGTCATCCTGGGTGAAGGCCTGACCGCCTGACAACCGTGTGCCCTGTAGCTGAAGGTTACCTTTCCTGGGAGCCTGAACTACCTCATAGCGGAAGGTGGTGGGGCTTGGGCCTGCCTCCTCCAGGGTGGCCTCCAGGTGGGCTGGGGTGAGGACCTCCTGCTGGGTGTTGTGCGTGTACAGCGGCTCTAGTCGCAGCATCCACACGGTGGCTCTCTGGATGGTCACTGGGAAGGACAGGTTGCTCAGGGTCTCCTGGCCCACCTGCACCTCCAGGGCCAGGTTCTCCACGGTGTCCTCGGTGCGGTGCTGCGGGTCCGTGCTCAGGTACCTCACGCGGCCCTGCTCCACATCCCGCTGGTGGAACGCCTGTGTGGCCCACCACTCGGCACCCTCCACCCCACCTGCCCCCTGCTTCTGCAGCTCCCCAAACTGCAGGGCTCCGGTGACGCGGAACAGCACGCTCACGTCCTGCCCCACGGCGTTGGTCTCCACCGACAGGTTGGCGGGCAAGATGGGTGCGGCGGAGCCCTGAGCCAGCTGCAGCCCCGTGCTGCGGCGGATCTGTATGGCTGGCCGGACAGCCACCACCTTCAGCGTGGCCGGGGGGCTGGCCTGCAGCCCGTCGCTGACCCGGAATGTCAAGTCCTGTGCGGGGCCACCGCGGTGGACATAGACTAGGCTGTCCGCCTCCAGCTCCCGGCAGGAGAATTCGGTCGCCGGCTCCCCGGGCTGGTCTCGGCGCTCCACGGGGAGGCCAGTGGGGGTGCCAAGGAACTGGAAGGTGAGGCCCTCACAGGTGGAGTCCGGGTCATAGGCCTGGAAAACCTCGGGCCCCAGCGGCTTCTGTGTGTGTTCCAGGATCACCATGAGGCTGCCGTGCGGGAAGATGATGCGGGGCGGGTCATTGACGGGGATTATCTGGACGGGCAGGAGGTAAGTCTGGCCCCTCCGCAGGCACGAGGGCACGGGCACCCGCGCCGTCACCGACACCTCCAGCACCAGCTGGTCAGAGGTGTCCTCAGAGCCGTCGTGGACGAAGCGGGCCTTGCGGTTCACCACGTCCAGGAGGGTGAACATTTTCCGTGCCTGGGCACCCGGGATGTCCAGCTCCAGCTCGCCGTGCCGGGCCCCCTGGCTCACGCTGAACAACACCTGGGATTTGCGCAGCTCAGCCTCCGTCAGGTCCAGCGTGGGCTGCACGTGCCGCCACTCAAGCCAGGCTGTGCCACCCTCGGCCACCACCAGCGGGCTGATGGTCAGCAGTTGGGTGAAATTGGCAAAGACGGGAGGCAGCCCCGGCTCAGGCACACACGGCTCAGGAAGCTCCATGGCCGGCCAAGTCTCGGGGGCCAGGGTGGAGAAAGCTTCATACGGGCCGTAGGCATCGTCCTCGTACTCCTCTTCCTCCAGCCGGCAGCCGGCAGCCATGCCGCGAGTCAGCAAGGCTTCCCGCAGCCCCCGCCTCTGGCCGTTGACACTGAGGTCTTCCACGCAGCCCAGCAGGGAGGCGTTGGCAGCCTCCGGAGTCAGGCCCAGGCGGTGTTCCTGGAGGTGACGCGAGGCCTCTGCATCCAGCCCCCCGAGGAGGAGGCTGCCACGTGGCTCCAGGTAGCTGAGGACCCCACGGTTGGAAGTGCGTGTGGGGTACTGGTCCACGGAGATTTCCAGCTGGTGAGCGTCCACGTGGACGCTGACCTCGTGGGGCTGCCCGTCGGCCACGGGCACACTGTTGTGGAGCAGCACGGTGCCCTGGCCCTTCTCCACCACGGCCCGCAGATGGCCTTCAAATATGTCCACGTAGATGAAGTCCCCATGCTGGCCCCCCGCCTGGAAGGCTAGGGGTGCCTGCCGGCTCCGCGTCGTGAGTGTGAACTCCAGGGTGCCTTCGTCCTGCGTGGCCCAGGCAGGGAAGGCAGCCAGGGAGCGGGGCCCGGAGAAGCCCAGGGCCACGTCCTCACCAGCAGAAAACTCCTCAGCACACCCCTCGTGCACGTCGGGGGTCAGCGGCCGGAGGAGGCTGCGGCCGTTCAGGGTGGCTGCGTGGAGGCAGCCCCGCAGGGGCCGGCTGGCCCCCCTCAGGTAGGGCAGGCTGAGGCGCCCAGTGCCCCCCACGAAGAGCCCATAGGGGACCTCCAGGGGGGCTCCTGGCACCGGGGCAGAGGCGTTCAGGAGCCCGTCAACTGACAGCGCGGCCCAGCCGTCTGACACAGCCAGCACCACGGTGTGGGGGACGG
>CM052442.1:112988778-113004510 GCA_028533085.1 Varecia variegata | reverse complement strand
AAAGCACAGTGGGCGCCCACACTTGGAGTCCCAGAGTGGGGGACCCAGGGTAAGGGCTTCTGGTGCCACCCCTCCTGCCTTCCTGCCATCTCTTTATTGTTCCCCAAGACACTCGCCAAAGTGAACCCCAGGCCAGGCCTGGATGGGCTCTGGGGATGTCCCTGTGAGTCATATGTGGTCCCTGCCTGCAAGGAGCTGACACACAGTAAGATGCTCCCCTAGAAATCCAACTTGTACGTTTTTATTCTTCCCTCTTTCCTTGGGGAAGAGGTGCCAGAAAAATCACCCCTCAGTCCAAAAGATTTCACCCCTAGAACGATAGACGCCTGGGCATCCTCTGAGGAGTCCCCCTAGGCAGGGCAAAGCGTCTTGGGGCTGCTGGAGGCAGCCAGGCTCACCGCTCAGGGGTGGGGCCCGACCAGACGCTCTGTGTTCTGCAGGTTTAGTGAAGAAAAGCTCCCTGACCTGGGCTAGAGGGACATCCTGTGCAGAGACAAAGGACGTGGTCCTGTCTCCGTGGCACCAGACCTGGCATTGGGGTGGGGCTCCCGCACCTCGTGGCAGAATGGACGGGGGCAGGGCACTAAGCACCATGACCTGGGGGTCCAGGCGGGGCATCCCGCGGAGTACCTGCCTGGCGGAGCAGAGTGGCAGCCCTGCCAGACTGCGCCAGGCCGGTGTGCGGCAGTGATGCTCTGTGGCAGCGAGAAGCAATGGCGGCAGCAGATCGATGGCGCCATTGTCCTCTCCCCACGGGGGTGTGGAAGTAGATACCTCAGATTTGGACTAAGACCCTGGGTGCTTAAACTCTTCGTGGTTAGGGGGAGACTCAAGCAAGAGCCGGAAGACTCCTTGCCAGTAAAGCCTACGACTTCTCTTTTTCTTTTTTTTTTTGAGACAGAGTCTCGCTCTGTTGCCTGGGCTAGAGTGAGTGCCGTGGCGTCAGCCTAGCTCACAGCAACCTCAAACTCCTGGATTCAAGCAATCCTCCTGCCTCAGCCTCCCGAGTAGCTGGGACTACAGGCATGCGCCACCATGCCCAGCTAATTTTTTGTATATATATATATATATTTTTACTTGTCCAGATAATTTCTTTCTATTTTTAGTAGAGACGGGGTCTCGCTCTTGCTCAGGCTGGTCTCGAACTCCTGAGCTCAAACAATCCTCCCGCCTTGGCCTCCCAGAGAGCTAGGATTACAGGCGTGAGCCACCGCGCCCGGCCAAGCCTACGACTTCTCGAAGGACGAAATGCAAAACTACCACCGTGGCAGTCCTGGTGCCACCACCATTGTGGACGGACGATGCTGGTGCCGAGGGAGGGGTGTGAGGCCAGAGGATGCACAGGGCTCGCGGGAGCCCGGGAGAGGGGGCCTAGCTCCGGCCAGCAAGGGGGACACTTTCCGGGGGAGAGGCTGGAGTTAGGCAGGTGCAGGGAATGGGCGAGGCTCGCGCCAGGCAGGGGGAGTGTAGTTAGCAAAGCCCCAGCAGCAGGCGACTGCAAGGCGGCCGGAACTGAGAGCAGTCCGGGGTGGTCAGAGCACAAAGGCCAGAGAGGGGCTGTGGTAAGAAATGAGGTTGGAGAGAGCCGGTGGGCAGAACCCGTTCATAAGGGCTTCACACTCTCTGGGATGCTACTGCCTATCCCACAGTGGAGAACTTGAGACCCCAAGGTAAAATGATCTGTACAAGGTCACACAGCCAGTTGGGGTCACGCAAAGCTAGAGAAGGCATCTCGCCCCAGTCCCAGGGGCATGTCGCTGACCTGCAGGCGTCCGGAGTAGAGTTGCAGCAGGAGGTGGTCGGCCGGGCCTGCTGCCAGGAGGAGCAGGGCCTCGGGCTGGGCCGTGGAGAACTGCAGCTGCAGGTCCACGTCGGTCAGAGCCGTGGCCACCGGCACCTCCAGGTGGTTCTCCCCGAAGAAGGAGGCTGTGTGAGAGAGGGAGCTGCGGTTAAGGCTCGGACTCTGGCCTGGAGGAGGCGAGGTGCCGTAGGGACGGACGCACGCCCGCACGGTCCTGTGTGCTGCTGCCCGTGAGCCACAGCGGGATCCCAGCGTCCGCTTGGTCCTGGCACCAGAGGCACGGCCTCCCTTGTGTGCCCCCAGACCTCGACTTTGAAGGAGGCCAGACCCAGACATTCCCAGCAACTCCCAGTCTCCCTCTTGGAGGACCTGGGGCCAGCGGCCTCTGCCAGCTCTGGCTCTCCTTCCCTGAGCCCCAGGGGACTCTCCACCCTGGGTCTGGCCCCTGCCTGGTCCAAAGAGAAACCATCACTGTCCTGATCACCTGGCTTGGGCGGTCACAGCCCCTAGGAAGGGAGTTTCAGAACATCCCAACCCAAACTGCTCCCTGCTCAAATTCCTTCTCCTAAGTTCACTCAGAGCTAGAGAAGGAACCCTAAATGCCCTCATGCTTGGGCTCCTGGGCAACGCTTGCCACGCCATGCCCGACCTCCGTGTGGTGGCAGGGGCTGTGGCTGGGGCCTGGGGGTGTCAGACAGACAGCCCACCCATCCCCACTTCTCTCTCAGGCCGTTCTTCCAGCTGCTTTGGGGCGGGGGTGGCATCCTGTTGGCCTGAGTCTGCCAGAGAGCAAAGGCCAGATGGAGAACATGTGCGGGGTCAGACCCCAGATGGGCCCAGACTTCCTCCATTGCCCCGCTATTGCTTCCTGCTGCAGAGCTGTTAGAGTCCCGGGTGAGCATGCAGATCCGGTCCCATTGTTTCCATCGCGGCCAAGGAGCCAGGGATGAGAACAGCTGAGTTCCCACCTCCCAGGCCGAGCCTCAGGCTGGAGGCTGGAGATGGCCTGGGAAGGGGTGAGGGTCGGCCGGGTAGGCCGGGTTTGCCCAGGGTCACTAGGGTCACTGTGCAGAGCCCCTCTGTCCCACACTGGGGAATCTCTTCCTTTTAAGTTGCTATTAATACGTCCCCCAGGCAGTTTCCCCAAACCTCAACCTCCAACCTGCGGCCACAATTTCTGGTCCATTCCATTTGCAGTGATTAGAGCCAAATATAACTTTGACTTTGCTTACAGATGTCCAGGGCTGGGGGACAGACAAAAATGGGTTAAAAAGGTGATTCATCCCTGTTGGGCTTCTCTTAAGTCCCGTGAGCAAGCAAAGGCTGATGGCACCGATAGGGATGGTCTGGTGCCGGTCACACGTGTGCTGGTGCCCGGCCAGCGGGAGCCGGCTGATATCCTCCTGAGGTGGCCGCATGAACCACCGAGGAGCCTGAGCCTTGCGTGCCCTGAGGGCAGGGAGGGATGTCCGAGAAAGATAATGCTCTTGCCCTTGGGCTGAGTTGATAGCCCTTCAGTTATCTCCTCTTGCAGCACTGCTGGCCACACGAACCTCATCTGGGAAGCTAAAGGAATCACCCGAGACCTGCAAAACCACCCAGGCAGGTACAGCCCAGCAGGCCAAGCGCACCTCGGTGCCAGCGAAGGACAGACCGGGGAGCTGGCAGGTGGTGGGCACCTTATCTGCACGGACATTGATGCTTTGTTAGTTTTTGTTATTTATGTATTTATCTCCCCAAGTTTATATGTTGAAGGACATTGATTCTTAAGAGCAAAACACAGCACACTAGACTGAGGGCAGCCATGGCCCAGGGGTTGAGGGCATGTAGTCCCTGTGGATGGAGCCACCCCCGGAGTGGCTCATAGCAGCCGGCAGGAGCTGACTGTTGAATTTTCCGGAATTTTGTGAGTGAGGTGACGTTGCCCACAGTGAGGCTGTTTATACCACAGAAAGAGGCAAACACTGCAGATCACGGTCCCCCCTCCCTAGAAAGCCCACTGTTAAACAGTTACCTGCCCGGTGCCCACATTTCCCTGCCCCTGTGGAGGCGACCCCACCCACCCCTGCACCAAAGGTGCATGTGACCCCCCGGGGCATGGGCAGAGTCGGGGCTCTGGGTCCGCAGGAACTGGAGTAGATGGCTGGCCCTAACCACTGAACCACCTGCCCGCGGCCCCACTCCCCGCAGGAGAGAGCAAGCAGCCTGTTTGGCCCGAGTGGGAGGGAGGCAGGAAGCAGAGGTACTTTCCAGAGAGCTGGGGTCTGAATGGGCCCATTGAGGGGCTGGGCCCTGCTGTTTCCTGTGGGGCTGAGCGGGGACGGGCTCACACAGGCTGCCTTGTGCTGCCGTGGTGCGAGGGCCAGGCAGCCCCCTCGCCCCGACACAGGGCTCTGAAGCTCTGCTGGCCAGGGCTTTGGAAACTCTGACAGTGCCACCCCCCAACCTCCTGGTCTCCCTTTTCTCCCCTCTTACTGTCTCTGATGGGCGGCAGTTGCAAGAACCCAGAATCCCTGTCCTAGAGGTGGGGAGATGGGGACAGTTGGAGAGGGGCTTCAGATGGAGAGGGGGTGCGGGATAAAGAAGTAATGAGCTAGGAGTCAACCCTAGAGGACTTCCTGGAGGAGGTGAGGCTGGTATAGGAGAGAGAGGGAAGGGAAGAGGCAGTCTCAGGCTGCAAGTCCAGGTGAGAGATTTGCAGGGATACACAGTCCCCCTTGGGTGGGGCAGAGGAGGGTTTCTGCCCCTCACCCCCTAGAGGCTCTGGATAACTTGAAGGCAGAAAAGTGAAGAGCAAAGGAGCTCGGTCACCCTGGCTCAGCGGCCTGATTGGGGTGAAGGGCGGGGGAGGAGCAGGAGGCACCGGCACAGGCTGGACCAGACCTGTGCCACGCTCTCCTGGGTCAAGAAGACCCATGATTCATCAGAACACCAGTCCAGACCTGCAGTAGCTGTGTGGGCTGCCCTCGGGGCCAGGAGAAGGGGCTCAGCTCAGGCCTCAGTGTCACCATTCTGTAAAATGGGCACTCTTTCCCTCCCCGTCCCCCTCCTGTCTGCAGGGATCAGCCCTAAAGGGTCCGTCCAGACACGGACGCGCAGGGGGCTGACCGTGCGGGGTGCCGGGGGTGGCAAGCCTTCAGTGTGGGAGGAGCAGGGTGCTCCACAAGGCTGGGCCGCGTGGGAGGAGCAGGGGGAGTGCCGCATGCACGGGCTTCTCTGGATGAAGGCACACGGCTGAGCGCCCAGGGCCCTGCAGATGAGTATTTGCGTGTGTGTGTGTGTGTGTGTGTGTGTGTGTGTGTGTGTGTGCGCGCGCGCAAGCGTGTGGGTGGCTGCCGGGGCTGTGCTTTGGGTTTGCGTAAGGCCATGTGTTTGTGTGTGCTTGCGTGTGTGTGGGCCAGGCGCTGCCGGGACAGAGCAGTGATTGTGCCCAGGCCTGCTCTGCCCCTCGGTGCCTGCCCGCTGTTGCCTGGCTGGGCCTGGCTCCATGAAAGGGGCCGTGTGTTCCTGCAGGGCTCCTGCCCCTCCTGCCCGGCGCCCACTGAGAGGTTTGCCGAAGGTGGAGTCCCCACGGCTTCCCGCCCTTCCTCCCCACGGACAGGGCAAGGCTGTCTGGGCCCTAGGGTGGGGCGGCCCCGTCCTTCTTCCTGAGACCTGGGCTGGGGCACAGAGGAGCCTGTGTGTTCTTGCCTGCCAGTCCCCTTCTCAGAGGGGCACATGAAGCCTAGGGCAAGGTCCCTCAGCAAGCCCCCTCTGGCAGGGTCTGGGTTGTGCTGGCATCTCCTGGCTCCCTGGGGCACTCCTAGGACAAGTGTGAATGGCCACCTGGTCCCTGCCCCGGGGGGCCCCATGCATGAAGCTTGCTTCCATCGTGACGCCCAACCCTCTGCTGCTCAGCAGGCTCTTGGGACAAGGGGTCACTGTGTGGGGAGGAACTCTCCCCTCCCTGGCCTGGCCAGGGCAAGATCTCAAGCATAGAAGCCTCTTCCAATCCGGGGGGCTGCTGCGGTCCTTCTGAGTCCGCAGAACTCCCATCCCCGTCTGTCCCGTCTCTGTCTCCCTGCCAGCCTCCCTGCTGCCCGTCCCTGCCGCTGCTTTTCCCTGGTCTCGCCCGGCTCTGTCTTTGGCTCCCCTTCCTCTGTCTCATCCTGGCTCTCATCACTGGGAGCACCGCCCTTTGCCCGGGGGCAGTTTGGAGAGCCAGGCTGGGGCCTCCTGCCTCCTCAGTCCCAGGGCCCACACTGCTTGGGTGCTGAGTCCCACGACGTCAGAGCTCTCTGCAGCCCAAGCCCGTGGTGGGGTGGTCGGCCTCCACCTCCAGACAGACAAACTGAGGCTCAGGGGAGAAGCAATTTGACAGAGGGAAGCAGAAAGAGAAACTGTGGTTCCCAGTGTCCCCCCTGCCTGGGCCCCACCCCCAGGGACCACCACTGTACCCCACTCCCTGGCAATGGATCCCTGTGTGCCCCCACGCTCACCGCCACATTCCCGGTCGCCCGGGGCAGCCAGGCTGGCCCCACAGGCAGCGTGCGTCATGGGCAGCGGCATTCCTGGGTGTCTGCTGCCGCCTGACTTTATAAGGGAGAGACTTTGGGAGCCCGGAGCCGCCGGGCAGCATGGCCAGTGGGGGGTGGGGGGCTGGGCCCGCAACCAAGGGTGGGAGCCAGAGACCTGGACGTGCGTGGGTCGCAGGAGAAGGGGGACCTGTATTCACTCATTCATTCATTCATTCATTCAATCACAAATACAATAGTGCAGCAACAGGGACAGAACGGACAGCCAACTGGGGAAGACGGAGCCTGAGACAGGTGCTAAACAGGGCTGTTCTCCTCCACAAAGGCTGAGCTCAGGAATTCAGACCAAGGCCCAGGAAGGACAAGGAAAGCAAGAGAGACAGAGAAGGTGGGATGCTGGCAGCGAGCCCTCGGCTGTGGACAGGACTGAGGAGGGGACACCCAGCCAGCCCTCCAGGGAGGGAGGGTGGCCTGCTCCAAGGACAGGCTGGACTTCTCTGCCACAGCCCCTTTCAGGTCTGGCAGCAGGGGTGGCACGTCCTGGCTCCAGGTCTGGGCAGGCAGGGCTGAGGCTGGGAGAGTCCCCGCCAGGGAGTCTGGGGGCTGTGGGGTGGAGAGCTCTGGGAAGGCCCGGGCAGGGATGAAGGGCTCTCTGTCTCCCCTCACGGGGGTAGGGGGGCCACCTGGGGCTGAATGCTGGCCCTGTGCGAGAGCAGGGATGGGCCCAGTGCCCTGCCCTAGCAGCCGGACCCTCCCTGCGGTCACCTGGCCCTCTAGACCTCGGGCCAGACCCCTCCCCTTGCACTTCTAAGGGACTCCCCCCTTTTTTCCACCAGCATTCTGTCCCCAAGCCAGGGAGCCTGAGGAGGCTGGGTGTGAGGTGGACAGTTCCCAAAGACTTAGAAACAGACTACGGCCCCCAGGGCCTGGGAGGCTGGTGCGCCACATGCTGCCCCTGTCCGTTCAGAGCTGGGGGAGCAAAGTGACAAACTTAGCCCCACAGCACACCCACGAACCCTGCACAGCCACAGCGGGCGGTGTGTGGCGAGCTCGTGTGCGGGCCGGTGTTGCGTGCACACTCGGCATGGGGAGGCGCGTGCAGGGCAGGTAAGGATGCGGGACGTCAGGCCCCCAGGCCAGTCCAGCTGTGGGCTCTGGGCGCTGGGCCGTGGCCACAGGCCCTCTCCGCTGTCTGCTGTGCTGGGCGGGTGCCGGCCCCTCCACCGTGCATCCCACAGACCCCCCAGGGCCCAGCTCCCACCTTCTCTCAACCCTGTTCTCTGATGGTAACAAGGGAGAAGCTTACAGGGGACACTTCAAGGTCTCCTTGGGGAGACCAAGGGGACAGTATATCTGCCCAGTGGTGACACTGGGCTCGATGGCTCACCGCTGTCCAGTGTGGGCTGCCTGGGAGACACTCACACACCTGCAGGCCCCGCAGTGCTCCCTGCTCTTTAGCTACCCTGACCCCGGGTTCCAGACCCATAGCCCAGGCCGTCCCAGCAGCCCACCCACGACCTGCTTCTCACTTGTCCGGAAAGCTGCCACCGTATGAAGAGCAGGTTGGTTTACAATTGCACGGAACTTAAAACAGCAGCCGTCCCGTCCCTCTCAGGAGACAAGACCTTATCACCCCCGAGGGGTACTGGCACGGCGGGCACCATGCTGCTCAGGGCAGGCCGCCTCCACGTCTAACCTTGCGGGGACCTCTGCTGGGGTCGGGGTGGCCCCATCCCTCCTCGCCCCAAGAACTCTTGAGCCAAGAGACTCACACTCAGGGTGTGTGACCTGTCTGGTGCCTTTCTGGTCTCTTGGAAGGCCAAGGCGGCCAGGGCAGGAAGAGTTTCCTTAGCTATTGGCTGTGCCCTGACCCTGCGCACTGGCCTCAGTCACTCGTCCTCTAACCAAGCACCCGAGTCGCCCTTACTGAGGCCATATATTGGGGAACGTTCGTAATTTAGGGACCTCCCCGAAGACAAGTACCCTTGGAGAGGAAGCAGGGGACGGGTGGGGTGGAGATGCTGAGCTTGGTCCACAGACACCGATAGGGACAGGGCTGGTGCCCTGGGCTCCCAGCCACGTGGCCCCAGGGTTGGGCCAAGTGGGGCACAGAGGAAGTGGGAGGGAAAAGAGGGGTTTTGATGGAAGCAGCAGCCCACAGTCCGCCCCGGCCGCAGGGCTGGGGCAGGAAGCAGGGGCCTCAATGGAGGCTTTGTGGAAGCCCGGCTGCTCCCCAGGCCCCAGGCGAGGAGGGCGCGGCTGCTGCCGCAGGAGCAGTTCCAAGAGGCTTTTCCCTGCCTTATAATTTTCCTTGCACAGGGAGGGGGTGGACTTCCCAGCCCTCTCCACACTCTCCTTTCCCCTGGCTTTCCTGGCCCAGGGGGATGTGGGACCCTCACCTCAGTGGACCCAGGCTAGGGTAGGGCTTCCGGCAGAGAAGAGCGAGCGCGAGGGACCCTCACCAGGTGGTGGGCCTGCCCAGCGCCCCCAGCCCTGGCAGCGTCCCTGGGAGGCATCTCCCATCATACAGGTGAGGAAACTGAGGCTCAGAGAGGGCGGTCCCCTGTGCTAGGGCCGTGGGGAGCAGTAGCGGGGCTGGGACTTAAGCCCCTGTGGATGTCAGTGAGGGGCGAGGGCCACATGCGTGCACACACATGCGTGCACACACAGCGTGGCTTCGCGTGTGGGTCGGAAGTGGGAGCGAGTCTGCCCCTGCCGCGGGAGGAGGGTGTGAGCGCTGGCCCGCTGCCTGAGGAAGACACACTCTTTCCCTTCTTGTCCCCTGGGGCTCCTTCTGTCAGGGTCAGCGGAGGTGGGAAGGAGCGGGGAAGGGAGGGAAAAGCATTTGCTTTCAATGGGTGGTTTGGCAGCCGGGCCTCTCTGGCTCTGGGGCTGGCTGGGACAGGGAGGGGCTTCTTCAGGGGCTGGCTGGGGACAGCACGTGCCAGAAGCCAGTGATAAGTGCCAGCCCTGCCCACCGGGGGCTTGGAGGTCAGGGCAGGGGGTGGAGGGCAAGGGGTCCAGGCTCTGCCCAGGTGGGAAGCTGCCCGCGGGAGGCTGATGGGCCAGGCCCTCCCCTGGGCAGAAGCCAGCGCCGGGAAGCCCACGCTCATCTCTGAGCCTCCCTCAGCTCTGGCAGCAGAAACTGACAGGGCGGTCGGGGAGGTGGCCCAGGGCTTCCCCCAGCCTGATGGGCTGGGCTTGGAGATAGTGAGTGTGCGAGCTGGGATGGGGGACAGTGGAAATGATGGCTGTCGGTCTGCAGTCTGGTGGCTCAGCTTGTGCACGACAGGCTGCAGACCTCTTCCTCAGTCCCCCACCTGAAACATAGGGGCCGGGGAGGGAGGACCCCACAGACAGGAGTCTCGTATCCAGGACAGGTGCTTAGGTCAGGGACCCCCCCACCCCAACACACACATGCACGTATGCACGCGCGCACACACACACACACACACACGTACTCCCTCTCTCTCTGGCCAGCCCAGCCCCACAGCAGGTGGCTGGCGAGTGGCGTGGTCACTGCAGTGGGAACAGTAGAGCCACCTCTGCCCTAACTGGCCATGGGCCTTGCCCGACTGGAAGCTCTTGAGGACAGGACCCAGGGCCCGTACCCGCTGCCTGGAGTGTCTGTGCCCCCAGGAGGCCCACGGACATATGCTGATGGAGGAAACCTCAGCATCTAAGGGGACAAAAGATCAAATGGCGGTGGCATTTGGCCCCATGTGAGGGATTTTCTGTCAGGTGGAGCTGTCTCAATGCAGACGGGCAAAGTAGCAAGCTCCTGGCACTGGCAGTGTGCCAGCAGGAGGGGGTGGCCAAGAGGGTGGCCAGGAAACCTCAGTGGCTTACCAGTGGCCCTCTGGGCCAACCAGGCCCCCCAGAGATCCCCAGACTGAGACCTCACCTCCTGGGCAGGCCTGACTCCTCCCGGACTAGGGTCCTGCCCAGTGCCCCCACTGCCGGCTGCCTGGATGGCCTCAGCGCATGGGCCCCTCCGCAGCTGTGCCCACCACAGCCACACTCCCTCTAGCTCTTCCTGCCTGGACCCAGGCACAGGCTCTGCTGATGCACCCACCTCTCTGTCGCTAGCACCAGCTCTCCAGGGCTCTGGCCCACTGCCAGTGCCCCCGGCAGCCACGCCGGAACTCCCACAGGAGCCCTCAAGCCCACCCTGGACACTGCAAGCTGGACTTAGCGCCATCCTCCTGCCTCCCCGCAGCCATGGCCGGCTAACCCTACGTTCCATGCAGCCTGCCCCTAAATTCTCCTTCAACTTCAGCTCCCCTCTGGCTCCTCTGTGCTGTCCACAAGGCAGGTTGCCACCATCCCTTGCCTGGCTTAATGAATTTCCTGCTTCCCTTTGCTAACAGCAGCCCCAGTTAACCTAAGCTCCATCACCCTCCCTTGCCTGGAAGCCTTCGATGGCTCCCTATTGCCCCAGGTTCGGGCCCCAAGCCCCTTCAGGGTGGCACTGAAGGCCTGGGTGCCCTTGCCCCTGCCTGCCAGGCTGTCCTGCTCCCCTCCCCCGGACACTCCATGCACCGGCCTCGCTAGACCCCAGGCTGTCCCCATGCACACCTAGCAGGTCCCCGCTCTCTGCCTTTGCTCAGGGGACTTCTCCCAAGAGCTCTCCTCTGCTTTCCGCCTGTGAAATGTCCTCATGCTCCTTCAGGGAGAAAGTCCTTCCCACCTGCCCCACAGCCCAAAGCACCTTCTCTGCACTGGGGGTGCAAAGACACTCGACTGTGGCCCAGGGCGCTGTGCTGCTGTCACCTCTTTCTCCACTAACACTGTGAGCCTTGGAGCCACGACTAACCTTGCTTGGGGAAGGAGGAAAGGAGGGCAGGACCACCAGGGCAGGAGGGGCGGCCACACTGTCCCACTGGCCTAACCCTCCCCACCTTGTCTTACCTCCCGGCTCCTTTCCAGGCCTCCCCTACCCTCCAGGGCCCTAGTGCTCAGAGAGAACTGCCCCAACCAGGGACTGCTTTTCTGGGCCTGTGGTGACAGAGTCTGCTGCTTGTTTTTAAAGAAAATAGAACCAGAGCCCCTATTTATAGCTGGAGGCCACAGCCACAGACAGGAGACGGTGGGGTTGAGGCTGTACAGGCTGCTGCTCCGGTGGGGGCTGGGGCTGGGGCCATTCCCAGGCCCCCTGCCCCCCTTCCTCAGCCCCCAAGGAAGTGCCTGTGGGATCCTGAAAGTCCCTGGGACAGGATGTAGCCTGCGTTTTGGGACAGGGGAGGGGGACCTGGATGAGGGGGATGGAAAATTTCTTAGGATTGGTCCCTGGGGCCCAGAGTCCCTTGTGGGAATGGGCAGAGGTGAGGGTCTGTTATGTCTACTGAGAAGGCAGAGGTCCTGGGGGTGGGGGTGGGTGCTGGCTGCGGAGTGAGCTCTTCGGGCTGTCACTGGAACTGGGTAAAGGACAAGGGAAAAGAGAAAAGAGTGGGACCAGAGAGATGGGCAGACAGAGACAGAGACGGGAATGGGGAAAGACAGAGAGAAACAGGGATGGGAGAGGCAGAGACAGAGAGACAGGATGGGGGAGAGAGAGAGAGAGACAGGATTGGGGTGAGAGAGACACGGGGAGGCAGAGACAGAGGGACAGGATGGGGGAGAGAGCTCTCCGGCCCAGGTGACACCCTGAGCAGAGGGAGACAGAAGCAGCAGGGGACGATTGAAAGGGGTGTTTCTGTCCCACAGGTCTCCATGGCACCCTAGGCACAGTGGTCAGTGTCTGAGTTGGAGCCAAGCGAGGGGCAGGATTTAGGCGTTTCTGTAGCCTTCACCCCAGAAGGACAGGCCTTGCCCACCACCACCTCCCAGGGCCTGGAGACCCTCTGTTCCTGGCAATCTCAGCGGGGAGGCCCGGGCCTGTTGGAGGCCATGAAACACTGTGGGGCGGAGCCCATGCAGATGGACTTGTCACCAAGATCCCTGGAGGACTGTCTTGGGTCGAGGGGGCAGGGCAGGGCCAGGCCCCCTGAGGACAGGTCTGGTCCCTGGCTTGCCAGAGGGCGAGTTCCCCAGGCCTGGAGGGGTTACGAGCTGGGGCTGGGGCCTGGGCTCACACCTGCTGCCAGCCTCTATTCAGACCCCTGCCTTGGTTGTGCTTGTTGGGGGCTGTGGGGTGACTACAGCCTGGGGCATGTGTCATGGAGCCATAGCCACAACCGGTGACTCAGACAGTTAAAAAAAGGAGCAGCTCCGAGCAGTGACTCAATTGGCTCTGGAGGGGCTGGGTGGGTCTGGCTGGTACAAGACGGGGTGGTCTGGGTTTATTTTTGGCAGGGTGGGGCTGGGGCCAGGGGGTGGAAGTTGGGAACTGGGGGTGGAGAGGAGCCACTACTCTCATCCTGGGAGAGCCCCTGGGCTCTGTGCCAACTTAGGAAAGTGGTTTTCCAATGCCAGGGAGCTGCGGCAGGCTGGGCGGCCCCATTCCAGGCCCCGCTGCCCTGCTGTATGGCCCAGGACAAGCAGCTGGCTTTCCTTGGACAGAGACACAGTGCCCTGTTCTGTTTCCATGCGGCTCGAGCTCAGAACTGTAGAGTTGACCTAGGAGACTAAAGACTCCACCCAAAGGTCCCGAAAGGGAGAGGGGTCTGCCCAAGGTCACACAGCAGGGCCAGGTATACCAAGGGCTAGAGTGTCATCACACGGCTGGCTCAGGTCTCTACGACGTCTCCCCTGCCCCAGGGCTGTCACGTCAGCAGTTGGAGGGACAGGCCCCCACGGGGGTCCCCACCCGACGAGGGGCTCAGCTGAGCTCCAGATGGGTGGCCAGAAGCACATGGGCTCCAGGCGGCCAAAGACAGAGCTTCAGCTGGGAACAGCGCTGGCTCGGTTAGCACACAGCCAGGGGGTGTGCGGGGCCCTGCCCCAGGGCCTGCGGAGAGGTGACCTCCATGGGGGTGAAGGCAGAGGGTGCACACACAGTGGGGTCTTGACCTGGGGCTCTGGGCAGCCCCCTATCCAGCTGTCACTGCCCCCAGCTGCTTGCCCCGCTCTGCAGCCATCTCCCAGGACTCACATCCCTTCCCCTCACCTTCCCCAATGCTGATCTCACAGCACACGGACCTCAGGCACCACCACCACCTCTGACGGGTCCACGCAGCCCAGAGCAGAGAGGGTCCCTCACCTTCCTCAGTCTGGATTTCTGTTCTTCACGACGCAGCCGCCACTGCTTATCGTGAGTGGCGACAACAGACCCACGGCAGCTCTGGCAGGTGAGCCATGTCACCTTGCTGGGCCCTGGCCTCCAGCTCCTGCATGCAGAGAGGGGCCCCTGAGGGGTTGGCAGAGAGCGGGGGCAGACAGGCCTCCAGGCCTCCCAGTAAAGGTTCTGGTATCTGCTCCTTCTCTTCTCCCCACCCGCCTGCTCTGGGGATGGGTTAGTTTCATTTGGTCATCTGTTCACCTATTGACTGGGTCCCTTCTGCACTCCAGCTGAATGAGCCCCCCGAGGGGCAGACAGACCCTGGGGAGGGGCCGGGAGGCGCTGTCCCTGCTCCTCCTCACACTGGGAGAGCTTTGTGGGCCCGAGCCAGGCAGACGCAGAACCCCGGCCCCTCCCGAGCTGGCAGGCAGTGGATGGCCGACACCTCCCTTGGGAGCCTCCCTCCCCTTTTCCATGTCACTTGGTCCCACACAGACCCTCTCACAGGGCCACCTCCTCCAAGCCCTTGCCATGCACCCTTTCTTAAAGATTCCTAAGCAGGAGCTCCCATGTTGCTGGGCCTGCCCCGCCCCAGGAAGAAGATGGTGATACTAGGATAACAGCAGCCAGAGGAGCAGACACGTCCTGAGTATTTATTCCAAGCAAAGCATCTTGCTTAATCCTCAGCACATGTAAGAGGGAGGAATTATTTATCCCCATTTTAGAGAGGAGAAAACTGAGGCTCAGAAAGGCCAAGTCACTTGCCCGAGGTCACGCATGGAGTGTAGGGCTGGAATTCAACCCTAAACTAACGCCCTGTTTTCATCCACTGTGTGCCCGGCCTCCCGCCTCCATGGACAGGTTCCCGGGGAGCTCAGGACTTGGCGAGGACAGTGGTGGGGCCGCAGTCAGGACTGAGGGGCAGGGGAGGAGCTCACTCTTAGCTGCTCGGAGACGTCCAAAAAGGGTGATTTGTTCCTGTCCCGAGAAGAGTGGGAAGTGTGTGTGTGTGTGTGTGTGTGTGTAGCTGGGCCTGAGGCCTGCCTGGCCGGCCTCCAGCTGCAGGAGAGCAGGGCCTGGGCCCAGCCTGTGCACAGGGAAGGGACTGGGAGGGCCTGTGTCGTGGGAATTGGCGTCCTGGGCCCATTGATATTTATAGCTGGCCCCTCCCGAAATGTGGGTGGGGGAAGGGGTTGCTCTTAGGTGGGAACGGAAGTTGGTCTCTTCTCCCTGGCCCCTTGTATCTCCCCAGAGAGCCGACTGACCCAGGCCAGAGGCCCTGCCCTGGCGGTGGAGTGAGGGGCTTTGTGTCCTGAGTTGGGGGATTCCTCTAGGGCTGCTGGCTCAGGGGCTGGATGCTCTCCTGGCCAGAGCCTGCTGAACGACACCGTGTGGGTGCGTGTGTACACGTGTGCACCTCCTAGGTGTCAGACTGATGACGGTCATGGACCAGGAGGTGGAGGCCAGGTGAGGGTGCGAAACGCCTGTAACCCCACAGGGATGGGGGACAGGCCCCAAGAGAGGGGCAGAGTGCCCTGGGTTGCAGGGCACTCTGTGCTTAGAAGGGCTTCCAGGGGCAGCAACGCTGCAGCTGAACCTCGAAGGGTTGGGGAGGGAGGGACGGCCAGTTGCAGGGAACGGCCTAAGCAAAGGTGGAAGGGTGACAGGGATTACGGATTATGGTTCATCAGCCAGTCTGTGGGTGCAGGATCACCTTGAACGTGGAGGCTGATCTGTCGGGGGGGAGGGAAGGGCACAGCATAGCACAGACTGAGCATCTCTAATCTGAAAGTGCGGAATCTGAAATGTTCCCAAATCCAGAACTTTTTGAGTGCCAGCATGATGCCACAGCTGGAAAATTTCACACATAAGTATTTAGCACGAACTTCACCTCATGCACAAGTTAAAAATATTGTATAAGATGACCTTCAGGCTATATGGATAAGGTGTATATGAAACATAAATGAGTTTTTTTTTTTTTTTTTTGAGACAGAGTCTCGCTCTGTTGCCCGGGCTAGAGTGAGTGCCGTGGCATCAGCCTAGCTCACAGCAACCTCACACTCCTGGGCTTAAGCAATCCTACTGCCTCAGCCTCCCGGGTAGCTGGGACTACAGGCATGCGCCACCATGCCTGGCTAATTTTTTCTATATATATTTTAGTTGGCCAGATAATTTCTTTGTTTTTAGTAGAGACGGGGTCTCGCTCTTGCTCAGGCTGGTCTCGAACTCCTGAGCTCAAATGATCCACCCGCCTCGGC
>CM052442.1:112926665-112988278 GCA_028533085.1 Varecia variegata | reverse complement strand
ACCTGCGGAACCGTCAAAGCTCCCGCCAGGCGGGGTGGGGGACTCAGGCCCTTCACTCACCTGTGGATGCGAGTCTGGCCAACACAGCCACGGTCAAAGCCAGCGCCAGGGCGGGGACCGGAGGCGGGGGCCGCGGGCCGGGCCGCATCGCGCAGGCTGGGCGGCGGGACTTGCGGGACGGGATGCGCGGTGCCGAGCTGAGCGGACACCAGAGCGGGAGCGGCGGCGGCTCTGCTGGCGCGGGCTGGGCTCGGCGGCACTTAGCTCCGGGGGCGGGGCGGGCGCCGGCCCCGCTCGAGTTTCAGGCTCGGGCTCCCCCCGCTGCCCCCACCCTCAACTTTCTTAAAGGGCCCGTGCTGGGCTGCTTCTCGCCGGGGAAAGGGTGAGAGGACCCTTACAGCTCGGTCAGACCCAGGCCCCCCCCTGGAGATTGGGGACAAAGTTGCAGAGGGGCCCAGACTCCCTAAGTTCTGACCCCAGGACCCCCGGAGACTCCTCCTGGAAGGAGGTGTGAACTGGGCCAGCCCCTCACCTCTCTCCTTTCTGCCCTTGCAGCGGCTGGGGAGACCCACGCGCACTCTCCAGCCTTAGGAGGAAGGACGGGTTCTACCCGAGGCTCTGCCGCTGGCCTGCGACCTTGACCTTCTCTGCCCCCAAAGGCCGCAGTCTCTCTGTCTATAAAAGAGACATGTCTGGACTCCCCCACAGGGCGGAAGAATTCTCAATTCCACCATAACACTTGCCTCAAAATAACCCTGCCCCACTTAGGAAGGAGGAAACTGTGGCTCAGAGCTCAAAGTGGTTCTTACAAGGCTCCAGGTGGAGAGTAGGTCCCTGGCGATTTGGGGCCGGAAGCCCAGGCCTCCGAGCCCTGAATCCCAGTGTTTCAACTTCCTGGGGCTGCCTCCTGGCAATCTGGCCCTGGATTTAGCTCCTACCTAACAGTCAGGCCGGGGCCTTTCTCCTCCTGGCTCCCACCCAGGCAGCAGCATCAGCCTAGTCCCAAACAGCGGGAGAAAGGGCTTCCAGTGCCTAGAGGCTCTGCCTGTGCTCTGCCGGGCCCCACCTTTACCTTGGTTTATTGGTTTGCTTCCTCCACCCAAATCCCTCCATCACACCTGCCTGCCACAGCCCACCTCACCTTGCACCCGCTTCCCAGCCCCCCCTCGACCCACAGTCCCACATTGTGTACAGCGCTTCATAGTTTGCAATGAAACTGAGCCCATTTTGCAGATGAAGAAACCGAGGCTGAGAGAGAGTAAGGGACTTGAGCAAGTCTACATAGCTGCTAAGAGGTGGAGCCGGGTCTTTGACCCCAAGCCTAGTGCCCTTACCACCACAGCACCTGTGATGGTGCCTAGTCTGCATGGTGGTTATAAGTACTGGTTTTCAATCCAGACAGACCTGGATTCAAATCCCAGCTCTCCTACTTGGCTGTCCAACCTTGAATAAGACCTTTCACCTCTCTGTGACTCAGTTTCCTCGTTTGTAAAATTGGATCATGAGGATCAAATGCTTTAGTGTACCCCTAGTGCCTAGCTGAGGGCCTGGTATACAGTAGGTGTTCAATAAATGCTTGTGCTTTCCCCTCTGTCTCTGTCACCCTGCACGTCCCTATGCGTCATGGTTTGCATGCAGCTTTATACATGTCACCTCCTTTGATGGAAAGTTGGTTATGAAGCTTGAACGTCCTCCTTACAGGCAGCGGTATACAGTAGGTGTTCAATAAATGCCGGCTGGTGTTGACTAAGAAACCAGCTGTGCTGTTCTGTGGGGATTTTGGCAAACCTAAGAACTCCCATCTGGGCACCCCAGGAGGGCTGGGCGGAGGCTGTGCCTGGCTGGTCTCAATGGCAATAAAGCCACTGATTTTACTTGTCCCTTGTTTTTCCTTCTCACCAACTCAGCAAGGCACCTGGTCCTCGTTAGGGGCTAATTACTGGCCAAGTGTGGGCCGAGGGCTGGAGGGGCTGCCTGGAAGACTGTGTTGGAAGGAAAAGAGCTTTCATTTTAGGAGTGAGAAAAGAAGGGAGAAGGCTTTGCTTGTTTATGAATCAAAAACTTGGGTGAAGGGTGAAGATTTCTACCAGCCCTATCTCCCCCATCCCTCCCCTTCCCCATCTTCTCCCATCCCCACCCCCCAATTCCCACGCACTCAGAAGTCTCCAGAGGGGGTGCTCCCGCCCAAGTCAGGCTCAGCTGGGAGCCCCCCCCCGCCTTGTTGCTAGCTAGGCAGAGAAACACAGGTCTGGGAAAATAATGGCAACCGGAGGGCCAGTAATAGCCCGGCTCTCTGCCCCGTTTGCAAAACACTCACCTGGTCTCTCAACAACCCTGGGAAGTGCGCGTGTTGAGGGACAGTGTCTCTGTTTACAGATGAGGAAACTGAGGCTCTCAGTGGAAAAGGGATGCTGGGGCTCGGGTGCACACAGGCCTGGCCTGTGTTTGGCCCATAGCCCAGGACTTGAACCTGGGGCCGATGCTAGCAGCAAACTGGCAGAAAGTTGGGGCCCCCGTGTTGCTTTGTAACCGATCCCTGACCACCTCCCACTGTCGCAGAGCAAAGGCCATCAGATTGGGCGGCGCCTGCTCCTCAATTGTCCCCTCTCCAGCCTCCTCAGCAAGCTCCCCTGAGCCCCGTAGCTCCCATCCTGGGCAGAGTTGACCTGGGCCTCCCCAGCACCCTCGGACTTGGCTCAGACCTTCTCCCTTTCACCTTCCAACCTTTGCCAGGACTTTCCTTGGCTTGGGTTGGTGACCATCCCTGACAGCCCCACCTCACTGGACGCGTCTCACCTTCCTCCAGGAAGCCCTCCTGGCCTTCCTTCCTGCACACTGACCTCTCTTCCCACAGATTTCCCTGGAGTGCTGATCTCTGTAGTTCTCCTCGTTGCCCCGGGGCCTGCCTAGCCGGGTCAGGAGGTATGCATGCGTCAGTGGCCTCCCAGCAAAGCACAGGCCAGGGCACGGGGTGCGGGGGAGGAGACTCAGAAACACACTTGAAGAGTGAAGAACGCCCCCACCCCAGGGTGAAAGAGGATCACAAATCCTCTGAAGCTACAGTGACCTGTGGTGCGTGCTGCCTCAGTTTCTCCTAGTGTTCTTGGAGAACAAGACAACTGAGAGCCCATAACACCCACTTCCCTGCCAGCCGAGTTCAGCCAGCATGCTGGCCGGGCACTCCTGTTCGCTCTTGCCCCCAGTGCTTCTTGGACTAAGAGTACCCGCTCCAGCAGCGGCTGCAGCTCGGCCCCACCCTTGGCCGGGGTGTTTTGCACCCTGACTGCCCTGGCCCCACCCGAGGAGCCTGAGGTCAAAGCCAGCTTGCTGGTAAGTGGCGTGTGCTTGTGCCCTAGATGGGGTGGTGCCTGAGGAGGACTGTGTTCCTGCCGTGGGCCCTGCCCTCAGGGAATTGGCTCTCTGCCACGAAGGACACAGGACCTAGGCCACCACTATGCAAGGGGACATGGGCATTAGGCGCCGGCTCTGAGCTCTGCAGCTGTGGGCCCCAGGCCTGGGCCTCTGACCAGGGGCCTCTGCTAGGAGTGGTCTTGCTCCTGCTTCTGGCCGAGGCATCCGTGGGGCTCCTCCAAGTGCAGGCAGCCAGGCGCAGGAGGGGCGGGAGCGGCTAGTCCCAACAATTACACAATTCAGGAGCTGAGAAGTTTGTCTGCCACCCTCGGGAGCTGGCTGTGCACAGGAAGCCAGTGGCGGGCTTTGCCCTGACCAGGGGCAGGCTCCGAGCCATACCCCAGCCGTACGGGGAAGACAGAGGCCGGGGGCAGTGGCGGACCCTCTCAGAGCCTCTGCTTCCCGGGAGCGGGCACGCATCTTCCATACCATGTCCACAGAGGCTTGTGGCTTCAGTGGCTGTGACCAGCTGGCCACAGCTGACTCCCCGTAGGGTTGTGCTATTTCTAAATATTAGCTCCTGCTGTTAACCCCTGCTGCGCTGCCCTGGTGGACAGCCAGCTGCCTGCAGATTTAGCCTTTTGGAGGGGGAGTGAACAGTTCCCATCTGGATGGAAAATTTGTGAATGTGTTTGCTTGGGGCCTGGCATGGGGCAGGCAGGTTTGGGGGCTGGGGTGGGGTTCCCAAAAGAAGGATGAGGGGTACCTACTTAGGACTGGGAATGAAGCTTGCAGTGGGCGTTAGGGGACGTGGGTCTGAGCTGGCCACTGGGCAGGGCAGCGGAAAGAATGTGGCGTTAGGAGCCAGAAGTCTAGTCCTGCCAAGCCTTTTCTATGTGGCCTCAGTCAAGACACTTCACCTTTCTGCACCCTTTTCTCATCTTTTGGCCACCATGGTGCTTGGATGATGGCCTCCAGTAGAGGTGCTGGGCTGTATAAACTGTGAAGGGCAGTGCCTGGTGGTTCTGATGATGGCAACAGTTTATGCCAGGGTCCTGCTCTCTGCTTGGCTCTCAGGAGCCCCTTGGAGGAGGGCAAGACTGACAACCAAGAGACAGCTGGAGCAGCTGGCAGGGCTGCCCTTAGCCTGCGTGGAACTTAGACAAAAATGTATAGCTTGGATTTTAGCCTCTACTGGCCCCACTGGTTAGTTGTCCTTGTACAGTGACAAATCTCGGGGTAGCCAGCCTCTGAGATGGCCTCAGTGATCCTCACCTGCTGGCATTCACACCTTTGTGTAGTCCCCTCCCACATTGGGTAGGGCTGGCACGTGTAGCCAATAGGGCATTGCAGAAATGGTGGCATGACTTCCAAGGCAAAGCCACAAAAGGACACGACAGCTTCTGCCTTGCTGTCTTCCGAGAGTGGCCACTATGAGCTGAGGACAGTTAAGCAGCCTGTGAAGGGCTCACGTGGAAAGGAGCTGAGGCCTCTTGCCGGCAGCCAGCTCCAACTCACCCCTGCTGTAAACGAGCCATCCTGGGAGTGAATCTCCCAGCCCCAATCAAACCTTCAAATGACTGCGGCCCCCACTGACATCTTGGCTGCCACCTCCTGCAAGACCCGGAGCCAGAACCACCCAGAAAAGTCACTCCAAACTCTTGACCCACAGAAACTGTGTGCAACAGGAGATTGCTGTTTAATGCTGTTAGATTTTGAGGGCAATTTGTCACGCGGCAGTAGATAACTAATACAAACCTGCACGGTCGTAAATGGCAGTGCAGCAAGTCAGACCCAGCGTGTGCCTTGGACTCAGAAACTGGGACTCTGCTCCCATGGGGTGGGGTGGCGTTTCCTTGATCAATCAATGGATCAACTCATTCATTTATTCCACAAATATTTCTTAAGCACAGACTGTGTATCAGGCACTATGCTGGGGGGGGGGGACACAAGGGTGAATGACAGACAGGAGCCTGCCTTTGGGAAACTTACAGGCTCCCCAGGGCGATGTGGTGATTGGTGGGACGTGGGAGTGAGGACAAGAAAGGTGTCCAGGACCAGCCCAGCTTTCCAGCGTGGGGGCTTGGATGGGTGGTGGCGATGTCATGCATTGAGATGCACAGGGGTGGGGAAACATCCCCCCCAAAATCTCTGGGCATGTTGACTCAGGGTGCTTGTGAGAGCCCCGAGTGATGCCATGCATGCTGCTGCACGAGGGGCCGAATTATTGGGGTGCCCCCAATGGGATTAAAAGTGACAAGGGGAGATGAGACATGAGAGCACCCGGGAGAGAGGAGGGTGGTGTAAAATTAGAGGAAGACCTAGGACTGAGCCCTGAGACACCATAATTTTTTATTTTAACTTTTTATTTTGACATAATTTCAGACTTATATAAAAATGGCAAGACTATTACAAATATTTCCCATATACTCACCTAGATTTCCCAAATGTTAATATTTTACCATATTTTAAATTATTTTTCTATACATATATATATGTACATATTTATTTCTGAACCATTTGAGCGTCAGTTGTGGACACACGGTCCCTTATTCCTAAATACTTGAATGTGCGTTTCCTGAGGTTGAGGACCTTCTCTTTCTTTCTTTTTTTTTTTTTTTTGGAGACAGAGTCTTGCTCTTTTTGCCCAGGCTAGAGTGCCGGGGCGTCAGCCTAGCTCGCAGCAACCTCAAACACCTGGGCTCAAGCGATCCTTCTGCCTCAGCCTCCCGAGTAGCTGGGACTACAGGCATGTGCCACCATGCCCGGCTATTTTTTTCTATATATTTTTAGTTGTCCAGATAATTTCTTTCCATTTTTAGTAGAGACAGGGTCTCTCTCTTGCTCGGGCTGGTCTCGAACTCCTGAGCTCAAACGATCCACCCGCCTCGGCCTCCCAGAGTGCTAGGATTACAGGCATGAGCCACCGTGCCTGGCCAGGACCTTTTCTTTCATAACCAGAGTGCAATTACCCAAGTCAGGAAGTCAACACTGGTACAATACTTTGAACTAAGCCACAGACTTTCCCCCCAGGTTTTGTCAATTTCCCCAACAATATCCTTTATAGCAAAAAAACCCACCCAAAATCCTTGCATTGACTTGTCCTATCTTTTCGGTTTCTGCTAATCTGGTGCGGTTCTTCAGCCTTTGTTTGTCTTTCATGACGTTGCCCCTTTTGTCGAGTATAGGCCCGATGTTTGTAGAGTGGCTTTTGGTTTGAGTTTGTCTGGTTTCCTCGGGGTTAGATTCAGGTTCTGCGTCTTGGGCAGGAGTGCCCCAGAAGCGATGCGATGCGTGTCCCTCCCGGGCGTGCTGGCGGGAGGCCCGGTGCTTCTGCGTGCCACCGCTGGGGTGTCAGCCTCCAGCGCTTGGTCGAGATGGTGCCTGCCAGGCTTCGCCCCATAAAGTTGCTGTTTTTCCCTTTGTGGTGAATCAGCGTGGCCAGCACGGAAAGGTCAGGTCGAGGAGGAAGAGCCAGGAAGAAAGCCTGCAAAGGGGCAGCCGGAGAGAACGTCCTGGAACCGGCAAGAGCCTCTGCGTGGAGGAGGGAGTGGCCGGGCATCCTGGGCCAGCGTGTGGAGAGGCCAACCCAGAAGGGGACGGAAGTGTCCACTGGATGCAGTGGCCACATGCGGGCCTGCAGGAACCCAGTCAAGCAGTGAGGGTGGGGCAATGGGCCTGCAGCCCACGCAGGACAAGTGGAGGCGACAGGAGGTGAGGGTGGTGACAGCACGGGAAAATGCCTCTTTGGGGAAGTCTGCCTGCAGACTGGGCAGAGGAGACAGGAGGTGGCGGGAGAGGCATGTGGGGCCACGGAGATGGCTTTTAGCATAATACAGGGAGGGGATGGGGCAACTGTGGAGTGTGACAGAGGGAGCCAGAGAGAGGGGAAAGGAGAGGAGAGCAGCCGGCAGTGCCCAGGTGGGAGGGGGAGCTGGTGACAGCAGATGGGGGCTGTGGGTGTGGTGGAGGGCTCCAGGCAGAGTCAGTCTGATGGCCTCTGTTTTCTGCTGAGAAGTGAGTGAGCAGGGGCCTGGGAGGGCCAGGCACACAGAGGGGACAATCCGGGGGAGAGGGAGGGAGAGGACAGCAAGCTGCTCAGAGGGGCCGGTGGCGATGGGCGGTGAGGAGGGCAAGTCCAGGGTTCTGGGATGTGACTGTCCCCAGCAGCTTTCAGCGGCCTGGTGCAGGGGGACAAGGCAGACCTGGGTGACTCAGGGCTGGAATTTACCAGGAAAGAGGCTGCATAAGGGGACGGTGAAGGCAGGAGGGCCGTGAAGGGTGAGGAGGAGGTGCAGGGTCGGTGATGGGGTCTCAGTGATGGGAGGCAGGGGCTGGGGTTGGATGGTCAGTGCCACAGGAGGTGGTGGGAAGCCCAGGACTGCTGTGGGGGGCTGGGCTGAGAAGTAGTAGAGTGGAGGTGTTCACACATGATGGGGGCTGGCAACTGGGAGGCCAGGGGAGTGGTGGGTGGTCCCCAGGGGGACCTCAGTCACCATGGTAATGGCAGGAGTTGGAGGAAGGGTGGAGACAGCCATGAGCCAAGGTTGCCCAGTTTACAAACGAGGGACAAATGGCAGCTGCGGAGCTGAGGGGGGCATGGCTGGATGCTGGCACCTAGGGGAATGGTGCATTTGATGGGATGGGGGCACTGTCCGAGTACCGAGGAGGACAGCGACCCACTCCACCATGCACGCTGAGGCACAAGGGGGTGTGAATGATGGAACAGCCAGCTTTGGAGAGGCCGAGGGCGGTCTCCAGGGGTGAGCTAGGTCTCCATCAAAGCTGGAGGGAAGGGAGCATTTGGACCAATGTGGAGTGGCTGTGACCTGCTGGGGCATGGGAGTGGCTTGGTTTCCCCAAGAGCTGAGCACAGGGGCAGTGCGGGAGGAAGGCAGGGAGGCTCCTGGGTCTGAAATACTTGGACACCTCCCTAGACCAGGAAGACGGGGGTCCCAGCCCCAGATCTGGCCCCTATCAACACTGGGGACCAGGAGGGCTCACAGCTTCTTATAGGGAAAGCTGATGAGGGTGGGGCTGAGGCGGTAGCACTGCCTGTGGCCTGAGGCAAACTGAGGCTGGGTCAACCCCAGCCTCGCCAGCCCTCCCTCCCCAGAAACCAGAGTCTTGGTCACCCCATGGGCACGTGGGGGTGCATGGAGGGCCTGCCACCACTGAGGTGGAGCCCTGCCCTCTGCCCTGAGCCTCCCGGTCCCTGAGGGCTCTGGAGCTCCCAGCACGCCTGGCCTGTCGGCTGCTCTCAGTCCTTGCGGTGCCTGCTGGTGGGAATGAGTTCAGAGCACAGTTTGGTTTTCATTAAGTTAGAGACTATGATCCAAAAAGAGCCCTGGATTTCATGTCCTGGTTCCATGTCTGCTACTGATGTAATAGGAGACTTTGACTAAGTCCTTGATCCTTTCTGGGCCTCAGTTTCCACATGTGTCTACCAGTGTGGTGACAGACACCCTCTCTAAAGCCAGCAGTCATCTGGTTCCTAAGTTGGACACTTCTTACCTGGTTCCAGTCAAATCTCTGGTCTGAGTTGTGAGCTGGGGGGCATGTCAGGCCCCAGGGCCCTGGACCCTCCTGGGTTCTTAGGAATGAGGAGGTCTCCAGCCTTTCCTCAGTCCTGGGGCTCGTCCAGTTTTATGGGGGCTGGCTATCTTCTCTACCCCTCAACGTGTCCCCCCATGCTTCCTCCCTCGAGGGAGTGCTCTTGGCCACAGGCATAAGGAGTGGCCCCTCGTGGCCTCAGCACCATCCTTCCATCCTCTACTATTGGCCTCCCATTTCCTTGCTGAAATGCCACCAGCAGGCAAGTGTTCCTTGAGCTAGACATGGATCTCTAAAGATACCATGCCTTGGGCCCGGCACTATGGCTCACGCCTGTAATCCTAGCACTTTGGGAGGCCAAGGCGGGAGGATCACTTGAGGCCTGGAGTTCAAGACCAGGCTGAGCATGAGCAAGACCCCATCTCTACAAAAAAATAGAAAAAATTAGCCAGGTGTCATGGCGGCATGGCCTATAGTCCCAGCTACTCGGGAGGCTGAGGCAGGAGGATCACTTGAGGCTAGGAGTTGGAGGTTGCTGTGAACTATGATGACACCACTTCACTCCAACCCCGTACCAACCCCGGGTGACAGAGCAAGATCCTGTCTCAAAAAAAAAAAAAAGATACCATGCCTTGGGATTGGAGTCTGGAAAGGCCCTGTTAAACAGTCACACCTTAGTGTGAAGTAGTTGACTTGATCCTTTGCCAAGAGAGAAATAGGCTTTGATAGAAGGGAGAGTATGTCTAGAGCTTGGGGAGATAGGTGGGAGGGGTGAGGGTAGCGGCCCTGGGGTGGGGGGCTGTGTGTGCTGCAGGAACCCTTTGCCCATGACACACTCGCCCTTTCCCTTCCTTTCCCCAACCTGAGGGCACCCACGGGGCGTGAAGAGCTGTATCTGGCTTGTAACGCGCCACCTCTCCCTTTCCTGTCCCTGACCCAGGTCTCGGGGACTCCCAGGCCGTTTAGCCTGGCTGGTGGTCGGGGACAGGGGGCTGAGTTCTCAGAGTTCCACGACTAGGCTCACAGCATAGGATTTCTACACCATGGTTCAGGCGCCACGGCAACCAGGGGAAATAAACATTCCGAGTTTCACAGTCCAAGTTCTGCCGTGATGTCATCTCCAGCTCCAGCCTGCTGGGCCCAGCAGCTGGCTGCACCCCAGACGGCCTCAGCTCCTCGAGAAGGAGAACCGTCCTCCTTCCCAGCCCCCACACAGCGCCTGGGCCGGGGCAGAGAGCAGACAGGGGGTCTTGGGCAGGAGTATCCAAGCTCCTTGCCTGCTGCTTAGGTCCAGCCGGAGCTGCGGGTGCTCCCTCCCGGGCCTCGCCATGAAACTGCCCCAGGGGGGCAGGTACTCTGTGTTCTACGCACAGCACCCAGAGAAGAAGGAACAGTTGCCGTCATGGCAGGAGATCAAGCAGACCCCTGTCATCATGGCCATGCTCAAAGGTAAGAGCAGGCCAGGCCGGGCTTGGGCCCATCCCTCGCTGCAGGGCTACTGAGGGTGTCCCAGCCTCTGGCCTGCCTCCTGCAAAGCCCCTTCAGACTTCCTCAAAGCCTTACAGAAGACCTGCACCTCCAAGCTGAGCCTCACAGGAGGTGTTAGCTGCTGGCATTGTTCGAGGGGTGGGGAGGACGGGAGCTCCAGGCACGCAGCCAGTTTCAGAAAGACTGGGAGCCTTGGGCTTTAGCTTTCCTCACTTCCCTTCAATCTTACTCTCAGGGGAGAGCAAACTAATTCTTACTACGTTGTTAATGACTGATTATTGCTCTAAGTGGGAGGTGGTTTGGTGCAGTGATCGAAGGCTTGGGTTCAGCTGGCCGATTATCAGAATTTTCACATGACCAGCTTGTGTGACTTTGGACAGATTGATATTTCTAAGCCTCCATATTCTCCTCGGTAAGGTGGGAATGACAGGAGTGTCTACCTTACAAGGTGGTCAGGGGGCTTGACCAAAATAATCCATATCAGATGCGTAGCAGAGTACTTGGCGCAGAGTAAGTTCTCAATTAATTGTAACTATTACCTTTCTTATTATGCATTGTCTGTTCAAGGGAAACTGCATTTTATCTGGGAACACTGCCCGCCCCCAAAGGAAGCAGCTCGGGGGATGGCGGGCTTTGTGGCAGTGTGACGTCAGCAAGAACAAGGTCCCCAGGGCGCTGTATTTGGGGATTTTGCTGCCTCTGCCCCGGTGGGCCCAGGCTGAGGGCTGCCCTGTCTGTCCTCACAGGTCCGGGGCCCGCCAAGTACCTGCGGCCATCCTGCACGGGCTACATAGATCACGACAGCTCCATGTTCCAGGAGCCGGCTTACACCCTGCACACCCGGCACTCGGAGAAGCGTGAGTGCACCCCCCACCCCACGGCATCCTCGCGGGGGCAGGGCCACTGTTGGAGGTGTGGGGCAGTGAGAGGCCACAGGCCACTGGGAACTGAGGTCTCCGTTGAGTGGGACACTCAAGTGGCCTCCTGCGTCCAGAGGAAGCCAGCAGAGATGCCCAAATGACCCACCCCTCTGAAGGCAACTCTGTGGGGGGGGTCTCCCAGCCAGACTCCCAAGGGGGCTTTGAGGGACACTGATCCCCCATCCAGATGGCAGAGCAGGGTCTCCTTCCTGCCTGGCCCTTGGCTGGGGACCTCCAGCTCTGGCTGCCACGGTCCTGCTGGGTTCGCTTGCCAGGGGCCGGGCAGGAGTGGCCGGGGCAACAGTGGGGAAGTGGTGGGGGTGGTGACCCCCAGAGCTTCCCAGGTGGCCTAGAACCCTGGAAGGGTGGGAGCAGACGGCCACAGAAGACCTGGGGCTGCTGGCTAAGATCCGAGAGAGGAGGGCCTGAGCAGGGCATGGTGCTGTGTCCTTGGGGGTCTGAGATTCGGCTGCCTGCCGGGCCTCTCCCTTGGGGACACACCCTCCTCAGCAGGGGAAGCCCTGGCCTGGCCTGGCCTGGGCCCTTTCGAATACGGACAGCTGCTGCGCTGCTGTTAGTTTATCTGTCCCTCTGAACGAGTTCTTGAAAATGGCGGGTCATGGGTTAAAAGTCCCATTTTACAGATGAGGAAATCAAGGGTCCCCAGACACCCGAGAGCCAAAGGGATCCAAAGGGAGCCCTTGCTCCTCTTGTGGGGAGGGAGACCCCGTGTGGGGCTGGGGCGGCCTCGGGGGCTGACCAGCCCTCTCCTTGACTGCCCTGCAGGGATCACGGACATATGCAGCCCTGGGCCTTGCTACTTCTTGGATCCCAAAATAACCCGGTTTGGAATGTGCAGCTGCCCACAGGTCCCCAATGAGGAGCATGTTGCCAACCAGCGTAAGACGGGGCTGAGGAGGGAAGTGGGGGCTGGGAGGTTGGGGGACGGGGGTCCACCCTTAGGACTTGAGCAAGGGCAGGGGGTCATGACTGCCTTCCCCAGGGGTATCTGTGCATGCTGGCATCTCCCTCCAATGTCACTTCAAGACACCAATGTCATGATGCTGACATCACCATGTCTTGAAGCCAATGTTATGACATGCATGCATGTCACAGGGTGATGTTACAGATGTCCTGGGGCTCAGGTCTGGCGGCTGCAATATTGTCATGCTAATGAGCTCACGGACTGTGGTGATCTCAGGGTGTTTCCACGGTGCTCTCAGAAGGATGGTGTCAGGATGCTGACAGCCCAAGGGTGAAGTTATCATGACACTAGTTTTTATATTATGATGGGAGTGTTATCCTGCTGACGTCAGGATGGCCTAAGTGACCATCTTGCTGTCCCTCTCCCTGCCATAGACCCATGCAGGGGTAGTGATGTCCCTGTCCTGCTGCTAAGGTGGTCACGCTGAAGTCACGTCAGGCTAACCAGGACCCATCAGTCGGCTACCAGGGAATGTGGCCGGTCCCTGCCCTGAGACCCCTCCCCTCCTGTCCCTCCCTTTGCTCACTTTCAGGCCTGAGCCCCACCCTGGCCCCTTGCCACTACTGCTTTGAGAAGATCCCCCCACCTTCGGAACGCAAGGCTCCCGGGCATACTTTCGGCTACCGATGCCCATACAGAGTGATGGACCCCAACCCGGCCCCCAACCGGTACCAGCTGCCATCCTTGCTGGGGCCCAACAACCCCGTCAGCCGAGCCGCCCCCTGCTATAGTCTGGCCTCCCCGGACAAGTACTGGTTCTACAAGGAGGATGTGGCAGGAGGCCCTGGACCTGCCACGCACGCCCGGCCTGAGCCGTCCGTCTACCAGAACCGCAGTCCCGTCTACAGCATGGCCAAGCGCTTCGGCTACCCCCTGGACCACACGCCTCGGCCGGGCCCTGGCTCCCACGAGGTCCAGCAGGTCACAGTGCACAAGCCCCGTATGCCGGCTTTCACCATGGGCGTCAAGCACTCACCCCACCTGTGCCCCCTGGTCGTTGACATTCGTGACTGAGGCCCCTCCTGGTGCACTAACCGCTCCCCCCACCCCCAGAAATTATTTTTCTATCCAAAATTGAGCAGTTTGACCAAGATTTCAAGTAGCGGAGCTGGTGCTTCCTGAATGTCCAGCACGCAGAAAGCAGTAGATAAATATTTTCATTTATTCATCCCTTTATTTTGCAAACACTCACGGCTGCTTCCTGTGGGCCCTGCTCTGGTGAGGGGCCGGGGATACTGGGAGGAATCGTACGGGTCCCCGTCCTTGAGGACTTCCGCTCTGGTTCACTGGGGTTCACCGGGGAGGAAGCTTCCTGTGTGTCCTGCGAGGAGCCTTTTGGGCAGGGACTCCAGAGAGCTGAGTTCCAGTTCCAATGCTGCACCAACATGCTGTGTGGCCTTGCGAAGCTTCTGCCCCTCTCTGGGCCTCAAGATCGCCCTTTGGACAGTGAGGGGGGTAGGTCTGGAAGCGGTCCAAGTTCCCCCCAGTTCCAGAACTGTGTGACTCTGATCTCTCACATTGGCCAGTACCCTGGAGAGGAGCAGGGCAAGGGGGAGTGCGGGCAGAGAAGGGAGGGGCCGTTCTGGTTCAGATGGGGGAGAGGGGGTTTTCCTGGGGGAGGGGCCCAAGAGGACAAGTGGAGATGTTGTGTTGGGGCAGGTAAAGGTGAGAGCAAAAGCATGCAGGTGGGACCAAGGGTGCAGGGACAGGGAGTGCAAGAGGTCGGGCTGCTAGCAGGGACCAGATCCGGGGCAGCTGGGGGGCCTCAGGCTTTGTCCTGAGGGTGCTCGGGCTGGAAGATTCTTTGGGCAGTGAGAGAAGCTTGGACGGGATGGGCAGAGCCTGGAGGCTGTGGGCAGCCTAGTAGGCTGCTGGGAGGGGTCTGCCTGTCACACGCTGTCTTTGGAGAGTCACTTGCTATGTCCCCAGCCTCAACAGCTCAGCCTGGCAGTGCCTGGTAGAGGAGGAGACACGAACTAGCCAGCAGGGGGCAGCATTGCTTCGATCTTCAGGTCCCAGACTGTCCCACTCCCCACCCCACCCCCAACCGGCTTCTCTGCTTTTGCTCTTTGGGGAGGCTGAGGTCTCAGGGGCTGGCATTCATCGTTCCTTGGCAGCCAGATCCCCAATTCACCTGCACCCCCTGGAAGAAGCCCCTCTCCCAGCAGGAAGGTGTGGGGGGAGTTCCACCCCCATCTGGAGGCCAAGGTGAGGCCCAGAGCAGGTGCGGCTGACGCCAGCTGGGAGGGAGCCACGGCTGGGAGCCACGGAGGAGAGGGGCTTCGAGAGGGAGGAGAGGAGGGGTGAGAAAAGCCCCCAGACTCAAGGACTCCGGCAGAGGCACTTTCTTCTGCAGCCACTGCCCCAGGAGCAGACGGAGACAGGAAGAAAGGACCACCTCAGAACCGGCGTCTAATGGCTCATCTTTGTGAACTTGAGCAATATCCAGGTTTTAATTGAAAATGAAAATTGAAGACCTAACTTTGGACAGAAAGGAACAGAGAATATCTTTGGAATATTAAGAAGAAAACCACACGACTAAATCTGTAGAAAAGAGGCTCATAGTGAACCCCGCTGGGAATATACCTGATTCTGGGCACCCCCCCCCCGAAATCCCCTTCCCCACCCGCCTGCCCCCAGTCCCGGGCACATTGTGTCTGCCCTGCCCTCCCTGCTCCTCAACAAGGCCGGCCCGACAGGCTCTCTGGAGGCTGAGGGAGCTTGGGGACCCATCTGTCTTGTAGCAGATTAGAAAGATGTCATTTCGCCGACAATGCCATTTATCACGGTGGCTGCAAAAATTAGCGATGCCGGGGCTGAAAGTGCGGAGTGGGGGTGGGGGCTAGCAGGTGACAGCGGCTGATGCTTCCCTGGGTCGCCAGGTCAGGGGGGGACTGCAGGCCAGACTTTGAACAGGGGTTTTCTGATTTAGTGCCTAGCCCAGGCCAAGACTCTCCATTAGAAAGATAAGGAAACTGAGGCCCAGAGCCCTGAAATAACTTTGGCCACTGGACACATTCACGGCCTGTCTCTAGAAAAAGGTCCAGGCTCAGTGTGTGACCAGGGTCAGGGCTCAGTCTGGGGTGAGAAGCTTTACTAGATTTTTGCCTCTCTGGCTCAGACTGGGACAGACATTCAGCCTGGCCCCAGCTGCCACCAGACAGGGGCCGGATTGGAAGCTGGCCCTAGGGTGAGAACTAACTCTTAGGGTGGGTTTGTGGTCCCAAGGGAAGGAGAGGAGGAGGACGGAGGGTTCGGAGTGAATCTTGGGGGAATGAAGATGTCTGGAAGACAGGTGGCCCCTCCATGAAGGGGGTGGAGCTCCAGGGAGATGAATGGGGCCTCCCTCCTGCCTCGGCCTGCAAAATGGCAGGGTCGTTTAGCTTGGGATAGGCCTTTTGATGAAGCCATCCTATGTCTTGGCCTTGTTCCCCCTGTGGTGGTGCCTCCAGATAGGTGACCGGCAGGTCAGACAGGCGTGGCCCCATGGCTGAGTGCTGATTTGGTTCAAGCTTGGCATTGCAGGAAGCCCAGATTCGATCCCTCTAGGACTTAAACCTGTGCCTGCAGGTACTCAGGCCCGGAGCCTGGGACCCGATCACACGGACACGGCCATCCATTCATTCATTCATCCATTCAGTGGCCGCTGGCTGAGCTCCTGCCCCATGCCAGGCTCTGGGCGGGCCCAGGGTATGGAGAGATTGTTTTCACCTGGAGCCCGGGCCGCCAGGAGTTGGGCGGTGGCTCTGCAGGTGGGTGAGCTAATTCTCATTAGCTCTGTCCAACCTCTAGCAGACACTGGAGGGCCGATGAGGTGCAGTGCCTGGCAGGGGCCCAGCCATGTTTACTCCCTTCTGTCTAGGGGACAGGGTGAGTCACCCCAGCCAGGGCTTGGTGGTAAAATTGCAGTCACATGACCCTCCTGGACATCGGCTGGAGTGGTTGGTGCTGGCGTCTGTTGTTCCGTTGATGCTGGAGAGGACCCGAGGCCAGTCAGGACTCTGGCTCCCAGGAGCTGGGGGAATGGTGGCCTAGGCAGGGGCTGTGCACAAACACATGTCCCTTACTCGCGTGTGCGTGCACCCGAGACATACAGAAATGCACAGACAGCACACCTTACTCTACACACGCACCTGCTAACAGCACACTCAGATGCACGCCTTATACTACACTCACAGTGAAAAACATGGATGTGGAACACACTTATACCACACACGCACACAGACACACACACCACACACTACACACACCTTTCACCCCTCCCCCAGGCCTCCTCTTCTCATGCAACACCGCATCCTCCCAGGATCACTCACACACCCCACTGCGCTGGAGAAGTAAAGTATTCAAACCCGAGAGTGCCACACACACACACACACACACACACACACACACCTGAGAGTGCCACACACACACACACAAACCTGAGAGTTCCACACACACACATACACACAAACCCGAGAGTGCCACACACACACACCTGAGAATCCCATACCCACACCCCCCCCACACACAAACCTGAGAATCACACACACACACCTACACAAACCTGAGAGTGCCACACACACACACAAACCTGAGGATGCCACACACACACACACACACAACCCATGAGAATGCTACACACACACACACACAAACCTGAGAATACCCCCGCCACACAACCCATGAGAATGCCACACACACACACACACACACGCCCATGAGAATGCCACACACACATACACACCCCCCATGAGAATGCCACACACACACACACACACACACACGTGGGCACACAGGTGAGCAGGGGGAGCTGGAGTGGGTGATGGGGGGAGGCTGGGAGGGTCTGTGTGCTCACGCAGGAGTTGGGGCGTGACTCCCGTCTGGGGTCCCGCCTCTGGGCAGGGTGCACATGGCTGTGTGAGGGGCGTCCTCAGGCTCTGAGCCCTCGCCCACGAGGACAGGCCAAATCCCCTCCGCCTGCCCCGGCACTCAGAGGTGCCCTCCGGGGGCCACTCAAGGACTGGGGGCTAGAACGGGAGCTCCCGCCGCCCTGCTCCCTGCTCCTGGCTGCTGGAGCAGGGTCGGGCGGGCAGCTGGCTGCAGGGCATGTCCCCCTGAGTCCTGGCTCACCCCTCCCTCTCTTTCCTCCCTCTCTGTGCGCCCACCTCCTCCCACAGGGCTCTCCCCAGTCTCTCTCCCTGCCTGCGGGTTCCGCGGGTTCCTTTCTCGCTCTCTTTCTCTGACCCTCTTGCTCCCTGCGTCCCTGTGCCCTGCTTATCTTCTAGAATAAAGATCGACATTTTCAATTACCCCCAAATAACAGAGCAGCTCTCGGAGGCCCGGCCAGAGGAGGATGGTGTGTGCAGGCTCGTTTGTGTGGGGCCTGTGGGGGTGGGGGCACCTCCGCCCCACTGTCCTTTGTTTGCTTTTTCTCTTCTGGAGCCTTCTCTTCTCCCTGAGAGATTGGAAACACGTTTCCCTTCAGGGCAGGAAGGGAGACAAAAGGGAGAAATAAAAAACTGTCGTCGTCTTGTAAACACAGAGTGTGGTGCCAAGCGGGGGCTCAGCAAGAGAGAGGGACCGGGAAAGGGGGGCTGAGACCGATGGAGGTGGGGACAGGAGAGCACAGGGTGGGGGAAGGTGGGCGGGTGTGGGCACAGTGGGGCTGCCAAGGGAAATGAGAGGACTGATCCCTGTGCCGAGTGCCGGGCAGGACCCAGGAGGGGCAGGACCTCCAGGTAGGTGTCATTCTCTAAATCCCCACCTGATGCCAGGCCCTGGGGACGCCCAGGTGAGTAAGATAGACATATCTCTGCTCCCGTGGGGCATAAAATCTACCAGAAACAAGGCAGGGCTTCGTGTGTTCAGCACTTGCTTTATGCTGGGCACTTACATAAACTGAAGGTCAGAGAGGGTGGGCGACCTGCCCAACGACACACAGCCGAAGGTGAGGAGACCAGGACTCCAGCCCAGCTCTGTCTGACTGCAGACCTCCTTTCCCACAGCCTCCGCTATGGGTATGGGGGGTGGGTGGGTGGGGGGACTGGGAGAGAGGAACTGGCTCTGTCACACCTGATTGTGTGACCTTGAACAAGTCCTCCCCTCTCTGGGCCATCAGTGTCCCCATCTGAAAATTGGGGAGAATGCCGGCTGCCCTGCAGGGCTGTGGGGAGGCTCACATGCTTGGATGCGATGGTCACCCAGCTCTGGTTCTCTGGAGAGTCAGCTGGGTAGTGGGGCAGCAAAGACCACCCGGCACAGCTTCGCTCCCTGCTGCCGCCCAGTGGCGATAACTGGGTACTACAGGGGATGGGCCTGGCCATGAGGGTCAGAGCAGGAAGGCGCCTCTAGAGTGTGTTGTGTGGTCCTCCCTGGCCCCACCTTGCAGAGGTGCCCAGAGAGGGGAGGAACTTGCCCTCAGGTCATCCAGGGCAGAAGCTTGGGCTGGGGCCGAGATTGGCTTTCAGGGGAAGGTGCTTCCCCTCAGCCCTGTGGCACTAAAAAAGCCCCCGAGCAGCCTCAGCGCAAGAGCAGCGGAGCTCTGCATCCTCTGCTCAAAGTCACCTCCTCCAGGGAGCCTTCCAGGGTCTCCCCCACTAGGAAGTGGCTCCCTCCTGCCCTGCAGCCCCCCACACGGCTCTCCTTGCTCTTCCTGTTCCACCTAATGCAAACTGTCCTCCTCGCCACCAGCACATCAGGCAGAGGGCCCTGAAGACATCAGGAACGGTGGAGAACCCTCTTCGCCACTTGGGGAGCATCTGCCAGGCCCAGCTCTGTCCTGGGCCTCATAACCTCGGGCAGTGGGGTTATTTTGAGCCCCTTTTTCCAGGTGAGGAAACAGGGACAGAAAGGTCGTGACTTTTAAACACAGAGTGGTGGGGCAGGGATTCAATCAGGTCCGCCATTCTCTGGCCAGGCCCTCATTTGGAGATGAAGACTACGCCCATGGCCGTATGACAGTCAGCTGTGACCAGACACTGGAATGATTAGTACAGGGGTCCTGTGGGCTCAGGTCTCAGCTTCACCGCTGCACTGCTGTGTGACCTTGGGCAAGGCCCATCCCTCTCTGGACCTCAGTTCCTCTCCTGTGACATGCGTGCGTGTGAGATCCATCTGGCTCTGAATTCGGTGTGTCCAGTCTGGGGCAGGTTCCCAGCCTTGGGCTCCGGGATGGATCGGTTTCGAGGGGCACAGGAACGGGTGACCAAGGGTAGGTCTGGGAGGGCAGAGATCCGGCTGGGGACCCCCCCCAATGTGTGGGGCTGGGGGGGTCCTCGGGAGTGTGGACTGTGAGGGCAGGCGGGGTCCAGGTCGGGGACAGGCACGGGGTGATGGGCTGGCCCTCGGGCCAGGATGCCTTTCCCTCCACCGCCTGCCACAGAGGGGCGTTTGTCTTGGCGGGAACAGCCCCATCCATCAGCGGCAATGGGGGCTGACAGGCGGCCACTCCTGCCAGCCTGGGTTTGAGGCAGACTCATAAATCCCCTCCAGGCTGGGCTGTAAATTCCTGTGATTCACACCTGGCCTCTTAGAGGACAGAGACATTTGGGGCTGTGGGACAGGCTGTTCTTTCCTGGGCAGAACAGGTGGGCACCATGGAGGAGCCTATTCACGGCCCAGGGGTCTCAGCCCCCTCCCCAGGAGATGCTATGCTCAGCCCCCAGGATGCCCAGGCTCAGGCCACCTCTGCCATCAGCTGGGGCCATTCCTGTGCCCTAGCCTGAGTCACCTGGGGCCACATGTGTGGACGCTCTCTGCGTCCCCTGAGATCTTTGGTGGCCTGTGGCCAGGAGGGACTGCTCCACCTGCCCCACGGCCACATCTCCTGGCTGTCTGCGTGCCATTGTTTCTTGGGATTGTGGGGACAAGGTGGGAACCAGGGCCCAGGCTGCGCACTCCTCATTCCTGGAGGTGGGCCCTGTAGCCACTGCCCCTCGGGCCAGAAGAGCCTCAGAGACCCTTGGGCCCAGGGCTGCAGTCATTTGTCAGCTTCCATCAGGGCTTTTGTCATACTCAGATGCCAGCTGAACTCTTATTAACATTTTTCTTTAAACCAGCTTACTTTTAAAATTCACACGTGTGTTTTAGCCTTGTCTTAAGCAATATTTGTGAAATCAAGGTCTGATGCACTAGTTAACTACACACAGACATGCACACGTACACATACACACACAAATATACATACGTCCATACACACATGTATTCAAATATATACACGAAATAAACACATAGTTAACATAGCAGATGCTCACCTCTGTGTGCTATGTAAACCCACCTGGGATCACCAGTGATGAGTACACCACCCTTTGAGAAGAGTGGCTCTAGTCTTCCCCCATTTTACAGACAAGGAAACCAAGGCTCAGAGAGGTGTAGGGACTTGTCCAAGGTCACACAGTGCTGGGGTTAGTGGCCAGCCCACATGACTCTCAGTTCGGTGCCCACTTTGCAGAAGTGTGCTCTTGTTTGTGGAGGGACTGCTTGGGGGTGCAGGGCTTCCTTCCCCCAAAGCACATTCGGATTTCCAGAGGCCCAGACTGTGCTCTGACACAGAGGGGTACACTGAAAGGTGGGCTCCTGGCAGCCGCCAGGCAGGCAGGCGGGTCTCCTGAGTCTCCTGGTGGGACTAGGCACTTCCCCCACCATCTGTCCTTTTTCTTGGTGCCTGTGGCTCCTGCAGTGCATCAGGATCAGGGGGAAGTGGGGAAAGGGGGCCCCAGGGGAGGGGAGAGCAGGGCTCTGGCAGCAGCCGTTCCCTAGGGAGCTGCTTACGGAGAGATAATTAGTGGCACCAGCTCCCAGGCTGGCAAGGAAGGTGGCCTCATTAGTGAGCACCTTCCCTGCACCAGCTCCACCTTCCTACCTGCAGGCTTCTGCCACCCTCACTGCCACTGCCACCACCACTGTCACCCCCAGGGACATGGTGCAATGGCTCTACCGTCAGGGACACAGCTGCCGGCTCCAGGGAGCCAGGAAGGAGATGCGTGTGCAGGGTGGCCAGGGGTGCGTGTACACTGCACACACAGCACACACACAGACAAGGGCACACAGATACACTCATACACAGGTACACGCATACTGCATTGCTAGGTGTGCACACACATGTCTAGAACACAAACACACGTGGAAAACAGACTTGCATAGCAACACGTGTACTCCCCAGACACACTGTGCAAGCACACAGATTCGATACAGAGGCGTGTACACACAGACATGGATTTAAATGTGAAGGCCTACAGTGCACACGCATAGAGACCCATGTGGAATATAGACACACATGCACACCAAGAGACACACGTGTGTATTCACACAAATGTCCAAACATGTCTCCAGACTCAAGAATGCACATAAAATTGTACACAGATGTGTACACATCTATATACCTGCAGACCAGCCTGGGGCACTGGGTGTACAACTTTGAGTGCAGGGACACCTGCCCACACACGCACATACACACGGAGCACACACGGGTTACATTTTTCTTGGAATCTAACAACACCCAAGGTACAGGGGCTGGGTAATTCCCTGAGGGAAGTGGGGAGACAGGAACTGAGGACAAATTTAATCAATTCTTACCATTCTCGGCAGAGGAAAGGCAGGCAGGGCGGGAGAGAGGGAGGGAAGGAGGCAGAGTGAAGAGGGGCAGCTGGAGGGGCGAGGGTGAACAGGCTGGGCACGGTGGGGGCAGTGAGGAGGCTGAGGGACCCTCAGGGCCCAGGGTCATTAACCTGCTCTGCTCAGGTCAGGCTCAGGGACCTCGTCACTCAGCCCCAATCCCAGAGCCAGATGGGCCCTTCAAGGTCAAGTGGTCGGGCTGATGCAGAAATCCGCTTGCAGGGCCCGCTGCACAGTGCCAGGACGGGAGCACCCGCGTCACCTGCTTCCACGGCGGGGAAACCTGCACCCCCGGGCCTCGCACCCTCGGCCCCACTTCTGCTCTGTGGGCTTACTGGCTTAGGGGCCCTGGGGGCTCTCCTTTCACAGGGCGGGACTGGGGCAGACCCCTCCTGGACACCAGGACAGCTCCCCCCACCGCTGCCCTGACCTGGGCCCCAGAACAAAGTCCGGGAGACGGCTGGACAAGGACGGGGCTCCGAGGAACAGGAAGGATTTGAGCCAGGAGCGAGGGGAGGTGGGGGCTGGTGGGAGTGAGACAGAGAGGCGGGGACTAGAGAGACGGAGAGACACTAGGAAGGAGAGAGGTGTCAGAGAGACCTAGATGGCGAGAGTCGGACCCAGAGGCACACAGGGAGGAAGCCAGAAGGTTAGCCCGGCTGAGGCAGGCCCAGGGAGGGTGGATCTGGAGATGGAGAAAGAAGAAGGAGAGACAGCTGGACTCTGCCACTTTCCCTGGTCAGCGGGGAGTCACCTCACCTGGGGGCTGGGGGAGGAGCCCTGGCCTAGAGAGGATGCTGTGTGACCCTGCCCAGGCCCCCCAAACTCTCTGAGCCTTGGCAGCTGGTCTGTACAGCAGAGGCACCGACCCTGCCTCTGAGTGGGCCCCGAGGCCCCGAGGGGAGGCTGGCCTGGCCCCCTTCTCCCCTCCACTCCCACCTGGGTCACATGAGCCTGCAGGTGGAGGTGGGAGCTGGGCAGGGGCTCAGCAGGGCCCTGCGCTGGCAGACCGAGTGGAAGGGGACTGTCTCTGCGGGGCTGGCGCGATGTGCTGCAGCCACGCAGCACTGAGTGATGGAGCGTTTGCTCTGAATATTGAAAATGCATAAATATCCATTTTCAGGCACCAAGGCGGATATATATACCGAGGGGGAGAGTGTGCAGCCCTCAACAGTAATTTGCCGGCTCTGTTACCCGAGGTGGCACGGGCACTTGCTCTTGGCTTTATGACCGCCAGTGGCCACCTGAGTCCCTTCTCCTGGAGAAGTGGCTCCTGGGGGATTGGCTGCCTGGGGAGGGGGCGGCGGGTGCTGCTCCGTCCCAGGCCTCTCTCCTCGTTTTCTCCAGCATCTCCTTGCTTGGGGAGGGGACACACGCCTGTGTCGGGTCTGGCATGCGCCAGCCGTGGTGCACTTGGGTAGAATCAGAGGAGCTTCCAGACCGGGAAACAGACACCACACCCTGGGTCCTGCCCGTGGGACCTCACCCAAGGGGAAACTGAGGCCCAGAGAGGAGAATCACCTGGTCAGTGGTGGCCTCCAAGTATCCCAACTCTCAGTCCAGCACACCAAAGCCCTCGGCCTGGGAGGTCAAGCAGGAGGCCCGAGGAGTGGAGGTCGCGCCGGGCAGGCGGCTCTCCGGCACCGTCCAGACAGGCCTTGGCCTGCTGGCTGGCCCAGACCCTCCCGCCAGTCTGCCGGAAGCGTTCATTCTCCGCGGGCAGACAGTGGAGGCCCTGAGGCAACTCCATCTCCCCCCCAGAGCTGGAGCTTGGACTTGGGGAACCCCGATCCCTGTGGCCTCCGTGCACTGAGGGTTGTTTTTAATTTGGGCTGGGACACTAGACCCAGAGCTCTATTCAGGGGGCCACCTTCCCACAGCAGAAAGCCACTGGCCTCTGCCGGGGACATAGAGTGCTCTCCATCTTGTGGCCCTTCCGGAGCCCCTCAGCCTCCTCTTCCTGGGGGAGTGAGGTGGGGCCTCCCTTCCCTGGGCAGGAGCCACCCCAGGAGGAGGGAGCTGCACAGTCACCTGCTGCCTGGGCTGCCGGTGGAACCTGTTCATGCAGGGGCAGGCAGGATGGGGCGGGGCCAGGCGGGATGGGGCGGGGCTCTGTGGCAGCAGGGCTGAGGCTGAGCCTGGGGCAGAGCCTTCCCCCCATTCCTCCCGTCTTTACTTCATCACTGTCCACGGGGCTGACCCGGCATTGCCACCACACGTCACGCAGGCTCCGGGCCCGCACTGCCAGGAGCACCCACAGGCTCAGGGGACATCCAGGTGCCTGAATGGACAGCCAAACGCCACCACCGGGCTAACGTGAACTTTGGCTGGTGACCCTCATGTTGCTGCCGAAAGTGAGAAATGCTGCAAACAGCAGTCACCTGCTCTGCGGCCACCAAGCTCTCCCGTCCGTCCTAGTCCTTGCTTCTAGTGCAGGGGCACACGCCAGCATGGGGTCTCTGGGGTTGTTTCTGGGGGACTTTGCTGTTGGCCATCAGCCCACGCTTGCCCTTCTGTAGGTGGCCTGGAGAGAGGCCTGCAGGCCACGCTCTCCACAGCCCCTTGCTTGCAGGCTCGTGGGCCAGTTCTTCTGCTAGGAGGCACTGGCAGGTTCTGGCCTCTTAGTGGTTCCGGCATCAGCTGCGGTGGCACTTCCAGGGGCAAAGCGGTGAGTGCGGGCTTGTGGGTTCCAGCCCAGGGTGTCTCTGGGTCTGCCTCCTCCGCTCGGCCCTCCCCACACCACCTTGGGCCGGAGCTCCTCAAAATGACTCCAAAGTCCCTGCTCCTCACTGCTTCCAGGGGACAGCCCCACGTTGGCCCTGGGTGGCAGGAAAAGCTCTGTCCCTTCTCAGCAGAATGATGTGGCTTTGCCAGCTGAACAAGACCGTCTTCCCTGAATCTGCTCTCTCTGGGGAGCGTAGGCACAGCCAGGCTTCCCGCGGCAGCTGCCCCTCCTCCCTGCTCAGGGGCTTCTTCATCTTCCTTGGGACTCTGCCCCCACCTCCATGTTCCCGCTGTGGCCCCACCTCTATACTCTGGCTACTCTAGAGGCATGCTCTTGGCTCTGCCTCTGCCACAAACTAACTGTATCACTTGGGAGGTCCTGGTTCAAGTTACTGAGGGACAGTCCGGCCCAAGTCATTTTCACCCAGGCCAGGCGTTAGTGAACGGCCCGTGCTTGGCGTCTGGGGTCAGACATTCTAGCCTTCTCCAGGGCAGCCCAGAAGGAGCCATGGGGATCTGGGGGTGGGGCAGTCTTCCTTAGAATGGGGTCGGGGAGGCCATGGCCATGGGACAGACTAGTGACTGAGCTGGCATCAGCAACCTCGTCCCTCCCACTCAGGCCACCCTCGCCCCCTCCCCAAGACCCCAGCAGTGCTACTGTGTGCCAAGCGCTGTGCTGGGCTTATGGGGGAAATGGATGAGCAAGACTCAGTCCCTGCTCTGGAGGAGCTTAGAGTCTCACGTGGGAGGCAGTGGGTCCACAGAGAACTGAGCACAAGGATACGAGGAGCTCGAGGTTCTGCCTGAGGAGTGCGGGGTGCTTCATGGAGGGGTGACATTTGATCTGTGCCACAAGGTGGGATTTTAAGGCAGGATTGGGTTGCTGGAAACACCCCAAGGAGCACGGGCGGCACAGCAGGAGCAGTGCTCGGCCGTGAGAGCGCAGAGCCTTGGGAGCGACACCAACTCCTGGGCGCCCCGGGAGGATGCTGAGCAGGGCCGGGGCTGGTGGGCGGGAGCAGGGAGGCCCTAAGTGGAGGGTGTGAGGGAGGACTGTTTGGCTCAGCTGCCGTGTTCCTCTGGGGGTGGGGACAGCCAGCCATCCGGTCCTCACGCTGCGCTCCCAGGGCCCACATTTGGAGCTGGGCAGACACACAGCCCTCCCCGACCCAACACCCCTGGCTGCAGCCTGATGTCAGGGCTAAAATTAGCCTCGTGGCTGTGGGGGCAACAGGAGACACAGCTATGGGAATCGCCCCCGCCTTTCCCCTCAGAGGTGGTGACAAGGGCTGCCGAATGAAGAATGGACACGGGCCTGGACCCGGTGTTGGGGTCCACTGCAGCAGCAAGAGCCTGGACCGCTCTCCTGACCTGGGTCAGGGAGCAAGAGGGCTCTCTCTCCCCTGGACACCCCTCTGCGTCCTGCCGGACTCCCAGAGGGAAGGGTGGCCAGGGTGTGAGCCCCTGGGGCCCACAGGGCTCTGATCAGGCCAGCAGGGCCCCTCCCCTGACCCACTTCTCCGCCTCCTGTTTGCCCAGGTGCTTGGCTGCTCCGCTCCCACGTTGCCATGGGAACCCCAGGTGGCTGAAGTTTGCTTGAGCCCAGCTCCCTGAGATGGCTGTGGGTCAGGGGACAGGAGGGGACTGATCCCCCTCCCCTGGGGCCATGCCTTTCACTCCCAGAATATCCCTGGGATCTGTCCACCCTGCCCCGCTTTGCTGCCTCAGGCCCAGCTCCACCCCATCCCTCTCCCCTCTCTCCCCTCTCCCCTGGATGACAAGGGTCACCTCCTAGTGGGTCTCGTTCCTGCAGTCTGCTCCCCTTGCAGCAGTCGCTAACCTTTCAGCCCACCATGTTCCTCCTGGTTGAAAGCCCTCTGGGGGCTCCCGCTGCCCTCAGGATAGAGCTGTGCTCCACCAGCGCCTGCCACTCCCCCCAGCCTGTGCTCCGGCCACCCTGGCATGGCTGGGTCTGTGCAATGGGAAGGCCGGTGTGCTGAGCCCCACTTCCAGAACCACGTTCTCTGAAACGGTAGTGTCTTTCCAGAGGTGATGGGTATACTTGGAAAGTGGGTTCCATGTGGAACAAGTTTGGGAAGCACCTGGGTGCTCACAAAGGGCTCTGTCACACGTTAAAGGCTCCAAGACCGTCCTGGAGTAAAGAAGCCTGTTCTGGTTTTTTAAACTCCGAGATTCCCAGAGTGTTTGGGCCATGAATAAGGAATGTCCATGAACAGCTCCAGGAACAAGTTTCTCTGGACCACCACTGGGAAATGCTGGGTGGGTTCTACAGTGCGGTGCCTGGTCTTCTGGGAGGTGGGGTCCTGAGGCAGGCCTGCTCCGTTTCAGAGGGCCCAGGGACACGTGTCGGCGTGGGGGAGAGGAGTGCTGGGATGCTGGCCGCACTGCTCACACCTTGCATCCCACTCCCCTGTGGTTCCCAGATGTGTTTTGTTCAAACTACACAACATTCTTTTAAAATCTGACCTGGTTGTCAACATTTAAAACCTGGGAGATCCTGTAACAAATTCTGAATTTTTAAGTTCTTTTAAAACACTAGAAGACCTATCGGCACAGCGCACATATCCCTGTGTGGCACTGAAGAATCGCACACGCCATTTACATGCAAAGCAACCAGCCTGCACGCAGACTGTGTCACTCCTGCTGCCCACAGAGCCCCCTGAGAGCATTTGAGTTTCTGACCCCTGTCAAGAGGAGTGTGGGACTCTTTTCAACGAATTCCTCTTTATTGGGGTGACTTATGCCTGTCCCACCCCGCTTCAGGGTGTCCTTCAAAAACGGCTGAGGCAGGTGGGGCCTCCCTGCCGCTGAGAATGTTCCTTACATCCATGAAGCACCAGGTGCATTATGCAAATCAAGCCAATGAAGCCCACTGGTCTACCCCAGCCTCTGCCCCCGGTTGGCCCATGGGCAGATGCCCGTGTGGCCTGGAGGCGGCAGAGCTGCGAGGCAGAGGCGGCCTGCCTGCAGCCTCCTCTCATGTCACCGCCTGTGGGCTCAGCTGATGAGGAGACTCGCGGCAGCTGCTCAGGTCACCCTGGTAATCGGAGCGTGCTGGGTGTGAGGGCCACTCCCTGCAAGAGCTAAAAGCCAAGAACAGTGTGGGACCAACCACGCTGGCACTTCTGAGACAGCTCGCTGCTGCAGAGAGCCCTCTAAAAATAGCCCGATCCGGGCTGACGGCTGCGGTCCACTGGAACCCGGGAAAATCTGGCTCAGGAGGGGCGGCCGGGGCAACCCCTCCTGTTTCCTGCCGTTTGCTGGGGGCCGGGGGCAGGGTGAGGCTGGGGAGGGCCACAGCCCTGCCCTGGGAAGACAGATACCCAACTTGAGGCCCCAGTCTAAGGGGTTGGGGAGGCCCAGACCTCCCTCCCCAACTGCCAGGATAACAGAGGAATTCTCCCTGAGGTTGGCACCAGGGTGTGGTTCTGTCCTGGGGGACTAGAGCTGGTCTCTGGGTTCTGACCCTTAGTTCCAGGAGGTCTTACTCCAGCCACCTCCTGCTGCACTTGAACTTGTCCTACTCATGGCCCTCCTCTTCAGCCTATCTAAACCCTCTCTACCTTGAGGACCCCTCATGTGTCTTCCTCCTCCAGGAAGCCCCTCTGATGTTCCTGCTCAAAACTGCAGCCCTCCTCCCAGTTCCAGCACATTCCACATCCTTTCCAGCTTAGAACTCCTCAGTGCCTCCCCACTGAATGCAACGATTTTAGCATCAAGGTTGAGGGAGAAAAAGCTGTGTAAGATTCATGATGCGCAGGGTATACAGAAAAAGCAGAATTTTTGCTGGTAAATTTGATATCATCAAAGGGGACCTGGGATTGGCCCAGGGGGCCTGTGGAGTCACTGCATGGGAGCCAGGCCTGCAAGCACCCCTGGGGGGCACGGGGAGGAGGAGGCAGCTGGGATGAAATCATTTCATGCAAATGCATTGAAATGAGGCTTTGTGGCAGGTTTGACAAGCTGCTAGGAACAAAGGCTCTGTGATCCTCCTGTCTCCCACCTCCCCAACCAGCTGGCTGGAGCCAGAGTCTGGGGGGGGGAGACCGAAGGAGGGGCTGCAGGGATGGAATCAGGCTTGGACCTCAGGGAGGAGGAGAGAAATCACACCCCTGAGTCAGCCCTGCCCCCCTAGCACGCTTTGGTGGGTGCCCATTGCCTACAAGATGAGATGAAAGCTCTCCTTAGGTGGGTCCACCCCTGGGCTTCTGGCTTCTGTTTGCAAAACAGCCTCCTTTCTTTTTCTTTTCTTTTCCTTTTTCAAATGGACCTCCCATACACCAAATCAGGTTAATCACACCCCTAGTCATGACGCACTCTCACTATTGGCTAATGCAGGGCCACTTTAATGAATTAATAAATTGGTTTGTTTGTTTGCAATCACATAATAGCACCTTTGAACTCAGAACTCAACCCAGATCTAGAACCTCACCAATATTTGCAACTGGCTTTGTGCGTCTCCTCTGTCATATTCCTGCCTCCTCCTCAGAGCTAATCACTGCCCTGGATTTTGTATTTACCACCCCCTTACCTTTTAACATACACATTTATTACTGGATCGGTCAGGATAAGCTAGGTTACGCTGGTACTGATAACACCAAGGTCGAGGGTTCGATCCCCGTTCGGGCCACCAGATGCTAGGGCAGCGGTGCACATGGGTTTTGAGAAAGATTTCTCCAGACAGAGATTAGGATAGAAAGAAAAGTTTTATTTACTTTTCCCTGGGTGAGGAGGGAGGGAAAAGGACCAGCACGGAGGTGGAAAGAGGAAGAATGTGCTGCCCTGAAAACCAGCTATCCGGGCTTTTTAAAGGGGTCGTGAAAATGGCAGGTACAGTCGAGAAGCTGCTGCATCTGCTCCTTTCTTTCCCCTTGGCGGCAGGTAGGTAGCAAAAACTGCAAGGATGTCAAAGTCCAAGAGTTGGTTTCCTGCCTTTCCTTGGAGCAGGGATTATCACAGGAGAGGTGACTCTGTCCTCGAGATATGGTTGAGGCTGTAGCTCATTCTTCTGCTGTTTACACAGGAATTCTGTAAAAGCAGATTCTCAAAAAAAACAATTTTGAAAGAGAGAGATGTACATCTCTTTTCTGTTCATTCAGCTCTTTTCAGAAGTTGTGCAAAACAGAACTCGTGCAGGGTGCCTGTTAGTGAGACAACTCATAGGATTGATCTTTAACTGTTCCTGGGGAAATTGTAGAATTAGGTATTTTCCTGTTATTCTTGCAAGCCCACCCCTTTCAATGCAACAGTAACAGATAACCCCCAACCTCAGTGGCCTAACCTGACGGAGGTCTATTGCTCTGCCTGTGCAGGTTGGCAGAAGGCTCTGCTCCTTGCAGACGCTCAGAGACCCAGCCACTTGGGTCTAACGATATTTGCCATTTCAACTCTGAGTTCTGGGGTTTGCTTTGGCAGGGATGGGGTGGAGAATAAGAACTACATACCAACTCTGAGACATTCCTGCTCCAAAGCGACACTGAGCACTGTTGCTAACACTTCGTTGGCCAAAGCTCTTACGAAGGCTCCCCCAGTTCCAAGACAGTGTGGACCTAGAATGAAAAGCCAGCAGCCTTGTTGAGCACGGGTAATGTCACCACAACCACATGTCTGTGGGTGCCTAGCGATATGTTGTTGATTTTAACTGTTTGTGAACTTTATAAAAAGGGCATCATGTTACACATGGTATTCTGAGATTTACTTTTTCACTCAACATCATGTTACACGGATCCACGCATGCTATGGTACGTAGCTGCAGCTTTTCATTTCATTGCAGAACAGTGTTCCCTGGAATGGTTCTGCCCCCTTGTCTACCCATTTTCCTGTCAAAGGGCATCTGGCGGGTTTCAGTTTTTTTTGGTATAACGGACACTGCTACTGTGAACAGTCTCTTCTTGAAAGTTTGCAGTGATTTCCTCATTCCAAACTGCAGATTTTAGAGCTGCTCTCAGCTCACTGAGGGTTCTGGGCAGCTCCTGCCTCAGTCTTCAGGCCCCAGAACCCAGGCAGTCTGGCCTCTCAGCCATGGACCTCCTGCATCCTCCCCGGGCAGCCCACTAACGGGCGAGGGCATAGCAGCTCCGCTGCGTGCAGCGACTTCTGCTTCCTGAAGCTCTTGTTTTGCAACAGCAGGCGGGGCAGGTGTTGGGCTCTCACTGTGAAACCCGCACAGGGCTGGGTGCTGGAGGTACCAAGAATAGCTCAGTCATTTATAAGGCAGTCATTTGTGTGTCACTCTCTGTTAGATTGGGACCACAAAGGCAAAGGACCTGCCCATGAGGAGCTCACAGTCAAGTGGAGGAAATAGGGAATGAACGGACAAATTGCTGTTTTTGCTGACATATAAGATGTGTATGTATATAAGTCTCACCACAATTTTATAAATCTAAATATGTTTAGTCATGCATATCTCTGTGTCTCTATGTCTCTACTTATCTAGTAAATTGCAATTTTATTTACATAAATTCAGCACACTCTCCACTGGAATACAGTAGGAGACCAGATCTTGGTTGGCGGATGATCATTTTTATAGATCATAAAGTTCCTAAGCGAATACCTGTGTTTTAAATCCTTCCAGTTGGGTCACTTTAAAATTTCCCCAGAGAGATGTGGTAGCTACAGCTTTTAGCTGCTCTTTTGATTTTCTCCAAGTCTTTATCTTCTTTCTTTTTTTCTCAGTTGCTGGTGGACCAAAATATCACTGTGTTCTCTCGGGAAGTTGGTATCAAGCCTGACCCTGATGTTACAGCGATGCTTCCAGTGCCTCTGAGCCACGGCTCACATTCAAGTCTGAAATGCTGGAGAAATCACCCAAATTCTACCTCTGATCAGTTGCTGCTTTAATTAACAATGCCTATAGGAAGTGATGTTAAAATCTTCATTGTGAAGCCTTGGGCTGCCCCGTCCAGCCCCACTTTGAGAGGATGGCATCGCTGTAAGTATTTGTAAACTGGGTACCTTGGTCAGGCAGCCCGGTGACAGGAAGGTGGCTGTAGCTCCGCTGTGTAGGGGACACAGCAGGAGAGAATTCACAGGGAAGGTGCACTGGGGGAGTCTTGAAGAATCAGCTGGTATTAGCCAGGGAGAGAAGGGGAGTCAGAATGCCAGGCCAGAAGAACAGCATGTGCAAAGGCACTGAGGCATGACAGGACACTATGCCAATAGCAGGCAGTGAGTCATTTGCAGTGGCTGGAACAGAGGGCCGTTGCAGGGGACGAGCTATGGGGTTGTGGTGACATCACCTACCTGTGCTCAGCAAGACTTCTGGTTCTCCCCTTATTCTAGGTGTATGTCCTCCTGAAATTAGGGAGAGATGGCAGAGGCCTTGGTGGGCACATGATGGTTTTTGGTTTTAGAGACCGGGGTCTTGCTGTGTTGCCCGGGCTGGCCTTGAGCTCCTGGACTCAAGTGATCCTCCCCCACCTCAGACCCCTGACCCCATGAGTAGCTGGGACCACCAGCTACTGTGCCTGGCAGTTTTTTTGTTATATACATATATTTATATACATATGTATGTATATAATATGAAGTTTACCATTTTAACCGTTTTTAAATGTACAATTCAGGAGCATGAAGTACATTCACGATGTTGTACAACCATCACCACTAACCATTTCAAGAACTTTTTCATCTGTCCCGACAGAAACTGTGTACCCATAAAACAATAACCAAGAACTCCCCAACTCCCCATTCCCACTCCCAGCCTTGGTAAACTCTATTCTACTTTTTCAAAATTTCAGAATATTATGGGGGTACAAATGTTTTGGTTACATGATTTGTTTTGTGCAGTTTGAGTCAAAGTTATATGTGTGCCCCTCACCGAGATAGTGTGCACTGTACCTATCAGGTGTGAATCTACCCGTCCTCTCCTCCCTCCTCCCGCCTGCTTGGTTTCCGTTGAGTTTTACTCCTATATGTGCACGTGAGTGCTGATGGATTAGCTGCAGTTTAACAGTGAGTACATGTGGTGCTTATTTCTCCATTCTTGCAATGCTTCCCTTACAAGAGTGGTCTCCAGTTCCATCCAGGTTGTTACTGAAGGTATTAGTTCACCATTTTTTTTTATGGCTGAGTAGTACTCTATTCTACTTTCTATTTCTGTGAATCTGCCTGTTCTAGATACCTCGTGTAAGTGGGATCATACGACATTGTCTGGCTCATTTCGTTTTGTATGACGATTTCAAGTTTCATCCATGTTGCAGCACATATCGGAATTTCATTTCTGCTTGTGGCTGCATATTATTATTGCATGAAGGAATTTTAACTTTTTCCTGGAAGCATCGGGTTGCCAGGAGTTTTACAGGACAGAGGGGCTCCTGCTGGTAGGATGCCCTCTGACCCTGTGAACCTCCTGTAGGAGGCTGTGACAATGGTCCAGCAGCCTCACCTCCTCCAGGGAGCTTCTCTTCCCCTCGGGCACCCCGAGGCCTCTTTCTGTCTTCTGCACATCAACAGTAGAGCCACACAACCTCTGCTGTTCTTTAACTTTTCGGCCAGCGAGGACTGTGCCCCGAGCACTCTGGGACTCCCAGGCTGGGCCCCCAGCTTCTCCTCTCTCTGACTCCCCATGGCACAGCCCTGTGCATGGCTGTCCCCAGTGGACACCCCTAGACTTCTCTGGCAGGTGTGGCCAGGAGGGGTCAGTGTCTCCCACTCCTGCCCCTGCTCCCACCCTCTGCTCAGCCAGGCTGCATCTCACCCTGCACCCCACCGCCCGAGGCCCCGGCAAGTTTCATCTCTGGAGCTGGGTTGAGGGAGGCAGAACAAGCCCCAGGGGTGGCGATAAAAGGGCTATAATCCAGCGGGATGAGACTGAGCTCTCTGGAGTCCCATAGCATTTTTCCAGCCCCGGCCACTTTATTACCGCACCGCTGAGTGATGGGGCTCTGGGGAGCTGTGGTTCCAGCAGCCGCCCGCCCCGCCCCCGCCTGCGATTGATCAAGCTGCAATTGGGTTGAGCGAATTCATGCCACTTCCTGCCCCCGGGCTCTGTTCTCCCCATCCTCTTCCTCTCTCTTCTGCTCCTCAGGCTTCCTCTCTGGGCAGCGGAGATTCGGTGCCCATTGCCAGGGGGGCCTCGAGGGTGTGAGGTGTGGGAGCTGCTGCTGACCGGGGCTGCAGACTCAGGACTGCCCCCTCCTCGCTGTGTGACTGTGGGCTGGTGGCTCACTCTCTCTGAACCTCTGTTTCCTTCCCAGAGCAACAGGGGGTTGGGCCAGTTGTGCTCTGAGCTTCCTTTCAGCCCTGACTACTCTGGGACTTATTTTTTGAGACTTCACAGTGAATTGTACAGGGTTTTCTTCCAAGACAGTGACAGTGTGTATGAACTGGGTGGGACAGACGTGACCCTAGCGTGCTGATCCTGTTTTCCCTCTGCTCCACAGGAGCACAAGGTGACAAGGGCATCATTCTTTCTCCCCCTGGTAAACTTGTTACTAGCCGAAGGCGAGTGGGCTGGTGACTCTCTTCAAGGCTGCCTTAGGGTCCAACGTCAGGTCAGAGCTGCGGGGGAATCAGATGCCATCCCGACTCCACAAACAGGGTGCAGCCTACAGAGGGAGGGAGGTGGCAGAGCAGGCCTGGTGGAGAACCCAGAGCCACCTCCAGCCCCTGCTCTAATTGTGCCTGTGGCAGATTGCTGGCTGCCTGGGTGCACGGGAAGCTCTCTGGGGAAGGACATTTCACAGATGAGGGAATTTACTAGTCCAGGGTTTTATAAGCACAGTGCTGGGACAAGTCACTCTTGTGAGCAGTTGTCAATGATTTACCTTTCTTCCCAAGTCGGCGGGGACATTAACTAAAGGACAGCTGGGCCTCACTTTAAGCAGCTGCAAAGAAGAGTGATGATTTTCTTAAGAGTTTATTTTCTGTCCACCTTGAACATTCTGTCTCTGATCTTGTAAGACAAACCCCCTGCTGTCTGCCCGTAAGGGTGAGCCGCAGACTCCAGGGGGTGGAGACCCTGCTCCGGCACTGTCTGATTCTAACATCTACCCAACTCCCCAAGGGAGAGCAAGGGGAGCCTGGGCTGCCAGGCGAGTCCCCTGGGGCACTGGTGTTCCTTCACCTCTGTCTGGATCAGCTGCGGGAAGGAGACTTTCACAATCTGCCTGCAGCTTGGAGGTGAGCTGGGGGGACAGAGGAAAAACTCAGGGCAGGAGACGTGGGTTCTATTTCCAGCTGTGCCGTTAACCATTTCAGGACCATAGACAGGTGTCTGCGTCTCTCGGGCCCTCAGTGACAGCCTTGCACTCCCCACTTCACCGGGTGTTGTGAGGGTGAACATGAGGCTGGAGTCCTCCAAGAATTTGGCAAAGATTTCTCCCCCCACCCCTTGGTCAACGTCATGCCTGTATCTAAATTCCACCATCAAACATCCTGCAAAAATATCGGATGTAATGGGACTACCCACACAAGTTACAGCTTTGTGAAGATAGACAAAGTCGGAATGAACAGTTTACAGCATGTAAAGATGCAACTCTGCTGGCGGACATGACAGAGGAAATAATTTGACTTTTGCACCTCTCTGTTGCTTTTCATTCCCTATGTTGAAAAGTTTTACTCCTTTCTTTATTGTTTTCTTTCTTCTACTTTCTTTGGGCTTATTCTTTAGTTTTTCTTCCTTTTTGAGTTAAATAACTCGATGTGTTCACTTTATTATAAATCTTTTCTCTATTTTAATAAAGTCAACGAGATCTACACATTTACTTCCAATATCGCTTTAGCTGTATACCTCACAAGATACAAATTGTGTTTATAATCATTAGTGGTTACTCTCTCTTCTTTTCCAATTTTTTATTGTGGTAAAATATACCCGACATAAAATTTATCATCTTAGCCATTTTCAAGTGCACAGTTAAGTGGTGTTGAAAACATTCATGCTATTGTGCACCCAGCACCACCGTCCCTCTCCGTAACTCTTTTCATCTTGTAAAATTGAGACTCTAAACTATCAGCTAATAATTCCCTGTGCCCTGATCCTTCCAGCCCCAGCAGCCTCCATTCTCATTTCTGTCTCTATGATTTTGACTGCTCTGAGTACCTCATATAATTGGAATAATAAACTATTCGTCCTTTCATGACTGGTTTATTTCACTTAGCTTGATGTCCTCAAGGGTCATCCAAGTTGTAGCATGTGTCATAGTTTCCTTCCTTTTAAGGCAGAATAATATTCCATTGTATGTGTCTATCACAATTTGCTTATCCATTCATTTGTCCAGGGACACTTGTGTTGCCTCCACGTTTCAGCTGCCGTGAATAATGCTGCTATGGACATGGGGGTACAAATATGTCTTTGAGACCCAGCTTTCAATTCTTTTGGATATATTATCCAGAAGTAGAATTGCCACATCATAGGATCATTCTATTTTTAATTTTTGAGGAACTGATATACTGCTTTCTGTGGTGGTCGTACCATTTTACATTCCCATCAACATTGCACAAGGGTTCCAATTTCTCCACATCCTTGCCAATGTGTGTTGATTTTTTTAATTGTAGCTTTCCCATTGGTATGAAGTGGTATCTCATTGTGGTTTTGATTTGCATTTCCTAATGATTAGTGATGTTGAGCATTTTGTCCTGTGCTTTTGGCCATTTGTATGTCTTCTTTTGAGAAATGTCTACTTAAGTCCTTTTTTTTTTTTTAGACAGAGTCTTGCTCTGTTGCCCAGGCTGGAGTGCAGTGATTATAGCTCACAGCAACCTCAAACTCCTGGGCTCAGGCGATCCTCCTGCCTCAGCCTCCTGAGTAGCTGGGACTATAGGCACATGCCACCACACCTGGCTAACTTTTAAAAAATTTTTTGTAGAGACAGGGTCTTGCTGTGTTGCCTGGACTGGTCTCGAACTCCTGGGCTCAAGTGATCCTTCCACCTTGGCCTCCCAAAGTGCTGGGATTACAGTTGTGAGCCACTGTGCATGTCCAGCCTATTCTTGTTATGTTTCTGCCTATTTTTGTTTTATACTTCTTGTTCCTTTTTACAGATGCTATTCTTTCCTTCTCTTTAAAAGGTTTATAACAGGCTTATATTAAGTCATTTTAAGATTACTCTATTATTTATTTAGCCTACAATAAATATGTCTTCTAATTGTTGATTTTGCTTTAGCATCACTCTTCTTTATGTGTTTTGAAATTTTGCTCTACACGTTCATCTTGAGGGAGAGTGTTTCTCTCTCTTCTTGTCCCTATAACCATTAGCTTTGCAGTTCCTCCCCTGAGACCCCTGCAGTCCCTAGCACAAAACCAGGTCTTACATCAGTTCTTAAAGTCTTTCATTGTTATCTAAAATCTTGGCTTTACCTCTTTTTTTATATGCTACCGTCTTAGCTCTGGCTGCTATAACAAAATACCACAGACTGGGTGGCTCAAACAACAGACATTTATTGTTCAAGGTTCTCGAGGCTGCGAATTCCAAGATCAAGGTGCTGGCAGACTTGGTGTCTGGTAAGCACGCTCTTGCCGGCTTAGACAGCCACCTGGTCACGCAGGCTCACTCGGCTATTCCTCGGTGCACGCTCGGGGTGGAGAGATCTGTTTGTCTTCCTCTTCTTATAAGGGTATGATCCCATCATGAGGTCTCCATCCTTACGACCTAATCTAAACCTAATTACCTCCCAAAGGTGCCACTTCTTAATACCATCGTATTGGGGGTTAAGGCTTCAGCCTGAAAATTTACTTGTATGTGCAGGTTTTTAGCATAGAGGGGTTCATAGCTGTTCCCTATCCCACATTACATCATACACATGTCCTCTTGTCATTACCAGGTCTGTAATAGCATTTCAAATGTCCTCACTAACAGTTGCTTAGTCTCTCTCTCAGTGTTGTCTCCAGTTACTCCCAATTCACAGTAACCTGATGCAGCTTGTCTATACTTTGGATTGTGTCCTTGGGCAAGACCCTGGAAGGGCACAGCAAGGTGAAAGTGGGAGTCCTTGGCTGTTGGCATCTGTCTAGAGCAGACATGCCCATCCCCTGACCTTGGGGTGCGAGCTCCCCTCTCCCCCATGCAGCCCTGCCCACCCACGCCAGCCCCAGCACTGGGAGCAGGGGAGGCACCTGGACAGTGCTTCCGGCAGTAAGTGACTGTTTCCTCCACTCAAGATTTCCTGGATTACAAACTCTTCGGTTCCTTTAGGAAACTCTTGGCTGGGCCCCAGAAACAGAGAGCAAAGTGCCCGAGAGAGTAGGAAGGCCTTTGGCTCACCGGGTCAAGTTCCTGAACCAGATGTGAGGTTTGACGCCTACAGCAGAATGGCCAAGGGTAATAACTAGTGAACATTTTCTGAGTTCCTGCTTTAGAGGTTGTGCAATTATTTTCTTGTACATGTCCATAATCCTTGTAAACTAAACTGCATCTCTATTTTGCAGGGGAGACAGCTGAGGCTTGCACTGACCAGGGCAATGCTTCTTAAGAAGTAATGAGCGTATGAATCACCTGGAATCTTATTAAAACACAGATTCTGGTTTAGCTAATATGGGGTGGGGTCCAAGACTCTGCCTTTCTAACAGGCTCCCAGGTGATGCCACTGGCCTGAGGTCCTCACTTGAGTAGGGAGGGCCAAGCCTTGTGCGTCGCAGTGACTGAGCTGGAGCCCGTGTTTGTCTGACTCCAAAGCCTGTGCACGCTCTGTCTGCTGTTCCAGGTGAGTCCCGAAATCCAGCCACCCGTTTGCAGGTGGGGGGAGGCCAGAGAGTCGGAGGCTTCCGCTGCAGACAGAGGAGGCTGCTCTGCCCAGGCCCACCCCCACTTGGAGGTTTAATGAGGAAGAGAGGGATGGGGGTGGGGATGTCTCCCGAGTAGTGAAGTGCCACAGCCGGGCAGCCGTCAGTGTTGGAAAAATTAATTTTTTAATTAAAAACATCTTTTTGTTCCTGCTCTTCTTTCCCCTTTGCTTTAATGTCTCAGTCTGGAGTAATTATGAGTCGCTCTGGGGAGACTGAACCTTAGAAAAATTGTTGGTGCGACTGCTGAGGAATTTATCTGATTAAGTTGGGCTCAGGCTTTGAAAAGAAGAGACAGGAAAGTAGAAAGAAAAAGGGAGGAGGGAAAGCTCGGCTCCCCGCTGTCCTTCTGGCACAAAACTTAATCACAGAGTCAGGGAGGCCAAGTGGGCTCCAGGAGGTTCCTTCAGGCCGGCCTGGGGGCAAGGCCCGTGGGGGCCAAGCTCAGCTTCTCAGTGTCCCCCTGCCTGGGCCCCAGTGTCCCTCTGTCCCCCCCAGCCCCCAGCTGTCTCCCAGGTTCCCTCCAGGGCCTGGATGTGTTGCCCTGACAGGCCCAGCGTGGGAGATGGCGTCTGAGGTTGGGTTCCTGAGAAGCGGAGCCTGGAAGGGGCCCTAGTGCTCTTCCCTGATGCCCATGGTGGATGAGGAGGGCAGGGCAGGGCCACAGAGGGAGCCCGCAAGGATGAGGTCAGGGAGTCCCATCCCTTGGAGAGCTCTGGAGCTTGAATCTGGTTGCCACAGAGCCGTCAGGAGGCAAGGGGGGGCCTTTCTCCTGGATTTGTCCATCGCTGCTGGTGGGGTGCCTCTTGGGGAGAGCATAACCCCCCAGGCACTTCCCGGGAAGCTGGTCTCCCTTGGCTGAGGGCGCTGCCCCTAGAAGGGCACAGCTGTGAGTTGACAGCCAACACTGCCAGCTGAGGGAGGACAAATGTCTTGTTCCATAACAGGGCCTGGGGGGGAGCCTGGTGGGTCGGAGAAAAGTGAGCGGGTTCCAGAGTGATGTAGGGGGTGGGGCTGATGGATGTGGGTTGACAGGGGACTCCTAGGCTACTGGCTTCAGTGACTGGGTGGCTGAGGGTGCCAGGATGTAAGACGGGCACCCAGAAGGAAGGCAGACCTGGGGAGAGCATTTTGTTCTGTGGACATGGTGGACATTGGGGTGGAGGTGTTGCATGGGCGGCTGTGTGCACCATGTTGGAGTGAGATGTAGGCTCCCTCTGTGCGAAGATGGCACATGGTGGGTGGGCCAGTGTGGGTGAGTGGGAAGGAGAAATGAGGCAGAGCATGGGGTCCTGGGCACCCCACACGACTGGGGCTGGCAGCACAGGGAGCCCAAGGGCAGCTTGAGAAGGTGCAGCCAGAAAGTGAGAGGAGAACTGGAGAGGGCGGGGTCCTCACCCGGCCTCTCCCCCCACCATCCTCCTGGATGTGTTGGCCTCAGTCATGGCCTGTCCCCTCTGCCAGCGCGTCTTTGCGAGTGAAGGACTGAGACAGTGTTGAGGAGCTTCAATAGATTGTGATCCCCTGGGGGCGGGAATTGTGCCTATCTTGAGTAGCACTGTGGCCTGGCCTCTACCATACTCCGTGGCACACAGTAGGTGCTCAGAAAGTCTTTACTGAAACATACAGCAGCCAACACGCACATAGCACCCACCACGCACCAGGTCCTACGTACAAAGTCTATTTAACTCTATGAGGAAGGATTTGATGCCTTCTGTTTGAACAAATCCAACATGTTTCCACAAATATCTTGGCCATTCAAGAAGTTTTTCCAGGCCGGGCACGGTGGCTCACACCTGTAATCCTAGCACTCTGGGAGGCCAAGGCCGGTGGATCGTTTGAGCTCAGGAGTTCGAGACCAGCCTGAGCAAGAGTGAGACCCCCGTCTCTACTAAAAATAGAAAGAAATTATATGGACATCTAAAAATAAATATAGAAAAAATTAGCCAGGCATGGTGGCACATGCCTGTAGTCCCAGCTACTTGGGAGGCTGAGGCAGAAGGATTGCTTGAGCCCAGGAGTTTGAGGTTGCTGTGAGCTAGGCTGACGCCAGGGCACTCTAGCCCGGGCAACAGAGTGAGACTCTGTCTCAAAAAAAAAAAAAAAAAAAAGAAGTTTTTCCTGAGACCTTTCAGATCTTCTAATTAGAAGCTATTATTATAATATCCTCCCCATGGTACGGAGGAGATTAAGTAACTCACCCAAGTTAACTCACACACGTGATAAGTGGCAGAGCTGGGACACGGCCCCAGGCAGTCTCACTCCCAGGGTCCACGTTCTTAGCAGCGGTGGGAATGAGTGAAAGTTAGTGCCAGTCTGTTTGGGACCAGGGCACATGACTGCCTGTTTCATGTGGCACATGTACACAATCACACAAACATGCAACCATGTGTACACACAGCTACAGGTACATGCAGCTCTTGTCTGCGGCAGGGAAGGACAGCCCAAGCCTAGAGGAGGGACCCTTACTGTGCAGCACTGTCCTCGAATGGGACTGGCCAGAGCTACTTCAGACGTAATTCATTGCTGCCTTTATAGCCCCCGATGACAGAGGGGGATTGGGAGGTGGTGGCAGGAGGGGACAGGTGGAAAGCTCTGGTGTCAGGCAGGACATCTCCTGTCCCTTCTCCCCATGACCTAGTATGGCTTGAGCAAGTCAGTGAGCCACTTTGAGCCTTGATATTCTCATATGCAAAATAGGACTAATTATACTTCTTTCGTAGGATTTTTGTGAGCATTAGAAATGATACATGGTGTCTGGTACACAGTGGGTCCCCCTATAGTGGTGCCACTGTGGTATGAGCAGCCCTTTTTGTTGCATTAGCCACCTCTTTGTCTGATATTGGAAAATGTAAATATTGCCCTGCAGTGAATGGGCATCTTGCAGGTAACCACTCCCTGGCTGCCATCCAGTGAGGGGCCTGTCCAGCTAGAGGTCCCCTCCAGCCTGGCAGGGGTGCAGGCTGAGCGGGAAGGCCGGGAACAGGGATAGGGAAGAGATGCTCAGAGTGGGAGTGTCCAGACTCTCTGGGGCAGTCTGTAATCAGCCCTCACGTGTGGTCACCACTGGGGACACTGCGGAGGTGAGACTAGGGACTCCAGCTGGGGCCCACTATCGGCTCAGCTGTCCTGAACCCCCAAGTGCCACCATGTCATACAGCTCTATGGGGTGCCATTCACATGGTAGTGTATGGAGTAGGGCCCCATGGGGGCCTGCTGACATGGAAAGCTTGAATCATGCCCCTGGGAGTTGTGCAACTGAGGCCGAGAGCTCTTTAGGGCAGCAGCCTCACAGTGCCACATGGGGCTGAGAAGACCTCCTTGGGTCTGCCTGCTGCCTGGGCACCCAGGGCAGGGCAAAAGCCAGTTCCAGCCCTGTCTAGTGCTACTCCCCCGAGGGGCACCCAGGCCTCTAAGCAATAACCCTGAGCGCACTGTGCCTGAAACCCTGGCTTGATACGTCTCTGCCCGGGCTCCAGACTGAGAGCTACTGAGGGCACCGACCAAGCACAGGGGCGGGCGTGCCGAGCATGGGGATCACGCTGGGTGCAAACTGTGCGGTTAGAACAGCGAAGGCTTTCATTCCTCCACTGGAGAGACAGTTACTTATCAGCCTCCAGCCCGTGCCCTGGACCTTGCCCAGGTGTTGGAGACACGAGGAGGGAGCAGATTGACCATGTCCTTGAGGGGTCACAACCTTGTAGAGAGACAGACGTGTAAACAGAAAGTAAGAGCCCAGTGTGACCAGAGCTGCGATAGATGACATGCGTCTGTCTAGGCCACAGGAGCACAAACCCGGACGGGGGGCATTGAGAAAGCAGTCTTGATAAGGCCATCCCTGAGCTGGAAAGGGAAGGGTGGGTAGGGTGAGCCTGGCAGAAGTGGAGGGAAGGCATCCCAGGTGCATATGCAGAGCTTGGAGGTGACCAAGAGCCAGGCCTACTATGAGATCTGCAGGCCTGTGTGGTGCACAGGGAAGAGCGCCAGCCAGCCCAGCATTTGGTAGACCTGGGTCCCAGTCCCAGCTCTGCTTCTGAGTACCTGAGTGAGCAAGGACAAATTCTCCTCTGCCCAGCTTTCTCTGGGCCTCCATTTCTTAAACTGTGTAATGGCAACTGGGCTACATTATTCCCAAAGCCCCTCCAGCCTGGAAGCTCTTAGCTCCTCCCAGACATGGCTAGACCCCTCCCTCCCTTCCAGGAACTCACCTGGGGACATCATGCGGGGACCCCCTGGGGAATGCTCATATGTTTGTCCTGATCAACCCAGGCTTAACACTCTGAGTGCCAGAACCTTTTGCTTTATTGCAAATATTAATAGTTCTGCCCCCTGAGCAGACTGAGAGTCTGGCCCACCTTCCTGGGAATGCCAAGGTTGAAATCTGCTGGGAGCATGGCTGACACTGGACACCTCCACTGGGGAGCTCTCTGCTCTGGTCTGCTTGGGTGGGAGGGGCAGTTCTGAGCTGTGGACTGTCTAAGGGCTCTCCGAGGACATCTAAGCCTTATCATCTCCCTTTGCAGGGACTTGCTTCTTTGTGTCCACTGGCTTCTCCTTTTATAAGCATCACCAGCCAATCAGCTCGTGCCTTCCCTTCTGTGAGATGGGAGTGACCAATCACACTTGGTCTGGTTTCTCGGTTGCTAGGTGCTGGAGGCTGCCTCTTCATTGCTGAGGGGCTTGGGTTTTAAAACTCCATTCCTGGATCTGGAGCTGATCCAGGAGGTTGGGAGCTCCAGGAAGGTGGATTTAAGATTCCCTTATCTTAGTGGGTTCTGCTAACAGTCAGAGCTGTAGGAATTCAGAGGAAGGAGAGAGCACCTGCTCCGTGGCAGTCCTGGAGGGCTTCCAGGAGAGGGTGCCAAAGGAGGGGTTTTCAGGCCCTTCCTGGTCCAGCCAGGGCTGCCCCTTTCTCCTCACAGAGGGGCCTCATCACTCTCATCCTGGCAGCTTTAGGACATCTCCCTGCCCTTCTGTAAGCCCTGGCACCGTCCTGGTCCTTGGGCCCAATGCTGGTCTAGGATCCTCTCCCCTTCACATGGCCCCATACTCCCCGAACTCGTGTAGGGGCTTGGGTATCTGAATTGCCCCAAGCCTGAGCCCTGGTCCAGATGCCCTGTGTGGCTCCAGAGGCTGGGGAGGGATAGGACCCAAGAAATGACATGGAAGGATTCAGAGAGAAGGGGAGGGTGTCCCACATGGGTAGCCCCATGTGAGCAACTGCCTGGAGGTATGTGAGAGTGTGTGCTTGTATATCTGACTGTCTACACGTGTACGTGTGCTGGTGTTTCCGTGCACGTGCCTTGGGCACATGTGTGCATGTGTGAAGCGCAGAGAAAGGACGTTGGTCCTTTCACATCTTGGACTTGCGGATTTCCTCCCCTCCTCATGGTCTCCCCATGAGAAGCCCAGTGTCTCAGGTCCTGAGCCCCAGCTCCCTGCGAGCCCAGGCCCTTGAGCCTGGTCCCCCCCCCCCTGCCTCCCCGCCCCCGACTGTGGCAACTTCTTGATGAAAATTATCAATGAAACTTGCACATAGCAGGGCCAGCATCACCTCCAAATTGAGAAAATCCAATCAATCCATCAACTGTTCCCATTACCCGGCTTTCCACTTGGTTTGACCCTTTCTGGGGCCTGGGACCCTGCTTCAGTCAGGATGCCAATCAGAAGGGCCCCTGAGGACGGAGGGGGTAGTGAAATCAGCTCCCCTCTCCCCAGGTTCCTCACGTCTTGCTCCTTGGAGCAGCCTGGAGTCCTCATCTCTGCTCAAGCCAGTTCTATCTGTTTGAGCTCAGGTTTCCTCCCATCCAAGGGCCTGCCTGTGTTCCCTGGACCATGAGGAGGGGTCAGCTCACCGACCTGGGGCAGCAGGAGGAAGCCTGGGCCGAGGTCAGGGCAGCCACTGAGGACTCTGCCCCGCTCTGAGTCATAGTTTCTACATCTGTAAAAAGGAGATTATGATGCCTGCGGCTCAGATAAGGGGCATGGAAAGGGTGTCTTGGTCCATTTGTGCCGCTAAAACAAAATTCCTGAGACGGGGTAATGTACAAAGCACAGAAATTTATTTCTCACAGTTCCAGAGGCCAGGAAGTCCAAGGTGAAGATGCTGGCAGTTTGGTTGTCTGGCGAGGGCTGCTCTCTGCTTCCGAGATGGCGTCTGGACGCTCATCCTCTGGAGGGAGGAACACTGGGTCCCTACTTGGCGGGAGAGTGGAAGAAGGGGAACCCCTGCCCACAGCTGCCACAAGACCATTTATAAAGGCCCTAATCATTCATGAGGGTGCAGCACTCACGACTTAATCACTCCCTCAAAGGCCCCACCTCCCAGTACCGTTGCGTTGGGCATTAAGTTTCAGCATGAATTTTGGAGGGGACGAAAACACTCAGAGTGTAGCAAGGGGCTCCGTGAACCCGTGAAGTGCTGGGCCCTCGTTGCCGATGTCCCCTGGGCCTTGGTCAGTGGGAGCATCTAAGGGCAGAAGCCGGACGTGGCAACTGTTTGGCCCATATGGGACTTTTGAAAAATTGAATTAGTGGTCAACATTTAAAAATTGGCAGTTTCTGCACAAAGTGTGAGTTTTGGCTTCTCTTGAAAAGTCAGAAGGCCTGGTGTCCCTGGGACCTGCACCCATGTGGGGTGGCCAGAGCTCTCAGGCCGGGCCTGTGCTCCCCTGACCCCTCCTCGTCAGGCCCACTTCCCCTGACTTGCCTGACCCAAGGGGGTGGGTGGCACTTGTGACTCGATCCTTTCAGAACATACTGGCATTTCAGAAGGGGTCTTTCCCAGTGGCCCAGGGAGTGAGTGGTCTGTGTTCAGTGGGTGGAGAGGAGGGTGCAGCTGCCTCCTGGATCCCTCGGTACACGCTCCCTCTCCACGGAGAAACTGAGGTCTGGGTGCCCAGATTGCCTGCCAGGCAGGGAGCAAGAGAAGAGTAGTGCCTTGGGTGTGACTGCCTTTCCTCTATAGGAAAATCCAATGCCTTGCCCATCACCCACACCGCATGTCCTTCCAAGGCCCAGGGGGCCAACGGGGCAGGTTCTCCCAGAGCAGGTGTCAGCAGTGCTAGGCCAGGCATTCTTTCCCCCTCAACCCCTCAATGATGCTTATTTGTCCTTGGGACGAGGTTTGTGCTGTGGTCAGCTCTGTGGGGGGTCAACCCTTTGGGGCAGAGCTGGGAGAGCTGCTCTCATCAGACTGGAAGTTCCAGATCCACCTCTTCTCGGCTGTGTGACCTTGGGAAAATAACTTAACCTCCCTGAACCTGTTTCCTCATCTGTAAAATAGCCACTTTCACGTGTTGCCGTGAAGATCAAATGGGGCTGTGTGTAAGAGAATGGCCTGGCACAGGTTGGGCACATGATTTGTGCCCAGTAAGTGTTTGCTGAAAGGAGGTGTTGAGGGTCCCCAGACCCAGTGGTGGAGCTGCACAGTTACACTGCAATGGCGACGGAGTAACAAGGCCCTGTGTCCCAGCTGGCTGGGGCCGGATGTGATAACAAAAGTGAGGGGCCTCTGCCCTGGGCTTTGCCCCTTCCAAGCTGGGGTAACTGGGGTGAGGAAGCAAAGGGAAGAGGTATAGTTCCTTCTCCCTCCCCATCCTCCACCCTTGTAGTGGGGACACAGCCCTGACCCTGTGAGCTGGGCCCCTTCCTTAAGTGGGGAGGGCACCTTCCTTCTTCAATAGCTAGAATCTGGCCTCCTGGTTTCCTACTGGGGGAGGGAACCTGGGAGCCCAGAGAAGTGGGATGTGGAGGGAACAGGTGGCCTCATTATCAGTGTGTGATGGAGTCACCTCATGGGGCTGCCCCATCAGGACTGGTGAGTAGAAGCCTTCTAGACTTTTATCTAGTTTTAGCTTGAAAGCATGAAAGAGGCTGGGTGTGGTGGCTCACGCCTGTAACCCTAGCATGCTGGGAGGCCGAGGCGGGTGGATCGCTTGAGGTCAGGAGTTCGAGACCAACCTGAGCAAGAGCAAGACCCCGTCTCTACTAAAAATAGAAAGAAATTATCTGGCCAACTAAAAAATATATATAGAAAAAATTAGCCGGACATGGTGGCACATGCCTGTAGTCCCAGCTACTCGGGAGGCTGAGGCAGAAGGATCCCTTGAGCCCAGGGGTTTGAGGTTGCTGTGAGCTAGGCTGACGAGAAAGCATGAAAGGGACAAGGATATTCCAGGTCCCCCAAGGGGGAGAGGCTTTAGGACAAAGGGAGTCTGAGCAGCCTCAAAAAGGTGCATCCTTTCCCCCTTTCCCCCTTTTCGTCAAACACTGCCATTGGGTCATCTTTCTAAAACAGCAGTGAAGGGCACTGCCTTCTCCCTTGGGTGTGCCTTCTGGAGCCACATCCTGGGAGGGGGCTGCCGAGGGCAGATGATAATGGTAGTGATGATGGCAGCTGGTGACATTTACTGAGCACCTGGGCTAAACGCCTCCTGCTGCACTCACCCCATTTCTGGAGTTGCACACCAGCCCATTTCATTGAGGCGCGTCCTTTACATGAAAATTCAGATGGGAATGGAGCCACCCACAGAGAGCAGTGAGAGCTGCACTCATTTACAACCTTCCCGAAAGGATTCTCCTTGGCAGGGTGGGGTGGGAGGATCTAAGAAATAGCTCCTTGTGTGTGTTTATGTTCAAAATGTTGATTTACCTGCTTGGATTTAAAGAATGTGTTCAGAGAACCAGTTTGGCTCTGGGATCTCCAGACTCCTGGCCTCCAGCCAGGAGAGGTATTTCAGCACCATGGAGAGCGCCCCATCCCACCACCTTCAGGGTGACTCCATCAGGGAGGTGGTGGTGGAATGAGGAGCCTGGCTTTTTAGAACTGGCCAGTCCTGGGAAATCATCACGTGGATGGGACCTAGGGCCTGGGGCCCTGTAGGAACATGATCTGCCCAAGCCATTCCTCCACTCAGCCTGACTGCCTGGGGCTGTGTCTCCTGGAACAGAGGCAGAAGCAGGGGCGGCTCAGCTTGCTTCTCTGTGCGGAGTCTGCAGAGAAACAGGTGTCTCACTTTCTGCATTCTAAAAAGTGTGTGCAGATGGGGCGAGGTAGCTCATGCCTGTAATCCTAGCACTCTGGAAGGCTGAGGTGGGAGGATTGCTTGAGGTTAGGAGTTCGAGACCAGCCTGAGCAACAGTGAGTTGCTCTACCAAAAATAGAAAAAATCAGCCAGGCATGGAGCAGCAGTAGTGCCAGCTACTCAGGAGGTTGAGGCAGGAAGATCACTTGAACTCAGGAGTTTGAGGTTGCTGTGAGCTATGATGATTTCACTGCACTGTACCCAGGGTGATGGAGTGAGACTCTGTCTCTAAATAAATAAATAGATAGATATGATAGATAGATAGATAGATAGATAGATAGTGTGTGCAAACAGGAGTGCTGTAAGTCAAATCTCACCCCCAGCACCATTCTGTGCAATTCTGGGCTTGGGAGCAGCGCTTGGTTGTTTTGAGAGGCGGTGAATGGTTACAGTCACGGCCTCTGCAACCTCACTGCCTGAAGTTGAATCTAGACCCTGCCACTCCCGGGCTGTGAGACCTTGGGCACATTACTTAACATGTACACCTCAGTTTCCTTATCTGTAAAATGGAATGATCAAGCACTTACTTCAGAGTTTATTGTGAGAATTAAACATAATATAGGCAAAGCACCTAGAGCAGTGCTTGGCATGTAGTTATTATTGTAAAATGTTATTATTTTTTAACCCCAAGCATTTCTGCCCCAGTTCTGATGCATGACTAGGTTCTTCCCATGGTACCCCAATCTTGCCTCCAGGCTCAAAGGCTGGGAAGAGACAAATGTTCCCTGGGCTTGTAAACCATCAAGAGTGTCTGCAAGGCTGTCTGAGGAAGTGTTTCTTGGGGGCTGGGAGGCCCCATTGCCCTGGGCCAGAGGGTCTGAGACCCTGAGGAGAGGCTGGACCCTGGAACTGCCTTCCTCCCTCTTTCTTCTTTCTCATAGTAGAAAAATCCAGGCTCAGATCTTGGCTCTGGGGCTCATAGGCCATGACCTGGGCAGGTCATTATTGGCCACTTGGAGTCTAATCTGTGTATGGATATGACAATACCCTGGACATGGCTGTATAGAGGATTAAAATGAGAAAATGTAGGCAGGTCAGGTGTGGTGGCTCACGCCTGTAATCCTAGCACTTTGGGAGGCCGAGGTGGGAGGATCTCTTGAAGTCAGGAGTTCTAGACCAATCTGAGCAAGAGCCAGACCCTGTTTCTACAAAAAATAGAAAAATTAGCTGGGCGAGGTGGCGTGTACCTGTAGTTCCAGCTACTCAGGAGGCTAAGGCAGGAGGATCTCTTGAGCTCAGGTTGCAGTGAGCTATGATCTCGCCCCTGCACTCTAGCCAGGGTGACAGAGCAACATCCTGCCTCAAAAAAAAAAAAAAAAAAAGAGAGAGAGAGAACATGTAGGCAAAGGTCGAGCACATTTGCATACTGTAAGTGCTCATAGTGGTGGCTGTCATGTGGCTATTTTCCTAATGTCTCTGTCCCACTTTGAGTCTCTGCCACCCCCTCTCCCTCCCAGGGGGTGAGGCTCTCACTCTTCTGACTTCCAGGCTTGGATCTGACCCACCCAGACCCAAACCTCAGGGATAGAGGCTTTTAAAAGATAAGATTGGGGGCTGGTCTCTGGTGGCCCATTTCCTGTGGCCTCACCCCGTTTCTCTGCCTTACCTTACCATTTGGCTCTGCATTTGTCCAGAAATGGCTCTGCATTTCTGGACAACGCCTTTGTCCCTTAGCCCTGGCCAGACACCCTTCTCCACGCCCAGTTCTGCCCCACTCCAGGAGCAAATGGTGAAGCATTTACCTTACTAACAGCTCAGATTTGATGAACATGAGCTGAGTGGGTTCTAGGCCTTTTCACACGAGTTATTTCATTTATAATCAGCATTTAATTGGTATCTACTTTGTGTCTGGCAATGTAGGAAGCACTTTACACACATTTTCTTATTTAGTCACCCAACAGCCTCTAGAGGTGGTTGTTACTACAAATTGTATTTAGCAGGGGAGGAAACTGAGACCTGGAAGGGTTGGGTGATGCTCAGGTCACACGGAGAGGACCTTGGAGCCAGAGGGAGGAAGAATGGAGCGAAAGCTTATGAAGCCCTTAGCGCAGCACCCAGCACACAGAGGGTGCTCAGCGAAAGGTGCCTGGGCCCCGTCACCCAGCCCTGCCAGGCGATGCGGTGAGTACGGCAGAGAATCCCCTCCCCCGCTCTGACTGCCCCATCAGGGGAGTGTAGCAGGGCAGGGACAGAGGGCCTGGGGCAGGGTGGGTTGTGGGGAGTGAGGCAGAGGGAGGGGTCTCAGATGGCTTGAGCAACTGGTGGGTTGGGGGGCTGTTTACTGAGATGGGGGAGGAAAGGGGACAAAAGTGGGTTTAGGGAGGGATGATGAGTTCGGGTTTGGATCCCTTGCATTTGAGGAGCTCAGGGGATGGGCCTAAGCAGCCAGCAGGGAGCCGAGCTGAGCTGTGAACCAGGGATGTCTGCGTCAAAGGCCATGCTCCCGCCAGCCACACCCCACGCACAGTGTGCAGCGCACACGGTCAGGCTCCTGAGGGCCAAGGGAGGGTCAGAGAGGGTTCGTGTTCATGGTGGGCCAGCAGCTGGGAACAGTAAGGTGGTGACAAAAGAAGGCTTCCTTAAGGAGGGCTTCCTGGAGGGGGCCATTGAACCTTGTGATCTGCAGATATTGAGAGAAGGTGAGTCCCAAAGGAGAGCAGGAAAGAACCACAGTTGGAAGGGTCCTTGAAGGCCGTGCTCAGCCAGATCATGTGACTTGCCCAAGGTCACACAGCTAATAAGTGGCAGAGTCAGGATGCCACCCAGGTCTGCCTCACTCCAGGGCCTCTGTTTTCAACCCGTACGATACTGCTCTCGGGGCATGGGGCCTGGCAAACAGGACAGGAGAGGAGCCACAGTGGAGGACTTAGTCGCTCCCAGTTCAGGCCAGCTCTGCTGAGCCCGTACATGGTCAAATTCCAAATAAACAAAGAGCTGTCAAAGCAATAGGACACAAGAGCTGGGAGAGTTCCAGTTTTAAGACACATCTGACTCTGGGTGGAGGGCTGTCCTTGAACGTAGCTAGGCCGTGTAACTACTTAGCACCTGTGAGCCAGGGTACACTTAGAATCTCCCTTGCCCCTTGACCTGGTGTGTCACCGTGTCGAGAGCCCATTAGCACACTCCAACTTTGGAATAGACATTGTCCAGTTGGCTTCTCCCCAGAGGGAGCACATTTTTGGCCCCTCCCATTTCACACAGATGAGACTTCTGGACACTTTTCTCCTGGGTAGAAGGGGTGGAGGCCCCTGGAGGGTGACCCTTTCTCCCAGCCTTGCAGAAGGCCAGTCTGCCATGCAGGGGACTGGCTCGCCTGACAGCAGGGCAGGGAGCCACTGGGCACACCAGGTTGCAGGGGTGACAGCAATGGTGAATGCCAGCCGCTCGCAGTGAGCATGCAGTGTCAAATGGGGTGCATTACTCTCCATGCAAATTAAAAATTAAAATTAATCAAACACTCAAATTGATTTCCTGCCCGTCTGTTTGCTCTGCTGTGCCAGTCAGATGCCTGCCTGCCCACTCGGCTGATACACCCCATCCTCATGCTGGGCTGGGCAGCACAGCCTGCTGCAGGGGTCCCTGTGAAGGCCCTTGGGAAATTGGGTAAGGGTCCATCCAGCCAGGTCCCTGACCCTGAGGCCTGGTGCTGGGCTTGAAAAGGAGACAGGCAGGAAGAGAATATTGCTCTGGTCCAAAGGAAACACCCATGCAGGGCTGGGAGGCAGAACTCTAGGGACAACTCATGGGGCCATAGTGAACTGAGGCCAGGAGCCTGGGCAAGTCCTGTGGGCTGGGCTGGCCTTCCCCAGGGACTGACCTGCCCCACCCTACCCAGGCCAGCCAGGGGCCCTGGTCTCCTCCTTCCCCAGCCAGGCCCTGGCCTGCCACTTGTCAGCTGTGCAACCTTGGGCAAGTTACTTAACACCTCTGAGCGTCAATGCCCTCATGGGTAAAATGGGGCTGATGATCCCAGTGTGGGCAGGTCCGCCCCCTGGGAAGGGGCCTCTCTCAGGGGGATTAGCAAGCCAGAGAGGCGGCTTGGGGCCAAGGGGGGAATGTGGCGCATTAGCATTGGCAAGGTAGACTCAGTGTAGAGCCTTGGATCTGAGCTGTCTCTGCAGGGCTCTCCCAAGTTGGGACAAAAGGGGCAGGTCTTTATCCTGGCTTTGACCAGCCACTGGAGGCTGCTGCCCCTAGAAGGGAAGGCCTTGGGCAAGGAAGCTATCTCTTTGGTTTCCTTGCCAGGGGGAAGGTACTCCCTGCGGCCCTCAGCTTCAACACTCTGGGCAGCAGGCAGTGAGCGCTTCAGTCTGCAGGGGCGTCTGGGCAGTGCACCATGGTGTCCCCTACATACCTGCCGTGAGGGTTCCCTGGAACAAGGTCGTGAAGCCTGGCAGAGGTCAGCTTGCCATAAACAGCAGTTCCTTTTCTGAAAAGGTCTTGGGGGGCCCCTCCGGCCCTCTCTTCACACCCAGAGTCCTGCCCCTTCTACTCTTACGCTTCGAGGCCTTAGACCCCCCCACTCCACCCTTCTTTCTCACCGGATCACCCCAGAGTCCCCCAGTCTCTCCAGCTTTGCCCTCCAATCCAATCCAGGCTCCCTCGGAGCCCCAGGGAGCGTCCAGATTCAGAACTGGCCACTGCGTCCTCTGCCTAAAACTCTCCAAAGTCCCATCAGCCTCTCACGGCATTCAAGGACCTCAGTGACCTGGCCTTGATCCCCCACCTGCCAACCCTGACCCATGCAGCCCACCCCCCATCCTGCTACTCCCCCAACAGTGGGGTGCTTTCTTATTTTTCTGTCTGTGCTCATGCGGTTCGCCTCCTTCCCTCCCCTCTTCTTGCTTTCTTGCAAACACCATCGTGTGGCCAGCACTTGCTCCCTGGGCCCTGCAGAGGGCCAGGTCTGCGCTGGTGGGTGCTGAGGACACAGAGGGGCGCAGATCTGGTCGTGCTCCCTCCCCAGGGCACTCCCCATGCCCCAGGCCCTCCTCCCACTTCAAGGGCAGTCACTCCATGGCCTTGGTGGGAGCGCCCAATTCCACAGGTGCCACACGGGAGCGTCTCCAGAGGGTCCAGGCTCCATAGCCCCTCGACCCTCAGTTCTGTGGCCCTGCCAGCATCCAGTCCCCACCCCAACACAGTGCCCACTCCAGAACTTGGAACCTTGGCCTGTCCATGTGCCTGTCTGCCCACCTCTGTGAGTCCCCCAAGGACAGACCCCCTGGACCTGGCACAGAGCCCGCCCTCAGTGTGTGGGAAGCAAGTGGCAGGTCTGTTCCCCGAGCTGTGCACACTCCCAGGTCCCCAAACTCCCACTGCCCTGCTGGCCTCCCAAAGTGCAAGTCAGGCCCAGCTCTTTGGAGCAGGCAGAGTCTGCTCTTTGCCCGACTCCTGACATCCACAGCCCCTGGTGCCCTGCTGGCCCTGGCACCACCCTTTCCTGAGCCCTTGCCACGTGACTGTGGAGGACGGCGGGTCTCCAATGTCCCCACATAACCCTGTGCCTCAGTTTCTTTGTCTGTATGATGAGGACAACTCCCCCGGGCTGTAGGGAGCCTTCACTGAGAAGGCACATGCGACTGACTGTTGTGGCCAGTAAAACACCTCCGTGTTGCAGGTAGGTGTGACTAGTAAAGAAAAAGCTGATGTGACAGAACTGTGGACTGACCTAGGCCCCTCAACAAGCTGGCCTGGCCTCTGCTCCATAAGCTCCAAAGCTCCCTGCTGACCTGGGGACAGCTCCTGCAGGGCCATCCCAGCCTCCTTAGGAAGGGCCCTTAACCAGACAAGGCAGCCGGCAAAGCAGGAATTGCGACTCTGGGGTGAGAAGAAAGCCCATTGCGCTGACAGCAGAGCAGAGCCTGGGGCGGGGGGCAAGGGACACTGGGGGACTGGGGGGGGGGGCGGGGTAGCACCCCACAGAGTCCTGCTTCCCTGGACACCCCCAGGGAGGCTGGGATGAAATGAGGCAGACAGGCTTACTGTGGTGACAGGGGCTAGCCCCTTCTGTCTGGAGCCTCAGTTTCCCACCTGTCGATGGGCTCCGAAGCCTGTCTCTGCCCATGGCACCCTGGGGGTGATGCAATCTTACTGGGGAGGTGCAGCTGGCTAGGATTTTCCAGGGGGAGGTTTTGTAGGATCAGTCGGTGTGCCCGTTGCCCTCTGTGTGCTGACTTTGGGGTCCCAGGAGAATGACTGACAAGGAGCAGCGCTCCCGACAGAGTAGCTGATGGTTATGACAAGAATTCCAGTTCCCTTCATCCAGAGAGACAGGAGAGTACAGAATTACGCAGACGGGAAAACCAGTGGCACAAGGGTGCGACGCAGCTATTCCAGGCCAGCAGGGTCCCCAGGCATCTAATGCAGTTGCTGGGTGACAGGAGAGAATGGGTGAGGGTGCAGGGGGGCTTAGGTGGGGAAGGGAAGAAGGCTTCTTGGGGTGCAGGGCTGGGGAGGCAAGCTCACGGGTGGGGAGAGTGGGAAGGCACAGGCCTGCAGCAGGGCCCAGGGAGCCACCCTACCCACTGTGGGGCTCTAGGCCCTGGAATCTGGCTCTGGTGGGTCATTTGGACCGTTGTATCTTCTTCACCCCTTTGCTACAGGCTGTGGCCCAGGGCAGAAGGGCAGACAGGGCAGAAGATGATCAGTCTGACCTTCACTTTACAGTTACAGGGATAGGGAGGGGTGGGTGCTGTCACATGGACTTTTGCTCCTTCCTCTCACCACAGGGCCTTTGTACACATTGTCCTCTCCCTGAAGTCCTCACTTCTCTGAGTTACTGTCTGCTCAACCTTCTGGTGCTATGTCAAATGTCACATCTTGCAAGAAGCCTCTTCCAACTCCCCAGACCAGACCAGGCCCCCACCTCACAGCCCCACAGACCTTTTCGTAGCCATTGGCCTGTGGTTATGGCTGGAAGTAGCAGAGGGCCCTGGGCAGGCATCTACAGGGACACTGACCCAGCCCCTGTGGTGGGAAGCAGCCAGTCCCCTGCTTCTGGTGAAGGGACTCTTCCCTGGAGCTGCCACAGCAGCCTGGGCCCTGGCCCCGGCCCCCAGTCCCCAGCTGCTGCTGCTGTGGCAATGTCTCTGTAAAGCCTGCTGTAAGGCACAGGTGTCAACAGCCCCAGCCGCCAGCACAAGGGAGGGGCACAAGGGGTTCCCAGAGAGGCTTCTGCACCCGACTGCCTTTGTGCAGAACACCCTGAGCAGAGGGCCTGGGCATGGCCCTGCTGAGGAAGAATAAATGACACAGACTTAGGTTCATCACCCCAGTGGGGCATATCAGCTTGCTCCTGTACTTAGGGAGGAAGTTGAGGCCCAGAGAAGGTATGCTACATATTTGAGGTTGTACAGCACAGCTGGGGGCATACATTCCCAAGCACAGACACAAAGGCCATGTGCTCCCAGGACAGGAGAAGTGAGTGAGAGACATGGATGGGGAGAAATGAGGGGTGCAGACAGCGACTGCTCTGCTTGGATGTCAGGGACTCCAGGGAAAAGCTGTTTGTCTCCGTTTGGCTTCCCTAGGGCCCACCTGGAAGCCCTGGGAAGACTCCTCAGGAGGTGTTTCGAGCCAGAGCAGGCAACAGCCGTGAGCTCATCTCCCTCGAGGCCGCCAGGAAGTCTGGTAGGAAGGCAGAAGGAAAATGGCCAGGGAAGGGGGGAAAGGGGAGGCAAGAAGGGACTTTGGGACGGGCCACAAAGCCAAGCTCGGGTGTAGGGAGGGAAAAAGGACAGCTGCCGAATGCCCCCTGGGTGCTGAGCTGGTCCCGTGCATTACCCCTCATGAATTCTTTCCCAGTCACCTTTGTCCACTGTTTTATCCCCATTGTACAGAGGAGGGCACTGAGGCTGGAGTTGGCGCTGGGTCGGCCTGACACCAAAGTCTGGGGTCTTTACAGGGCATCTTCCTGATGGGTGGGTGCTGGGGCCTGGCCCTTCCTGGACTCCCGTCATGGCCACAGCGCAGCCTGGGCTTCTCCCACTTCCAGCTCCAGTCAGCAGGGGGAGGCTGCGCTGCGTCTGGCTGCGGATATGGGCGCAGGGGTTGGGTCTGGGCTTACAGGAGAGGAAAGAAGAGGAGAGGAGGAAAAGAGGAGGAGAGGAGGAGAGGAGGAGGAGTCCTCGTTCAAGGCTGCTGGGTGTGGGGAGCCCTTAGCCATGCCTCTGTGATGGCCAAAAGGTGGGGCTGGGGGCTTCTGCCTGGATATGCCCAGCTGCTGCCCCAGAACAAAGTTGAAACTCCTCAATTCAAGGTCCCTCTTCCCCAAAACACACCCATCACGCCCTATTTCCCACTTCCAGGTCTTTGGACATGCTTTTCAATTGGCACGGGATGCCCTTTCTGTTCCTTTGTGCCTGGCCAATTCTTACTCATCCTTCAATACCTGGCTTCAACGCCACCTCCTCCAGGAAGCTTTCCTGGACCTCCTCCACCTCAGTAACTCTATCATATCTCCTACTCTTTCATTTTCTGTAAGGCAGAAATGTTTCTAGATCACCTGTGTGTCCCTGTACCTAGCATAGGATGGGGCACAGAATAGAGGCTTAGTGAACAAATGGGCAAAATGCATCCCTCTGTGGGGGTTGGGGAGCAAGGGGCCGTCTGGGGGTGGGAGTAATGGTGGGGAGGGGCTCAGAAGATGAAATGTCATGCACCAGAGCTGTCCAGGGTCAGACTGACCAGGAGCCTAGGGGTCCACTTTACTTCCCAGAGGGTCCGGGGAGATCTTGGATGTGAGAGGGCTCTGCAAATGGTGGAGTGCTGTGTCCAGCAGGTCCCTGTACTGCTCACTTTTGCCTTGTTTCCCTGATGATGGGGGAGAAGGAAGATCATAGAACGAGGGAGGGGACAGGCCTGGTGAGTGCGGGGTGGTGGCGAGAAGTGCAGCTTCAGCAGTGGCTCCAGCTCTCATAGGCAAGGAGGAGGTGGGATTCCGGAGGCCGAGAGCCTGCCTGGGGACCCTCTCCCCTTCTGTGGGATCTAACACCGTATCAGAGCTGGGCATGGACCCAAAGATGATGGAAATCAGGTCCTTCCAAGATAGGGTAAACTGAGGTGCAGAGAAGGGTAGGCATTTGCCCAAGGTCACACAGCGGCAGCGGTAGGCCGCCCTGTGAACCTTGTTTTTCCAGCAGGACAGGTGTCTTCACTCCGCGTTCAGATCCGGACAGCAGCTTCCCTGTTCCCTCCTCCCCCGGGCCCGCAATCCCGAGCCCCCAACCCACATTGTCCCCCACTCAGCCTGCCTCAAGCTTCGCCGCCAACAGGAGCTGAGCGCCCCCTGGATGGCATGGTCTGGGCATCGCGACCGTCCTTCTCCTTGACTCACCTCCAGCCCGGCAGGGCCGGGCTCAGCGGCGGCGCACAGGGCCCGCACGGTTCCGGCTGCGCCGCCGCCGCGTACTGCTCCAGCGCCGCGCGCCGCCCTCCCCGGCGGCCCGGGTGGGGCAGGTCGGGCCGGAGCACTTTCCCTTTAAGCCCCGGCGCTCTGAGAGCTGTCGGCGGCAGCCGTGGCTAGCGCGGGACGTCGCCCCCAACCAGGCCGAGCTGGGAGGCGCGAGCGAGCCGCGCGAGCGGAACGGAGGGGCGGCGGGGCTGGGACGCGGCGGGTCCCCTCGCCGCCCACTGCGCGCTCGAACCCTGGGCGCCGCGAGCGGGGGGCGGCCCCGATATAATGCGGAGAATGTGAGAGGCAGCGCAGGGTGGTGGGGCGGAGGGGCGCGGGAGGGCGGCAGCAGGACGGGCGGAGAGCGCGGGAGGGACGGGGACAGGGATTGGGGCAGGTGGCGGAAAGGAGAGGAGACGCGGGAGAGGCAGTGACAGGAAAGGGGAGAGAAGAGCCGGAGAAGAGCGGCGGCGGGCGGCGGCGCAGGGGAGGAGCAGGAGGGAGCGGCGCTTCAGGCGGGAGTGCCGGCAGGCTGAGCCGGCACCTGGGCTGGGCAGTTCAGGCCAGGAGCGCGCCGCGGCCGGGCCAAGCTAGGCGGAGGAGCGGGGACGCCCGTGGGGTCCCCACTGGGAGTGACCGGGGACCCGAGGCGGGGCCGGTCAGGGAGGGGACGCGAGCGGCGCTCCGAGGGCTGGGGCCGGCAGGGCAGGGGCCTTTGTGAGCGCCCAGGGGCGCGGGGCCGAGTGCGCGCCTTGTGCGCGTGTGTGCGGGAGCGTGCGCCCCGGCGGGGGAGCGCGCGTTAGGGATTCTGCCGGCGTCGCGGCGCGGAGGGCAGGCGGCAGGAGCAGGGCGCGCCGGGGAGCGCGGGGCCCTCCCGCGCACACGCACACGCCGCGCGCTCTCCCGCACGCACACACGCCCTCCCTGTCTCGCTCGTTGCCGCTGCCACCATCTCGGAGCCTGGCCCTGCGGAGCGGGAATCCCAGCCGGAGCGGGGACCGGAGCGGAGCAAGCCGGGGGATGCCGGCCCGCAGCGGAGCCGCGCGCGGACGGCGCGCCCGGGACGGTGAGTGTGGCCAGGCCGGGACGCTGCGGCGGGCCGGGGCCGCAGGGGCGCAGGCCGGGGAGCTGGCAGGCTGTCCTCCAGCAGCGCCGCGTGCGCGGCCTCTGATTGGGCGGGAACCTTGGGGGCAGCGGTGGGGGTGGGGTGGGGTGCGCGTCCGTGGGGCGTGCACGCGCGGAGCTGGGCGGGTGCGCGCTTGGCACCCCAGGCCGTGACCGTGCTCCCGCCCGCTGCGCGGCCCCGCCTAACCCTCACCTGCCGCTAGAACCCCCGCGACTTGGAGCAACTTTGTGGAGCCCCCGGGGCGCGGCGGGCCAGGAGGAGGTGGGGGTGGAGGCGCTTTAAGGGTGGAACCCCAGCCTTTCTTTCCAGAGGAGAAAGCGCAAGCGGAGAATGGGCGGGGGCACGGCCTGGGCCGCCTGGAGGGCCAGAGGGTGGGACTCCGCCACCCCATCGGCGCAGCCGCGCACTCTCCGGGACTCCCGTGCAGCTCCGCGGAGCCTAGCTGGAGCCGCTCCGGGGGCCAGACCCCTGTGATCCCGCCAGGGTCAGGCGGGACCGCGCGGCCGCAGCTCCCAGGTCGGGGGCTGGGAGGTTGTCTTTGCAGCCGGGCTGCAGACACAGGCTGAGTTGAGGGAGTGGGGAGACGTGCCCATGTGTGTATATGTGTGCGTTCCCGCGCCTTCTGCTCCGCGGGACGGGTAGCTGGAAGAAGGGAAATACCTGCAAGGTGCGCCCCACAAGACCTGGACTCCCAGGAGCTCCCAAGAGGCTGGGAATAGGAGGGGACGCCTCCTGGCCGGCCGGCCGGCCTGGTACCCCCATCCCTCTGTATTGAGGCTGTGGCTGTGCTGTGTGCCCGGCTCCCCTTTTGGGTCTCCTCCCACACTCGAGTTCTGTGCTGGCGGCCTCGGGGAACCTCCCCACACGCCCCACCCCAACTGCCAGCCCAGCCAGTCCGGCAGGAGCTAGGATGGGAAGATGTGGTCCAGGATGGTGGCCCTGAGAGGGAGGGAACCTTGTGTTTCCAGGAGTGAGAGGCCCAAGGAAGGGTCAGGGGTCAGGGCCCCTTCAGGCTCCTCCCCTTTACCAAATCCTCCTTCCGTCTGGGACAGGCTCTTCCTCCTCTAGGAAGCCTTCTCTGGTTGCTGATTGCACCTGAATCCCTCCAGCTTGGGCTTCCTTGGGGCTAGAACTGCCGGGGTCCTCAGTGGCCCCTGTCCATATGCTCCCTTTCCTGGCACCCGGGTATGAACCTACAGGGTCAGAAGTCTTGATCTCAGCCTGAATGCTGTGTGGAAGGGTGTGGCGGTAGGACCAGTCAGTATCTGCCCTGGCTTCTGGGATGTGGCGATATCTATATTTGATCAGCTTTCAGGCTTAAACCTTACTTCTACCTCCATTATCCCTCTGGAATCTCTCAGCCACTTTGTGAGAATGCTTCTCACAAAGACCCATGGGCATGCTTCTTGTCCATTTCACAGAGGAGGATTCTGAGGCAGAGGTGGAGCTAAAAGAACTCCAGTCTCCTAAGTCTCAGGGCAGCCCCTTTCCACTGCGAAGGGATCTTCTGATCGTGGGCTTTGACGAGGCAGGGAGGGGACAGCAAGGGCGCCCAGGCCTTCTCTGTTGACCTAGCAGCAGGGGCTCTGGGGACCTGCTGCTAGAGTCTCCCCAGGGCAGCTCTCCTGCTGCTTGTGACCAACACCTTTTGCAGGTGGGGCAGCCATTCTCGGCCTGAGGCAGTTTAGCAAAGGCTCCTGGTTGCCCTGGCTTGACCTGTGGGACCTCTTGACCCCAGCCTTGTTAAACAGGGACTTCCTAGATTTTGGGTCTGTCTGTGCTCTGCTTGATGAATTGCAAGCCTGGTTCCTGCAATCCTCCACGCAGCTTTAGGATGTCATTATTATCATGGGGATCAGACCCCCCCCGCCCCCCACCGAGCCTGGTACTCTAGGCTAGGTCCTGGCATTGTTCTTCTCTTTGGGTCCCAGAACCTTCCTCCTCTCCTGAGAGCTCCATCCTGGGGCCCCTTTGTTGGCCAAAGCGCTCACCCTTGGGAGAAAGGGTTCCCGATGGAGATCTAAATAAACGTGCACTGGGGGAGAGGGGGAGGCTCTGGTGGCTACTGGGGCCACTTCCTCCCCAGGTGGCCCACCTGAGGCACAGGAGGCCAGAGCTGTGAGGCCCAGGCAGGCCTCTGTGACCCCCTCAGTCCTGCTGGTAGCCTGGACTCATCCCCAGGGCCACACAGGCCCTTGAGAGCCTTCAGAGATGAGAGCTGCTGCCCAGGAGTGACCAAGTGTCCTTTGGGACTGGGGCGCTGGGCCTGCTGGGTCCTGGCAGTGGCTTCCTCAGGCTCTTTGCCGGCCCCCCTCTCAGGCGTCCTGTCCCTGCATCTGCCCCTCCTCTCCCACTGGCTGCAGCTGACTTAGTCTTTCTTAGCCTGGCTTCCCTTCCCCTCTTTTCTGTCTGTCTGTCTCTCTCCCTCCCCCTTCCTCCTCCTCTCCCTCCTTCCCTGTGGTTCCTTAAGCTCTGGACTTTTGCCTCCTGCGTGTTGACTGGTGCTCTGGTCACCACCCAGGTGGCTGGAGCATGGCTGGATGCCTGGCTTGGCACTACCCCTGCCATCCAGGCCTGCTTGAACTTGCACCCTGACTCTTCTGGTACCTACCCCACAGCCGACTCCAGCAGGATGAGCCCTTTATTCGGGGCCCTGAGCCATAGGGAGGGGAGAGCAGGACACCAGTTTGGTTCCTGGTCTGTCTTGCCAGGGGTGAAAATGCCAACCAGGTGCTCCCAGCCCCCACAGGCTGCCCCCTTTAGGAGGACAGCCACTCAGCTACCCCAGCCTTCTGGCTGGGAAGGGGCAGTGCCCTGTGTGGCCCCTTTAATTTCCCTCCCCAGCCAGGCCGATGTCCCTGCTATGTTTGTGTTTTAAATTGTATATATTCTAACAAATTCAGTGATAGGAAATTGTTTGGTGGGCTGGGCCTTGGGGTAACTCAAGGGGGGAAAGGTGCCCCTGAACACTCAGGCCTCCTTTTGTGGGGGTTGGGGGCTACTCTGGCCAATCTCAGAGTCTCTGTCATGGGCTTCTGGGGCCCAGAGACTGGCTCCCAAGAACCATGCCTTGGCCCTTGCTCCCCACTGCCTGGAGCCCTACCCTTGGGGCTCACTCCACATTTGGAGCATCTCTTGGTTTGAGGCCTGGGCCCCTCCCTGGATGGGCTCTGAAAGGGGAGATGCACTTCGACCCTAACCCTGGGCATGAGCAGAGTGGGCTGGGTGACTGCAGGGGCACAGTGGGGAAGTGGCCAGGGGTTATTTTGATGGACTGGAAGGGCTGGTGGGGTTTTGACCTGCTGAGATGTTTCTGGCACTTGATAGATGCTCGGGTTGTTGAATAAATGAACGATGGGAGACTGTGGATGTGAGTGAGGGCTCTCCGGGGAGATGGCGTAGTGTTAGCAAAGGCATGTGGAGGGGAGGCACCAGGCAAGGGGAGACCGTGTTTGCAGTGGAGCCATTCACGTAGGGCACAGTGGAGCAGGTTGGCACCAGGCAGAGGAGCATCCTCAGTGCCCAGCTAAGCAATGTGGGCCGATTCTGAATTCCAGGTTGCAGAGTTGAAGTTCCAGAGGGACATGATCAGATTTGCAATGCGAACCGCTCCCTCTGGTGGTCGTGGGAGGGGTTGGCCAGGAGAGCCAGAGG
>CM052442.1:112906309-112926565 GCA_028533085.1 Varecia variegata | reverse complement strand
CCAGTCCTACCTCTTGGGCATACAGAGATGGCAAATGTCCTGGAGTCACAGATGCAGCTGTAGTACTGGCCCTGCCACTGTGCACACTTGGCACAGGAAGCCCCTGAGGCCCTCGGGCTCACCTCAGTTTTTGTGTCTATAAAATGGACACATTTGTTTGTCTCCCTGGATAACTGGAGTGAGTTTGGGTGGAAGGGGGCTACAAAGGGAAGGGATGGACAGGTGGTCGGCAGTGCTATTTGACAGGAAGAGCTTGAAGCCCGGAGAGGGGCGATGACTAGCAAAGATCGTAAAGCAAGTTGGGGACAGGGCACTCCAGCCAGGGGTGTCCTGGCTGTGCCTGGGGCTTGGGGGGCGGGAATGGGTGGGGCGGCTGGGGCCTCAGGGCCTCTGCAGAGGACGTCCTCGGGCAGTTGTTTCGGCAGTCCAGCTGTCAGGGAGCATATGGGGCCATATGGCTACATCAGGGGAGGCGCCGGCCGCTGGAGGAGGGTTAGCAGCTGCCACCGTGGCCTTCTGGATCTGTGTGGGCACTGCCAGCCACCAGGGTCAAGTGGGCGGGAGCTGAAATGGAACCTCAGTGTCCAGGTTGGTTTGGACATGGAGGCTGGGCCTTGGCAGGCGGCCCAGTTCCAGCACCCATCTGCCAGGGCAGCCGGACAGGCAGCTCCACACCCAAGGCTGATCCAGTTAGCTCAAGGCCAGCTGTGCCAGCCACCTCCTCACAGGCCCCACCCAGCTCTGGTGGCCCTGCTGGTCCATGGGTGGCACAGTGCCTCTGATGTCAGGGTCTGGGCCTCAGAGTGCGTGTGTGTGTGTGTGTGTGTGTGTGTGTGTGCATGCGCGTGCGCGCGTGTGTGACACGCACCCTCACCCTGAGCGCGGATTCTGAAGCTCTGAGACTTTGGGGTGCAGAGTGGCTTCTTGAATCAGCCTGGCGAGGTCAAAAGGGCATGGGCTTGAATGCCAGACGGAGCTGGGTTTGAATCTCGGCTCAGCTGCTTCCAATCTGGGTCAGCTTGGGCAAGTCACTTTATTTTTCTGAGCCTCGCTTTCCTCCTGCATGTGTAGGGGGACGATGTCTACCTCCTAGAGATGTGTTAGCACGTGTCGAAGTGACACACGTAAAGTAGGCAGTGCCTGCTGCACTGTGAGGTCTCGGTACACGTTAGCCCATTTTGTGCTCTGTGCGGGAGAGGGATGTGAGTCCTATTGGGGTTTCCATGCCCGGACTGTCGTGAAGAGGAGTCTTATTGTTATTTTCCAGGGCAAAATCTGCTTTATAGTTTTCTATGTCTTTATACTGCTCTTGTTTAGTTCTCACAGCAGTTCTATAAAGTAGGCAGACAGCATCGCCCCATTTCGCAGATGAGAAAACCGAGGCTGGGAGTAGGGAAGCGATTCTCCAGAAGTCATGCAGCGAGTTGGGATTGCCCCTGTCTCTGGACTCCCGGCCCCCGCGGTTTTGCTCCACAGGTAGGCTTCCCGCACTTCTGGGGAGCAGTCCGGGAAAAGTGGCTTTGCCTTCTGTCTAGACTAGGCTTGGGGATTCTAGAGCCTCCCTGCCCAGCCCCATCTCTGTTATAGGTGGGGGACAGGCTGTCATGGTGACCAGCAGCTGCTCCCAGCTGGCGTTGCTATGGGGGATACAGTGGGGCAGCGGTGGCTGCGTTTTTGTGTCTGCTCCAGCATGAGGAGGGACCAAGACTGGGTAGCCCTCCAGGGGCCAGGAGAGGCCAGGGAGGGTGAGCGGTGGACCTGTGCCTCACCTGGGCCATGCCAAGGTGAACAAGACTCAGCCTTCTGGGGCAGGGAGGGGAGGGCACTGGGCCCTGCCCCTGACCAGCTGTGTGACCTTGGACAGGTCACTGTCCCTCTTTGAGCCTCAGCTTCCCTCTTTGGAAGTTGGAGAGAATGACCTCACTACTTACCTTACAAGGCTGTTTTTGAGGCCGTAATATAAATATGTGTTTTTGTACATGGTGGGGGATAAAAACGTGATATTCCTCAGATTCCACGGAATCTGTGGTTCCAGGAGTGCCCGTCCTACAGTTTGATGATCTGTGGCTATTCAGTGATTCGCTTGTTAGCACTTGCTCCGGGCCTGGCTGTGCTGGGTGTTATGGGGACAGAGAGGGATAAGACCAGCCTGTGCCCCCTCGGGGTGTGCAGCCTGGTGTCGCTGTGGACGGCCCTCCCGAGCACACGCTGGCTGGCATGCTCCTTCTCAGCACCCTCCCAGCATGCCCTGCTACCCCAGGCTGGCGGCCAGGCCCCAGCGCCTCGCACAACCAGCCCTCTCCCTCCACTACCGCTCTGTGTCCCCGGCTTCAGCCAGGCGCTGCTCACTCCCCTTCATGCGCTGTGGCTTTCCTTCCCCCATGGTTTGACATGTGCTGGGCCCTTTCCCTGACAGTCCTTCCCCCATTCCTGCCCATGTAGAGTCCACGCCTTTTTCAGGAATTAGCTCAAATGTCACTTTAAAAAAAACTCTCTCCCGATCACCCCAGCTGGAAGTAGTCGATACTTCCTGAGCACGCTGAGATCAGTGTATCTGCTTTACGTTTAGTGATTATTTACTGGTGTCCTGTGCACCTACTGTGTGTGAGGCCTGCGTGGCAGTTTGTCTTTCTTTGTGGCTTGGGACTGCCTTGGTGGCAGGGACTGGGTACTGGCATGCCTAGGGACCAGATGAGGCTGATCGGGGGCATGCAGTGCATCCCTCAGGTGTCTGTGGCCACAGCCACTTCCTCCCTGAGTGGCTCCTTGGGTCCGGGGATGTGGGCTAGGCCCAGGACGTCTGTTTGAGAAGTCCCAAGTTACGGGCGGCCTTGCTGCTGAGGGGCTCACCACAGGCACGGCCCTCCCCGTCCCTGGAGGCTGCACCAGACTGGGGCGGCGGGACCCAGTAACTGGCCATACATAACTCCCCACCCCTGCCCCGATGAATTGCATAGCACTCCGCAATTAGCAATTAGCGATTGACTATCTGGGGTACTGATAACTCTTCATTATCGATTGGTGGAGGTGGGCCTGGCCGGTGTTGGTGGGGTGAGCTGGGTCTGGCTGGGAGATTGTGATCATGGCCATTTATTTCTGACCAGGAAGCTCGATAAGCAGGAGCCAGAGAAGAGAGGTGCAGGCCGCCTTCCCTCCAACCCGCGCTGCTGGGGGGGGGGGGTTGGGAGGAGGGGAATTGGGGCGGATGGGGAGCTTCTGCTCTCTCCCACCTTCCTGTGTTCTCCACCTTCCTTATTCTGCTCCAGTCTCTCCTGGCCCTGGCTCTCAGCTTTCCCATCTGTTGAATGGGGATTTCAGTCTCTTTGTGGGGTAACACTTTGCCTTTGAATGAGATCTCCATGTAGTCACTGACTTGTCATCACAAATGGGGGCATTCTGAAGCTCTGAGAGGGGGGTGGCCCCGTGGGGGTGGAGCCAGAATCATGAACCCCAGCCAAGGCTGCTCTGCAGAGAGGGTGAGGGGATTGGAGGGCGGGAAGAGGGGTCGCAGGACAGCAGTCGCCTCAGTAAAGCGCTGTGTCTGGCTTCTGAATGTGCAGCCAGGGCTCAGTGGAATTTGTGAAAAAGCGATTTCCAGGGAAACAACATAAAAGAGATGGTAGGGGGGACGGTTAACCTACTTAGGAGACCCAGTTGCCTTTCAGACGTGCCAGGAGCACAGGGTGGTGTTTGTGGGGCTCCCGGCTCACGTGATCAGTGCTATTTTTTAAAACAAATTTTTGTTAGGAACATTTCCAAACATACAGACATGCAGAAAGATAGAGAGACTAGTACAGGAAACTCCTGTATACCCCTGGATTTGGCAATCATTGACATTTTTCCACATTTTGCTTTATCCTTTTTTCTGAACTATTTTAAATTATAGACATTATGACATTTCACCCCTAAATATTTCAGCATTCATCTCTAAAAAATAAGAGCAAATAATTCTGTCTAATCTCAAGTGGTCTCCAGTTTCCTTTCATTCTGTCTTTGAGAGCTGAGGATGCCGTAGATGGGGAGACTGAGGCCTCCGAGGTGACATGGCCTGTCCGAGGTCACATAGCAGAGAAGGGGAGGGAAGGGACGGGATCTGGGGCGGGCTGTGGGTGTTGCCTGGGACTGGACAGACGTAGGAGGCACAGGGAGAGGGGAGCAGTGGTCTGGAGCTGCTCTGGGGGCCGGATCGGGACCCCCTCTGGGTGGGTTCTCTGGCCCAGGCTGGAGGTTCCACCTAGAAACCAGAGGTGCCCCTCTTTTAGGTTAATCGTCTCTCTTCCTTTTGTTTGCTGTGGGAATTAATCAGGAACTGCAGCGTCAGGAAAATCTAAAACAACTTCTTGTTTATTGTTTAATTTAGGAGAATGTTATCAGGGTTTGGCCGTGCAGGGCCAGGGGAGCCTCTGAGGCACGAGCAGCTGGGCTGCCCCCACCAGCCGCTCTGGGGAGGCAGCGGGAGGGCTGGCCTGGCAGGAGGATCCGAGTCTGGATAGCCAGGGGACTGCGGGAATTGGGTGTGTGTGTGTGTTGGGGGATTGGGGCTGAGCCAAAGACTCTGGCCTTAAAACAGAGATGGGAACAGACTCCAGGGGAAGCCCCTGGGGCAGCTGCAGAAACGAGGGAGGGCCCTGGCCACCTCTGGCCATGCCAAGGGGCCGTTCTCTGCCCTGCCTAACCCTAGTCTCCTCCCGGGAGGCTTTGACAGGGTGAGTGTCCTCTGCCAGCCTAAGGCAACTGCCGGTCACCCTGGGTTTCCCCGCCTCCTTGGGGGTCAGGGTGATCTGCCCCCAGCACCCACACATGCCTGGTATTCCCTGAGGGGGTTGTGGAGGTCCAGGAATTAGAGAATCCTGGAACTAGGAGGCAGCCTCAGAGATGATCTGATTCCTCTTATAGGTTCCAGATAGGGAAACCGAGGCACAGGGAGTGGCCAGTTCTGTCTTGGGTCTTGGGTCTCACAGTGAAGCATTGCAGAGCCTTGGCAATAAGACAGGGGTCTGGCTTCCCAGTCCCAGGGTCCCCTCCCTCCAGGACTTGGGGTTCAGGACCAGCTAGTGCTCCCCAGGTGCAGAGGGGAGGAGGCTGCCCAGCTGTGGAAGGGCTGCCAGTCATCCCTGGGGGTGTGCCCGGGTTCCTCTATCAGGGCCTGCCCTCCTCTGTCTCTTCCTCCCTTTCCCTCCCCACCACCTGTGTGTGCATGTGTATGTACACATGTGTGCATGCGTGTGTGTACATGTGCACATGTCTGTGTGTGCGTGTGTATGTGAGCCTAGTTACTTATCAGTGGAGAGAAGGGGTGTGCGGGTGGAGGAGGAGGCCTCAGTGGGGTGTCCCGAGGCTCAGCCATGGGGGCTGACACTGGTCTCCCGTACCTTTCCCTGCCCCCACAGCGAGGAGAGTCCTGGTTAGTGCCAGGCTGACTGCTGGGCTTATTTCTGGGGGTCAGTGGGGGAGGGAATGGGAGAGGCCCCTGGGAGAAATGCAACCAGAGAAGGAGCAAAAGACGGAGACATCAAAACACCTTTTGATCCCTGGTCCACGGCCCTGCAGTGGCGCCAGGCCCTACATCAAGCCTGTGTGTTCTCTGCAGTTGGGGAAGGAGGGAAAACAACCTCTCCTCGAACGAGTGGCTCACTGGGGCCTGTGAGGCTGGGGGCACGTTGCCAGCTCTCCAGGGCAGCTGTTTCCTCCTGGGTAAAGTGAGGCAGGGAGAGGCCTGTTATGCTCTGAAAGCGAGGGAGGGAGGGCCAGGTCATGCTGTTTCTTGGCCTGTCCTTCACCCCCCGCCAGGTGGGAAGTGGGTCACAGGAAAGAGCACAGATCCTTGTTGTCCCCCAGTGCCACCAGGCCTTTCCTCAGCTCTCCCAGTGCTGTGGGGTGGGGAGAGAGCACCGTGCCTGCAGTCCAGGGATTAGTGGGTGGGGCACAAGCGCTGTGTGTTCCCACACTGACTGTGTGCTGTGTGCCACGTGGCCCTGGAAGAACATCTCCCTCATCATTGTGCACAACTGCCCTGCAAGGTGGACACTGGTGACTTCCTTTCACAGATGGGGAAGCTGAGGCTCGGTGGGGTCACCCACCTGGCCAGTGGTGGGCTAGGATTGGAGCTCAGCGCTGCCTGACTTCACTGGGCCGCGCTGCCTCTTCGGCCTGGATTCTGCTCTCAGCTGACACTGGCTGCTGCTCCCTGGGTCTTGGCGTTGTCCGTTGGGAGCGGGAGGACAGCTGAGGGCTGAGCTGCAGGCCCCGGCTGGAGCGAAGGCATCTTTCCATCCCTCAGGGAGGCTGAGCCTCCATTCTCCTCCCCCACCTGGCCGGGCAGCTTCTGAGGGGTCTGGCTGAGGCTTGCCGCTGTTCTTGGAGGAATCCTTCCCGAGCCAGGCAGAAGGAGGATCCCTGGCCCTGCGCTCAGGGCTTGGGCCTCCATGTGTGTGCGAAGCTCTTGGAGCCTCCGGCGCCCTTTGCTCCCAACTGGTGTGTGCCTTTGGAGCGAGCATTTGTTGGGTGACTTCATGGTGGTGTGGGGGCCTGTGTGCACATGTGTGGGCCATCCTGAGGCCCAGAGAGTCACACCTGAGGGTTGAGCATGAAGGAGGGCAGAGGTGAGTTTACTGAACACCCAGTAAGTGTCAGGCACAGTGCTAGATGCTTTATACATATGGCCTCATTCAATCCTGACAACAACCCCATGAGATATGTACTATTACTATCCCCATTTAACAGATGAGGAAACCGAGGCTCAGAGAGAGTGAGGGACTCGGCAAAGGTCACATAGCTAATGAATGGAGGAGCTGGCGTTCAAACCTGGTAGCATTGGCTTCTACAGGAGGCTGTCTTGTGTGCCAGACAGAGGGAGTCCATGCTGTGGCTGAGAAGAAGAGTGTTGGGTTTCAGGAAGGGGCTGCTCTGTATTTGGAGAGAGGAGGCCAAGGCCAGTAAGGTCCAGGTGAGGAGGGGCTGGGTCAGCGGCGCAGGCCTGGCTGGAGTCCAGCGATCCGGCTAGAGCTGTGTGATCTTGGCTCAGCACCCCCGCCCCACCCAGGTCTGTATCCTCAAACCTGCCTCCCCTCCCTCTTGGGGAAGTGGTGCACATTCCTGCTCCTCCTCTCTCAGGGCAAAGGCCTGGCAGCGAGACTGAGCTGGCTGCTCAGAAGACAACCGGGGGCAGCGTGCCATGTGGGGGAGCGGCTGCAGATGAGGCTGGAGAGGGGCCTGCGCCGTGCGGGCTCCCGTGCCAGCCTGCAATGGGGGGTGTTCTCTGGATTCTGAGCAGGGCAGAGTCATGGCGGGTCTGAGGTTTATAGACGTGGATCTCTAGTGGCTGGGGGCCACGGGTGGTGGGGAAGGGGTGAGCGAGCAGGGGACAGCTGGGGGCTTCTTTCCCGCTTGCCCCGGGCCCCATGGGTGCAGTCTGAGGCCGCAGCCCACCTCCTCCTTGTCTGCAGTTCTTTCCCTCCCATCCCTGCCTCACGGAACATGGGGTCAGGTGGGAGCGGGGGTCCCTGGCCCCTCCAGGCCCCTCCCGCAGAAGCTGCAAATATTTTGTCTCACCACCTCTGCTGCTGGAAATTGCTGCTTTTACGCCTTTTTTTCTTTTGCTTGATACAAACGAACGCTGGAACAATTCCGTGCCGGGCGCTCGCTCTGTTGCTTCTGCTCGTGCCCAGAGTCCCCTCCAAAAACTCTAATTGCTTTTAAGCTGTGATAGTTGGCAAAAGCAATTTTCTTTACATTATGGAGAAAAGGGGAAAATCCACCGGATTTTCTTCTTCCATTTTTTTTTTTCCTTTTTGACTCTAACCTCTCGTTTTGAGTTCCCTTCACAGCTTCTATGGTCCTGGGAGAGAAACAGAGCAGAAGAGATATGGGCAGGGAAGCAGGAACACCCACGGGCAGGGCATTTTGCCTCCTGGGCCTCAGTTTCCCCATATACAAAGTGGTGCTATGTCTCCATTCATTTGACAGACATTCCCTGAGCATATCTGCTGGAAGCAGCTTGGGGGCGAGGACTGGCTCCCTCTTGTTGGCTGCTACACCCAGCACGGAGCCCGACACATAGTAGGTGCTCAGTGAAGACTGGCTGCCTGGTAAATGGCTCTCCCGTGAGCCAGGCCCTTTGCCAGGCACCCGGACTGCCCAGGAGGAGTCAGAAGCACACCTGCCCAGGAGAGCCCATGATTAGAGGGGCAGCACCACGCAGACATAACTACCGTCTCACCGAGTTGCAACACGGGTGGGCACTGGGGACCAGGGACACAGGTGTCCAGTTCATAGGACTCTGCTGCTACAGTTGGGTTTGCGTCACTGTTCTTCAAGGTGTACAACCCTTACAGTTTATAAAGTCCACTCACCCCTGACCCCTCAGTAGACCTAGACATGGTCCCCTGCGGTGGGCAGAGCAGGGCCCAGTCCCCTGCGGACAGATGTAGGTCAAGTTCGCGCCAGGGTCCTGCAGGCAGGTAGAGCTGGCATGGGGGTTTGAACTCAGCTGCCCGCACCACCTCTGCTGAGCAGCACCCCTCTCCACCCCTCCCAAGCCCTGTGCTCCTTCCCTGTTTGCAGAGCGTGTGGGGCTTTTCAAAAGCATTAATGATAGAAAATAAATTGGAATCGGAGAGGAATCATCGCCGGGCGTTCTCGGAGGGCCGCCTCTGCCCTTGCGCCTCTCAGCCATATTGAAGCCGCAGCCAGACCAGAATATGAATGAGTCTGGGGCCGGCATCGCTCCTCATTTGCCGGGAAGCCCTCCCTGGGCAGCCGGCGCGCACCAGCGGCAAAGCTGTTTGCAGCGAGGCCTCAGCCTTCGCTGGGCATCGCGGCTGGGGCTGATTTCTCTGGGGTGCAGTCACACTGCATGGCTGTGAGGGTGTGGCGGATTCCCGAGGTTAGGCCCCCCAACCCCAGAGCCCTCTGCTGGGGTTACAGCTCTGAAGTTAGCCCCAGGGAGGGCCAGGCATCCCTGCTGGAGGGAAGGGGCACATAGGAAACCGGTCAGTGGCTCCTCAGTGTCTGCGTTCCTCATCTGGGCATCTAAGGCCCCCTGTGTGCGTTGACCCTCTTGTCCTGTCTCCTCCAGGAAGCCTTCCTTGATTACTGCCTACCTCATGCTTGGTTTTCCATTTTCAAGCTTCTCGTGGCCCTTCAAGCCCAACAGGGACAGGCAGGTAGTGAGTGGAGCAGGCCAGGTGTGGTGCAGTAGTAGGGTGGGTGGAGATGGCAGCGTGGGGGCCCAGGCAGCGTGGGGGCCCATGCTCCACAGCCGCAGTTCTCATCTGCCTCCTGGCAGGGAGCTCCCTGAGGGCAGGCCCTGGTCTCTGCCACGACGCCCTGTCTTTCCATGGCAGGCCCGCTGGGCATGGGCTGGGCACCGGGGCAGGCTTTCCGTAAAGCATCAGAGGCTCTGGGGACCCAGGGCATCACTCAGGGCAGCTGTCCCCAACCTTTTTGGCATCAGGGACCAGTTCCATGGAAGACAGTTTTTCCATGGACCAGGTTGGGGCAGAGTGGGGGAGGGCGGGGTAGATAGAGCTCAGGCCGCGAAGCGAGCCACAGGGGCAGCTGTAAATACTCTCGATTGCCCCCCCTTGCTGTGCGGCCCCTGTTCCTAAATTTCATGGGAGACAATTTTCTCATGGACACGGGGGTGGGAGGGTGAGGGAATTGGGGGGTGCAGTGCAGGTCTGCAACCGGTCCTAACAGGCCATAAATCAGTAACCCTTTTGCTTAGAAATGGGGAAACTGAGGCCCAAAGATGTGGGATAGGTGGAAGGTCCCCTGTTCTGCACCAAGCAGACGGTGCATCCGTGCCTTATTAATCTTCCCAACAGGAGTAGGGGGGCAGTTTTTATACCTCTGCTTTAGGGAGAAGAAAACTGAGGCTCGGAGCTGGATCAGGGGAGGCTGCAGGTCTGCATTTGAACCAGTCTGTGGGAGCCCCAGTGCCAGCTGTGTCTCTCTGGCAGGATTAGGGGGTGCCGAGGCACGCACTGAGTCACCTGGGGAGGGGGGCGAGGTACGTTTGTGCCCAGGGTAAGCCCAGCCAAGGGCAGAAGGTCCAGATCTACCACTAAGTCCCAGTGAGACCCAAGCCAGTCAGAGGAAGGCTCCTGGAGGGGTCAGGGGACTTGGGGGGCCCACTGAGCCCATGTGGCCTGGGCCTGGCTGCCAGGCCTGCTCAACACTCCTGTCCAGCCCCTGGGCTCCCTTGGCCCCAGCTCATATGAAACTTCTCACTCCTGTCACCTCTGTGGTCCCTGCAATGTGGGAGGTGATGACTGCAGTATCCGAGAGGGGCCCCGTGAGCAGGGCAGGGCAGGCTGGGCAGCCAGTCCCCTGCGCCAGCTGAGGGGGTGAGAGGATGAGGGCAGAGGGACTCAGGCCACTGCCACGCAGGACTGCACACTCAGCCCTCCAGCCTGGAGCCAGGGCCACGCCAGCCACACCCCTTCATATCCTTCCACGCAGAATGGACTCACAGGGACTGCCTTGTCTAGCCTGAGGCATAAGATGGGGAAACTGAGGCCCAGAGAGTCTGAGAACGAGACTTAGGGTTGCCACTGACTCACTCCGACCTCTGCCCATCCAGCCTGTGCTCTCACCCTGATGGGGAGCTCATCCCCTACCAAGGTAGCCCTGGCCACCTTGGATGGCTCCCTTCCAGCTCAGAGCCAGCATCTGCTCTCAGTGACTCACAGGGGTCCTGGCCTGGGGTCCAAGGGACAGGACCTGCCCCAAGTGGACCCTCCTGATGTGCACGTGGACATCGTGCCTTGTACATCCTCTCCTGTGGGGGTGAGCCTTGCTCCGTTCCTGTTCGATGCTTCGGAACCTTTGGGCTGCGGGCCCCTTGGGGAGTCCGATGAGAGCCGTGGGCCCTGCATTGAACACGGGAGCTCCACCCCTCCTGCATGCCTATCCTCACACCCAGTGCCCACAGGCCTCTGTAGGACCCTTTCCCTGGGGAGCCTGGTTAGGAACTGCTGCTTTAATCATTCCCCAGGTGGCATGGTTAATATCACCTGTTGCGCTGACCTAAGATGGGAAGCTAGGTGTCCCAGACCCCAGGCCACACTCTTCTGCTCTAGCCTGCTGCCTTAGGAAGGTCCCACCGTGTGCCTGGGTTAGGGCCAAGTGCTGTGATAACCCATTCATTCATTCTACAAACTTCTGTATCCGTCGCCTCCTCTGTCCAGGCCTGGGCCGGGCTCTGGAGCACACAGGAAAAGAAGACCTGCTGCAGGAAGCCAGACCTGCCAGCGGTCACAGCTTGGGGGATGAGAGCAGGGCAGAGGTGAGCACAGGGTGGGGATACCAGAGGGGTTTCCACCCGAGCCTGTAGGGAGAGGCTTCTTGGAAGATACCGGAACTGGTAAGGAAGGAGGGCATTAGCCAGCAGAGGGAATGGCAGGTGCAAAGGCTCAGAGGTCTGGTTCTGTCAAGGAGGACAGGAGGCCCCTGTCTGATTAGAGGGGAGGCACTGGGGTCAGGCAGGAAGCTGAGGGCCAGTTGGGGATGGGTCCCAAGGGGCCTGGTGGGCCCAGCAAGGATTGTGGGCAGGGAGCAGTAGGGAGCCATAGAGGAATGTGGAGCAGGCAGCCTATGGTTGGATCTGCAGTTTGGAATGCTCCCCCGCCTGCTGCAGATGGAACGTGAAGGGGTGTGGGATGGGGACCAGAGACTTTGAGGACGCTATGTTAGTTGGGGCCCCGACGCAGGTAGAGAGTGTCATTCACCATCCACCAGGAGGAGTTTGCTGGTCCCTCCTGTCCCTGTCTCAGGAGCCTCCAGGAGGCAGGTGGGACATTAGCTCTGCAAAAAATGCTTAAGGAGGCCAGGCGAGGTGGCTCACGCCTGTAATCCTAGCACTCTGGGAGGCCGAGGTGGGTGGATCGTTTGAGCTCAGGAGTTCGAGACCAGCCTGAGCAAGAGCGAGACCCCGTCTCTACTAAAAATAGAAAGAAATGATCTGGACAGCTAAAATTATATATATAGAAAAAAATTAGCCAGGCATGGTGGCGCATGCCTGTAGTCCCAGCTACTTGGGAGGCTGAGGCAGGAGGATCGCTTAAGCCCAGGAGTTTGAGGTTGCTGTGAGCTAGGCTGACGCCATGGCACTCTAGCCTGGGCAACAGAGTGAGACTGTCTCAAAAAAAAAAAAAAATGCTTAAGGGAAGGGGACCTTCTGGAACTGGAGGAGGTGTCAGGCTCCTTCTGGGCATTTTTCTCTGAATTTGTTGATTGACTCACAAGTGGGAGGGGCACTTCCAGACCAGCCTGATCACTGGGCTTTGTCATCTGCTCCTGGCCTCTGCACAGGCCTGCGGGCTGCCCACACGTCCTAACACACACATAAATGCGCACACATACACAGGCAAAGTCCCCTTGCGGATGGGACGCCCAGGGACACATGCCACTCTACATACAATACCACGCACACATACACACAGGTCTACTGGGTTCCTCTCCATGCAGACTCAAACACACCCCTCTCTGCTGTCATCCCTGGGAGTGACAGCACACACACACTGACTCCAGATTACAGACATGCCTGCGCAGCACTGGGAGTCCGCAAGTCCTCCAGAGTTCACCCCCGCAGACCTACACGTGCCCTCTCTGTGAACGCCACACACCTGCACACCCCAGTCATCTCTCCTTGCCCCCATGGGCGCATCTGCCCTCTCTCTGTACATATAGGGAGAAACACACACCCAGCCTCTTTCTCCCGCCCTCTCTCTCTCCCTCCCTCCAGCACAGGAGGCTTGAAGCCCCTCTGCCCTGGAGTTTTCTGCAAAGGCGCTTCCATGTTCCCTCCATCCCCAGGGCTGCCCTGAGCCCAGGGTTCCCCAAGTTGACTGTCCCTGAATTTTCTGGATACCTAGAGAAACCTCTGAGCCCAGCCTGGGAGGGCCAGAGCCCTGTCCGGGTTGCCTGCATACCTGGGCAACCTCTGCCCCATCCACCTTGGTTTGGGGGAGCACAGGCATGGGCTCCACGTTCTCCAGCTCAGCTTCCCAAACTGGTCTTAGAGCCCTGTCGTTCCTGGAGGGGAGTGGGGTGGGGCCGCCTAGGGCTGGGTGGGTGGGTTCAGTCCCCTCCCCTTTCAACTGGAGCAGCCCTGCATAGATCTGCATTTCATATTAGGGTCTGGGAAGGATTTTTTAAAAAACCCATTAACTCTTTATTGATTTTGTATTTCTGATTACAAAGGAAAATCCAACAATACATTTGTGGGAAACAGAGGCCATGAAAGCCCCCATGCCCACCCCACCCCCGTCCCCCAGAGGTGATTGCTGCAAAGTCTGGTGTGTTGTCCTCTGGTCTTTTGGGGCATATACTGACAAGTTGTTATTGATAAAAATGGGCTTATTCTGAAATAGTGTTTTGCAGCTTGATTTTTCCCTATTGTTATACATAGATGTGCCCCATTGTATCAGATGGCTGCAGAATGTTGCATAGCATGAACATGCTATATTTCATTTGAACATTCCCCTATGGATAAACATTTAGGCCACTTCCAATCTCTTCTGTACTCCTCCAGGCAGTGCTGCCCTGAGCGTGCTTGAGTATTTATACGTGACTGTTTGTGCTATTATCTTGTGGGCGGGGCTCCTAGAAGTGGAATTACTAGGTTGTAGGGTGTGTGGGTTTAAAATGTTAATCAATATTGTCGAATTACCCTTCCTAAGGTTGAGCCAATGGTCTATGAGTGTTCATTTCCCCACATCCTTGCCAGGACTGCTTGTTATCAATTATTTAAATTTTTCCCAATCTGATAGGCAAAAAACGGTAGCATGTTGTTTTCATTTGCATTTCCCTGATTGCTAGTGAGAGAGGACATCTTTTCATACATTTATTGGCCAATTCAGTTCTTCCTCTGCAGATTTCTAATTCACTGCCAGTTTTTTTCTTCTTTTGTCTTTTTTTCTTATTGATTTGTAGGGGCTCTTTGCATATTAGTGATATTTTCTTCCAGTGTCTCATTTGCCTTTTAACTTTGTTTAGGGTGTCTTTTGCTGTGTAGATGTTTTGCATGTTTATGTACAGTAGTTGGATTTGTCAAATTTTCACTTTATGGCTTCTGGATTTAATGTCTGGCATAGGAAGGCTTCCCCCACTGCATAAGATTTCACTTCAAATAAGAGTTTTATTGCTGAAAAATCTTTTGCAAAGTCCCAGTTTGCAGGCTCCTTCCCAGCTGTGTCTGTTGCTCCCGGCAGCTGCGGCACCGGCTCTGGGGAGGGAGAGGCAGCTTTGCCTGTGTGCATCCTCTCATCCCCCGACCTCGCCCTCCGTCCATCTGGCTTTGGGGCTGCTGCTGACCTGTCTCTCTTCGGGCCTCTGTCTCTGCTGTTTTCTCATCCACAGCTGGTTTCCCGTCAGGCAGCGGTGACTAGGGACATGAGGTGGCAGTGGTGGCAGTCCTTAGCGGGTTGGGGACGGGATGGCAGCTGTCAGGGAATGTGCTCTCCTCATCCTCCACCTGCCAGGCTAGCCCCATGGCATGTGGGCTGGCAGGGCAGGCCCTGGCCCGGTTCTCTCTCTCAGAGAAACTCTTTTCCTGCCAGAGCCGACGGCAGGCGCTGGGCCAGGCCTAGTCCCTCCTCCATCGGGAAGCCTTCCAAGACTACCCCTTCCTCCCCTTCCACCGCGCTGGACCGGGCCTCCCGTTTCTGTCCGGGCCAGTCTTCCCCGGTCCTGCCTTCCCAATGCTGACCCCCTGGGTCCACCCGGCCACCTCTCAGGGTCTTGGTTCCCCATGTGCACAGTAGGTCCTGGGGGTCTGTGGGGCTGCTGGGAGGCATGGCACGTGCGGGATACAGTGGAGCTGGCGGCTCTTCCAAGCCTTGCTCTGGAAGGTGTTCCCTTTTGTTCTCAGTACCCTCCCTCCCCAAATCACTGAGAAACAAGGAGAGAATTTGCACGCTGCTGCCCACAAAGAGATGGGGGCTTGGGCTCCGTCAGGGCGCAGCCAACGTGGCTCACCTGTTCTCTAGCCACCCGGGCCCAGCCAGGCGTGGGTCATGGGAGGTGCTCAGGAAAGAGCGAGGGGCGGTGCAGGCGTGGGGTGGGCAGAGTCTGGCGAAGACGTGGGGAGTCTGGCACCAGCGCTCTTCGCATTGCTGCTGTGTGGCAAGGCACTTCCCTCACTCCCTCGGTTCTGGGGACTGGGGGTTCGAATGGGGAACACCCCTTTTACCTCCTGGAGGGGGGAGGGCCCCAGCTGGGCTGTAGCGGCCTTGGGCTGGGGAGCGGTTGGGAGATGAGGCAGGGAACCCAGAGATCGCTTTGGAGCGCAGCTCTGCAGTGCGTAACCTAAAGCTCTGAGAACCTTCCCTGAGCTCCCGTGGCCTCCCGGACCCCTGTCCTGGTGCCCTCCCTCTGATCACGGTGGCCTGTCGCCTCTCTGAGCTCCTGGTGAGCAGGAGCATCGTTCTTTATATCTCTCTGTCCCGGTCACCAAGCACACAGCAGGCACTTAATAAAAGTAGAATGAATCAACAAAGAGGCAGGGATATTGATGAGAGGGTTCAGGTCTAGGGAAGAGGAGACCTGGGTTCTGGGCTTGGCTTTTCTGATGACTTGCTGGCTTAGCCTGACCCTAGTTGGGCCTCAGTCTCACCGTCTGTACAATGGGTGTTGGCCTTTCGAGTTCTGTGATTCCATGCCATGTTGCCCAGAGCGGGCATGTGCCCACGTGCCACACACACACGCCGGCACCATTGCTCCGATCAGGGTTTGCTGAGCATCCACTGGGTGCCGGCCCCCCACAGTGCTGAAGCCACATTGGCGGGGTCCTTGAGTGGCTGTTTCCGTGAAAGTCTCCCATTCTCTGGGGCACATGTTAATTCTGCTGAACACACAGGCCTTGGATTCTGAGAGCTCCCTGGGCTCCGCTGAGGCGGCGAGGAGCCAGGAGGGCAGGTGGGAAGTGCCGACCTTGGCCGTGGCCCCTCCACCCTCCTTGGCTGTGGGGCCTGCCGCTGGGATTTCATGTCTTCCCTGGGACTTGGCGCACGGGCAGACCTCGTGTCCAGGAGAGCACCTGGCTCCCACTGCGACTCCTCCCTTGCCCCAAATCATTGTCATGCTCTGCCTGTGGTCCCATTTCCATAGCAACTCCTTGTGATGCCACAGAGGAGAGTGGGAGCTGCAGGAAGGTTTGGGGGGAAGGGAGCGGGAGGCCCATTCATTGTCTTAGACTGTGGCAGCTGGGGGCTTGGAGTGGTGCTGGGGGATGGCCTGCCCTGCAGCTCAGGTGGAACTGGGCTCAGGGCCGCCAGCCAGGTGGTCTGGAGGCCTTCCAGGGACAGGCCTGCCCGTGTTGGCCTGGGCCTGGCTGGCTCATGCCAGTCTACTGGGACCCAGCTTGGGCGGGCACTGAGAGCACCCCTGCCTGGCTAGACCTGGCTTGGGGGACCCAGGCCTGAGGAATTTCCCAGGCTCTGACTACCCCTCTGTCCCAGGCTGGCACCACTATGTCCTGTCCTGTCCCCAGGGCTGGCTGGCAGCAGAGGTCATAGTTTGGGGCTGGGCAGGCCTCTCTCAGCTGGTCCGTGCTGCTCTGTGGCTCTGTCCTCAGGATGGGAAAGCCAGGCTGGGCCTTGGAACCTGCTCAGTGCCCATTTCTCTGCCTATTCTTGGAGGAGAAGTCTGCAGCCCGTGAAATGGGAAGACCCTGCTCTGCAAAGAGTCCCTCCATCTTCACCCACCGTGTGGCTAGAAATTCCACCATCAGCACTTGAGACTTGATAGACTGTTTATTCTGGGAGGGACCCCGAGGCCTTTGCTATCTGCCCACATTAGAGCACCCATTTCAGAGCTCCATCCCCCCACCCTTCCATCCGTCCTGTCTGGAAGCCTTGCGAGTCCCCTGGGGACCTACACCTGTGCTGGCTGGCACCATCGAGAGGGGCGGAGGCGTGGCGTCCTCCCCCCTAGGAAGATGGGATCTGCTCACCGTCACGATGGCTGCCGGGAGCCGGATGCTGGGTCAGATGCCAACTTCCTGAGTTTCCCTGTCACCATCATGCTTGTAGCCACCTCTGGGTGCCACCTGCACTCTTATTGTCTTAATCCTGTCTCTGTGTTGAAGAAAGGGTGGGGGGGAGGAGATGTATGGGTATTTATTGCTCAGCTGGGGGGAGGGGGGATCAGACCCATTTGTGTACATGGCCCCCCTGCACCCCAGACCACCCGCTGCTGCCCCACTCCAGGTCACAACCATCTCCTTTCTCCCCACAGCCTCCTGCGCCCACAGGCCCTGAGCTGCAGTGCCTATGGGCAGAGAGGGCGACTGAGTCAAGCCCAGGCTGACCCCAGCCCGGCCGCGCTCCCCAGACGGCACCCAACCCGAGGTGAGAGGCCACTCTGGGCCACCGGGCAGAGTGGGGGTGGTGTGAACCATGGGGCATGGGGTCTCCAGGGGAGGCCATCGCAGGGCGCTCTCTCTGGGGGCTCCCCTGTCCCTCCCTCCCAACACGCTGTCAGGCCCTAGAGGTTGGCTCTGGCGGTGCCACCTCCTGCCAGCCCTTGCTGCGGCAGGGCTCCAGCAGCCAGCTCAGAAGCCTGGGGCATCCTTCCCGGTGACGTGGTTTCCGGGACAGGGCTGGCTAACGGGTTCCTGTGTGGCATGGGAGGTCTCTGAGGGCGAACTGCTGGGCTCTGTCCTCGGTCCTGTCACACTGTTGACCAAATGTGTGCCTGACTCCAGGTCAGGAGGGAGCTGGAACATGTGGACTGAGACAGTCAGGGTCCAAGAAACTGTCAAGAGGCTGGCAGAGGCTCTGACGTGTGGAGGGTAATGGGGCTTCACGCCAGAGTCAGCATGGGGGTCCAGACACCTTCAGGGCCAGATGAGGCTCCTCAGACCCCAGGTGTGTTCGTGTGACAAGCACTGGCAGCCAGGTGACCTTAGCTCTCTGTGAACAGAGCAGATGGGCTCTTGGACTGCATCACGAGGAGCAAGACACCCAGAATGTGGGAGGTGACAGACCCTCCCACATCATGTTCCATGTGAGGGGTTGTGGAGGAGCCACAGCATGTCCCAAAGAGGTAGGAGATGGGAAGGAGGGGGACCTGGGTTGCTGCCTGGCTGGACCCCTGGCTCGCTGTGACCTTGGACAAGTCACCTCCCCCTGTATCAGGGCCCATCCCCTGTTCTTGACAGGCCTCTGTGACCCACGCAAAGGCTGCAGAGGGACTTTGCTAAACGAAGGCGCGGTGGGAGGGCTCGGGGCCAGCCTGCCGTCTTGTTCTCACTTCTCAGAGGCAGAAGGCCTGGCGGCTCAGCAGGGCAGCGGGCCTGGAATCCCGTCTCTTGCAAGATCGGGTGACAGTGTGGCTGAGGCCCAGCTAGCCCTGCTCTCCCGCCAGGAAGCTGGTGGCGTGTGGTACCTGGACTTCCTTCCCCGGCACTAGGCTTCGCTCTGAAGCCCAGTTACCTCCATCAAACTATTCGTGCTAATGAGTTGGTTCTGGGTGGAATGAGCAGCTAATAAGCCCCTCCAGCTTAACCTGTAATTGCTGAAGGGAGATGGGAGAGGACGTGGTCAGGGTTGTCTGAGAGGTGGCCGGGGTGACGAGAGGCCGAGTGACCCGGGCTCCCCCACACCCTGGCCAGGAGGCCGCAGCAGCCTCCCCGCTGCCCAGGCAGACGCGGCACCCACAGGCGTGACAGCACAGGGCACGGCGGGCGCAGCGGTGGGGAGGCAGGGGGCACGCGTGCAGGGCGGGGGCTGGCAGGGCTTGCTGGAGGAGGCGATGCCTGGGCTGAGCCTTGAAGTCTGGAAGGTCCTTTTAAAACATTCTATTTTTCTGGTTATAAAAAAGTAATGTATGTTCTCTGTAGAAAAATGTGAGCACTTGGGTGTTTAGCCCGTCAGTCTTTTACAAAATATGTATTTATGACATAATTGGGATCAAGCTGTACTGACTGTTTTCTAACCTGCCTTTTGCACTTAATACCATACCAAGATCATTTTCCCATCATTAAACACTCTGCTACAATGTGATTTTTGATGGCGGCATAATGTTTCAGCCTGTGTGTGCCGTAGCATGTTTAGCCAATTCTCTGTTGTGTATTTTGATGGTTTCCAGTGCTTTGTCATTATCAATAACGCCTGGATGAATGAAGTGGTGTACGTAGGTTATGGTGGGCAGAAAAGGTCGGGGGTGGGTCTGGGGGTAGGGCCCGGCCTGAGCACAGGTGTGGAGGTAGGGGAGTTGGGAGTGTTTGTGGGGAGGGACTGCCAGAGGGGGCTGGGGTTGGTCACGGAGCCCTGGAGGCTATGCCGAGGGGCTGGGGCTTGGCTCTGCAAAGCTCTGGACTCCTGCAGGAAGCCCGGGTTTTTCCTTGCTGTCCCCAGCTTCCTCTGTCCCCTCCTTTAGTGCTGCAGTGGTTGGAGGGGAGGGACAGGGTGGCGGAGGGAGGGCAGGCAAGGTTGGGGGTCCCAGATGCCACAGCTGTTGACCTCTCCAACACTGGGAGAGTCAGTGGTGTTTAAACCAAGCCCCTCCACTATCTGGTGAGCCCTGCCCAGGCATCCTCCTTGCAGGAAGGATGCAGGGACCGGCTCTGAACGTCTCTGGACTCCTGGATTGGCACGGCTGGTGAGAGAGGCACCCCCCATTCCCTTGGTGGTGGGGGGCCCATGACGGGGACCCTGGAAGGCCAGGGAAGGAGGCTGGGGGTGATGTGTCATCTCTTCCAGGAAGCTTCCCTGACCTCTCGGCAGAGCTGGTGGCCCCTCCCCAGTGCTGCCTCCCTTGTGCACACCTGGGTTGGGATGACCCACGGTGTGGGCTGCTTCTCCCCACAGACCGTGGGGACTCGGAAGGCAGAGTCTTTCCTGAGTCGCCCCTCTGTTCCCTTGGGCATGCACTAGGTGCTGCACAAAGGCTGCTGGAGTCATCATTTGCTCAGCGGTTCATTCCTCCTTCCTTCGCCCCATACGCACTGAACCCCTGGTGCACGTCAGGCGTGGTTCTCTGTGCCCAGGATTGTGTCCATGGGCGAATGAGTTAGACCACGTCATTGCCCCTGTGGAGCCTAAATTCTACCACAGCAGGCAGAAGAAACCAGGTAAGTAAATTAATAATATAAGGTTAGGGAGTCATAAATGCCCCAGAGAAAAATGAGGCCAAGACAGGGAGCAAGTGTGAACCGGGAGCCCCTCTGCCAGGTGGTCAGGAAAGGCCTCTTGGATGACACCGGTGCCCTCTGAGCAGAGACCCGAACAGAGGAACAGGCCCTGGGGA